>CP142457.1:36685000-37902500 GCA_038049695.1 Cinnamomum chago
CAAAACGAATACACGATCGAGATAAACATCTGCAAAGACTCAAAAACATATTATCCTAACTCTTGATTCAAAGCTTTTTGAGCTGTGATCCCTTAAAAGAAATCAAAATAAGATATATATATATACCTGCAAAAAGAAATACATTTCTTTTGGTGGGATAATATTTTCACCCTTAATTATTAGTTCAATAGGAAATGATCACTTTTTCTGAAACACCCCCTCAATTTTTACTCCCCCCTTTTGTCATGAAGTATAAGTCAGAGGAAGATAGGAAAGAGTCACATACCTACGAGATAACCGAATAAAAGAAATGAACTAATAAGCACAAATTTAACACAAGAGTAGATGAGCATAAATCATTCCTAGTAGAGAAAAAAATGGCAGCATTAAGTTTAAAATAGCATCAGTCAATGCATAATACAAAATGACAACTTCAACAGAAATAACCAAATCCTAAAACATGACTTCATCACCAAACACATCCATAAAGCTCCTAAGAAAATGTTGAGTTTACATGTTGTATTCCTGGATTACTGGAGTGGTCCATTAGGTTAGCCAATGATCGGGTTCAGGGTCAAGGGTATTTAATTTGGTCATTTTAGGGGATGTAATCTGTAACCCTATACTAGGAAGAGAATCAAGATGTAAATCGTTACTCTATTGTCGTGGATGTAGGCGGTTTTGCCGAACCACATAAAATCTCCGTCAATCTCTTACGACAACAGGTTTCGCGCTTTCGCATGTACACACAAGAAGTAGTATAAGATATTGGATTTCTTGGTTCGATTCGATCAGCTTCGGATACAAGGTAGAGGATTTGAAAAAAAAAAAGGCTTTGCCCTAATGCACGGTTGAAGAGACATGCATATAAGATCAGCGAAGATCGACAGATCGGATCAAAGTTCCTAGGGCCCTTTCGTTCTTGATTTGAAGAGAGCCAGAGAGAGCGGAGAAGGGAGGGTTGTGACCTTGGTCCTGGTTGCAAGAAGAGAAGAGAAGATCAGAGAGCAGAGAGAGGGTTTTAATACTTGGACTGCGCCTGTTCGTCATCAAAGAAGACGAACGGAGGAGAAAACTCACACAGAGTGTCACATCCCGGTCCCGAAATTATCTAGCCAAGGGTAACCCCCGAGGTGTGACAAGCGTACTCTCGTAAAATCGTACATGTCTCGGGTCAAATACGAAATCACCGAGTTTAACCCATCGGGTATCACACGATCGAACCTAAGTAGTCTCGACACCATTGAATCAAATAGTAATCAATTTTGAATGAGATTTCAATTTCACTTCATCTCTAATCGAATCGAATCGTAATTACTCACATGCATACTTACTCAATCGAAATCTCAATCAAAATATTGTAACAATTGTACAACCAATATGATAAAGAATTGGGAGTAACTAATCGAATTGGAAATAATACCATTTTATACAATTAATTACTCAATCAGAATTTGAGGTCAACGATAAATTCCAGTTCAATATGAAAATGCAATGGATTTAAAAGAATAAAGGTAATTACTAGCCAACCCTAATCTATCTATCCACCGTCTCTCCTTATCCAATCCGATGTAGTTTTAGAAGGTCAATGCTCTAGTATCTTAATTTGGTGCCACATTGTGTGAGCAAGGTACATTCAATTCCTAAACCAACACCCATGGTATGGTGAAAGACTAATGCATAGAGTTATGAACTGACCCTTAGCCTCTAAAGAGCATTCATGGGAATCACAATTTTCCATTAGGCCTGTGGAGGGTTCTTGGTTCCAGTCTAAGGTCATACAAGGTCTTTCCATATCCTACAACCTTATTGGTTTAGTGTTTATCTCACAATCATCTTCAGGGATTGATTATTGAAGGTTTTAGGCCCTCTAGAAGTGGAATCAAATCCTTAAATAGTCAATGGGTTCCAATAGGGTCCAAATTAGGTTCAAAGTCCATTTTTTCAAAAGAGAGTGAGCCTAGTTCATTGATCCAAATATTCACTTTCTCTCCCAACTTTTGATCGTTAAGAGGTGTAGGCCACTGGATTTTACACTTCAAGAGCTTTCCAACGGTATATGAAACTCCAAAATCAGACATACGAATCAAAAGTTATGGCTTTTCAAAGTTGGCACTGCCAGGCCCAACGGGTTGGCTTGAGCGAACTCAATGGTTGGCTCGAGCGAACAGCATTCTATGCCCAGCTTTGGTGGCAGAAACTGGTCCGTTCGAAGCACCCAATGGCTTGGCTCGAGAGAACACCATGCTGGCCTCATTTCCACATGCAGAAACTGGCTGAAATGCCCAGTTTCATGGGGTTAACCTCCATATCTAAAAATCAGCCTTTACTGTATAAAATGGGCCTACTTTCTCCCCAATAGCTCAATCCACACACCATTAATCAAATTACCAATTCTAAACTCTATTTCAAAGCAAAATACCAATACCCATTTTCTAATTTCATAGCAAAGGCTAATAATATATGTAATAATTGAATCTAAATGATAACAATCAAATGAAATAATAACATTGCCTATACTTGCCTCAATCAAAGCTTTCCAACCCTTTTCCTTGGCTCAAATACAAGATTACCCCCATTATCACAAACCCTAACAAGAATATAATACCAAATTAACTACAAAGATGCATGCATGTAAGAAATTTGAGTCTCATGGACTCAATCAGAACTTAATTCAAAGAATAGGTTTTGGGATCTCACCTTTGAAACCGAATGCAAAGTTGTAAAAGTGGGTTCTTGTCAAACCAAGAAGATGGAAAGGTGAAGGAGGTGAAAAAGAACCCAATTCTAGTCTCTAATGGCACATGCCCCCCAACCATTCTTGAAGCATTGAATAGGAAAGAGGAAAGAAAAAAAAAAAAATGGAGAGGTTTTCTCTTTGAAATCTGGAATGTTCAATTGAAGAAGAAGGGAGCTGATATGCATAGGATATTTTCTAAACTTAATAAGAAAGTCTACATATTTCTCTATATTTACATATTGGGTCAAATGGTGATTTACTTGGTTCATTTTTGGCCAACTAAAGTAGAGTTCAATATGAAATTCAATGTACTCATCCATATGCACGTAATGATGTCAATATGACGTACATATAATGCAAAATTAGAAAATTCAAATTTACAAAAAATTCCTTCGCTCTACTTAATAGAATCAAATTTGGTTCAAACTACCTACCCATGACCCAAGGTCTGGCCCAAAAGCTAAAATAAGACTAATTTACATTAAAATACTTTAATTAGTAACTGAACATAATTAAATTAATTAAATCACAATTAATTATGGGTAAAAACGATCAATTTGGGTGGGGGTGTAACACGGGGTTTGGGCTTTACTCATTGATCTCCGGATTGGGTGCCCTGTATTTTTCCAAGTTGCAGAGGAGTCTCTGATTTCTGTGAATCAGAGAAAGAACGCAGGCATCAGATCGGCATTGATCTAATCGGTGGGCCACAGCAGACTTGTTGCGTTCTGTTGAAACAGGTCGAAAGAATCAGATGATCCAGGCTGCCGGTACTGCTCGTTGCCGGATTCGCCGCCTTCCACCCCCGCAATCGTTAGTGCTTCCGTCGCCTAACTCGAGGAAGAGGGAGGCAGTAGACTGTTCTTTGTTGCAGTCTTGCAGATGTTCTGACTGCAGAACATTAACAAAGAAGACGACCAGGGCCTGGGTTAGTAGCAGGCATGGTTAAAAAAATAAGACTCGAGACCTGACTCGGCCATTGTCGAGTCCGAGTTGACTCGGCCGACTCGAGCTAGTCGACTGGGACTCGGACGACTCGGGTTCAGCTCCATGTCAAACTCAGAAAAATATTTAAATAAAAAAAAAAGAAAAATAGAGAAAAAGAAACACAGTCAACGAAGAGAGGTGCTCTGTGTGGGTGGAAGAGAGAGAGGGGTGGGTTGGCTAGGCAAAGGAAATAAAAGAAAAGAAAAGAAAATCGAAGGAGAAGAGCATACCTGGCGCCCAGCACCAGCCTATCAACAATGACAATTTGCAGTAGGCAGCAACAACGGCATTGTTGCTACAATTAGCAGTAGGCAGTAGGCCTGCAGGAATAGGTAGTAGGCTGCACAGCAACAGCAGTGGAAAGCAGTAGGCAGCACAACAACGGCAGTAGGCAGCAGTAGGCGAAGCAGAAAGTAGTACAGCAACAACAGTAGGCAGCATTGTGCAACAGGAGACTGCACTGCGGAGAATAGACCCGCGTATGCTTTTTTTTTTTTTTTTTTTTTATGTTCAGTTTCAAGGGCTTTTCTCTCTCTTCAGTCCTGGCCAGCTGTCTTGCAATTTACTTTTTTATTTTTCTTTTGTCCTCCTGTACTCCAGTCTCCTCCTTTGCATTTTTGTTTTTATGTCCGGGTCGACTCGTGGGACTCGCCCGAGTCCCATCCCACCCATTTGAGTTCGAGTCCAAAGGACTCGACTCGGTATGTGCCGAGTCTAAAGGAGTCGGCGTCAACTCAGACTCGGTCGATTTTTAAACCATGGTTGCAGGTCCGGGTTGGGTTCAAGTCGAATTTGACATAACCCATGAAGAAGAAAACCCAGCACAACCAGCAGCCTATGTTAACATCAGCATGAAGTCAGCATGGTAAGATTTATTTAAACGATATCTTGTTCGTTCGAAGTCTAACTAGAGATCCGTTTGCATCTATGAACTCGTTGCAAGCAGATTTATATAGTTATAGAAATGGATTAGCAGATCAACGGTCAACAGGGAAGTTTGACCGATCATAGCGCAAAAAACTATGATGCACAGATACTTCAAAATGGGCAACGTATCGTGTCATATCGTATCAAATACTTTACTTTTTATGTGTAAAATCCGTGTCCTAACCGTGTTCCTACCGTATCCATGTCAAATCTGGGCATTATACACAGAAAATTATTTCTGCGATATCTAAGCCATCCTAAGTCGGATTTCAAATTTGTTTTTCCAGCATGCTTGTAATAATAAGATCTAAAGCATGGTATAGAAATTGAGGTTCGAATAAGTCGACTGGACTTGATGACAAAAACAAGCGTAGTTAGCAGGTATCATGGACATCGTTAAGGAAAGGTCAAAGGGGCCAGATTTGACCTAATTGGAAAGGGTTTGTAAATTCACGAAGGTGTTCGTTTGGGAGACAGAGGTTGTCGGATCACATGAGATGTCATTTGTCCCAGCAAGCGAAGAAGTGGCAAGTAGGAACTAATTGCATGCCTATATCAGTAATGGTCAAACAAGGGTTTTAACTGATCGGAGATAGGGATTTAGACAAGGTCAAAAACAGATTTTGATCGTTCGAAGGCAGAGGTTTTTCTGCAATTGTGGAGTCATGATGACTCGGATTCCTAATTCGTTTTTCCTTGCATGTTCGCTATGAATGAATCTTCGCAGGGTAATGAAGTCAAGGCAAATTAACGGCTGTATAGGAGTGCTCCGACAAGCTCTCATTAAGTCGTCAGTGGAACGTCATAGTTCGAGGTGGAGAATTTTGACGAGAGAAGAGGAACTTTGTGGCAAATCAAAGTTCAAATGTTACTTCAACATGTCAGAGTGTTTACCTGTCAGTGAGGTACGGGAAGACATTCCGGTTATTTTCTAGTGGCTCGAGTTGTACGGAATTCAAGCAAAGGTGGAGATCGTTGGGTTTATGTCTTGTATTTTGGGTTTACATGCGTCATCCATTGGATTAGCTTTACCACTAGGTCCATCGTCCATTGGGTTAGCCAATGTTGGAACATCAGGGTCTAATGGGTTTACAAGAGTGGTCTGTTGAAGAGAGTTAAGATGCGAGTCGTTGTTCTCTTGCCATGGACGTAGGCGGTTTTGTCGAACCACGTAAAATGCTCGTCCCTCTCTTTTGTGGCATGATTGTTCGGGTGTAGGTTTTGCGCTTCCACACGTGCGCGCACAACAAAAAAACATTAAACACCCTAAAAACTAGTATGAGTTAGTATTAGTGGAGTCATGGAAGCCCACATCATTCTTCCGATAGCTCGAAGAAATGTTGTATTGGTATTTAACGTACTTATTCAAAATTCTTTCAAGTCTTCCAACTTAACATTCGAGTGCTTCGAACTGGTCAACTGAGGGACCTGCAACAGGAGGAGGAGCATGCAAAGGAGCTTGTTCATCTTCTTATGGACCTGAATCAGCAACCCTACTTCCTTGTTGAGATGCGGAATAGATATTCAACTTATAAACATTTGGGGCAGAGAAGGAAGGATGAGAGGAAGGTTTTTCTGAAATAGGCATGGCATGCCAAAAGACCAAGCAATTTCAGTCATGAGATAACCAAAGGGAAGTAAACCATGGCTAGGATATGCCTAAGTGTTGATGATAGTGCGACATATGAGAGAAGGAAGGAAAACATGATTACTTGAGCCACATGATACATATATGGAGTCAAGTTAATCCTATTTCCTCTCCTAGGATACACATTGTACATAAATAAATTATGAATAATGTGAGACTTTGGAAGAGAGAGAAAACCAAGATACAATTTCCATTCTTCTAGGGAGCATTCTCACGGCACAAAAGAATAGTGGCTTCAGTTAGTGATTCTGAAACTAGATTTGGACCGATTTGAATTGGTGTAACTGGCATATTGATTAGAGTAGAGATATTGGCTGGAGGGAATGCATATTCATGATCAAAGAATTTTATTGTGAAAGAGCGTTCATTATTATCAACATCAATAATAGATACATACATTCCTCTTACAATAGAACCATAGGTCTTACCATCCCATCTAAAGGTATTCTCCCAACCAATGGGTCAGAGAGTTTGAGGAACCCAAAAACGGTTAAGGTAGGGATCAAGAATGACAAACCTTTCAATTAAAAAGGTTCTCTACCTTACTTTATGATCTCTTTCCTTATCAAGTTCAGAAGGCATTAAGGAACGAGTGAGAGGTTGAGTAGGAGCATGTAGTGGAGATGAAGGCAGAGAAGTGTGATGAGAGGAAGAGGAAGCACGAGAGCCACATGCTCTTTTGGCTGGATTTTGTCCTTGGCTAGTTCGAGCCTTGAGGAGACAAAAAGAGAAAATACAAGGGAGATGGAAAAATAAAGGGAAAACCAAGGAAACTCAAAGAAAATAGGGAAAATCAAAGAAAAGAACACAATCATCGAAGGAAACTCAAAAGAACTTAGAAAATCGAAGAAAAGAAGATGGAAAACGAGTGAGGACAAAACTGCACCCAAATCGAGTGGAGATGATGAAGAGAAAATGGAAGTAGAAGATGAGTAGCAATCAATAATCACATAATAAGTGTAGATTTAGAGAAAAAATCACAAGAGAGGGAGATAAATTACCGGGGGGGGGGGGGGGGGGGGGGGGGGGGGGAGAGATGAAACTCTAGCCTATTCAGTTGATCGAATGGGAAAAGATTCCAATTCTATGCATTATATTTCGCACAAGTTGAGCAACCTTGGTGAATTGAAGAAAATACTTCAGTCGACCAAACAAAAAAAACACAAAATAAAATAAAATGAAAGAAAATAAATGAAATAGAGACACAAAATGCAAAAAAAAAAAAAAAACCACAGATAAATATCACGAACAATCAAACATTAATCTTATAGGCACATACCCCAATGGACTGCCTAAGTTCATTAAAACGGACAAAGTCTAGGAATTTAGTCAGAATGTTTGCCAATTATCACCCAGTGGGAACCACAATGGTTTTCACTTCCGCATCCTCTCTAATAAAATGGTTCCTAATGTCAATATGTTTCATCCAAGAGTGTTGTATGGGAATTTTAGAAATATTGATTGCAGTAGTGTTATCACAGTACAAACACATTGTGTCTTACTGGATCCCGTAATCCATTAACACTTGTTTCATTCACAATAGTTGAGAACAACTGCTTCCAGCGGCAATGTATTCAACTTCAACAGTGGAGAGAGAAGCAAAGTTTTTTTTTTTTTGTTATGCCAAGCTACTAAGCAATTTCCAACATAAAAACATCCTCCACTGATGGATTTTATATCATCCAGATTCCCTACCCAATAAGATTTATGAATCCAACAATTTGTGTATTAGAGTCAAATGGATACCACATGCCATAATCGCAGGTACCAACCACATATTTAATTATCCTCTTCACAACAGCTAAATGGGATACCTAAGGATTTGCCAAAAATCTAGCACGGGCTCCCAGACTAAATGATATATTCGGTCTGCTAGTTGTAAGATAGAGTAAGCTACCAATCATGCTATTGTGTAGTTTTTGGTCTACACTTTTCTAGATTCATCTCTTGTTAATTTGAGTGTAGTACTCATAGGAGCGGCTGCATGTCTACCTGATTCGAGTCCAAATCATTTGACTAAATCATATGCATACTTGTTATAACGCCTTAATTCCGAATACCGAGTTTACCGCCAAGGTACCCGAATGTGGCACGCTACTTTCCAAATAATCTAAGTGCTGGAAGTAGGTGGGCCTCATTGATAGGTTACACAAGCTTTTGACCCACTTGATGCAGGGATCAATTATCCATAAAGCTATAAACCCAATCCAGGATCCAAAATCTCTTACTTATAGATCAAGATCAGTAAAACACTATCTCCAAGATAGATAATATAGCAGCAACAAACATCCACAATAATCTACAACATACAAGGAGTAGATTTTACCTTGAGAGCTCGGTTATGCTCTAATGGAGAAGTTGACAACTTGCTAGATGAAGAGCACTTTCTCTAAAGCAAATAGAATCTCCAAGACCTTGTAGTCTTCCATGCTATGACCATTTCACAGATTTCTTTCTCAAGGAGAATAATGGGATCTCCAAAAGAAAATCAATTAGAAAACTCTAAAGGCAAACTGGAAGAGAAACTAGAAGAAGAGGAGAGAGGGGCGTGCAACACTTTGCACTTAGGGCTTGGTTGTGAATTCCAAGTGTGGAATGAGCATGGAACGTTCAACACCCTAATCTCCCTTATTTATAGCATAAGAAACCTCCTCTCTCTATTATTATTAGAAGTCCTACTTGAAAGTCCTTGGATCCTAACCCTAGAGGGGGGGTGAATAGGGTGAGCTACAACTATGACCAATTTAAAGCAATTTTAATTTCTTAAACAAAACTAGTCATATGTGATGATTAACAATCAAAATGCGGAAGCTAAACAAAATCAATCACCACAAAGCATGCACCACAACACCAATGTTTATAGTGGTTCGGCCTCAATGCCTACATCCACTACCGGCTTGTGAATCCAATCACCCCACCGGATTTCCACTATTTATGCTTTTAACTAGGCTAAGCAATAACCCTTACAATGTGCTTTTAGAGGCTAAGCAATAACCTTTCAATATGCTTTTCTTAGGCTAAGCAATAACCTTACAATATGCTTTTCTTAGGCTAAGCAATAACCTTACAATATGCTTTTCAAAGGCTAAGCAATAACCTTACACAATGTAGATTTCTCTAAGAAGGTGTCTTTCCAAAAGATCACTCTAAGAGATACAAATTAAAGCTCAAAGAAATTGCCTCTTAAATAGGCGGATATGAAAGTGTAATACAAACTCACACAAACACTCTATGTATGCAAAAGTGTATGCTCATGATGTGTGTGTGTGATGACTTCAATCAATTTTAAAATGAAGGCTCATTCATATGTATGCTCAAAGCATTTCAAAGTTTAAGACATATAAAAGATTTGAATGAAGTCTAATGCAAATCACATGTATGTTAAATAACTTGTTTATGATATGAAAATCAAAAATCACAAGTTGTATGAAAATGACTAACTTAGAACATGTGATGCATGTGCAATGTTGTTTTCAAAAACAAATCAATTTAACTAAAGTTTAAATGTATGAAAACAACAAAGGAAGTTTCAACCAAGACAAAGAATCATGCATTAAAGGAAATCAAAGATTTTAGGCTAAGCATGATTAAGAAAGTTTTAAAAACAACTTGGATTGAAACCTAATGTGAAGAATCCAATCTTAATTAGACCAAAGATTAGAAGAAGAAAGGATTCTACACATCATAGTTATCATGTACAAAACCATTTACCAATAGCTTAAGCAAAACATGAAAACTATGATTAACAAAAGGTAGAGCTTACTTGGTTGTTTAACTCATTGATCCAAGCTTTAGCTCTCCTAATGACCTTCTAGCCTTTCCAACTTCTTCCCCTTTGTTTTGCTCCAAAATGCTCTCAAAGGCTCATTTTTTCAACTCTAAAAACTAATGCATGTATAAAACTAGATTTCAAGATATTTTAAATCAATGCATGTGTGTGAATTCAAATGATGCCAATATGCAAATGCATCCACCAAATTGCAAAAACAAAATACCTAACAATCTCCCCCTTTGCAATTTGATGGCAACTTACTCATCATTGAAATTACACACTCTGTCTTCAGCTCCTCCTCAGCTGGACAAGTCTTGAAATCTTCTTCTTGGATGCTCCTTCTCTTAGCTTGGGCTCTTGGGCTCTTTTCTTCAATCTTCTTGATGCTTGGAGCTTGATCATTCTTCAAGCTTTCTTTTCATCTTCCTCTCTTTGGCCAAGCATCTTCTTTAGCTCCAAGCTTTCTTTCTTCTATTTGCTCTCCCCCTTTGACCATGCTTCTTTCTCCTCTTGAGAACTTGAAAGCTTTCTCCCCCTTTGATGGATAGGAGATCTTCGAGTACTTGAACTCTCGAACTCTCTCCCCCTTTGATGAGTAGGAGATCTTTGAGTCACACTTGAACTCTCTCTCCCCCTTTGACATTAAATTGCAAAGGTACCTACACACATGAGACAAGAAGAATACCTTTAGTAGCACCTGTTAACAAATGAAATCGAAAATGAAATTCATAACAGGCTATCATGTATGGAAGTTATCTCTAAGGGCTCAAGGGCAATCCAAGGGTGAATTTGATCAAACTAATACTTCCTATGAAGGTTTACACTCCCCCTCAATCCATTCTCTTCTTTTGTCAAGCTTTTGACAAGATATAACTATTAGATTCAAGAAGTAGATGGTTTAACCAAGTGAGGGTCAACTTCAAGGAAAGGATTAGATTCATATAACTATAAGGCTCATATGATCAAATTACCAAAAGAGAGCAAGGTCTAATGGGAGAAACAATCATGGATATCAATTGAAATAAACATATCAATCGAGATTTAAGGATGTGACTATTAGCACAATCACTCTACAATGGATTTAAGAATATTACTATTAGGAGAAATCCAAATTAGAGCTATCCATGATATGGGGTATTCTCAAACATAGCATCAATCAATATTACTTATGAAAATCATATGCTATGTAAGATTTTGAAAATCATTTCATTCAATCAATAAATATGACTTATTCAAGTGCAAATTGAGTGAAATGAAATTCAAACATGAAGCCAACCTCTCCTAATAACCAACCAATATTATGAACACATAAACATGGTGGTCATGAGATATAACTATATGATCAAAAAGAGGTGGCAATCATGAACATTATGATGCTAATGGTGTGTGACATGGAACAATCATATTACTTATCAAGTTCAATCCAATGCACACAAGGTCTATCACATACACAAGATAAGATATCAATTGGATATGAAATCAATGGAAAGTTATACCAAATGAAACCAATTGAATATGATAACATGAGTAAAAGCAAGGATGTGATAAACTTCCATCAAGCAACACTAATGCATATTCATCACTTTTAAAGATATAACTATTGAGCATAGTGATGAACAAGGAAAATTGCAATGTAAAAGGATATTACTTTGTAAAAACATGCAATTTCCAAAGTGTCTAGATCATATGAATTCAACACTAAGAAATCCATCAAACAAGAGATATAACTATGAAATACAAGAAATGAATTTCAAATAGGTTCATATGATCAAGAACACTACTATGAAGTTGAAATATGTATAAGGATGACTCCAAGAGAATCTACATGAATCAACATCATAACCATCCATAAAGATATGACTAGTGAGCATAGAGGATGGATTGGGTTCTAGTATGGTTTCTACAAGTATAACTAAGATCACAACCATACATTGAACCAAAAGTCATTTGCATATAAAAAGAATAACTAAATAAGCAAGGAAGCAAACAACATACATTTCCATTTCTAAGATAATGAAACCAAAAGAAAAGGAAATGAGGACATGGAACATGCTTAGATGAATATGACTAATGAAGTTATAGAGCATTTCCATTCAAACAATCTTCAAATCATTTCAATAAACAAAATTCAACAATGAGCATAAAAGGAATGATTTTGAAGATCAATTTTCAACATGTATATTAAAAGATATAACTTAATTGAAACACATACAAGTTGATTTTTCAAAACAATGATTTTCCATATAAAAGTATAACTTAGTAATCCATGGAAAAACTTGAATTGATTCAAATCATTTGATTTACAAAAAAGGATTTAACTAAGACATCCATCAAATGATTTAACAACAATTGATCATGAAAAAACTAGCTATGAAAGCTTTTGAATTCACAATCAATTAATCATGTAGAAATGCAATGCAAAACATAAAACTAAATGTGAGCAAAAAGCAAATCAAACATGATGAAATTATAATCAAGAGATTTTGAAAACCATAACATGTAACTAGAATGGTGCATGAAAACAAAATCAAATGATTATAAAGAAGCAATGCATTTTAACAAATGTAACTAACAAGGAACAAAATGCAAATGCAACATGACCAACAAAAGGTTTTGACTATAAAGAATAGGTTGGTCAAGAAGGTTCAAGGCCCTAAGGTTTGTCTAGGTAAATGACTTTGGGAATCCACCTAAGGTCTTGAGAGGGTTGAACTTTGAGGTCTATTTTGGACTTCTCACCAACTATAGGAGATTTAACTTGATAAATTTTCAATTTAAACTTATCACCATGATATTTAGATTTTACTAAATTTGGCTTAGAATGGTGATTAGTCTTTTGAAGTTGGTGAGTTTGATTCTTAGGGGATTGCTTCACTTTTCTTTTCTTCTTACTTTCTCCCTTTACTTGACTTTTGAAATTTAGATTTAACTTTGTAAATTTCTTCAAAAGTTCTTTTATGTTTTGACTTAAGGGAGGTAGGTTGAGAAGCTTTTTGTTAATAGATTCTTTGATTTTTGGTTTAACTTGTTTAATCTTTTTAGAATCTATCTTGGGAGACTCCTTGTTAATTGGTTTCACTTGTTTAAGCTTTATGGAGTCTTCCTTGGTTTTTAGTGTCTTACCCTTCAAGTTTGATTTTCCATTTTTGAGTTCAAAGATGGGTTTAGACACATGGCTTCTCTTCCTTAGTTTGCACTCAAACCTAAAATGTCCTTCAATGCCACAAAAATTACATTTGGTTTTGGGCAAAGGAGAAAGAGTGCTAGAGAATGAGGACTCACCTTTCACAAAAGTGTTGGTGAATTTAGGGTCATATGTCATATTCCTATTAAAACCAAGACCCGTCCTATCTCCATGATGTTTACCCAATTTAAATAATTTTTCAAGTCTATCTTCACTTTGGGTAAACTTGCACTCATACTTTTGTTTATAGGTTTCAAGTTGAGTGACTTTGGTTATAAGGATTGAATTTTCATTTTTAACTTTTGTTAGTTCATTTTCAATTCCCTTAAAATTGTTTAGCTCTTCATAGGCAAGTTTTAACTTAGAATTAAGCTCATTAACAACATTTGATCCAAGTTCTTGAGTTTTTAACTTACTTTTGATCAACTTGGCTTCTAAGTTGTTAAAGTCTTTATCTTGTCTTTTAATTGTATCTCTTAGGTTTAAATTTTCATTTTTAAGTTCATCACAATTTATCTTAATCTCATTTAATTCATCTTGAGCATTAGATAAATTTTCCTTAGAGATAGTCAATTTAGATTCAAGATTGTTAAAGTCTTTATCTTGCCTTTGTAATTGATCTCTTTGTTTTAGATTTTCCTTATTGACATTATCATAATCCATCTTTAATTCTTTTAGTTCATCTTGAATGTTAGATAGATTATTTAAAGAGATCATGAACTTAGACTCTACACAATTTATTACTTCTTCTTTCTCTCTAAGTTCATCTTTTGAAGAAGCTAATTCTTTTCTTAGATTTTTAGATTCTTCTCTTAAACTTTTGTTTTTCTTCTCAAGCTTTAAGGATACTTCATATAATTCTTCAAAGGCTTGTTGAAGATCTTCTTCATTATATTCTTCTTCTTCATTTAATTTACATTGAGATTCTTTTAATTGAATGTTTGAATCTCTAATAGATGGAAGAATGGTAAGTCTAGGAGAATCTACAAAATCTAGCATAGTAGAGTCCATACTAATGATTTTCAAAGAAGCACAAGTCTAGGGTTTTAACTCTAGGTTTTTACACCTAATCAAGAGTTCCAAACACTTGATCCTAAGGGATTAGAGCACTTGGCTCTGATACCAATTGAAAGTCCTTGGATCCTAACCCTAGAGGGGGGGTGAATAGGGTGAGCTACAACTATGACCAATTTAAAGCAATTTTAATTTCTTAAACAAAACTAGTCATATGTGATGATTAACAATCAAAATGCGGAAGCTAAACAAAATCAATCACCACAAAGCATGCACCACAACACCAATGTTTATAGTGGTTCGGCCTCAATGCCTACATCCACTACCGGCTTGTGAATCCAATCACCCCACCGGATTTCCACTATTTATGCTTTTAACTAGGCTAAGCAATAACCCTTACAATGTGCTTTTAGAGGCTAAGCAATAACCTTTCAATATGCTTTTCTTAGGCTAAGCAATAACCTTACAATATGCTTTTCTTAGGCTAAGCAATAACCTTACAATATGCTTTTCAAAGGCTAAGCAATAACCTTACACAATGTAGATTTCTCTAAGAAGGTGTCTTTCCAAAAGATCACTCTAAGAGATACAAATTAAAGCTCAAAGAAATTGCCTCTTAAATAGGCGGATATGAAAGTGTAATACAAACTCACACAAACACTCTATGTATGCAAAAGTGTATGCTCATGATGTGTGTGTGTGATGACTTCAATCAATTTTAAAATGAAGGCTCATTCATATGTATGCTCAAAGCATTTCAAAGTTTAAGACATATAAAAGATTTGAATGAAGTCTAATGCAAATCACATGTATGTTAAATAACTTGTTTATGATATGAAAATCAAAAATCACAAGTTGTATGAAAATGACTAACTTAGAACATGTGATGCATGTGCAATGTTGTTTTCAAAAACAAATCAATTTAACTAAAGTTTAAATGTATGAAAACAACAAAGGAAGTTTCAACCAAGACAAAGAATCATGCATTAAAGGAAATCAAAGATTTTAGGCTAAGCATGATTAAGAAAGTTTTAAAAACAACTTGGATTGAAACCTAATGTGAAGAATCCAATCTTAATTAGACCAAAGATTAGAAGAAGAAAGGATTCTACACATCATAGTTATCATGTACAAAACCATTTACCAATAGCTTAAGCAAAACATGAAAACTATGATTAACAAAAGGTAGAGCTTACTTGGTTGTTTAACTCATTGATCCAAGCTTTAGCTCTCCTAATGACCTTCTAGCCTTTCCAACTTCTTCCCCTTTGTTTTGCTCCAAAATGCTCTCAAAGGCTCATTTTTTCAACTCTAAAAACTAATGCATGTATAAAACTAGATTTCAAGATATTTTAAATCAATGCATGTGTGTGAATTCAAATGATGCCAATATGCAAATGCATCCACCAAATTGCAAAAACAAAATACCTAACAATCTCCCCCTTTGCAATTTGATGGCAACTTACTCATCATTGAAATTACACACTCTGTCTTCAGCTCCTCCTCAGCTGGACAAGTCTTGAAATCTTCTTCTTGGATGCTCCTTCTCTTAGCTTGGGCTCTTGGGCTCTTTTCTTCAATCTTCTTGATGCTTGGAGCTTGATCATTCTTCAAGCTTTCTTTTCATCTTCCTCTCTTTGGCCAAGCATCTTCTTTAGCTCCAAGCTTTCTTTCTTCTATTTGCTCTCCCCCTTTGACCATGCTTCTTTCTCCTCTTGAGAACTTGAAAGCTTTCTCCCCCTTTGATGGATAGGAGATCTTCGAGTACTTGAACTCTCGAACTCTCTCCCCCTTTGATGAGTAGGAGATCTTTGAGTCACACTTGAACTCTCTCTCCCCCTTTGACATTAAATTGCAAAGGTACCTACACACATGAGACAAGAAGAATACCTTTAGTAGCACCTGTTAACAAATGAAATCGAAAATGAAATTCATAACAGGCTATCATGTATGGAAGTTATCTCTAAGGGCTCAAGGGCAATCCAAGGGTGAATTTGATCAAACTAATACTTCCTATGAAGGTTTACACTCCCCCTCAATCCATTCTCTTCTTTTGTCAAGCTTTTGACAAGATATAACTATTAGATTCAAGAAGTAGATGGTTTAACCAAGTGAGGGTCAACTTCAAGGAAAGGATTAGATTCATATAACTATAAGGCTCATATGATCAAATTACCAAAAGAGAGCAAGGTCTAATGGGAGAAACAATCATGGATATCAATTGAAATAAACATATCAATCGAGATTTAAGGATGTGACTATTAGCACAATCACTCTACAATGGATTTAAGAATATTACTATTAGGAGAAATCCAAATTAGAGCTATCCATGATATGGGGTATTCTCAAACATAGCATCAATCAATATTACTTATGAAAATCATATGCTATGTAAGATTTTGAAAATCATTTCATTCAATCAATAAATATGACTTATTCAAGTGCAAATTGAGTGAAATGAAATTCAAACATGAAGCCAACCTCTCCTAATAACCAACCAATATTATGAACACATAAACATGGTGGTCATGAGATATAACTATATGATCAAAAAGAGGTGGCAATCATGAACATTATGATGCTAATGGTGTGTGACATGGAACAATCATATTACTTATCAAGTTCAATCCAATGCACACAAGGTCTATCACATACACAAGATAAGATATCAATTGGATATGAAATCAATGGAAAGTTATACCAAATGAAACCAATTGAATATGATAACATGAGTAAAAGCAAGGATGTGATAAACTTCCATCAAGCAACACTAATGCATATTCATCACTTTTAAAGATATAACTATTGAGCATAGTGATGAACAAGGAAAATTGCAATGTAAAAGGATATTACTTTGTAAAAACATGCAATTTCCAAAGTGTCTAGATCATATGAATTCAACACTAAGAAATCCATCAAACAAGAGATATAACTATGAAATACAAGAAATGAATTTCAAATAGGTTCATATGATCAAGAACACTACTATGAAGTTGAAATATGTATAAGGATGACTCCAAGAGAATCTACATGAATCAACATCATAACCATCCATAAAGATATGACTAGTGAGCATAGAGGATGGATTGAGTTCTAGTATGGTTTCTACAAGTATAACTAAGATCACAACCATACATTGAACCAAAAGTCATTTGCATATAAAAAGAATAACTAAATAAGCAAGGAAGCAAACAACATACATTTCCATTTCTAAGATAATGAAACCAAAAGAAAAGGAAATGAGGACATGGAACATGCTTAGATGAATATGACTAATGAAGTTATAGAGCATTTCCATTCAAACAATCTTCAAATCATTTCAATAAACAAAATTCAACAATGAGCATAAAAGGAATGATTTTGAAGATCAATTTTCAACATGTATATTAAAAGATATAACTTAATTGAAACACATACAAGTTGATTTTTCAAAACAATGATTTTCCATATAAAAGTATAACTTAGTAATCCATGGAAAAACTTGAATTGATTCAAATCATTTGATTTACAAAAAAGGATTTAACTAAGACATCCATCAAATGATTTAACAACAATTGATCATGAAAAAACTAGCTATGAAAGCTTTTGAATTCACAATCAATTAATCATGTAGAAATGCAATGCAAAACATAAAACTAAATGTGAGCAAAAAGCAAATCAAACATGATGAAATTATAATCAAGAGATTTTGAAAACCATAACATGTAACTAGAATGGTGCATGAAAACAAAATCAAATGATTATAAAGAAGCAATGCATTTTAACAAATGTAACTAACAAGGAACAAAATGCAAATGCAACATGACCAACAAAAGGTTTTGACTATAAAGAATAGGTTGGTCAAGAAGGTTCAAGGCCCTAAGGTTTGTCTAGGTAAATGACTTTGGGAATCCACCTAAGGTCTTGAGAGGGTTGAACTTTGAGGTCTATTTTGGACTTCTCACCAACTATAGGAGATTTAACTTGATAAATTTTCAATTTAAACTTATCACCATGATATTTAGATTTTACTAAATTTGGCTTAGAATGGTGATTAGTCTTTTGAAGTTGGTGAGTTTGATTCTTAGGGGATTGCTTCACTTTTCTTTTCTTCTTACTTTCTCCCTTTACTTGACTTTTGAAATTTAGATTTAACTTTGTAAATTTCTTCAAAAGTTCTTTTATGTTTTGACTTAAGGGAGGTAGGTTGAGAAGCTTTTTGTTAATAGATTCTTTGATTTTTGGTTTAACTTGTTTAATCTTTTTAGAATCTATCTTGGGAGACTCCTTGTTAATTGGTTTCACTTGTTTAAGCTTTATGGAGTCTTCCTTGGTTTTTAGTGTCTTACCCTTCAAGTTTGATTTTCCATTTTTGAGTTCAAAGATGGGTTTAGACACATGGCTTCTCTTCCTTAGTTTGCACTCAAACCTAAAATGTCCTTCAATGCCACAAAAATTACATTTGGTTTTGGGCAAAGGAGAAAGAGTGCTAGAGAATGAGGACTCACCTTTCACAAAAGTGTTGGTGAATTTAGGGTCATATGTCATATTCCTATTAAAACCAAGACCCGTCCTATCTCCATGATGTTTACCCAATTTAAATAATTTTTCAAGTCTATCTTCACTTTGGGTAAACTTGCACTCATACTTTTGTTTATAGGTTTCAAGTTGAGTGACTTTGGTTATAAGGATTGAATTTTCATTTTTAACTTTTGTTAGTTCATTTTCAATTCCCTTAAAATTGTTTAGCTCTTCATAGGCAAGTTTTAACTTAGAATTAAGCTCATTAACAACATTTGATCCAAGTTCTTGAGTTTTTAACTTACTTTTGATCAACTTGGCTTCTAAGTTGTTAAAGTCTTTATCTTGTCTTTTAATTGTATCTCTTAGGTTTAAATTTTCATTTTTAAGTTCATCACAATTTATCTTAATCTCATTTAATTCATCTTGAGCATTAGATAAATTTTCCTTAGAGATAGTCAATTTAGATTCAAGATTGTTAAAGTCTTTATCTTGCCTTTGTAATTGATCTCTTTGTTTTAGATTTTCCTTATTGACATTATCATAATCCATCTTTAATTCTTTTAGTTCATCTTGAATGTTAGATAGATTATTTAAAGAGATCATGAACTTAGACTCTACACAATTTATTACTTCTTCTTTCTCTCTAAGTTCATCTTTTGAAGAAGCTAATTCTTTTCTTAGATTTTTAGATTCTTCTCTTAAACTTTTGTTTTTCTTCTCAAGCTTTAAGGATACTTCATATAATTCTTCAAAGGCTTGTTGAAGATCTTCTTCATTATATTCTTCTTCTTCATTTAATTTACATTGAGATTCTTTTAATTGAATGTTTGAATCTCTAATAGATGGAAGAATGGTAAGTCTAGGAGAATCTACAAAATCTAGCATAGTAGAGTCCATACTAATGATTTTCAAAGAAGCACAAGTCTAGGGTTTTAACTCTAGGTTTTTACACCTAATCAAGAGTTCCAAACACTTGATCCTAAGGGATTAGAGCACTTGGCTCTGATACCAATTGAAAGTCCTTGGATCCTAACCCTAGAGGGGGGGTGAATAGGGTGAGCTACAACTATGACCAATTTAAAGCAATTTTAATTTCTTAAACAAAACTAGTCATATGTGATGATTAACAATCAAAATGCGGAAGCTAAACAAAATCAATCACCACAAAGCATGCACCACAACACCAATGTTTATAGTGGTTCGGCCTCAATGCCTACATCCACTACCGGCTTGTGAATCCAATCACCCCACCGGATTTCCACTATTTATGCTTTTAACTAGGCTAAGCAATAACCCTTACAATGTGCTTTTAGAGGCTAAGCAATAACCTTTCAATATGCTTTTCTTAGGCTAAGCAATAACCTTACAATATGCTTTTCTTAGGCTAAGCAATAACCTTACAATATGCTTTTCAAAGGCTAAGCAATAACCTTACACAATGTAGATTTCTCTAAGAAGGTGTCTTTCCAAAAGATCACTCTAAGAGATACAAATTAAAGCTCAAAGAAATTGCCTCTTAAATAGGCGGATATGAAAGTGTAATACAAACTCACACAAACACTCTATGTATGCAAAAGTGTATGCTCATGATGTGTGTGTGTGATGACTTCAATCAATTTTAAAATGAAGGCTCATTCATATGTATGCTCAAAGCATTTCAAAGTTTAAGACATATAAAAGATTTGAATGAAGTCTAATGCAAATCACATGTATGTTAAATAACTTGTTTATGATATGAAAATCAAAAATCACAAGTTGTATGAAAATGACTAACTTAGAACATGTGATGCATGTGCAATGTTGTTTTCAAAAACAAATCAATTTAACTAAAGTTTAAATGTATGAAAACAACAAAGGAAGTTTCAACCAAGACAAAGAATCATGCATTAAAGGAAATCAAAGATTTTAGGCTAAGCATGATTAAGAAAGTTTTAAAAACAACTTGGATTGAAACCTAATGTGAAGAATCCAATCTTAATTAGACCAAAGATTAGAAGAAGAAAGGATTCTACACATCATAGTTATCATGTACAAAACCATTTACCAATAGCTTAAGCAAAACATGAAAACTATGATTAACAAAAGGTAGAGCTTACTTGGTTGTTTAACTCATTGATCCAAGCTTTAGCTCTCCTAATGACCTTCTAGCCTTTCCAACTTCTTCCCCTTTGTTTTGCTCCAAAATGCTCTCAAAGGCTCATTTTTTCAACTCTAAAAACTAATGCATGTATAAAACTAGATTTCAAGATATTTTAAATCAATGCATGTGTGTGAATTCAAATGATGCCAATATGCAAATGCATCCACCAAATTGCAAAAACAAAATACCTAACACTACTTCCATAATAATTATTAACTTTCTCATTCCTTTCCTTTTGAGTTCTTGTAGAATTAGTAACAATCTAATAATTGGGTTAGCGTGGGGACCAATAGGGACTCCATAAAAAGCTAGCTCCAACTGGGATACCCTGACCCCACATCTCATGAACAATCTGAGCCCGCATTTAATTACAAATAACTCCACTATATAAATGCAATTGAACTCCAGTCTTAGGAATTTATTACAAGAAGACCCTAAACTTCCCTATTACTAAAAGTAGGCTCCTTCATCTATATCCATGGATCAATTGGACTTGTCCAACCAATTTACATCCATATCTTATTATCCTTGATACCCAATCAATCACAGTGATCATCAGTACCATCCAATTAACTCTTAATTGAGATGAGTGCACACTTACTAATGACAAATCCATTAATTGGCACAAGGGGATATAGAGGAAACATTCCATCTTGATAATCGTATGTTCTCACAGTTCTACCACCATGTACCCAAGAACCGAGGTGTTGACCTATAATTGGCCTCACTCGTTGGTAACTCAAAGTAACTGAATAGATAGAAACTTGAGTTCATTAATCTCTCAGGATTAAGAGCCTATTGCTAGGGAATTATGAGAGTAGACCTTAAATAAAAGACAATGTATCATAAGGTGCTTCTTATGGTCCTTCAATACATTTAATGTACCAATATAATGATCCAGAGTCTTACAGTTCGATGATTAAGACAAATCACACTATCTCATAGTGATCATAATGCTGCAACCTTATCAGATGAGATGCCCAATCTCATCACGGTTGTGAAGCAATTTAAGTGTAAGATTTGTGACACATGTCTCCCGTATGTGGATCTCATCTATACACATGTATTACATTTAATATAATTGTGGACTCCGGTTCATCTCACAAACCATCATGTCATTCGTATTGGTTATGTGCAAGTAAATAATAATACATCATTGATCTCATAAAATAAAAGCATAATTATATTCCTAAATAAACAAATAAATCAATTTAATACATCATCCACTGGATTGAGACCATATAATCAAACACCGGGAACTTCCAAGATCGTAGGTCCGCAGTGAGGTCCAATTAAAAACTTTTTACCAACATATGTAATCAATGGTTAAGTGCGGAAGCATATAGAAAATATCGGAAGTAATAACAGATAAATCCGGAAGTCAATCAAGTATCAAATCCATAAAGTAAATGTAGTAAGGCATAAGTCCAAGCTAATCCCAAGTATGAATAATGTGAGTACAAGCCATATGAATAAATCCCACCGCGCTCACACAAATGATACTCAAAACCCCAAAAGAAAGTACACTCAGTCTAGAGTATAGGGCACTAGTCTCTGGCTCCACCTCCTGGTCTGCCGGTCCCCATACGTACTCATCCACTATGGGCGCCTCGAGTAGCGCATCACCCTTGGGGTCGGGGATAATACCTAAGCACCAAATGATGGGTTAGATCCAAGGATCTAGCAAGGCACAATATACAAATAACATATGATGTATGCATCAAAAGAGAATAGAGACGATAATAATATCATAAGAGTAACAAAAGAACAATGATAGGCAATCGTGCAAGGTATAACAATAAGAATCAATATGAAAGTAAAACACCTAACACACGATCTATCAATATGGCACATTCACATGACTGGCCACTGTGGGATATATTGCCGCGACCCTCCCATACCGTCAACCAGTTGCGGTAGGGAAATAAAGTGCAATGCAAGGGATAACAAGCCCCACCAAACAAAAATATAAAAACCCTAAGAAGTATATATGCCGTTATTGGAGTTTGCCGGCCGCGAACGAAACATATACTTACTGGGCTCTGTCGGCCGTCTAATCATAGTTCATCATGATGGCCACATCCACAATCAATAGCTCCCACCAAGGATGATCAGTCCAAGGCTAAGCTTATAACAATCGATTGAATGTTTAATGCCGATTCAAGGAACCAAGTGAAGGTCTGTGTCTGTCTAGGCTATCATTGCGCAAGCAAGGTCATTTCATATCCATACAAGGTCCGGTGCACATGTCCATCCATACATACAATCCATAGTTCAAGTCCATAATGGTCCACCATGTCATGGTCTTAGTCCATCATAATCCAAGTCCATCATTGTCCAAATACAATGCCATCCAAATTCACCATTGTTCATTTCATTGCCATTCATAAATACGTTTCTAAACCATAATAAAAGTCCTCTCCAGCTAAGGTAATCGCATCCATCCACCCTTAGGCCATATGATGGCCCGCCTAGCCATATCCACGGGTCAAGTGATCTCTATCCATACTTCCGGGTCACTAATAGAAAATCCTAGGTTCAAGTCCTCCAATTTCCATTTAATCAATAGGTTCTAAGTAATAGATAAATAAAAGAGTGAACAACAATGAATAGCACCTAACATACCCTCAATCCATGCCAATTAATGGAAGAATAACAAAGGTCCAACCTATGTCATGGCCCCCCTTTTAGGTCCAGGTTCATGTCAGCCAATTCAATTCCTAAATGAAGTTTCAGATGCCAAGGAAAGTGCATTTGGCGCTCCTGAAGTTACGGGCATCTTTAGCGACGTTGAAGGATTGAATCGAAATCCATTATGATGTGTATCCAGTCGACATCCTCCCAAGGGCGGTCGACAGTGCACTGGGAAGACATGATTTTGACTCCCAGGTCGACATCCTGCTTACTATATCCGGTTGGCATCATAGGCGCTTGGTCGAACGCATACACATGGAAATTATGGACATAAACTTGGCAGACAAATCTCATTTTCTGGATTTCTGCAGTGTGTCGGGTCAACATCCTTCAAGGGCGGTCGACCGGATACACATGAGTTACTAGGACCTGAGTTGCCTCTCAGGGTGTGCTATGCGGTGTACCTGGTCGACATCCTGGCCAGGGTGGTCAACCGAATGCACTATTTTTCTTAGACTGAGAGACAATTAAGCTATCAGTTAATTTTCTGAGTTCCCTGTGTATCCGGTGGAAATCCTCCAAGGATGGTCGACCGGGTACACACGAAATTCATTTTTTCATAATACTGCAACTTTTCCATTTTACTTCAATTTCCATCAAAACCAAGCCATCTCGTCTCCAATCAACATAAAACCATCCATACACATTAAAACAGCTCCAACCATCACAAACCCAACATCAATTGGGCCATTGATCTTCCAAATGGGAGATCCCATCCACTAATGGCCAAAAATCCATGAAACAAGGCTCAAAAGATAGATCTAAGCATTCAAACACCCATATGAACTGAAATTACATAATCAAGTAAGGAAAACATGCATTCTATGCTAGATAGGTATATTGTACTTACCTCTACTCCAATTCCAAGGTCTTTTGGCTATAAAATAGAAATCCAAGCTCCAAATCCAAGATCCAAAGATCTAATGGCTTCCAAACTCTCAAATAATTCCTAAATCTCGGATCTAAGAAGATCTAGAAGTCCTAAATCTAGATTCACAAGAGATTTGCATAAGGGAAAAGGAATTCTAGAGAGAGGAAATTCAATGGAAATTGAGGTATGGGAAGGAAATTACCATGTCTTGACGAGAAAGAAGAAAACTAGGAGATGAGATTGATACTCTAGCTTACTAATAACAGTAGCTTGTAGGAATTCCTTCTTTGTTATAGGAAACCCTAGATCTAGGATTCTAGAGAGAGAATTGGAGGTAAATCTTGGAAGGAAAAGGAGAAATGAGAGGGAAATATGGGAATTGGAGGGAAAATGAGAAAGAAGAGAGGGAGAGAAGGAGAGAGCTCGCTTAGGGAGAGAAGGAGAGAGCTTGCTTGGGGTGGGACAAGCTCTTTCTTTTATAGATTTGCGTTGAAAAGGAACTGTCTATAGTGCCATTTTAGCTCAATTCAAGTTTAGGATAAGTACATGGGCTATTTGGGTATTTTAGGTGTAGTTTGAAAATTCTCATTTTGAAACCCCACCTATTGTTTCTAATTACTAGCAAGGGCCTCTAACTAACACACACACCTATTAAAGTCCATCAAACAACCTATATGTAATATAAATCACAAAAATGGACTAATTCCTATAAAATAGGCTAAAATCCTAGGAAAATACTAAACTACCCTTACTAACCCCTATTAATTAGTATAATTAGATATCATATACTATAATTAAAGCATCTCAAATATAAGTGAGGGTCTACAAGGGGTGGGGCCTCACACTTGTATTGGAAGAGAAAGATGCCATCCTTTTGCTGCTTAATTTGCAGTCCTAGAAACATATTTAATTCACAAAGCATATTCATTTCAAATTTAGATTACATCAAATTAACAAATTGGTTGGCTAGATCTTCATAAGTGGAACCAAAAACTATATTGTTCCCATAAATCTATGCAATGACAATCGACTCATTGGTCGTTTTTACAAAGTGTTTTACCAACACTCCCATAGTCATGGTCACCAAAAATCTGGTTAACCTATCATACCAAGTGTCATGACTCCAAATCCCAAATGAGGATTAAGAAGCAATTAGGGGCTAATGGGACCGCGACGGCGCACAAATGACGAGGAGAGCTGGAACCTTGATCCGCAAGCCAATTTATTTCACCCATAGGATTCAATTATGTGAGATTCTGCAGGGTCCTTGATCCACGAGGATCATCATGATGGAAGCTTGCAGGGGCCATTTCAGGAAACATGGATAAAATTAGAGTACAATGGCATCATTAGACAGGATATCACAAAAGAACTCATTCCAAAAGTTAGCATTCAAGTTTAACAAAAGATTAAGTTTAATTGCATCCAAGAATAAGGCCGTACAAAAACATAAGCCAATAATTACAAGTACAAAAGATGAAATTCCCAAAAATAACTAAAACCATACGGGTTCCGCAGCTTCGGACACTACTCTATGTCGTCAGCTGCCCACTTTGGTATAACTGGCGGATCCTGTTGGACAGCCGCAAAGTCCAGTTCAGGCACGTACGCAAGATCGTTACCTAGGGTATCAAGCTTAGATCAGACATCAGTCTAGCAAGTATCCAAGATAAAAAGCATAGTTTGCAGGTACAAAGCAAAGTATAAATACATGTAATTAGTTAGAATATTAGTGATAGTGAGCTAGGCAGGTTCATGTATGAAAATATGATTAAAAGAATCATAAACAGTAATTAATTTAGATTACTAACTACTTGGCATCCACTTCATATAATTCCTCGGAAGGAGCAACTGCTGGCCCCTAACGAACTTGCTGGGGTACCTCGAAACTCAATCTAGAGTCCCTGTCGCGGGGGTAGTTAGTTTGCCCCGGACAAGACAAGTACTTAAGTGACACCGGTCACATACAAGACTATGAACTGCAGGGAGTAATATATATATATATATATATATATAATAAATACAAGAATAACAACTACTAGAATAACAGCTTGGTGGTGCCGACTCAAGAATCAATGCAGAATACAGGGTTCAGTGCTTAATCGGGAGTTAATGAGTAATTTGGTTACTCAAGAGAAATAGTTGCAAGTATGGGGGATGATAGACCATTAGAATGCTTAAAAATGGAAAACAATGATGATTTGTCTTATAAAACAGTAAACTGAGTTAAAACGAGGTTTAAAACGGTAGTTTCTAAGTCCAGGAAATCCTATAGAAAAACATGCAGCATTTCGGGTAGAAATAAGGGACACAGAATGGGTGCTAGAAAGTCAAGGTGATCCGAGTAACTCGGAAGGGCAGGGCAACTAAATGCTCGCTTGCTAACTGAGTAACCCTTGTAAAGATCCGGATACATCCAATGGCCAAGTAGGACGAAAATTGCATGCTATAAGACCCAATGATGTCTCCAAGAGCATAATGCTAGGGTCGGGTTGACAGGGTGCATAAAACCTAATAAAGGTATAAGAAGTTTGATTAAAATGATCTTAGACATGCAAGTACGGTGATTTCCAAAATTATACTCTGAAAGGGATGGATATTGGTGTAATTTCGTACACTTGATGGTTTCGGAAAGTGGGAATATCCAATCCCTAAGTTCAGACAAAAGTACGAGTCATCGTGCTATAAATGCCTTCTTATATATTCGGGTTTATGCTAAAATTAATATACGGGAAGGTCGGGGTGCGGGTTCACAAATGCTCTAAGGAAAAAAGGCCTATGTAAGTAATTTCCAAACACTAGGCTTCTAGGTCGTATGGTAGTATCAATAATTCATGTTTTTCGAAGGGGATTAAAGTAACATAATTTTCACTTTAAAATTTGAAATAATGTCGAGGCAATTACAGAGTGAAACACAATTTCATTTTGGCCTTGAAAATCGGGGTACAAAACTGAATTAAGTGGGTCCCGGGGGCTGGGGCCGTCGGCCGCCACGTGACTCGTTGCACCAGCCGGGTTGATTTCTGCACGCGGTAGCTAGTATGTGTTGGCTGCTGGCCGCCAGTTTCAACAAGAAAAGGGGGGTCGGTGTGGGGCCCATGGTTGGTGCATTTAGGCACTGTTCACGGCAGAATTCTGGTGGGGTCCTTGTGTAACGCCCCAATTTCGAATACCGAGTTTACCGCTAAGGTACCCAAATTCGGTGTGCTACTTCCCTGAAAAGCCGAGAACTTCCAATATCATAGGTTCGTAGTGAGGTCCAATTTAAAACTTTTTAACAACATAAGTGATCAATGGTTAAGTGCAGAAGCATATATAAAATAGCGGAAGCAAAAACTATAAAGTGCGGAAGTTGTAAAGGCATCAAATCCATCATGAGCAAGTGTAGCAGGGAATCAGTCTCACTAATCTCAAAGTAAGAATATAATGTGTACAAATCATATGAATAGATCCCACCTTGTTCACACAAATGACACTCAAACCCAAAAAAACAAGGTCACTCAGTCCCCAAGTATAGGCACTCTAGTCTCTGGCTAAGCCTCCTGGTCTGCCAGTCCCCACTCGTACACATCCGCTACGGGCGCCTCAACAAGCGCGTCGCCCTTGGGGTTGAGGATAATACATAAGCACCAAATGATGGGTTAGATCCAAGGGTCTGACAAGGCACAGTATACAAGTAACATATGATGTATGCATCAAAAGAGAATGGAGACAAAGATGATGTCATAAAAGTGACAATGGTAGAATGCTAGGTAGTTGAGCAAAATATAACAAATAGAACCAATATGAAAGTAAGGTATCTAATCATACTGTGATGCCCCAGAGTCCCACATCGACTATAGAGAGGAAAGTGAATGGGATTATATGTAGAGCTTACACCTTTACCTTGCATGAGGCCTTTTAAAACCGTGCGGTCTCGAAAATCGTAAGAACTCCGAAGTTAAGCGTGCTCAAGCAGGAGCAGTACTAGGATGGGAGACCTTCTGAGAAGTCCTCGTGCCTACACGTGGGCCAAAGCGGACAATTTCATGCTGA
The DNA here is from genome assembly GCA_038049695.1 of Cinnamomum chago. Taxonomy (NCBI): domain Eukaryota; kingdom Viridiplantae; phylum Streptophyta; class Magnoliopsida; order Laurales; family Lauraceae; genus Cinnamomum; species Cinnamomum chago. Next base: position 36,713,516 of record CP142457.1, read on the forward strand.
GTTGGGCGGGGCTGTTATAAATTATAACGCCCCACCTCTACACGCATGCATGATATTGTCTGGTTTGGCCCACGGGCCTAACGGTTTTGTTTCTGATGGGGTCTCAACCCATCAAAAGGCCTCATGCTAAGTTAATATGGGGTTTGACTTATAAGCCCAGTGTCAAGACTTGGATATTTCTGATGTGGGCTAACGGAGACTCGTCGTTTGAAGCTCGTGGTTGATACGCTACGCCCCGTGGTTAAGGGTGCCGCCCGGACCAAGTTCTCACATACTCCCCCACCGGAAATAGAGTCGTCCTCGGCTCTAATACGAATTGTCACAGCCCCGCCCAACTCAGCTTGAAATTGTCCGCTTTGGCCCACATGCACGCGTAAGGACTTCCTAAGAGGTCACGCCCGAGCATACTTAACTTCGGAGTTCTTACGGTTTTCGAGACCGCATGATTTTAAAAGGCCTCATGCAATGTAAAGGTGTAAGCTCTACATATAGTCCCATTCACTTTCCTCTCTGTAGTCGATGTGGGACTATGGGGCGTCACAATCCATCCCCCTTAAGGCTGCACATCCCTGTGTAGTAGCCTGTCAGTCTCTGTAGCTTGCCAGTCCTCTTGGCCTGCCCACATGGAGACCCGTCTACTTGTACCAGACCACGGCAGGGGACCCACACTCGAACTAGTCGAGAGTCGGCTCTGATACCATTGGAATGCCCCACCCCTACACTCTTGCATGATATTGTCCGCTTTAGCCCACGGGTCTCATGGTTTTGTTTATGATGGGCCTCAACCCATCAAAAGGCCTCATGCTAAGTTAATACGGGGTTTGACTTATAAGCCTAGGGTCAGGACTTGGATATTTCTAATGCGGGCTAAATGAGACTCACCATTTGAAGCCCATGGTTGACACGCTATGCCCCGTGGTTAAGGGTGCCGCTCGGACCCAGTTCTCACAGGACGACTCTCCTCTGACGGTGGGGAATTGTTACATCCCACATTGCTCATGTGAGTGTCCAAAATGATGCCTTCCTAACTTGGTGTGACGCGTTTTAAAGCCTTGAGGCGAGATTGGATGCGCTTGGGTCTGGTCCTCTGATCGAGTAGCCCATGAGCTCAAGAGGACAATATTGCACCGGGCCTGGGTTGGGTCGTTACACATACCATCTATCAATATGGCACATTCACACGAGCTGGCCACGGCGAGATATTATACTATAGCCCTCCCATACTGTCGTCCAGTCGCAACAAGGAAAATGAAGTATAATGCAAGGGATGAAAAACCCCACCAATAATAATAGCCATATAACAATCCTGAGAAAAATATAGACCGCTACCGGAGTCCATCGGCCGTCTAACCATAGCTCATCATGATAGCCTCATCCACAATAAATAGCTCAAACCAAGGATGATTAGTCTAATGGCTAAGCTTATAACAACTGAGTGAATGTTTAACACCACCTCAAGGAAACAAGTAAAGGTCTATGTCCGTCTAAGCTACCCTTGCGTGAGGAAGGTCATAACATGTCCATACAATGCTCGGTATACATGTCCAATCCATACATACGATCCATAGTCCAAGTCCATCATTGAATCCACGGCCACGACCCACCATTCATGGTCTTAGTCCAATACAATCCTAGTATATCATCAATATTTAAGTCCAGCATTATTTAGTCCGTTTCCCATTCATAAATGGGTTTACAAAGCCTTAACAACAGTCCTTTTCATCTAATGTATCACATCCATCTATCCTTAGGCCATATGATGGCCCGCCTAGCCACAGACACGGGTCAAATTATCTACATTCGTAAATCCGGGTCACCACTAGGAAATCGTAGGTTCAGGTCTTCCCATTTCCATTAATTAACAGGTATAAAACACTAGATAAATAGAAGAGTGAACAACAATGAAAAGACCATAACATACCCTCAATCCATGCCAATCAAATGGGAGAATAACAAGGGTCTAATCCTAGGCCATGACCCCCTTTTCGGGTCCAGGACTATGTCAGTCAATTCAGTTCCTAAATAAAGTTTCAGATGCTAAAGAAGTATATTTGGTGCTCCTAAAGTAATGGGCATCTTCGACGACGTTTAAGGATTGAATCGAAATCCAAATAATACACAAGACCCTACTTTTGTGGGCCCCATGAGTCAAGGTCAAGCCCAACCCTTAACTCATACTTGGCACATCAATGAAAGTACACTTGGATGGTCAATGGGCCCCACAAAAGATCAGAACATCAAATTACACAAATATGGAAAATCACTATTTGGCAATGTAGCCGGTCGACATCTTCAAGGGCCGGTCGACCGGGTATACTGAAAATGTCAAGATTCTGACTCTCAGGTCAACATCCTATCTAGTGTCTTCGGTCGACATCATGGCCAGGGTGTCAACTGGGTGCATAGGGATCTCTAGACACAAACTTGGCAGGTAGTGAAAGTCCCTGATCCGAACCCTAGAGGGGGGGGGGTGTGAATAGGGTGAGCTTCAAATTAGTGACCAATTAAGACCAATTTTAACTTCTTTAAATTAAATAAGCCACTAGTGATGATTATCAAACTAAATACAGAAACTAACAAAAACAATCACAACAGAGCATTTAAAAGTTTAAGGCACATAAAAGATTTTGATTGAAGTGAAATGCAAATCACATGTATGGATACACACTTGTTAATGATATGAAAATCAAAGGCTCACAAGTTGTATGAAATTAATTAGCTCTAACCATGTCATGCATGTGCAATGTTGTTTTCAAAACTAAACAAATTTAACTAAAGTTCAAATGAATGAAAACAACAAATAAAGTTTCAACCAAGTAAATGGATCATGCTAAAAGAAATCAAAGATTTTGGCTAAGCATGATTAATGAAGTTTTTTAAAACAAACTTGGTTTGAAATCAAAGTGTAGAATCCAATCCAACTTAGATCAAAGATTAAAAGAAGAATGGATTCAACACATCATAGTTATAATGCTAAAAATCATTTACCAATAATTTAAACAAAGCATATAACATATGATTAGCAAAAGTAAAGCTTACTTAGAGATTTAACTTCATTGATCCAAACTTTAGCTTCACTAATGACCCCTTGGTCTCCCTTTTCTTTGTCTCAAAATACCTTAATAGTGGCTCTTGGTTCATCTCTTTTTCAACAACTTTTCCAAAGGAATGAACTTGTATTTATACTAAAAATTGAGTTCATGCGTCTCCCCGGTCGACCTGCCCTTTCCTCGGTCTACCTAGCCTTCAACGGTCATAAATCTGACCGTTTGAAAATAGGCACAATGGCTCTTTTCCCGGTCGACCCGCAGTGGGCACGGTCGACCAGGTCCCTGGGCAGGTTGACCCGGGCCTGAGACCAAAATTCCCTAAAAATGCATATTACAAAGTGATTTCTTGTGGGGAATTTTGGGCCACTGAATCAAACTTGGAATCATGTTTTAAATCAAACTAAGAGGTTTAAAAACATGAAACATAAAAAGCCTAAAATGATTTGAAAGATTTAAAACATAGGCTAGCTTGATTTGATAAAACTCATTTTTAAAATAAATTGCATCCAAGTTTAAAATCAAAACATGCATAAATCAATATTTCTGCAAGTCTAAAAACCAATGCATGTGTAAATCAAGATTTCAAGATTTTCTAAAATAATGCATGTGTGAAAATTCAAATGATGCTAAAATGTTAATGCATCCATCAAATTGCAAATAAAAAATCCCTAACAATCTCCCCCTTTGCTATTTGATGGCAACTTACTCAATACTGAATTTTACACACTAAGTCTTCAGCTCCCCCTAAGCTGGACAAGTCTTGAAATCTCTTGGATACTTCTTCTTTTAACTTGGGCTCTGGGTCTTTTTCTTCATTCTTCTTGATGCTTGGAGCTTGATCATACTTCAAGCTTTCTTTTCACCTTTCTCTTTATGGCCAAGCATCTTCTTTAGCTCCCAAGCTTTCTTTCTTCTATCAACACTCCCCCTTTGACCATGCACTTTCTTTCTTTGGCAAGATATGCATTCTCTCCCCCTGTAGAAGATCATACAAAATCTCCCCTTATGAAGCTTGGACATTCTCTTTCCCTTTAGAGAACTTGAATGCCCTCTCCCCCTTTGACATTAAATTGCAAAGGTACCTACACACATGAAATAAGGAAAATACCTTTTAGTAGCACCTGTTAACAAAAGAAATCGAAAATGAAATACATAACATGTTATCATGTATGGAAGTAATCTCTAAGTGTTCAAAGCCAATACAAGGGTGAATTTGATCAAAACTAATACTTCCTATGAAGGTTTACACTCCCCCTCAATCCATTCTCTCCTTTTGTCAAACTTTTGACAAAGATATAACTATTTGGTTCAAGAAGAAGATGGTTTAACCAATTGAGGGTCAACTTCAAGGAAAGGATTAGACATGTTTAATTATAGAGCAAAATATGATCAAATTACCAAAAGAACAAGGTCAAATCGATCATTGATACCAATTGGAAAAACAAAGAATACCAATTGAGATTCAATGATAAGATTATAAAACCAATCACTCTAAAATGGAGTTATAAAGAATATAACTATTAAGATAAATCCAAATTAGAGTTATCCATGATATTATGAGGTTTACTAAACATAGCATCAATTAATTTAACTATGAAAATCATATGCTATGAATGTTTTGAAATCATTTCATCCAATAAAAAAATGACTATCAAGTGCAATATGAGTGAAATGAAATTTAAACATGAAGCCTACCTCAACCATTAACCAACCAAGATTATGATTATATAAACATGGTGGTCATGAGATATTCTTATATGAGCAAGAGAGGTGGCAAACATGAAAATTATGATGCTAATGAAATGTGACATGGAACAAAAATATATGACTATGAAGTTCAATCCAATGTACATAAGGTCTATCACATTCTCAAGATAAGACATCAATTGGATATGAAATCAATCGAAAATTATATTAAATGAAACCAATTGAATATGACAACATGATTAATAGCAAGGATGTGACAAACACAAAATCCCATCAAGCATCATAAAAGGATATTCATCACTTATAATGATATAACTAATGAGCATAGTGATGAACAATATAAATTGCAATGCAAAAGGGTGTAACTTGGTAATGCATGCAATTTTCAAAGTGTCAAAATCATATGAATTCAACAACTAAGATATCCATCAAATATATAGAAATACGAAGAATAGATTTAAATCCATTTTCCATCAAAACCAATCCAAATCTCACCCATTCATCATAAAACCATACCCAAACATCAAAACCACTCCATCCCTCACAAATCCATCATCAATTGGGTCATTGATCTTCCAAATGAGAGATATCATCCAACAATGGCCAAAAATCTATGAAACAAGGATCAAAAGATAGATTTAAGTAATCAAACACCCAACTGAATTGAAATTACATAATCAAGTAATGAAACATGCATTCTATACTAATAAGTATATTGTCCTTGCCTTAAATCCAATTGCAAATGAAAATGGCTTGAAAAAAGAGAAATCCAAGATCCAAATATAGAAATCCAAGCTCATATGGCTTCCAATCTCTCAAACAACCCCAAAACTCGGCTCTAAGAAGATCTACAACTTTTAAACCCATATCCACAAGAGAATTGCATAAGGAAAGGGAAATCCTGGAGAGAGAGAGAGAGAGAGAGAGAGAGAGAGAGAGAGAGAGAGAGAGAGGATTCTATGGAAATTGAGGTACGGAGAGAATTACCTTGTTTTGAAGAGAAATGAGAGATCTGGGAGATGAGAGAGATCCTCTAGAGAGATAGTAACAGTAGCTTGTAGTAACTTCTTCTTCCTTGTGGTGGGAACCATAGATCTAGGATTTTAGAGAGAGAATTGGAGGGAAAACTTGGAGGGAAAAGAGAGAAATGGAGGGAAATGAGGGAAGGAAGAGAGAAAGAAAGGAAAAAATGAGAGAAAAGAGAGGGAGAAATCATTTGACAAGGGGAGGGACTTTGTATTTATAGAAATTGAGTTGAAAAGGAGATGTTTATAGTGCTCTTTTGGCTCAATTCAAGTTTAGGATAAATACATGGGTATTTAGTACATTTTTGGTGTAGTTTGAAGATTCTCATGTAGAAACCCCTCATATTACTTCTAATTACTAGTAAGGGCCTCTAACTAACTTACAAACTTACTAAAGTCTAATAAACACCGTATAGAACCTATAAAATAGAAAAAAAAGAAAACTTGCCAGAAAATAGGCTAAAATCCTAGGAAAATACCGATCTACCCTTACTAATCCCTATTAATTAGTATAATTAGATAACATATACTATAGCTTACACAATTTAAACATAAAAGAGGGCCCAAAAGGGGTGGGGCCTTGCACCTTGACTGATTATTTAAAAGGGTTTAAAGCCCGGAAATCAATTCGTCAAGGGATGAATAACAAGATTAATAAAAACCCCATAATAAGCAATGCTAAGGAACTTAATCATTTACAGTAATAAACATGATTAGTATGGGTCCATTTCCAGCTTAACAAGATCACAGCATCTAAGATCCGCTAGGATTAAAAACACCAACAAGTTATGCAATTTTATTAGATACTTGTGTCTACTAATCAAGAACAAGTACAACCTTTAACCCACGGTCAATCCAAGCTCCTGCTCATTCCAAACAAACACACCCCCCCCCCCCCCCCCCCCCACCCCCGCCCAAAAAAAAAAAAAAAATCTTCCTAATAAGAAAACCCATTCACCATCAAAATCCAACCCATAACAGCCATCACAAGTGGTGAAAATGGGGCTCTAACCAAGAAATATTCAAGAAGGAAAAGAGGGTCTACCTCTTAGAAGTCCAAGAAGAGGGAGGGTGATGGATGGAGGGGCTGCCACAGGTGGATTCGCACCAAAAACAACCTGTGTTGCATGGTTGATGGCATTTAATGAGGCGAAGGGGTTGGTGGGATATTTTGTAAAGGGTGGTTTGTGAGTTCACCACACTTTAACCAAACTTGTAATGTTAAACGGAGGTCTTCAGGACCTTGGACGGACCGGGTCAAAGAAGAAGAATTGTAGGTCATGAGAAGAGCTTTCCATCAAGTCCAAGATAATTTTCAGAGATTGGTGGCAGAAACTGTGATTTTTCAAACTGCAATATACACCTCGAAAAGTGTGTCTGGGTCAAATTGGATTTTCTGGACCTCGGATGAATTTGGATTGAACATGAAAGTTGTTGGGCAGGTCAAGACCTAACTTTTGGTCTCAAGGTTCAATTTTTATGAAGTTTCCAAGATACCCCTAAAAAACTCGAAATTCTAACTTAATCCGAAAAAAGTCGAACTATCACGAAACTCCTCGAAATTATCTGGAACTAGCCTAAACTTAGTTATTATCCCAAGAAACTCTCGATTAACCCCTAATCAAATGTCATTAGCTACTAAATATAATTAATTAACGTTAATCACGGTAATTAAAAATCGGGTTCTTACACCAAGCATGTGGGGCTTACTTAATGCCATGTAGGGCGTTTTTTAATCTATATACACGATGAGGTGTTTTGGGACTATAAAACCATTTGGTTGTTCGACACACACCTTCTCATCTAGTATATCATTTAAGAAGGCACTTTTAACATCCATTGGAAATAGTTTAAACTTTAAAGAACAAGCAATGAAAATCAAGATCCTAATAGACTCTAAATGAGCCGCAGAAGCAAAAGTTTCATCAAAATCTATACCCTCTATCTGAGTATACCCTTGGGCTATAAGTCTACCTTATTTCTAACTACAGTTCCAAATTCATCAATTTTGTTCTTATAAATCTACTTGGTTCCTATAATATTCTTATTGGTTTGTCTGGGAACTAAATACCATACCTCTTTCCAAGTGAAGTGAGTTATTCTTGCATAGCTATAATCCAGTCTTCATTAGAGAAGGCTTCATCTATAGTAGTAGGCTCTAATTTGGATGTGAAACATGGATGAGTACATATAGTCTCCAATTGATTTCTAGTTTTGACTCCTGTATAGAGATCCACAAGTATCTGACTCAGGGGATGATCTTTAATCGGTTTCATTCCTTTTTAGGAGTCTCAATTGATTTAGATGGAGAGTTACAGGAACTCACAATAGGTCCATCATCTTCATCATTTTCAGTCGGAGTGCTTAAATCAGTTAATTTATCATTGATAGCCACATTATTGATTCTTGAATAACTCAAGTTCTTTTGGTAAAACTCTATAGACATGACTATTTGTAGAATATCCTAAAAAAACACCTTTATTGCTCTTAGAGTTGAATTTACCTAAGTTCTTCCAGTTTTGAAGAATATAGCAATCACTACCAAAGATCTGAAAACACTTCACAATATGCTTCTTGTCGAACCTCAGCTAATAAGTTGTTTTATCTTTTCTTGCTTTTTTGTAAACTCTATTGATTATATAGCTAATAGTGTTTACTGCTTCGGCCTGTAAATTCTTAAGAAGATTCTTAATATGCAACATACTTGTGGCCATATCTTATAGAACTCTATAGCTGTGGCCATTTGTAGAACTCTATTTCCCCTCGCAGCAACAACATTACACTTAGGGATTTTAGGGGATGAAATTTCATGTTGTGTACCGTTCTCCACACAAAATTCTTCAAACAAACTATTTTCAATTTCTCCGCTATGGTCACTCCTAATATGCCTAATTGTAAGTCCTATTTCATTTTGGGTTCGCTTTGCTAAATTTGTTAATTCTTTAAATGCATCTAATTTTTCTCTCAAGAAAGCAACTCAGGTATATTGGAGTAATCATCGATTACTGCAAAAAAAAACTTTTACCATCTTTACTCTTAGTTCTAGTAGGGCCTACCAAATCCATATGTAGAAGCTATAAAGGTCTATTTGGCAACACCTAATCTGCTTCTCTATTTGGCAATCACCACAAATAGATCTATCTCTCCTACTAGTTTTAGGTAAATTTCTCAAATGGTTTCTCTTGCTAAGCCGAGACAGGTCTCAGTAGTTAACATGGCCTAACCTTTTATGGCATAAAACAACATGATCTACCTGAGCCACACAACAATAAGAAGGAGAAGAAGAAGAAGAGGGAGAGGGAGAGGACACATTCCTCAACAACATAACAATCTTAAGAGATTCTGAGACCCTTCATGATGATTTTACCATCTTTGTTTGAAATCTCACACCTAGACGATTACGATTGAAACCCACAAAAGGGTCTTTAACACAAATATGAGAAACACTTGCAAGGCTATGTTTCAACCCTTCCACAAACAGAATGTCGCGACCCCAGATCCGATTAGCGGTTAAACCGGATCTAAGTGTGAGATCAGGGGCCAATTAAAAAAAAAACTCGCATTTATGGCCCCATTTATGCCCAAGGATCTAAGTCCGCTATGATGATTGAACATTTGAACCTCATGTAAGTATATAACCCGCAGAACTTAATAATATAAACATAATAAGTCACATGATAAATATCAGTGCATGGCATAGATTTGCATTTCTATATTAAAGTTTAAATACAAAAGAGATAAGTTTTATACATAACATGGCCATCCCAAAAACCTAGGCCATGATAAAAAGATATACAACATGTGAAAAAAGAACAAAAAATGAAACAACTAACTGATGTCCCAATGTAGGCTGTCAGGTGTCAGGAGTGACGATGCTAGACTACATCGTCGGCACACCACTCATGGTCGTCCTCCACTGGCTGAGGATCCTCTTGAATCACCTCAGCCTCCAGCTCGAAGTAGGTAGTGGTGTCGTCTTGTCGCAACCCCGGACCTGGTTAGCGCCAAAGGGCACTCCTAATTCGGGATCGGGATCAGGGGTGGTGCGTATTTTTCTTTTTCTTTATTGATTCGTATGCGGATGACGAAGAAAAACAACATCCCTGTATGTGATTTCCCAAAGGTTTCCGCGGTGAGGATATCATGCTCATAAGAAAATCACAATCGTAATGTAGAAGCGTGTAGGAAACCAAATCTAGAAATTCATTCCATGATACAAGACTGATAACACTATGATAAATAACATGACGTCAGAGTGAGCAATGTTCATGTAGCGTTCCCAAAGCATAAAGTTAAATATTTACACAAAATATGAGTGCAATTAAACATTCCCCAAAAGTAAAGGCCAACAAAGGCCAGTATAACCAAAGTCCCAAAATGTGTAAATCACCCTCCCAAAAGATGTTTTGCAACTCATAGCATGATCCAATGTCTAGACGACATCATCAGCTTGCCATTCTCCTACACGTTGCGGCTTTTCGGCCGCTTCCTCTGGCTCCTCCTCAAGGGCAACGAGATTTGGACATGAGTACCAAGATAGTGGGTCAGACACGATGGTCTGGCAAGTGGATGAAGAGATATAAACAATATAATAATTACAAGTTCCCTTGGAAAAAAATTTAAACCTGCTTAAACAACACTTGTCATGAAATACAATGCATAATTTGTCCAAAAACACATGGTTGATACAAAAACATGAGTAAGTACCAATGAATAGGTAACTGGCAAGATGACAATCACACAAAGCTAAATCCTTTATTACTAATGTGACGAGAGCACGCTAAAATATAGGTCTCAGACACACTAAGTGACGAGAGAAAACTCGATACACATAATAATGCCAAGGAACTTGGCTATCATGCTAAGTACCGGCTGCGGAACCGAATAATATAACACGCTAGATAAACCCAGACTGCAGCTGGCTAAGAGTCATGAAGGACCCCAAGTCGGTGGATCAAGCCGACGAGGTTGCCCAAGCTTAGTGGTGCCGACACATAGGTCCCATGATGAAATCAAAGCATAATTAGGTGTATAACACCAAAACAGGCTAAGTTGGAAGCTCACAGACATGTAACACACTAATGTCTCGTCATGAGCACACAAGGCCAATCCGAGTATTCAAACCACGTGATACAGTAGTCTTGAAACAAAACTAGTTATGACTCACAAGAATGATGAGAAATCATGTAATTTGAGTAAAAGTAGAAATAATATGGTCTTTTCCATATGTAGACCAGACCACACATTTAGGCTTCAAAACTTGGTTCAATGCGTATAAGACACTCGTATGTCAAGTTTTATTCTTGGCATGGCACTCCCGAAGATCAAGGACATCCCAAGTATCCTATACACTTTGGTAAGTGAAAGAGTCCTCAATATGTCTCTGTGATTGCATTTCTTTTCCATTCCCACTCCATACATCCTCTCCTAGGTCCCACAATAGTATTATGGCTCAAAAGAGACTTTTCCGAACATTTAAAACACCATTTTCAAGTTCCCAAAATAGACCCAAGCTTGAATGTCAGTAGGCTCGAGCGAACTTGAGTTGGCTCGAGCCAACTACTCGCTGGATGGGGTTCGCTCGAGCGAACTAGCCTCTGGGAGGGTGGGCTCAAGAGAACATATGTTGGCTCGAGCCAACTGCTCTCTGGAAGGGGTTGGCTCGGGCAAACATATGTTGGCTCGAGCCAACTGTGTCGGGAACCAGGTTTCTTTGCAGTTGGGGCTCTTTCTTCCTCTCTTTGAAGCCTCTTTTGAGCCTCAACTCTTCTACATAAATGAGGGCCTCCTCGCCTTCTCAAAAACCACATTTCTCCTCCATCAAACGCTTCATAATATTACATAAGAATCCATCTATTTCACCCTCATTCATAACAAGAAAACCCATCAATCATGAACTCACATATGGCATGAACATCATTCAACAAAATAGAACAAGCTAACTCATTAAATTGCTTTGATGAAATTAAAGCGAGGAGTTGAAAAGAATGCAAGTATAAAATCATCATAAACCAAAAGAGTGAAATCAAGAATTTCTTACTAAACATGCTAATATTCAAAATAAGTCAATTAATCCACTTGCCTTGGTTTCCGATGGGGATTAATTAACCTTCAAACACACTTCCAAGCCCACAATCCACAAGCTACACAAAAACCCCAAAATACACCCATTTAGGACCCTAAATGGCCAATACAATGAACAAGAAGGAGAGAGCTTACAATAATAGAAGCGGAGACTCTCTAGGGCTAGAAAAACACAAATCTAGGAGAAGGGAATAATTGCTTACATGGAAGAGCTTCAAATATCCGAAGCTTGCTCAAAGAGAACCTTAGAATGGCTAGATTTCTCCTAAAATAGTATCAATGGGAAGCTCTCATGGTGGGGAAGAAGAAGATGAGGTCTCATTTTCCATTTGGGCAAGAGTTGGTGTGGATTGGAAGGGAAGAAGCAGGAAGAAGAAGAAGAGACAAGGGAAAACCCTAGCTTGGACGGAGCCACTCTCGAACAACAAACATGAGCAAGAAAAGGGGAAAGGAGAAAAGAGCTCTCCTTATATAGAAAGTGAAGGTGGGTCCCACAACTAACAAGACTTGTCGAGTTTAAAACATTGGTTTTTGGGCCTCAAATGAGTTCGACGAAGAAGGGAAAAATGCTTGTCATAAAATTTAGTTTCCGACAAGTACATATTTCAAGGGGTTTGGAGATATCGAAAATTGTGTCCAGATTTTGTGTAAAATGATTGTTTTGCCCTTGAAGTTGGAAAAGTTGGATTTCGAGGCCTTGAACGGGGACGGAGTGAACATGAAAGTTGTAGAGGCTAACAAGATCGATCAATTGGAGTTAATACACGAAATTTTCAAAATTACGGATAACCCCCCACACTTAAGCAAAATCGCTAAAAGGATCCTCAAAGAGTCCCATTAAATAAAAAAGGCTCCCAAAATTCCCTAGAGCTATATAAAAGCTATTCTAGTCCCAAACCTAAAACAAAATCCACTAATCTCACTTAGAGCTAACACACAACTTAATTAGTGTTAGTCGCGGTAACTCGGGTCGAGGTCTTACACGTCTGCACACCAAGGTAGAGAAGTCAATAACTATCAGCAAGCAGATAAGCAATGTATAAAGATATAACATGGTTTAAGTAAGGAATGAAGACAAGTAAGTAAATCATGAGATATCAAGAAAGAACAGCTAGGCATATAAGCATGAGTAATGTACATGAATAATAAGAACTATGAATCCTAGCATCTAACAATGGGCAACCACCAACACAAGCATCATGCAATGCATAAGAGGGAGACTCTGAGGGTGTCCAAACCACCTCCCAAAGTACTGACGATGTCCAAGCTAGCTGTCACTATCCTACGCTAGTGAACGACGTCAAAAACCATCTACCCACCCCCAGTGTCCGAGTATCCAGCCCGCCAAACACCCCAAACTGCATATGGTCAATGAATGCGGTCCTCCTCACATTGGATCCTACTGTAGTCGAACAATGTATGGTTGTGTGGTGCCTGAAACGGAATATGAGACTAGCACATCTGGCTAGTGTTCAAGCTATGACGCAATCACGATGAGGATTACTTCGAGTCAAGCCTATTTCAAGACAAGTCCACGAATCCACACCGAGTAGTCCTCCATTACCATCCATCCATCCATCCATAAATTGTCTAGCCACACATGTCCATCAAGTTCAAGATAAACATGAGGGTTTCTACGGATACACTCTAAGTTTGGTCCATAATAACCCTAAGTCTAACCAATTATGTTATAATTTAAACATGTGTGTCAAGCATAGAATGTACAAGGAAACGGATAGCAACGGTATTCGATTAGAGAGATTGGGCATTTCACCCATAGCTTTGGAAACTCACTCCTGTAATAAGCTAAAAATCATTTTCATCATTATAACTGCTAACCCCAACCCTCAATTCAAGTCCAATACAATTAAACCCATAAACTAGCATGTTAAACCAAATTAAAATGATAAGCAAGCTTGGAATTTGCAAGATATCTAACAATTAATAATAAAGAATCATCAAGAAACACACGCATGCCATTCATACACTGCTACACTACTTGCCTTAGTTGGGAAGTAAAGGAAGAAATTAGGAAGAAAAGTCTACACCACACCCTCCTTATAAGCTCCACCAAGCAAACACACTCTCCAAATCCAGTCTCCTACACTCCTAAAGCACAAAGGAAGAAAAAGAGACGGAATTAAGGAACATGCAATACCCTATAGAGACTAGAGATGGAAATTGGATAGGGAGAATGAGCTAACCTTACCAAGAATTGAGGTCTCCTAGAAGGGAATGACAAGGGTAAGAAGAAAGAGGGGTTGGATAGCCTTGAGCTTGATCTCCTTGGCTAGATTAGCTTGGTTGGTTGATGGAAGATGAAGAGGAAGAACTCCAGCAAGTTTACATGAATGGGGAAATGAAATGAGAAGAAAATAAACAAGGGTTAATGGCCGTTATAAGGGATAATTTTCAGAATTTGCAATTTGGCCGAACTGAATGAAATCAGAGTGAGGGAAATTGACAGGCTTCGAGGCATCGAATCGTGACGAGTCAAGAACAAAAGTTGAAGAGAACGATGAGGCCTTTCATACGAACCCAAAATCGATGAAAACTAGGTTTTTGGAAAAATCCACTCAATTTTCCCTAAATTATAAATTACCCTGTGCTATGCTCAAATATGCTCAGAATCACACAAACTTCACAGATATCTTCCTAATGATAAAAAAAACTCCCTTAAGTGCTAAACCCACTTAATTAACTAACAATACAATTAATTAGACTGAACGTACAATTAAGGTCGGGGACCTCACACAAAACATCCTTAATAGAAGGCAACATGGGAACTCCTAAAGAACCCTTGCCAATAATCTTAGCACTAGCCCCCTGACCAAAGGTGATAGAGCCATCATCAAGTTCAATGAAGTTCGAAAAATGGGCTCTATCTCCGGTCATATATTAAGAACAACCACTGTCTCGGTACCATCTAGAGCGACTACCAACCTTTAGGGCTATATGAGTTACCATGCATTTATTCTTTACAATAGGTTCCAATTTAAAGGTCTGTGAGGGGGAGCAAAAAGGGTCAGGCTGTCGGATGTGATTTCCAGACCTGATATGGGTGGAAATACAGTGTTAGATAAAGCGATACTCGGAAGTACCAACCGATTCCAAGGATTCCCGACTAATCCTAGAAATGGTAAAAAAGTGTGATCGCCAGTCATGATAAACGGTCATCACTCCGTTTGATTGCCTCCATGCGGGAAATTAAGGGTCCCACTCATCACAACGCCGCCGGCGACGGGTGATGGTCTCATCAATATTATTTTGGGTCATTATTATGGGGGGTTCAGTCCATCTTTAAGATTCGAGATGAATGAGCCCAATTTTTAATTATTTTTCCGTAACTTGGATCAGTCTCAACTTTTATAGGACTTCAGTGTATGTGATGATAAAGTCCCATATTAAATTCTGGATTTTTCTGAGTATTGAAACCTTATGAAATAGTAGACACAAATCTGAATAAAAATGCTGGAATTTCTGCACTGCAGAATCTGGACCCTGACATAGGTCCGCTCTCTCAATTTTTATAATTTCTACAAGCCTCCAATTAATCTAGAATTTTTATGAGACTTAGTGGACCCAAAGAGGAGACTCCTATAAAATTTTCATGAATTTTGATTTAACAAAACCCTTCGTGATTATGCGCACAAGTCCAAGTTAACCTGCTGGATTTTCTGCACTGCAGAATTTGGTCTGTGACCGAGATCCAGTGTCTGAATTTTGATAAATTTTATAAAGCTCCAATTAATCTGAAATTTTATAGGAGTTGATGGACCCAAAGGGGAAGCTCATGTGATTTTTTTCATGAATTTTAAATGAAAATAAATCCTTGTGATTATGTGCATAAATCCCGGTTAGCATGCTGAGTTTTCTACAGTGCAGAGTCCATGACTCAGGCCCGTTGTCCGATTTTTAATAATTTCTTGAAAAATTGAAATTAGTTGAAACCAAATCTCGCTGAAAAACAACTGGTATGGGAATATTCAGAAAAATCAGTGAGTCCTTATTCAAATTAGAAATCATTGAATCATGGATTTTAAAATAGGGTACAGGTTTTTAAAATCTGCTGCAATCCGATTTACATATTTCGACTGGTTCAACTCAGGGATTTTAGAAAATTCATTTTATATTGAAACTACATAATTCTGGACTGACGGGAAAAATAATTCAGAGATGTATAAACACAAAAATCAGCATGTCATGATTTGGGTTGAAACACATTGAAAACAAACCACAAAAATGGAAATAAAATATGAAATTTGCATGATGCAGAATTTCAGTCGTTTTGGAAAAGCTTCTCCAATGCAAAAAAACTTGGTTCCCATAGTGCCTAATCATAGCCCGAATACACAAGATTTCAGTATGAATCATAGCATAAAATCACTTCAAATCTGATAGAGATGATGACTAAGGTTATATTTAAGCATTATATGCAATAAAGGAGTTCCTTTCATCAATTTGCAATCCCAAAGGAAAGTCAAGCACTTTTACCTTCTTCCATTCAGCTAAAAAAAATAAAAGTAAATAAAAGTAAAATAAGATAGAAAAGGGGCTGGGTGCCAATATTCATTGAGGGGGATCAACTCCGTTCACCGGATACCCTCCTCGAATCCCTTGGCGGGGAAAGGGTAGGCTTTATTTGAAAAACATGCATGTAAGCATGTTTGAAAAATGGTCGAAGCACATGCAACATGATGTTCAAAATGAAAGCCTAGGTGCCCACTACAACGTTGGTCTAAAGATGGGAGGACTAAGGTGTCCGGTCGATCTAGGGAAAGATCACCTAGAGAAGTGGACTATCGTCCGTCAGGCCCATCTTAAAACCAACAATCGCTTAGGGCACGTTGGAGACGGATATACGCTAAGCTAACCTAACTTAGGAGAGAGTGAGGGACCTGTGTGCCACTGTCAACCATAGGGAGTCCGCTAGGAGGCTATCGCCGTAAGGCCTAGGAAGTTGCGTAGAAGGGTGGACGATGTCGCGGTCACTAACACCTAAAGTTCGGTGTTACTTAGTGCATTGAGGCAATAATGAAGGAATGGATGAAAGATGGTTTTGAAAATATAGCATGTGCTAAAAATTCTTTTTCAAATATTAATGAATTCATGAATCAAGTATAGCCTACCCTAATAGCATGAAGCTCAATGGTGAAAATTGGCGGAGGTTGAATGAAGAAAAGAAAAGTAAGATCTTTTTTTATTCTTTTGGAATTTATGATTTTTTTTTAATTTCTTGTAAATATAGGGCTAGAAGGGCCTAACTAGGGGTGTGCATGGAACCTAATCTAACCGTTCATCTCTTTTTACATTGAAGCGCATAGATGGGCTGACCCCATGAAAGGGCCAGCCCGCCTACCGCCGCTCTCCTTGGCCCTAAGAGGCTAGATTAGATGGAGAGGATAAGAATGCAAATGATAAATGCAATGAATGTAATGGATGCTTAAACAAGTAGTTCAAACTAATGAATTAAGATGATTCATGATGAATGTGTACAATAATTGCAATAAGGTGCACCCTATCAAAATAATAATAAGAAATAAATGATTGATGAACGTATGACTAAATGGCAGCCTAAAAAAAAATGCACACAATTATGAGGATATACTCCAAATTAACAAACCAAGATAAATCAAACTAAGGTAATAATAGAAAGATCACACCAATTTGATGCTAGAATCCCAAATTTGACCGTTGAGACCTTGTAGATGTTCGTTACTTTTCTTTTTGGGTCTTGGATCTCCTTTTACATTAAATCCCAAAGATGGGCTGTAATTTGTATAGTGCAGGTGGGGCTGAGATAGGTTTTGGCTAGGGTTGAATGGGTCAGTTAAGTGGGTTTTGGTATGATGATGGGCTAGATTGTAGGTGGGTTGGCTGGTTCAATGGGTTCATTGGGTTATGGGCCGTTTTTGTGGTTTGGTTTGGATTGAATGGGTTCTGGTGGGTACTTTGGTTAGGAGGAATGGGAGTGGGTAGTGGTGTAAAGGTGGCTGTTTGGCTAGGAGGATTGAGACAAGAGAAAGAAAATAATGGAGAGAAAACGAGACGGGTTCAGAGGGGTGTGCTGGTGGAGAAAGGAAAAGATGTGGATGTGATGATGGCGGTTGCAGTGTAGTGGATGAATGCAGGGGCAGGGAGAGTATAGAAGAAGATGGAAAAGAAAGGAAGAAAAGAAAAAGGAAAGAGAAAGAAGGTGACGGTGTGGCTGTACAGGGAGTAAGCCGTGTGCAAGTGAAGAGAAGAAGAAGAGAGAAGAAAAGAGGGGGAGAGAAGAAGGGGAGGCAGAGGGAAGTGCTGGTGTGTAGGTGGGTGCACAGGCGCGGGATGTGCAGCGAGGAGGAGAGAAGAGAAGATGGGTGCGCAGGAGAGGAAGAAAGAAGGGAAACAGAGAGGGAGAAGGTGTGTGCAGGGAGAGTGCAGGGCGGAGAGGAGAAAGGAGGGAGGAGAAGATGGGTGCGCAGGTGCTGCGAGGAGAGGAGGAAGAAGAGAAAAGAAAGAGGAAAGGAAAAAAAAAAAAAAAAAGAAGAACAAGAAAAAGTGCAGAAAAAAAAAGGGGTGATGGCGGGTGGCTGGACGTGTGCAGCTGCAGGGACAGCGGCGGTGAAAGAGGAGAATAGAAGAGGGAGAGGAAGAAAAGAAAGGGAGGAATAGAAAGAAAAGAAAGAAGAGAATGAGGGGCTGAGTGCAGCGTGCAGGTGAAGGTGGGGACGGGTGTACCTGGCAGGAAGGAGGAGGCGGCGTCCGGAGGAGGAAGAAGGTGGCGCTGGTGCTGCGTGTAAGGAGCGGGGCGGTGGTGCTGGCACTGAGCGAGGGGCTGCTGCCTGCGTCAGGCGTGTTGCTGCGTGCGTCTGGCAGGGAGATGAAGATGGGTCTGCGATGGATGGAGAGAGAGAGTCCCGTTTGATGGCAGCGAGGGTGATGATGGGGAGATGAAGGAGAGGGTGCTGCTGTGAGGAAGATGAAGGCGCTGCGTTTCTGCGCTTGGGGGGTCGAAAGGATGATGGTTGATGAAGGGCCTGCGTCTGGGAAATGAGATGAGCGTCAGCAGAGATGGAGAGGATGAGAAGAAGAGGGGAGATGGTCGAGAGATGGGTTGTAGGGATGGATGGGAGATGGTGTGATGGAGGGAAATGAGGTGGGAACCGAGAGGGAGTTCTGTGCTGGGAATGGAGAACGAGAGAGAAGTTGATGAAGGGGGAGGCTGCGCTGTGATGAAGGACGAGAACTGGGAGGAGATCCTGTGCTGATGGCTCCTGCGCCGAGAAGAAGAGAGATCTCCTGCGCAGAGAAGAAGAGAGATCCTCTGATGAGGGGGTCTGCGCCTGGATGTAGATGGAGAGAAGAGACAGGGTTTATGGGGGCAGTAGTGATAGCGGTCGATGATGATGGTAGAGATGGGAGTTAGAGATGGACGTCTGAGATGAGTTCTGGGGAAAATCGGATAGAGATGAGGGAGATAGAGATATAGTAGGAAAGAGAGATCTCAGGGGGAGGGAAGAGTCCAGATCTGATGGACTCCCCTTCCCCATGTAGTTGATGGGCCAGGTGGGCCAGGCCGGGTCTAGGCTCGAGTTTGAGTTGGGTTTGGGTCGGACTTGAGTGAATTTGGTGGGTTTGGAATCTGATCTGGGTCAGATGGGTTTAGTTGGCCTGGGGTCAGATCCGGGTTGGGGTATGGTGTAGGTTTGGGTTTGATGGCCCAATGGGTTGATTGGATTGGGCTATCATTGCCGGGGTCTAGGCTTCGTGGATTTTGATCCGCTCGCCGGATTTCGACGTTCTACACATCGTCGGAAAGCTCTCGGTAGTAGGTCACGATGAACCGACTTTCGGTGCAATCGGAGGTCTAGAAATGGTAGGCGATTTTTCATGTAGGCGCTTTCGTGGTGTGGGGCCCGCTGCCATGATTTTTCAATCCGTCTGTCCGATCTCGGAGTTCTACATATGGATGGAAAGCTCTTGATGAGTGGATCACAACGAGCCAACTTTCGGGGTGATCAGGGGTCTAGAGATGATATGTGACTTTTTCAGGGGACACCCCGGAGAGTACTGGACCTGTTGTTTCTATTTTCGATCCGCCCGTCGAATTTTTGAGACCTGAGTACTGTTGGAAATTTCTCGATGAGAAGATCATATTGGTGTATGGGTTTGGATAATTTGAAGGTTAGGAAAAGACCTGATATTTTTGAAGGGACCCAGGCCTGATTAATTTTGAAGAAGCAGCCATAATTTGAGATCCGACCATCGGATTTTTAAAATCTCACCATCAGTGGAAATCTCTTGACAAGTAGGTCCCGATAATATATGGGTATGGTTCATTTGAAGATCTATTAAATATTTGAATTTTTAGGGCGCGCACATATATTAAGTTCGTAAAAAAAAACATATATCTTGATTCGATCGTTGGATTCTTTAAATCCTTATATCAGGAGGAAGCTTATTAAAGGTAGATCATCACGGAAGTGAGATCCAACTTGAAACATGAGAGGTGGTGAGATCCATAAAAAAAAAGTCCTATAATGATGCAACCGTCCTAGTTGTGCATGAGAATGAAGATTTAAATTTATTTATTCAAAATTGTCCAAATGGGGCAAAATTGGGGCATCAATAATATGAGTGTTAAAATTGTCCATAGGGGTGCCAAAATGAGGTGTCTACACTGACCATGACACCCTACAAAGCTATGAGCTTTTTCTTTATTAAGGCCATGTTTGGCAAGTCTAATTATCGCATCCATTTGTCAAAATCACTAAATCAGGTACAGATTTTGAAAAAAGAGGCGTTTGGCAACATCACAATGCCTCTAGATGGTGTAGAGAACCATTGCCCAACTTTGGATGCATGTGGAATTAAAAAGGCAAAAAAAAGTGGCGGATAACCAGTGATTATATCCATTCACACCCTAGTCCGTTTTTATTATTTATATCAAAATTGAAGAGTTTCAGTCACGATCCAAGCCGTTGGAAATATTCACAAGATCAAGAACGGCTATCAGACCTAATTTTAGCTGTTGGGTCATCAACAATCTCAAGATATGGGAAAAAAACTTGAGCCATTGTGTCATGACCCCGGACTGGGTCTACGGGCCTAATCCGGGATCAGGACTCATAAGTAATATGATGTGATGAGAGATGCATACTTATATTTAATTTCCCATAGGTGTCCGCGGTGAGGATATCACAACAACAAAGTGTATTTTTGTTTGAGTGCGGAAGCGTGTAGCAAATCAAATTGGTAACTCAACTGTAGTTACAAGATAAAAACACATGTATAAACCAAGTATCAGAATGAGAAATGATCATAAGTGCTTTCCCAAAAGAAAGGTTATATTTCCCAAAAATAGAGGCCAACAAAAGCCAATGTAAAGAGAATACAAATCCCCAAAAGAATGGATAAACGTCTCCAAAAATGTTACGTCTCTCATAGCAACCAAATGTCTAAACGACATCATAAGCATGCCACTCAACTAAGCGTTGCTGTTCACCGACCGCCTCCTCAAGATCCGCCTCGGGGTAGACAATATCCGAACCTGAGTACCAAAGAATGGGTCAAACAAGACGGTTTGGCAGGTGGGTGAAAAGATATAACAATTAAACAATAAATACATTTACCTTGGAAAACATTTAGACCTATTTAAATCACAATTTCATAAGAGAAAGAATCATTTACAAGAAAACAATTATGCAATTTAAATCATGTAAGGTATCTAAGGAATCGAAAATAAGCAAGATGACAACCACACGAAGCTAAGTCCTCTATCACTGAAGAGACAGAGCATATCAAGGCGTTGATCTCAGTCACACGAGGTGAGGAGATTCAAAGAAATATATACATATACAAATAATATACGGGACATGACCATGGTAGCGAGTAGGGCATCGGGAACCACGGTAGCAATCCGGGGTATTGGGACAAGACCACGGTAATAACTGGGTAGCGGGATCCAAACTGCAGCTGGAGGGACAAAAGGGGGATCTCCAAGTCGGTGGATCAGACCAACAAGGTTATCCAAGCTTAGTAGTGCTGACTCATAGGTCAAATGACAAAATTAAAACATATATAAAATACATCAAATGCAAGTACATAAACAAGCGGGACAGTGGTGCTCAAAGGCACAACTGTCATTTGAATCAGGGCAATGCATTTCTGGACTAATAACTATATCAAGTACAATTTCAATGCTTTCGGGAATAACAAGTCATGTAGTATAAATCTTAGGAACAATGAAATACAATAAACCATTGAAGTTTCGGGTAAAATATCGGGTTCAAGATTTGTTTAAGGTGAATAAGGGTCCCGTATGTCGATTTAATAATTACTTGATACTCTTTGAGTTTAGGGACATTCTGGGCTCCTTATACACCTTAGGATTTTCAAAACTTTAAATGAAATCTTTTTTGATGTAGTTTCTTTCTGAAACGGACTTCAAATAATGAGGATAAGTCTTCTCATCACAATAGCACTCCCAACAAACCTCTCTCAATCATTTAAACATTTCATTTGTGCTCCCAAAACAACCCCAGGTGAACAATACCTATCGCTTGAGCGGACCTGGAGTTCGCTCGAGCGGTGATCTCTCTGGAATGACTCCCTGGGTGGGTTCGCTCGAGCGAAGTTGAGGTCGCTCGAGCAAACTCATCCAATTCAGGTTGGCTCGAGCGAAATTTCAGTTCGCTCGAACTAACCACTCTCTAGAACGAGTTCTGGGAGGGTTCGCTCGAGCGAACTGTCCACTGGAATGGTTCGATCCCATTTCTGGACACTTCGCTCAAGCAACCTGTCAAGTTCGCTCGAGTGAACTGTCCAGAAACTGGTGCGTGACAGTTCTTCTCCTCTCTTTCTCATCCTTATACAACCCTTTTAAGCCTCATTTCTACATCAAATGGGAGGCTCAACACCTCCATTAAACTCCTCATAAACTTCCACCCATAATACCTTCAATCATTTTCAACAACAAGAGAGAGAGAAAATCCACAATCAGAAGGAATCATTTAAGTCATAAACAAGCAATAAATGAAAAGTCTTAAATGTTAACATTTTCAAGAGTTAAACAAGCTACCAAGGTACATTAACATTTATTTCAAAAATCAATGCAAATCAAGAATAAATAATGAAGTCATATGCATTTCTTATAAAACCATTAAAAGCTCATAATATCAAATCATCCACTTGCCTTAGGTCTCTAATAATCAAATCAAGCCTCAAATACTCCTCCAAGCCAAGAATCCAAGCTATAAACAAAAACCCCCAAAAACAAACCCTAAATGGGTCAAAACAAGAAAGAGAAAGAGAAGGCTTACAAAAATAAAAATGGAACCTCTTCGATGCCAAAGGAACACAAATCTAAGAGATGGGGAGGGTTACTTGTAGGTTATCCAAATGGACAAGGTGAGCTCAAAGAGAGTCTTGAAATGAAAGGTTTTCTCTCAAAATGATATCAATGGAAAGCTCTAGGGGTGAGGAAGGAGATGACGATCTCTATTTCTCAATTTGTGTAAGGTCGGTGGTGATTTGGTGATGGAAAAGCAAGAAGAAGAAGAGAAAAGAGAAAACCCTTGCTTGGGTGGTTGGAGCTTGAGCTAGAGAAGGGAAAAGAGAAGGAGAATTCTCCTTTTTATAAGCAAGTGTGATGGGCTCCACCACTAGAATTCTTTGTGGGCTGAAACTATGGTTTTCGGGGCTTCGAATGAATTCCACGAAGAAGGAAGAAACGTTTGTCGAAATTTCTAGTTTCCAAAAAGTATATGTTTTGCTGGTTTCGGGGATATCAAATTCTAGGTACAGATTTAGTGTAAAATGACTGTTTTGCCCTAAATGCTAGGAAAGTCGGGTTTCGGGATTCTGGACGGGGATGGAATCAACATAAAAGTTGTAGGGATCAACGAGATAAGCAAAAGGGAATAAAAACGATAAACACAAGAATCTCTGATAAACCCTCAAGTAAACGCAAAGTCATAAAAGGAACCCCCAAAGGACCTCACTAGTCACAAAGGCACTCAAAATTTCTCAAAACTATAAAAGAGCTATTCTAATCCCAGCTTAGTCAAAATTCACTAAATGCGCTTAGAACTAAAACACGACTTAATTAACACTAATCGGAGTCATTCGGGACGGGGTCTTACACATTGGATACAATTTGCTATGATCTATGGGACCCAAATGCAAGATCAAAACCGTTAGATCTCCTTGGAAGGCTGTAAACAATTGTGTTTCTAATTTTTAAGACTTGATACCTTGTGGATCTCGAGATATTTGCAAAACAAAAACAACCATTGATGTGTTATTTTCAATATTGGATTTTTCCATTAGCAGTAACGTTTCTTAAATTTTTTTTATTATAAATGGGTGTGTAAAACACGATCCAAACCGTTGGAAATGTTCACAAGATCACACATGATCATGAGACCAAATTTCACCCGTTGGATCATCATCAATCTCTATATATGAGCAAACAAATGAGCCATTGAATGCAATTTTGTAGTTTATGTGGGCCCCGAACACAAGATCCAAACCGTTAGATCTCTTTGGAAGACTAAGCACGGCCATAGGATCAATTTTCATGGCCTAATACCTTGTGGATTTCATGAATTATGTGGAAAATTCTCAACCATTGATATTAAAAAGACTATTTAACATGGATCCTTGCATTACCAATCACCTCTTTCCATTCTAAACTCTTTTTTCTTTGGCTCTTTTCTTTTGTGGGTCTATTTTGAATGATCTTTATAAAAAAGACTAATGATCCCAAACAAGGCCTAAGTTCAGATTTGTAAGGGGTCCTCTTGGGTGAGTTTTTAAGTCTTTTCCTTCTTTGATGAACCACCTCCTGTTTTTTTATTGAACAATTCATCAAGCTTTGCAGCTTCTTTTAAAAGGGTTGTTCATTTTCTTGGTATAAGGAGGCAGGTTCTGTGTATTCATATTCTTATTGGCATAGGATTCTTTCAAAGGTAGGTAGTTCTAATTAAAGGGAGTAGAGGCATCCTAAAAAAATTATGTAGAATAGACATCCTAATTTTTTATTTTTTATTTTATGAAGAATAGACATTCTAAAAGGTTATTTTGTCATTGAATTATTATGTGAAAAAACCCTCTCATGGTTTCTTATGTAGTCATTTGTATTAAGTTGAATCAATCACTTTAAAAAATAAATAAAGAAAGGTTACATGTAAAAAGATTTAAAATGTAGCTTGTAGGCCTGATCCTGGCTCAACCCGTGTAGAGCCCACGCTACAGGGCTATTTTCATTGATAGGTAGTGATTTTCATCAACCGCCATTCGTTAATTTGGGCCCCTTAGTCTCCCAGCAGTGCTCTCTGAGATGTCATCCAGCAACTGACCTGATCGCTACTATTGGCCATGGAACAAATAGGTCCTGGTAACTAAAATAGGATTCGTAATCTATGTCTAATTCATTTTGACTGTGATTTCAATAGTTCAAGTGCCATGGATGGTGGAGGTGTACATTTTATTCTGATTGGTCATGTATTTATTTTCAGGAGAGTTAAAGCGCAGAATGCAACAGGGCCAATTCCAGAGGAGCTTGGGAACCTGACTAAACTCTTTGATCTGTATGTATTCTCTACTGACCTGATTTCTTCAAAGGGAGTCTTCAGACAATTAGACTTTGGAGATTGTTTAGTAGTACACTCAATGTGCGAGGCCTGGGCTTGTATGAGCTGGGATATGGATTAGGACTGGCCCGAATAGTTCAAAAGTGGCCTGAACCAATTTAGGCAGGGCTAGTTTCCAGCCTCGCTGTTTTAACGGAGCTTGTATACTAAGAAATAACGTCTATGAGCTGAACTATATTGTTCACTTTGAACTACTCTAAAATGGGCCATAGAGGCCCAGACTGAGGCCCAAGGTTTGTTCTGGGGATTGATTTGTAAATGGAACACAGATCTAGATACTGTTTTACAGATTTATATCACATCTTTTAGGTCAAATGAACTCGTCTGGGTAAAAGATTCATTCCTGAGAGAAATAGAGGCCAACAAGAAATTCACTGCAAGACAGACAGGCCACAGCCAACGTTCTTAATGTCAACTTAGTCCACTGAGACCCTACAGGTCGAACTTGGCTGTTCTACATTTGGTGTAATATTATGGTCTGCCTTTCAAGCCCTGGGAGATGGGTTTGGGCTTAGTTTTTGGTCCAATATAAATAGCTTAGGATGGTTCTTACATTTCCTTACTATCTGAAAGTAAGTCCTGCCCATACCATAGTGTCCTAAAACTCAATGTTGAATATTCCTAGAGTGGCAAGTCAACTCGACATCATAGGTTGGGATGGCAATGGGTCAAGTATAAACGGCCTCACCCCGGGTGGGTTTGGTAGAGGTTTTCTTAGTGTTAGGCAGGTTTGGATTTTGTTGCTATACCCTCCCCGCCTTGTGTATATAATATATACTTATTTCTTATTTAATCCACTTTACAAACTCAACCACGGTGTCGGCTCCCTACCACAAGGGACTCTTAAGACATATTGCAACTCATAGGTATGGGTTAGTCATGAGCCGGTTCAAGTGGGCACAAGAAAAGCTGTAAAGCCAGCTCATTTCATTGGGCCTAATTGTTAGGCAAATATCCAGCCACAGGCCCAAAACTTAGGCTCGATGTTTCTTAACTTTCAAATACAAACGTGTTGATTGCACTCATTTTCTATTTTTGCAGGGACTTGGCTCAAAATTACTTAACAGGTCCCTTGCCTGCATTCATCGGCAATCTGACAGACATGCTGTACTTGTAAGTATTCACTAAACTACTGTGTCTTGATTTTACACAAATCGATAATAAGACTTCCATTCTGATTTGCTATTTTCATGTTGTAGGCACCTTCCTGCCAACGCATTATCTGGGCCCCTCCCGAAGGAAATTGGAAAGCTTCAAAAGCTAATACTACTGTATGATTTATGTTCCTTATCAATTCATCATACTTCACGGCCATAAGGGTTGGGCCGGTGAAGACTAGCTATGTAGGATCTAAGTAGGTCCATACATTCATTTTAAAAGTAGAGTAAATTAGCAAGACGTCCCTAAAGTGGAATGTATCCAGCCTCTGGTCCACGTAAATTCTGTTTAAGGGCTTTGGTCCACTCAGCTAAACAATTTTCAGCCAGAGGTCCCTACGTCCACACGATCACATATTTCAGGATTAATTTTCCCTTTCAACCGTTTTAGGCATAAAATTTTGAAATTTAAATTTTCAAATCTTGTACTCTCCCTCTGTTATTTCTATGCACTTCTCCGAGAGGACATCCTCTTCTCCGACTCGGTTTTTATTCTCTGCTATAGAACATAGGCTCTGCTACATGACTTCTTCTCCTCCCTTTCTCCGACGCAAGCGACGGGCAGCGGAAGGCTGCAACGGCAACTAGCTCCGGTCGCGGTGGGACAGCTCCAGTCTTCTTATCCGAGACCGTGCGATCCCAAGAACCGAAGTCTGTTTTGCTGCAACAATCCGGATTTCCCTGTCTTTGCTTTTCATGCTGTTGTCCTCTCCGACAACGCTGAAGCACTTCCGACGAGAGGCGACGATGACGGCGAAGAGAGTCTCTGGTGACTTGCAGTGTGGCACGATGGCAGCGTAAAACCTGCGGTGATTCCCTTCTCCGGTTCAGGCGACGATGGGCATAACAGTTCGGCGCCACTTATTGGGATCGTAGCAGAACCTTTTTCTCTGTCTGAAATTCGATTTGAAAACACCAGATCAATCCCTGCCTCTGCTTGCCTATTTCTGTTACAGAAACCAGAAATGAAGAGGAAGAAGAGGTCTGGTTGCCAAGCCAGGCCAAGTTCAGGTTTGAGTCAGTTCAGCCCTACCCATGAAGCAGAAAGCCCAGCCAGTAACACGCTGATGTTCTGGTTTATGAAATTTATTTGAGTTTTTGTTAAATTTATCTAAGTTTCTATCAAATTTATCTGAGTTTTTGACTTTTTATCAAATTTATTTGAGTTTTGCGCAAATTTATCTGAGTTTTGAAATACATTATATGAGTTTTGAATAAATCTATCTGAGTTTTGGGCTAATTTTTCTGAGTTCTGGAACAAATTTATTTGAGTTCTGGACAAATCTATCCGAGTTTTTGGCAAATTTACTTGAGGTTTTGAAAAATATAGCTGAGTTTCTGACAAATTTATCTTCATTTTGAAAATTTTAACTAATTTTTTGAACGAATCTTTCTGAGTTTTTGGCAATTTATTTGCATTTTTTTAGATCTATTTGTGTATTTGGATTTTATTTGTGTCTTTTGAAATTTATTTTCATTTTTTGAAATAAATTTAACCGAGTTTTGGCAAAAATACTTGAGTTTTTGGCAAAATTTTCAGAAATTTGGAAAATTGATTTATCTTGGTTTTGGCAAATGTGTTTGCGCTTTTCAATTTTATTTGCGTCTTTTGAAATTAATTTGCGGCCTTTGAAATTTATTTGCATTTTTTGAATTTTCTTTGGATCTTTTGAAATTTATTTGAGTCTTTTGAAATTTATTTGGATCTTTTGAAATTTATTTGCATCTTTTTAAATTTATCTGCATTATTTTGAAATTCCTTTTGGCGAACTGAGTAATATTTTCGGTTCGCTTTATTCTGATAGCCATCAGGTCATCGTCTGTTTTTGGAATGACCCTGTGGGCCTGGAATTTTTCCACAAAGGAGTTCCGCAGCTGCCGCCAGCTTGAAACTGATTCGTCCGGGGGAGCACAGAACCACTTCAGGAGAAGGTCCCCTAGACTGGAGGAGAATACTCTGCAGTTCAGGTGATCTGTATCACCCCAAACTGACATTCTCTGGGTAAAGTGGCGAAGGTGTGCTGTTGGATCTGATGTTCCGTCGTAGAGGACGAACCTCGGGGCACTGAACTTCTCAGGGAAAGAAAAGTCCCTTATCTCTTGAGAGAAAGGAGATGTGCCGAGATCATCAGAGTCATAGGCATTTAGCTGGTCTCATGTGAAGCCGACCACCTCCATGTTGCGCTGGACCGTTTGCTTGACCGACACTCTGAGGTCGTCGTTGTCCTCTGACTTTTGGCGTGACCTCTTTGAGTCCTCGTTTAAATGGTTGTTGCTTGAGCCTTCGTCATAGGCTCGGTCGCGCCTCTTGTTGTTCAGGACTTGCCTCAAGTCCTGTTCAACCGAAGGAGCCCGGTTACGTCTGCGGGGTGGAAACGGGGCTTTTGTTTTCTCCTTGAGTTGTCATTTGAGTTGGTGGATCAACTCATTCTGTTAATGGATGACAAGGTTCTGAGCCCTGATATCCACAAGGAATTGTCATCATCATCATCATCGCTGCCCACCTGGTGGGGGGATTGATGAGATCTGGCTGCTGCTGGAGCTTTGCCCCGTGGAGGAGGCTCCAGAAGAGGAACGCTTTGTCGGGATGGTCCCGCCAGAAGGTTATCTCGTTGGGAAGGTGCTGTCACCCCTTTCGACGATGAACCTGACTGAGTAACAGGTCCTTTTATGCTTGCCGCACCAGACCTTCCCCCAGACCTCCTCTGGCGGGGGACCGGAGTTGGTAGTGACAGGGCTTTTAATCATCTTTTGCCATTTCTGGTTTTTGGAGGCATGATTTTTGTGAATGTGGTTTGATAACTTTTTCCCAGAGACGGCGCCAATTGTAAGTGTCTAAAATGATACGGGCTTACAATGATGAGTTAGAAATAATTTGGGATCTTTATGAAGTTCTTTGGGGAAGATTAGATGCCTAAAACCTGAAAGGAGAAAGAGAAGCAAAGGTCAAAGACCCTGTCAGCCGAAGGCACTCCGAAGCCTCAGTTAGTATAGTCACTGAACAAAGGATGGGAGAATGGAGAAGAAAGGCAAAAATTGGATTGTGTTATATTATGTTGCGTACCTCTTTGGAATCTTACCCTTGTATATATATATAGATTATATATATATATAGAATCTGGCGCTCCCTGGTGGTAGGTAGAAGTCCTGTCCCACCAGCCCACACCACGTTCCCTCAGTGGAGGTAGGTGGAGGCGTTGTCCCATCGGATCATGCGCTGACTTCTCATATTAATGCGGATGTGATCATTAGATAAGGCCAACTCCTTATCAATATTCGTCGGCCTTCTGTTAGCATGTTCTGCAACGTAGCCGTAGTTTTATGGGAGTACAATTATGGCCTAGTATTCATCTCAGTTGATCGTGCCGATTTGAATGTGATACCGAGGCCAGGTATGGACACATCCTGGCACGGTTGCCGAGGTGCCTTATACCGAGACTGAGGTGAGTCTAGCTGGTACTTTTACTGAAACTAGCTCAAGTTCGGTGCTAGCTGACACTATTGCCGAGCTGGATGTACCTTGGCCTATTGCCGAGATCATGATAAGCAAAGTTGGTACAATTACTGAAATTAGCGTAACCCTGCTCGTAGTGAAACGTCCCACACATAACCTATTTAACAAAATGAACTTAAAATTAAAAATAAGGATTCTCTACCATAGTTGAAGATTAAAGCATGAAACAATGAAACTAGCATACATGAGTTTGGAATTCAAAATTGACACTTGAGTAGGCTTCCCCAGGCTAAAAAGCACACTAAATCACCTCAAGAACCTCTAAAATCACTTCCCACAAATTTCTCCCAAAATCTACATAAAAAAACCCATGAAAATTCAAAACTAAGGAACCGTTGGAGATGTGTCTTGCATGTTCGAATTTGTGGCTAACATGGATCCTAATTAGAGAATCTAAAATAGATGGATGAGAACCCTTACCTCGAAGAGCTCAAACAACGAAGAACGCACGATCCCGCGGTTCCCACAAGTTGAATCCAGCGATTAAAGGGCGCGGGACGAGTTTGCTTGCTCGAGGGAGGAAGAGGAGCAAGCAAGAAGAAGAAGAATGGAAGTGGTTTCATGTGATTTGGTGGAAAAACTAGAGAGAACTGAGATGGGGAAGTAACTGCTGCAACTCGTGTGGCACAAGTGACGATCGGGAGACGGAGAATGAAGAGATGGGCCCAGCCTAATATAGGAAGGGGCATGCTACATGGCCCGATTTTGGGGACCGGTTGTTGGCCCGGTCCCCAAGGGAGCCATTGTATCCCAGGTATAGGAAGGGGCATGCTACATGGCCCGATTTTGGGGACCGGTTGTTGGCCCGGTCCCCAAGGGAGCCATTGTATCCCAGGGACCTGGGATACAATGGCTCCCTTGGGGACCGGGCCAACAACCGGTCCCCAAAATCGGGCCATGTAGACTTTTGGATATAGGAATGTGATATGGGCCCCACCAATTAAGAATATTTTGATATGTGAAAATGAAAGCCTGCCGGACCTCGGATGACTTCGGCCCAGACTCAAAGTTTCTTAAAATTAAATTATCTTTCTAAAGAGCCAAAGTGCGAAACGATTTGCGGCCTACGGGGAAATTTAAACTTTCAAAAAAATGACAACTATGCTCCTAATGAGAGTGAATTGAAGAAATGAGGGGTTTCGGAACATCAAATGAACATGAGTTAACATGAAAGTTGTTCGGGATAATTTTATCCATCTATTAAACCTAGGGCTGTCAAAGGGCCGAGCCCGGGCCGGGCAGGGGTAAGCCCTTACCCTACCCTCATATATGCGAGCCGGGCTTAGGTCAAGTCAAGCCCTCGGAGCCCATGGCAGGCCAACAATATTGAAGCCCTTATCCTACCCTCAAGGGTCAGGGCCGGGCTAGGGTCGGGTCAGGGCCGGAAAAAATGATTATTTTTTTTAATATTATCATATATAATTATTCTTCTATACTATAATGCTAACCCACCTTTATTCGAGGGGCAATGTAAAAGTCAATCTTTTTGTAACACTTCTAAAAGATTGCACAAAACAAGTTACTTCATCATTTTATAAAGATATTGGTTAGGATTTAATGAAATAAGGTAATGTGATAGTATTGTGATATGAAACTAGGAAATACACTTTTAAATACCTTAATACACTAACAATAGTTACATAGTTTAAATAATGTGCTCGGTTTTGTTAGTTTTCAGTCTTAATAGTTTAAATAATGCGCTCGGTTTTGTTTGTTTTCAAACTATTATTAAGATTGTCGTAGTTGAAGTTTTGCTGGTTGTTGTCTTTTTTACTAGTTCATGTTCTATATATTTTTATAAAGCAATAATGTGAACCATGAGGACATGTTTGGCAAGTCGTGTCTGATTCAATTAAATTTACTTCAAATAGGCATTAGACCTATTCCAAATAAATTATTTGTATATGTGGTTCAAATAAACATTAGACCACTCTTGAGGTAGCATTAACCCTAACTTGTAATTCTTCGAAAAATCACCCTTGGTTTTTATAACAAAACAATTAAACTTTGAATACCGAAGATGAATAGCAAAGATGATTTGATTTATGAGTCACAAACTTTTAACTCCGAATGTGGGGTCCACATGAATGAAACAACAATAGTCATAAAAGTAAGGGTATAGAAAGAAATTGGCATCGATCAATAGTTAGAGGTTGAAACTTAACCTCACTTAATGATAATGTTAATGATCATCTATCTAAACTCTCAACCTTCAATAGTTTACATTGGTGAAAATCAATATGATGAATGACAACTCGAATTCCCTTTTTATTGAAGAATATGTCCGTGTTGGGCAAACATAGAATCAAATATATCATTCAAATGATAACATATAATTAAATATAGGTGGCAATATCACTACACCAAAAACAGGAAATTGGAACGGATTACCGTTCCTAATCCTTCCGTTCCTAATCCGTTAATCCGTTCCAATTTCCTATTTTTGGAACGGATAACCGTTCCTGATCCGTTAATCCGTTCCAATTTCCTATTTTTGGAACGGATAACCGTTCCTGATCCGTTAATCCGTTCCAAAAATAGGAAATTGGAACGGATTAACGGATTAGGAACGGAAGGATTAGGAACGGTAATCCGTTCCAATTTCCTGTTTTTGGTGTTGTGTATTGTGATCTATGGGGATATCCATTAAAATTCTTTCAAAGCCTTGGTTATTATTGTTTGACAAAATATTAAGCCTCTATCATTAATTGCTAATTAGAGTAGTTCTTTATATATTTTTTTAAAAGTCTCTATATATGTATTCTATATTATATATATTATTTATTTTATATATTAATAGACAAAGGGCCGGGCCCCCTCGGGCTGGCTAAGTCAAGCCCTAGCTCGACCCTCAAGGTTGCGGGCTTTTCAAAATAGGGCCCTACCCTACCCTCGGGCTTTAGGACAAAAAGAAAAGCCCTTGCTTTGAGGGCTTTTGCGGGCCGAGTCGGGCCCAGCCCCCTCGTCAAAGGGCCGGATTGACAGCCCTAATTAAACCCCATTTGAGGATTTTCAGAAATTTCAAAATACCCTTCATCTTTTTCCGAAATTCTAACTAAGCCCTCCCAAGTATCGAACTTAGTCCGAAAGCCAACAAAACTCCCCAAGACTCTACTAGGCATCATTCTAACATTCTGACTTAGTTAAACACCCTCAAAATGAACTCCTCAGCTTTCATAGAATTTAAGAATAGCTCCTAGTTCACCGTAAACTTAATTGGTCAGTTTGCTGCCAACGCACTCGAAACATTACTAAAACCTCTAAATCTGCTCAACTAGAAACTAAACACCCTTAGCTAGATATAACAAACTATTAATCATCAATAATCAAAATTAATTAAGTAATAACTATAATTATTCGAGGCCATGATCTTACACATTTTTTATGCCGCACAACGAATTGAGGAGTGGCAAGATGCAATAAGTGGACACCTTCATAAAAGGATTGTCATTTCCGAAGGTTTTAGGATTTCAATGGCAACTCGACGTAATGAACAGTGAGTCAATGTTGAGGGGGACTGTTAGAGTCATAGCTGATTTGGGCACTTCACTGGAGTGGTAATGCCGGTGAAAATTATCCAGTAGGACCCAAGTAGATTAGTGATTTTTTAGAATATTCCTTTCTAATAGTGGCGGGCCCAGGATCTTCTTTTGGGTGGGGCGGAGAATGTTCAATTGAAAAGGTCAATCATTCTTTTGCTAGATTTTTTTCACATTAACAATAGAAAAAGAGAAAAGGTATTGCATTTAAATAGATTAGAGCGTAGTTGATCTTTATATATATATATATATATATATATATATATATCTTTTCATATCTAATTTAATGATAAAGTCAATTGCGTCAAAATCATTGCCAACTACCAACAATCTCCATTTATAGCATAGGTTAAAGACATGATTTTAAGCAAGTTTTTCCTTTCATAAGGAGTCTTGCTACTAAAACCAATTTCATAAAATAAGCCTTTTCAATTCTAGAGAACCCTAAAAAGGAATAATCATTATATTGAGAAAATGGGTATCTTTTTAGTCTTTATTCTTTCCTTAAACTCCTAATAGTTCCTCTATCATATCAGACCACCTATATTTGCAAATAAAAATTATTAGAATAATCAAAAACATCATATTATAGTCCAAGAGAAAAATCCCAAAAAAGGAAATTTGAGGAATTAGGGGAGTTTCCAGTATTAGGGCTTAACGAATAAAGGGAATTTGGGGAATTATGACTTATGGTTTGCATTTAGGATTTGGTGGTTTAGGGCTTAGGATTTCAATTAGGATTTAGGGACTTAGGTTTCAAATTAGGATTTAGAGATTAAGAGCTTGGATTTAGCCCTAATTTTCCAAATTCCATTGATCATAATGTAGGGTTGCATTTGGGTTCTTTGGAGATAAAAAAAAGT
The DNA here is from genome assembly GCA_038049695.1 of Cinnamomum chago. Taxonomy (NCBI): domain Eukaryota; kingdom Viridiplantae; phylum Streptophyta; class Magnoliopsida; order Laurales; family Lauraceae; genus Cinnamomum; species Cinnamomum chago. Next base: position 36,748,092 of record CP142457.1, read on the forward strand.
CGAGCTTTACTAGACACCTCATTTCCTTGCCTTTGTCTAAATCAAATGAAGGTTCCACGTTGCTATCTCTCTTATCTCTACAAAGACACTCATTATTACTCATACAAGGCAAGAGAGACAAACCATGCGTAACTGTTCTTTCAACCCCTTCTCTTGTGCTGCCGTCGATTCCATGCTCCACCATAGCTTCCCTCAACAACTTCTATAATGGCAGATTTGGAGACGACACAGATGATAAAACCAATAAAAAAAAAAAGAGACATCATCTAAGGAAAAAAAGGTCAAGATCACATAAAAAGGTAGAGAATAGCAAACAAGAGTATTCATCTTCCTTCTTCGGCCATAGAATGGACACGAGCTGTGTGGTGTTACACTCCCATAGAGATTGGAAGAAAAGGTTTTTTTTTTTTTTTTTGGTTCCTTTCCACCACAGAAGAGAAGAGAAGGGTCCACGTGGGGCAATTCCTTTAACTTCCGTGGTGCATGGGCCAAGGTCCAATTCAAATTTTTAGTAATTTTTGTCGCTCCAGGTCAGATGAATATGGTCTGCCCCTACTTTCCTAGTTTAAATCTAACTAGCAAAATGCCCCCGTATTTAGCACGAACATTAGAAGTCATACAAAAAACATCATTTAATTTTATGACATAAATAAGAATTTTAATTTTGATTTCATATGCTTATAGTTTATAAAACCTGAAATAGAAGTGTTTCTCACACATAAAAAATTTATAGCCTTTTTTAAAAATCACACAATTGAAAATCTAAATAAATAATAAATATAGAAAATTAAAGATTTTAGTAGAAACATGAAATATGAGATATTGGGATGGAAAAAATTATAAGAAATTTAAAAAATGAGATTTTCTAGTAAGAGGCAGGTTTGGTAGTGAGGTGGTTGGGTCCAAGGTAGGTATAGAGGTTTTTAGATTTTGACCCTCGTCGAGTTTAGGACAAGCTCAAATTTTGGTTTGTTTGACTTGCCTTTTCATTGATAAAATCATTACTACTTACCTTCATCTAAAATTCATATCATGACAACAAGAAATGGAAAAAAAAAAAAAAGTGTTGAGGGGGACCAAGCTTGCAAAGAGAGATGGAGAGGTGTTCTTAGGTGGCAGCGGTGGGGTGAGTGCCATTAAAAATGGAAGAGTCATTTGAAAAGAGGGAGAGGTGGGAGTGAGTAATAAATGACATTTTATTGAGTTGAATTACATTAAATAATATTAAAAGAGAATTCAAAATTATAAGGGATGGTCAAAATCAATTGGAGCTGATTTCAATTTAAAATTAGTCTCTTTCATATATAAGAATTTGAATAGATTTAATTTGACTTGGGTTACTTATGATTAGTTATCTTAGATCTTTAGGATATTTAGATTTCTTATATAAGTAGGACTGCGTATAAAAAGGAGACTCGTCGTCTTTCATGCAATAGATCTTAGCTCAATACCCCATCATCTACTGTTACTACTAAAGGGTCACCATAATAACTTGGTTTTGGGCTCCACTGCTTGACCATCTTTAGCCATCTCCAACCCAGCACACTATGCCTGAAACTATTGGTCCACCAGCATTTGTTACATGAATTGTCAAGTAGTTAAGTAACGGGTGAGGCTCAGTTCTTACTATCAGGCCTGAGGGTGAGACCAAAGCTTGAATTTGAGGCCCAAAAATCATACAACAGATGATCCAGCATATCAAGTCTATGGCCGTCTGGTAACAAACCCATTGGTCCCAAATGTTTGAGTCTTAATCTCAGTGTTAACTGCAGAGAATAATACACTCCCTCAGTGGTGTGAATTGCCACTCGTTCCATTTTGATGCAAATCCAACCGTCATCTTCCATTGGATTAAGTCAAAGACATTTATAAAATCATTAAATTTTGAGGCCCTAAAATCATGAGTTAGAGTTATCTGATTAGATTGATGTCGCGACCCTAGACCGAGACCCGGGCCCGTGACGTGCATAATTACGAATTAATTTCCCACAGGTTCCCTCGGGGAGGATTCCAAGACACGGGGACTAACTCACACGATTAAGTTTGTAGAAGCGTGTAGCAAATCACACCACTACAAAGCATGAAATGAAATTCTCAAGTACATATGTAAAATAATCATCTAGATCAAGATATCAGAAAAAGGAAATATAACATCGGATTCCCGTCATGATTCAAGTTTGAAAGTTAACCCAAAAGTAAGTTAAGATTTGTTACAACACAATAAGAGGCCAACAAAGGCCAATACATTCCAAAAGTTCAAAAGAGCATCCCATATAAAATTAAACGAAACTCATGGTCCCGCCTGATGACTAGTTGACGTCATTGGGTTGCCACTCTCGACCTGGGGATGACTCAACAGCCTCCTCCTGACGCTCATCCTCAAAGGCAACGTCACCTGCACCTGGGCACTAAAATACAAGCATCAAACACGACAGTTTGGCAAGTAACAAATGTAGGCATTAGAATAAATCATTTAAAGAGAAACAATATGAAAACAGTTTATTGCATTTAAAACATATGCATGACTAAAAATATATTTCAAAGATATAAAACGAAGCTAGCATGAATACATATAATATAATGAATAGTTAATCCACATTGAGCCCATCATTTCTCCATCATACATGATGACTAGAGTAAGCACGCACGACAAGCACGACACGTAAAAACACGATTCCCACACCACACAGGTTAGACAGTGAGGCCGGCCGCTGAACAGGAATACGCATGATGTGTAATATAATATACGACCAATCTGCAGATAGTCCACATGTTTAAGGACCCTCGGACAGTGGATCAGACTGAAGGGGCAGTCCAAGCTCAGTGGTGTTCACTTGGATTCATGAATACACAAAAAGCGTGATACACGCTCTAAACATATCGAAAATTTAAGGGAAGATCACTCATCAAAACGAGACAAGACACGGCTAGCAAAACTGCATAAATTATATGCATAACAAGCTTAATAAGTGATCCCTTTTTTTTATTCTTGAAACAAATCTTCACGCGAGCTTATACTTGAAATTCAAAACGAATGCACGATGTTCTTTGTTGTATCAAAACTGAAGTTCAAACACGAAGTCCATCAAGCATATGCTAAGGCCATTCATTGACCCTTGTACCCTCCGATCGAGCGGACATGACAGAAACTTCTTAGCTTAAGCGGACCCCAAGGGTCCCTCGAGCGGACAGGTCTGGCATGTCATGCTCCAGGCAGTGGCTTGTTCGCTCGAACGGACCCCATGGGTACTCAAGCAGACAGGCTTCTGCCTGTGCCCGCGCCAGGCAGTGGCCTGTTCGCTTGAGTGGACCCTGTGGTCGCTCGAGCGGACAGGCTGCTGCCTATCTCCGCTGAGTGCAGAAATGCATTTCTTCCTTCAAATTTTTCTAATCTCTTTCTCCCATCTTCTCATAACTGAACCACTGGCAACTCCCTAAGCCTCCATGCTCTCCAAGGGATCAATCTTACATTTCCAAACTAATCATATCACAATCTAAGCCATTGAATTTCCATTTTTCATCAAACAAGCCCCAACATTCTAAACAAGATACATGTTTGGAATTCAAGGTAGAATTTTAAAAGCTTGAAGTGTAATTAACATAAATGCATATAAAGGGATGGAAAACAAGTAAGAAGAGTCTAAGGTAACATAAATTGGAACTTAAACACATCTACATTACATTTTTAAAGTAGGAATGCATTTCAAATCAAACATACATACAACATTCCTAGATTGGTTACTTGTCGTAGTCCAAATGCCACACAATTCTTCCTCGAGAAACATATCCGAGAGCTGAGTCAAGAAGCTACAAAAACCCTATGAAAACCATTCAAAAACTCAACAAATTTAAAAACAAGAACCCATTTCACCAATGGGTGTTGCATGCTAGAGAAACAAGCTCCTTAGGAGCTAAAAGGAATCCATTGATGAGGAGGGCTGAAGCTCTTATATATAGGTGTCCAAACAAGAAGCAAGGAAGAAAATGAAGTAATTGCCAGCTGAAAACACCAAGAAAATCCCAGCAATAGAAAGCTTGAGATGAGAGGAAGAAGATGGTGGTCTTACATTTGCATTTGGAAACCTAGAGGTGATGCATACAAGAGGAAGAAGATGGAGGGGAAGGTGGGTTCTCTCCTTGGTTCAGAGTCCTGAAATGAAATGGAGTGCTGGAGTTGCAAACGTGAGTGAGGAACAAGGAGTTTAAGTGTTGAGTGGAAAGTGGGCCCCAAAAAGGTTTGAATCTTGCGCCAACAAAAACCTGGTCTTGAGGGCCCCGGATGAAATCGACGAAGAAGGAAAAAACGATCCTTGAATAATCTAGTTTTCGAAAAGTATAACTTTGACATGTTTTGAGATTTTGAGATTTGTGTCCAGATTTGGGTGTGAAAAGTCAATTTTACCCTTTTGGGCCAAAACTTGGATTTTTGGGCTTCAAACACAGACGGGCTGAAAACGAAAGTTTTAGAAAATAATAGACCCATTTAAATGAAATCGAAACCACAATTAAATTGAAAAACCAGAATGATCCTCCTATGCTTGCATGTGCGCTCAGGCCTCGTTGAGCGTGTTTGACTAACACTAAACGCTCTCAAAATTCCCCAAAGCTATATCCAGAACTAAAACCAATTATATTCTAACACAACGATTACTAAACCCTCTTAGGACTAAGCACACACTAATTACACTCTAATTGGGCTAATCTGGGTCGGAGTCTAACATCCTCCACCCTTTAAGATATTTGGTCCACCAAATAAACAGTTTTACCTCCGATAACAAATGTGGATACTTCCTCTAAACCTGATCTCTCAATTCCCATGTGGCTTCTTCTAGCTCGTGATTTTCTCAAAGTACCTTGATCCAATGAATAGTCCAATTTCTCAAATTTTGCTATTTGGTATCAATGATTCTGATAAGCTTTTCCACATACGAGGCATCTTCTCGAATCTCCAAAGGCTCGTGCTGTAATATATGAGAAGGACTAGGAAACGTGAAATACGTTGTGCACCCCGGAAAGTTCCGGCGGTAATGCAAGTCTATAGGCAACATCTCTAATCTTGCTCAAAATCTCATACGGACCAATAAACCTTCTTGACAATTTACCCTTTTGTCTGAACCTCATAGTACCTCTACCCGGTGAAACCTTCAAGAACACTTTGTCACCCACTTGAAACTGCAATTCTCTTCAGCGAGTGTCTGCATAACTCTTCTGTCTACTTCGAGCGATCTTCAAACGTTCATGAATCAGCTTGACCTTCTTACTTGTTTCTCCAACTATAGTCGGTCCATGAAAACTACGTACATCGACTTCTTCCTAGCAAACCAGAGTTCTGCATCTTTTGTCATAGAGTGCTTCAAAAGGTGTCAAACTGATGCTAGAGTGGTAGCTATTGTTGTAGCGAATTCACATAGCGGTAAGTATTCGTCCCACTGAACCCTAAAATCTAACACACAAGCACATAACATGTATTCAAGAGTCCGTATCATCCGTTCTGATTGACCATCGATCTGTGGATGGTACGCTGTGCTGAATTGGAGTTTGGTACCCATGGACTCAAGAAGAGTTTCCAAAACCTTGAAACAAATTTGCTATCTCTGTTTGAAGTGATGAAGACGGGCTGACCATGCTTACTAACAATCTCGTCGACAAACAATTTTGCAAGTGGTGCCATATGCATCATATTCCCTGTCTTCATCGGAATGAAATTAGCAGACTTCTTGAGACGATCAATAATAATCTCGATTGCATTATTACCCTTCTTGGTATTTGGCAAACCGGAGATGAAATCCATGGTGATGTGCTCCCATTTCCACTCCGGAATCTCCAACGGTTGTAGCAAACCTGGGGGTTTCTAGTGTTCTGGTTTAATCAATTGACAAGTGAGACAACGAGACACAAAAACTGTTATCTCTCTCTTCATGTTGTTCCACCAAAATCTATTCTTCAAATTGTGGTGCATCTTCGTGTTACCCAGATGTATGGAATATCTTGTACTATGAGCTTCAGTCATTATCTCATCCTTCAAGTCATCCACATTTGACACACACAACCGATCACGAAAATACAATATCCCATTTACCATCTTGAAATCTGAACGTTCGGCGATATGCTCTACTATCTTTGCCAAGTCTGGGTCTTGCAACTGGCTGTCCTTGATCTTCTGGATGAAGGTAGGTTCTCATACTGTCATATTTGCTAACATTACACCCTGCCTTAGGCGTTGCACTTCCACTCATAACTCTTCAAACTGATGGAAAACACTAACTCCTTTCAAACTAGCCATGGTCACTAATTTTCTGCTCAAAGCGTCAGCCACTATGTTCATTTTGCCCGGGTGATACTTGATTGGAAAGTCATAGTCCTAGATGTATTCCATCAACCGTCTCTACCTCATATTCAAATCCTTCTGCGAAAACAAGTATTGCAAACTTCGATGGTTGGAATGGACTTCGAATTTCTCTCCATAGAGGTAACGTCTCTACATCTTCAAGGAAAATACAACTGCTTCCAACTCCAAGTCATGAGTTGCATAGTTCCTCTTATGATCTTTCAACTGTCTTGAGCCATAAGCAATCACCTTGCCATCTTGCATCTATACACAACCCAGTCCCACATTTGATGCATCTGTATAAACGATAAATCCACCAATGTCCGATGGTAATGTGAGGATTGGAGCTGTAATTAATCTTCTTTTAAGCTCTTGGAAACTGGTTTCACATTGCTCAGTCCAAACAAATGGAACATTCTTCCAGGTCAATTTTGTCAACGGTGCTGCAATGGATGAAAAAACTTGAACAAATCTTCGATAGTAGCCTGCTAACCCCAAAAAGCTTCTGATTTCAGTCACACTGCTCGGTCTCTTCCAATTAATAACTGCTTCTATCTTGGCTGGATCAACTGCTAAACCTTCTCTTGAAATGATGTGGCTTAGAAAAGCAACATGTTCTAACCAGAATTCACACTTACTGAGCTTTGTGTAAAGCTGGTTGTCCCTCCAAATCTGGAATGATGTCCTCAAGTGTTCTTCATGATCCTCTTTACTCTTAGAATATACGAGAATGTCTTCAATAAATACCACCGTTGAGTAATCCAAGTATTGTGCAAAGACTTTGTTCATGAGAGCCATAAATACGACGGGTGCATTTGTCAAGCCAAAGGGCATCATTAAAAACTCATAATGCCCATATCTTGTTCGAAAAGCTGTTTTCTACACATCAGAGTCTCTAACTCTCAACTAATGATACCCGGACCTCACGTCTTTCTTGAAAAAATAAGCTGCTCCTTGCAATTGATTAAACAATTCGTCTATCTTTGGCAATAGATACTTGTTCTTGACGGTCACATGGTTCAATCTTTTGTAGTCAATGAAAATCCTCAAGCTTCCATCTTTCTTTTTCACAAAAAGAACTGGCGCTCCCCAAGGTGAAACACTTGGCCTAATGAAGCCTTTGCAACAATTCTTGCAACTGAAGTTTTAATTCACCTAATTCTGCTGGAGCCATTCTATATGGTGCAATGGAGATCAGAGTTGTCCTTAGAAGAAGCTCAATTGTGAACTCAACTTCTCTAATTGGTGGCAATCCCGAGATTTCTTCTGGAAAAACATTCGGAAATTCGCACACAACGGGGATTTCCTCCACCCCTTAGGACTGTTTATCCTCTGTGATAAACGCAATGAATGCCTCACACCCACTTTGTTCCAGTCCGCTTGCCTTCAACGCTGAAATAAATCCTGTTTGAGTTTTCTTCTTGTTTCCTTGAAACATCAATTCTGCTTATGCTGCTTGTAATCTGAATGTTATGGCTTTGCTAAAACAATCCATGGTAACATGATATAATTCTAACCAATACATGCCTAAGATGATATCAAAATCATGCATATCCAGAACAATAAGATTTGCTGGTAAATTGACATCTTCTAATAAAACTGAACAGCTAGGGTAATAGGTTCTACCTACTGGTGTTGTGACAGTCAAAATATAATCCAATTTGCTATGTGGTGCATCAATCATCTTGGTAAATATAGGAGATAAAAACGAATGTGTGGATCCATGATCAAATAAAATCTGTGCTTCTATTCCACAAACAAGAACTTTACCTTCTACCACGTCCCATGCAGCTTCAGCATCCACACGATTGAGATAAAATAAACGTCCATGCAGCGGTTGTCTATTATGTGCCTGATTTTGCCTCCCTGGGGCAATTCTGTTCTACTGTGGAGGACGGGCATTTTGAATTTGTGTTGGTGGTCTGCCTTGCTGTTGTTACCGCTGCTGAGGTGGTCTAACTTGATTCTGAACTGGTGCATGATTTTGAGGAGCTGCTTGTCGTTGTTGTTGGTTCATGTTGCCTTGATTATGAAGTTGTGGGCAATCCTTGATTGCATGATTCATGGCCCCACACTTGAAGCAAGCACCTGTGGCCTTACGACATTCATTAGTTTCATGGTTCTTGCCACAATGAGCACAACCCTGCCTGACTTGGTTTTGACCCTACCTTGGTTTCTTGTTATGCTGATGTCTTTGATTCTGCTACTGGTAGTGCTGCTTCCTATCCTGAATGATCTAGTTATTAATATCTTCAAACTTATATGCCCGCTTGACAGCTTCATCAAAGGTGGCTGGTGGATATACTCTCATGGCATCTCTCATAATGATTGGATTCAGTCCTTCCAAGAACTTGGTTATCTTCTTCTACTCGGTGTCAATGAGGTCTGTAACATATCTAGTTAGCCTCTCAAACTTAGTGACATACTTTAGTACGGTCATAGTGCCTTGCTTGAGTTGCTGGAACTCAATACCTTTTTGTCTCTTGACATGGGAAGGGATGTACTTGTCTTGAAACTGAGTCTTGAATGTTGCCCATGCGTCATCATTAGCCATTGTCATATACGGGTCCTTGACCGTCTGCCACCATTGGTCTACAAACCCGTAGAACAACGAAGTTGTGAGATTGACCTTCTGTCTTGTTGTGCATGTGAAGACATCAAAGATCTTCTCAGTATTTGCTAACCAATCATCTGCAACTAATGGGTCTTCGTGACCTGAGAATTCCTTAGGTGCCCTTTTCTTGAACCTTTCAAACAATACATTAGGGTCATGGTCCCTATTGTTGATAACAAAATTCGGTCCTGAAGGTTGCATAAGTGGAGCTTGTGGCCTATTCTGTAGAACATCAAATAGTTGCCTCTGAACTTGAGCCATCTTCTCATCCTTCTTAGCCATCTGTTCTTGGAACCTTGCTTGAGTTTCATTTGCTTGTCTCTGCTGTTCTAACATGGCCTACATGAGTTCTTGGAACTGAGTAGCTGTGGGTGTATTAGCCGGATCTATGTTATTCTGATTACTACCCAAAGCATTATTATTTGGAGCTTTTCTTGGAGGCATAATGCTGTAAAACAAAGCGTTAATACACAATAAACATGGTTTGATGGTTTTCTAGGTCCCATACTAAACGAATCTAATGAACTCACGAATCATTGCCATGTTCCTAGGATTTTCTAATTTCTTTTACTTGGCTGAAAATAGTCTCACTCTGATACCAGTCCTATCGCGACCCTGGACCGAGACCCGGGCCCGTGACTCGCATAATTATGAATTAATTTCCCATAGGTTCCCGCAGTGAGGATCCCGAAACACGACGACTAACTCACACGATCAAGTTTGCGGAAACGTGTAGCAAGTCACATCATTACAAAGCATGAAATGAAATTCTCAAGTACATGAGTTAAATAATCATCAAGATCAAGATATCATAAAAAAGAAATATAACATAGCATTCCCATCGTGATTCAAGTTTGAAAGTTAACCCAAAAGTAAGTTAAGATTTTGTTACAACCCAATAAGAGGCCAACAAAGGTCAATGCATTCCAAAAGTTCAAGAGAGCATCCTAGAAAAATGAAATGAAACTCATGATCCCGTCTGACGTCTAGTTGATATCGTCGGGTTGCCACTCTCGACCTGGGTGTGGCACAACAGCCTCCTCTTGACGCTCCTCCTCAAAGGCAACGTCATCTGCACCTGGGCACCAAAATACAAGCATCAAATACGACGGTTTGACAGGTAATCATTATAGGCATCAATATAAATCATTTAAAGTTTAAAGAGAAACAATGTAAAAACAGTAAATTGCATTTAAAACATATGCACGACTAAAAATATATTTCAAAGATACAAAACGAAGCTAACATGAATACATATAATATCATGAATAGTTAATCCACATTGAGCCCATCATTTCTCCATGATACATGATGATTAGAGCAAGCATGCACGACAAGCACGACACGCAAAAATATGATTCTCATGCCACATAGGGTAAACGGGGAGGCCGGTCGCGGAACCAAAACACGCACGATGTGTAATATAATACACGACCAATCTGTAGATAGTCCACATGTTTAAGGACCCCCAGACAGTGGATCAGACTGAAGGGGCAGTCCAAGCTCAGTGGTGTTCACTTGGATTCATGAATGCACAAAACACGCGACACACACTCTAAACAAATCGAAAATTTAAGGGAAGGTCACTCATCAAAACGAGACAATACACGGCTAGCAAAAAGACTTAAATTATATACATAACAAGCTTAATAAGTGATCCCCTTTTTTATTCTTGAAACAAATCTTCAAACGAGCTTATAATTGAAATTCAAAACGAATACACGATGTTCTTTGTTGTATCAAAACTGAAGTTTAAACACGAAGTCCATCAAGCATATGCTAAGACTATTTATTGACCCTTGTGTAATTGAAACCCAAATGTCGGAAAATAAAATGAATTGGTGTCCCCGAAGTTAGAATACATTTCAGATTTCCAATTGCACAATGTCTAGTTAAAAACCCCTCAGCATAGTCTAGTTTTTCTCAATCTCCATGATCCCATGAAAGAAACAAAAATTGGCCTTGAAATCTGCCCAAGTTCGCTCGAACGGTCAACCCTCTGCTCGAGCGGACATGACAGAAACTTGTCCGCTCGAGCGGACCCCAGGTCTGGCCAGTCACGCTCCAGGCAATGGCCTGTCAACTCTAGTGACCGTGGCAGGCAGTGGCCTATTCGCTCGAGCGGACCCTGTGGTCGCTCGAGCGAACAAGCTGCTGCCTATCTCCACTGAGTGCAGAAATGCACTTCTTCCTTCAAAGTTTCCTAATCTATTTCTCCCATCTTCTCATAACCCCACCTGCAACTCCCTGAGCCTCCATGCTCTCCAAGGGATCAATCCAACATTTCCAAACTAATCATATCACAATCTAAGCCATTGAATTTCCATTTTTCATCAAACAAGCCCCAACATTCTAAACAAGAAATTAGTTTGGAATTCAAGGTAGAATTTCAAAAGCTTGAAGTGTAATTAACATAAATGCATATAAAGGGATGGAAAACAAGTAAGAAGAGTCTAAGGTAACATAAATCGGAACTTAAACACATCTACATTGCATTTTTAAAGTAGCAATGCATATCAAATCAAACATACATACAACATTCCTAGATTGGTTACTTGTCGTAGTCCAAATGCCACACAATTCTTCCTCGAGAAACATATCCAAGAGCTGAGTCAAGAAGCTACAAAAACCCAATGTAAACCATTCAAAAACTCAACAAATTTAAAAACAAGAACCCATTTCACCAATGGGTGTTGCATGTTAGAGAAACAAGCTCCTTAGGAGCTAAAAGGAATCCATTGATGAGGAGGGCTGAAGCTCTTACCTATAGGTGTCCAAACAAGAAGCAAGGAAGAAAATGGAGTAGTTGGCCAGCTGAAAACACCAAGAGAATCACAGCAATTGAAAGCTTGAGATGAGAGGAAGAAGATGGTGGTCTTAGATTTGCATTTGGAAGCCTAGAGGTGATGCATGCAAGAGGAAGAAGATGGAGGGGAAGGTGGGTTCTCTCCTTGGTTTAGAGTTCTGAAATAAAATGGAGTGCTGGAGTTGCAAACATGAGTGAGGAAGAGGGAGTTTAAGTGTTGAGTGGAAGGTGGGCACCAAGAGGTCTGAATCTTGCGCTGACAAAAACATGGTCTTGCGGGCCCCGGATGAAATCGACAAAGAAGGATAAAACGATCATTGAAAAATCAAGTTTTCGAAAAGTATAAATTTGACATGGTTTTGAGATTTCAAAATTTGTGTCTAGATTTGGGTGTGGAAAGTCAATTTTACTCTTTTGGGCCAAAACTTGGATTTTTGGTCCTCAAACACAGACGAGCTAAAAATGAAAGTTTTAGAAAATAATAAACCCATTCAAATGAAATCAAAACCACAATTAAATCGGAAAACCATAATGACTCTCCCATGCTTGCACGTGCACTCAGGCCTCCCTGAGCCTGTTTGACTAACACTAAACGCTCTCAAAATTCCCGAAAGTTATATTTAGAACTAAAACCAATTATATTCTAATCCAACGATCACTAAACCCTCTTAGGACTAAGCACACACTAAGTACACACTAATCGGGGTCGTGGTCTAACAATTGATATTTGTCTAACCTAGGATCCACACCATCATAACCTTCTTATTCTCCCTTCCGTTGTGAGTGACATTCATCTAGGTGGGCTACATATAAACTAGGATGCCTTTTATGTTAGATCAGGTCATCTATTTTGTTTTAGGACAGCGGCAGAGTTTGTTGTGGCCACTGACCTACCAGATACAGCAGTCTTTAAGATCTATCCATATGTAAAAATAAAAATCAAGTCTGTTAGACATTTCCAACTATCCAATCAGGGCCACAAAATAGATAGAAGAAAATAGTTTATTGCTTAACCATCTATTATACACTTAGGAATATCTAAAAGACCTGTTTTTCTACTAATGCCTTAGGCTAAAGCCTTTTATATGTATAATAGTGAACCCCAAAACCTCTGCTATATTTCTAATTTTAAAATGCTTATAAGCATCATACTGGAAAAGCAGTAGATGTCATTAAATCTGTATGGACATGAGAGAGGAATTTGGCTATACCCATAGCATGGTGATGTGGGACTTAAAAAAATTTTAAAAAGAAGAAGAAAGAACACAAAATAGACAGGTCATTTCTCTTGCGGAAAAGTTACTTCCTTTTACTTTACAGTGTATTTATTTATTTGTTATGCATGTCTGTATGTGCAGTAGTATTGCCTCCAATAACTTCAATGGGTCACTACCTCCAGAGCTTGGCAATTTGGTAAATCTGGAACAACTGTAAGTTCCAACTTTGTTATTTTTGTCTTTTATACTAGAGAAATACTATAATCGCTTTCCCTTTTTCACCTTCCTTGTTGCTTGCCTTGGTTGTTATCCAGATAAGCTTCTTAGTATAGCAGGATGCCACACATGGACATGTTTGTTCTGAATCAAACACCGGACAGTCAATACTTTGGATGTATCAGATCACAACGTACAATGCATTGATTTGTTTGTCATGGCTTGGAAAAGAAATTTATATAGGCCGTCCATTTATTTCTAAAATGTGCCCTGGATGATTCATTAGATTGTCCAATAGGTTTCGGTTATGGCCCATCCATCTTATATCACACATGAAATCCCACACGTCTAAACATGAGAATTAAGACCCAAAATAAAAGGTATAGTCTGTCTCCTATACAAAACATTTTTTTTTTCTCATAGGAAGTTGAAAATATGATAAATATTCAAGGAGTAAAACACCCACTGGCGGAAAATGATTGGATGTCTATGGCCACTGGACCCACAGTTACATTTGACAAAAATATAATATACACTTTAATTGAATTCTACTGTATTGTAGGTAATTGGTTCACAATTTTCTGATGATTTTTGTAGTATCATCAACTCATAGACATTTTTTCTTTTTCATGAGTTTCCACTATTTAGCGCAGTACTTCTACTTGTCTCTAAACTTAAATATTTAAATTTTCTTATGATATTTGTAGTATCATCAACTTATAGACATTTTTTCTTTTTCATGAGTTTCCACTATTTAGCGCAGTACATCTACTTGTCTCTAAACTTAAATATTTAAATTTCATGTAGTTGACTGTATTGAAATTCTACACTAGAATGTAGTGTTCAATGAGGGAGATAATCAATGAAAGACAATATCACAGCAAACTCTTATCTAATCAACACAATCTTTTCTAATAAGCAACCTATGTATTCTTATCATAAATATCCCAACATAATTTATACATTAATTACATATGTATTTGTCCTATGATTGTGAACAATTGCTGACTGTTCTATGAAAGATGTCAGATCTTGCAGTTGAACCAATGAACATTGTTTACTTTTTGACAGTTACATGGACAGTTCTGGAGTGGGTGGTGAAATTCCGTCAACATTCTCCAACCTAGTAAAATTAAAGATAATGTAAAGTGTTTTTTTTTTTTTTTCCTTATGTGTAATTCAATTATTCGGTTCTTTACAAGGATATTGACCATGACAAAAATTACGTGTGATCTCAGGTGGGCGTCTGACAGTCCATTTAATGGAACCATACCGAACTTCATAGGGAGCTGGAACCTTACTGTGCTGTAAGACAATTAGATCAAAATTTTCTTGTTTCATTTTTTCCGCCCTTCATGTCTTGTTGCATTTATTATCATTCATGAAAACGGAGAGAAGTTTTAGGATGAATGTTGTGGTCTCCTAACCAGTCGATGCTCTTTATACCCTAGTATAAGATACAATTAGCAATAATAATAATAATAATAATAATAATAAGAACAACAACAACAACAACAACAACAATAATAATAATAAACATTTCAGTTTTTACCTTGCTACTTAATACTACTAATGAGCCAGTGTCATAGAGACATTGTGCAAAATTACAATATTTTTACATAAATATCATACTATATTAATGTAAAAAAAATAATATTTTATTAAACTAAGTTAATACAGAAGAATAACTAAAGAATTTAGTTTCAATAAAAAGTTAAATAAGAAATAAATTAGTTATTTATCCAAGTCATTTAAATGTTGATCAATTCAACATAGTTTAGAAAAACATATGTAACAATTAATGCTTCCTTCATCCACTTGTTCCAGGGTTAGGCGTTGAAGCAATGTCTTGATTTCCCAATTGTCTACATGAAGTACTTGTCCCAATGTCTGGAGGGGCATCGTTATCTTTCATCTGCAATATTGTAGAGAAAATAAAGCATAAGTTAGTAGTATGAAATGACCTTTTTAAAAATATATATGTTAATAATAAATTTATAAGAAGAATTACAATTTTCAATATGCGATAGTAAGAAATTTGCCTCATGATTGATTTTTTTTTTTCAATTTTTTATTAGAATCCCATTATCCAAAGTCGATTTGTTCATGTTTGAGCCTATCTTCAGATGAAACAAATATTGTTGCCACAGTGCTTTATCAATTTGTGTTGTAAAATGGTCATACCAATTATCATGCAAAATATGTTATAAATCAATTTATAAAATAAAGAAATATATAATTAGAATCTAGCTATGATGTATTTGATAGGATATGATTAAAAGAATAGAATGGGATATATATATATATAGTTACATTACCTTAGCAACATTTTCTTTAAATACTTCATCGATCTGTTGTGTCATGAATAATTTCTTAACGACATTGTCCTGTAGCAAAAAGGTTGCATATGTAGTGTGATCCATGACTATTATTGTTGCAATGTACCTATAATTATAAAACTCAAATACTATAAAATGTAATATATTTATTTAAAATATAAATTAAATTTAATATTTGATATTTGTTGATTAATAATCATAAACTTTAACTTGGTTGTTTGTGTAGGGTAATTATAATGTTGCATTGACCATTATTTAATGTTGCATCAAGTTTTCTAGCGAACTGACTACAAGAGATGTATGATAATGGTCTATCTATGTGCAACATTATTACTGTAGCTTTGTTTGCAACATACTTTACCTATAGACATATAGAATAAAATGTGATTTTATATATTATAGACATAAATAAAAATGGCTACTCATTGAAACTAATTCTTTCAATAAAATTCTATTATCGACTGAATCGCTACTGTGGCCTTCATTCCAGTAATGCATTTTTTAACAGATGTTAGCATGAAATATTGTACTTTGTTGTTCAATAATGAAGGAAAGCGTAAAATCTAACCACTTGACCATTCTAATAAAGCTTTCGCCCTCCGTAATGTTTGAGTTGATTGTTAGCCTGTTAGTGAATGATGTGATTAGGTAGATGTTACATGCACTTACTTGGAAACATTAGTTTTAAATTATGTTTAAATCATAGGATAAGATTAAAATAATAAGATTGTGTAAAGTACAACAATATTCATTAACTATAATTGCCATAGCCAAGAGGATTCTTCCGACATTTGAATTTAAACAATAAAAGTGGTATGATGTCAACTCTCTTATAAAATTAAAGTCCATTTTTTTTAGCAATAAGATAGAGGAGAAAATGAGGAATTAGCTAAAAAAATTAAATAATATTTTAAGTTTGAAAAAAGAAGATAACATTGATCATATAATATAATATCAAGTTTTGGTGGCTCTGTTTTATCATGTCACCTTATATAAGATATGCCGGTTAAATCTATAATTCCAATGATATCTGTTATATCAAATATAATATAATTATCAAGAATTCAATTATATATTTTTTCTGAAAAAATAATTTTAATTAAGAAAATTTTAATACCTTGAAGAAAATTGACTTTGTTGAGAAAAGATGGAATTGTTTCAAGTGGAAAAAAGTAATACATGCAAAAGGGAGTTTTGGGACAGGCCGGCTTCATCTATTTGTACGATAATGGAATCTCTTGTTAATGAAAGTTGTTAATCATATCGTACAACATTGTATACTGTTGTAGCTGCTTTAACCCGAATATTTTTTGTGGCTGCCCCACATAAGTTGCTACCAAATCTTGGGATCTCATCATTAAATAATGTAATAAAAAATTGGTCGCCATGAAATTCTAAAATAAGAAGAAAAAATTTAGCTTAAATATTAAATGTTAATATGATAAAAAATTCTTTTAAAACATATTTTACCTTTTAATCAATACGTATTAGTTTTTTTATTCTTCCTGATCCTATTCTAATCTGATACTCTGTATCTTCACGGACTCTTCTAAGCCTTACTTTGACATGCCAACTATCACTAAAACAGTGTCGTTCTTCTAGGCGATGATATCTTTTGGACGACATTGAAGCTTAATTGATATTTAAACCCTACATTAAAAATTATTGTTTGGTAAATATTGTAAATAATTTATAATTTAAATGAATAGCATAATAGGACTTGTAATGACATTGTCATGAAGTAAAATTGGAGAAATAATTACCAATATTATGAATTTGTAGTATGCCTTTTGACTTCACTTAACACTTCCTTTTATACAACATTTCTTGTATAGCCAACAGGGACATCGTAAGTACTTTTTAGTATTATTTTAAAACCGGATTTTTTTGTGACTCTGGATATACATGCAGTTGACCATGTGAGAAGACAAGTTTATTGAGATAGAGCCCCATTTTTTGTAGCATTTGTCCTTGAATTTTGTCAACTATCATAACAAATGCAACTTTTTTTGGAAACTGCCTTCTCTTTAGTATGAATAGTTATTCTATATCGACTATTGACTTTATAATTCATGGTATGAAAACAAGCTCTCCCGTATTTGTTCTTGTAATCATCTCTGCCTCTATTACCTTTTGTCTCAATTCTTAACAATAAGTCGTGTTTCATTGTTCGCATTCGTTTCGGGAACTACTGTAATCGGTGGATGTGGAAATCCATGGACCCAATCCTTTCGTAATCCGAAGTGAAATGATTTCGGGTTTTGGTTTGATTTGTGTATGGGTATGCCAAATTTTCTAATCTACTTGAAATAGAAAAGAAATGATCCATAGATCTACTTTTTCATGTAGAAAGGAAAATAAGCTTTTTTTTTTTTTAGTTTTCATTGCACGTGTTAAAAAGAGACATAATTTGATTTGGAGATTTTTGAATGTCGTGAAATGCGGATTTGATTTTGTTCGCCGTGAAAGGCGATTTTGTATTTGCTATGGGAGGTGAATTTTGGTGCCATAGAGGTGATTTTACAACTCTCGTCGAAGAAGACATACTTGTGATTTTTTGTCTCTTTTACAATACAAATACAATAAAAAGGAAAAAAAAAAGGAAATCTCACTTCACAGAAGATTGCAGAGACTCATTTGGATTGGCGGACGCAAGCCATGTTTGGCCTCCTCCGACATTCTTCGGATGACAACATGTGATGCTTTTTATTCTTTAGCTTGGGTTGATCCTTGAGTTTTTAGAGAATTAGGATCAAAGGGTGATCCTATATTCAATAAAAATTCAAGTAGATGGGCTAAGAAGTCGTGTCTAAGCCATGGGGAGAAAAGGAAAGGGCCTTAAGGGATAGCCCCCTAAGGGTTATCAATCACCTTGTGGTGGTGGCTGTTGCAGAATTTCTTCAACGAAGGAGAGATCGTTGTAGGAGTGTGAACTTGGTGTAGGATTTTCTACAGCATGTGAGGATGATTTTATTTATTTTTATCTGGAATGGTGGGAAAGGACTCCTTGTCAGGACCTAAATTCCGGGGCCTTGTTGGATATCTGGATCGTGATAACTTGGGAATGTTTACCATAAATTTATCAAATAGTTCACATAAGAGATTTGACATTTAAATCAAACTATAATTCCAATTAATTTATAAAAGTCAAGCAATATCAATAATTTCTGAATGATCCAAATTCCTATGTTATGATTCAAATCAATAATGTACTAAAATATTATATAAATTACTAAACAAAAGCTAATCCTTCTATCAATTATTTAAATGTTTCTCGTTCTCTCCCTTCAGCCACGCATGCCAAAATCTACGTGCTGAACGTCGTCCTGATCTGGCCCACCCGCAGTAAGATTACCTGAGAGGAGCAATACAACATCAGTATTACTGGTGAATGAATTTTCCTAATTACACAAGTAGCATAAAACATAATATCACATGATCAACATATTTGAATCAATATATTAAATGCCATCAAAAGTACATCTATATGCATATCCGTGCCCATGCACATTACCATGCCTCAAAGGCCCATCGTATACATGTATACTGGTTACCATGATCCTATCTCATCAGACACATCCACTAAGGACCAACCAACTCAATGGCCACTCACGTCCACTAAGGACCAGCCGCTACAACGGCCTAGACACTAAGTCCAACATCAAACGTCTGGGATCCCGTGCACAATATCACATAACAACCAGAGTTCATCTTTATTAATAATTTACACAACAGTATTGTGGGACCAGTCGCATATCAGTTCCCATTTTATTAGTGCCCCACTTCTGATCATAACAGGTAAGGGATGATGTAGGAGTGGCCCACCTTCATAGAAGATTAATCAAGGTGACAGAATCCTACCAATCATTCAAAGTTAGCCCATAGAGTTTATCATAACTACATGAAAACCTTATTGTGACAAATAATAGAGGGAAACCAAACAATGTTGGCATTGTATAAGTGAAACTGAACAATGTTGTGACAAATAATAGAGGGAAGACATATTGAAGTACCGGAAGTGACTTTGCGAAGAACATTGACCATGTAAGCGGTCAATTCAGTCCTATTTCCCTTTCAGGGATA
The DNA here is from genome assembly GCA_038049695.1 of Cinnamomum chago. Classification (NCBI taxonomy): domain Eukaryota; kingdom Viridiplantae; phylum Streptophyta; class Magnoliopsida; order Laurales; family Lauraceae; genus Cinnamomum; species Cinnamomum chago. The sequence goes on from CP142457.1 coordinate 36,767,695, forward strand.
GACATTGAAAGTGAAGATATTGTGCAAAAGCCTATAGCTTGGTAACAATGCTGAGGAAGGAAGAAAATTCTTTTTTTGATCCCAGCGAGCATGAAAACCACAGAAAGCAAAAGTAGCTTCAACCTTTTCTGCTTCAGAAAGAGAGTTAGAGATCATAGTTAGGCCATTTGGGGACAAAGGGATGTTGAGAATGGAGGAAATATGCTCGGGATCAATGGTAACTTCCCAACCTCGAAATACAATATTAAATGAGCAAGAAGCAGCAGAAGCTACTGCATTAGTAATGGAAGCATACATGCACTACACAAGGGAGGGTTATGTTTTATCACCCTAATCCAGAATACTTTCCGATCTAACCTGGGCAAGAATAGCAGCAGTCTCGTATGGGTGCACAGCATTACGAATGACCAGACATTCCACAATAATGAGTCATGATTTCATGATAGCAAGTACTTGGGGTTACTTTTGAGAACCAATAGAGCTGATTGAGATGGTGGACGTGGTGGAATGGATTGTCAATTTGAAGGTGAACGTGACAACCTCTATCTACGAGAAGAGGAGGTAGGAGTAGTTTGTCCTCGCTTAGAGGGACGATTGACGACTGACTTCATTCTTGGAGGCATATTGACAAATAGTTGGAGTGCACAGTGAATAACAGGTAGAAAACACAACGAAAATGGGGGAAAATAGAATGCAATGAGGAGAGAAAGACAAAGGAGGAAGAAAACTTAAGACATATTGAAGAGTGCATGAAGATTGGAGAAGGTTGGAATGCCCTTCACAGAGAAGACATACAACACAACTATAAAAATGACAACACAAAGGAAAAAAATGAGATTTACTGAAGAAAAAAAATAGAAAAGAGGGCAAAAATACCTTGTGAGAAGTAAGGGGATGAAATCCCATCAGAACAAACGAAGAGGAAAAAACTGAGGGAGAAGATCGTATGAAGGAAATGAAACAGAACGGGGTTCTACTTCAATTTTAAGACGTTGTCCCGACATGGCGGTTAGCTGCCAAGGAGATTTTCGGCTATCCTTATTTAAATTTTTTATTTATTTTAAACTTAATAGAAAATACTAAAAAAATAATTTATATGTATTATTTACACAAAAAATTATGTAATTTCACATACACCAATGGATTTTCTCATATTTTCAAATTTTGTAACTTCCAAAGGTTTTGTGAAAATGTCTGCTAGATGTCTCACAGTAGGAATATGCACTAATACTATGACTCCTTCTTCAACCAATTCTCTAATAAAATGGTGTCTAATATCTATATGCTTAGTTCTAGAGTGTTGGACAGGATTTTTGGAGATATTGATAGCACTTGTGTTATCACAATATAAATTTATGCTACCTTGTGTAATACCATAGTCTTTGAGCATCTGTTTCATCCATAGTAATTGATTACAACCACTTCCAGCTGCTATATATTATGCTTCAGTTGTAGATAAGGAAATAGATGTTTGTTTCTTGTTGTGCCAGGCAACTAGACAGTTTCCTTGGTAAAAACATCCACCACTAGTAGATTTTCTACCATCCACATTTCTAGCCCAATCTACATTTGAGTATCCAGCAATGCAAGTAGATGAATCATATGGATACGATAAACCCTATCCTGAGGTCCCTGATACATATCTAATGATTCTCTTAACAACTTTCAAATGGGACTCATGGGATCGGATTGATATCTAGCACAAGCTCCTACACTAAATGCAAAATCAAGTCGACTAGCTATAAGGTATAACAAACTACCTATCATGCTTCTATACATACTAGGGTCAACACTCTTACCATTAGGTTCCTTAATCAATTTGAGTGTGGTGCTCGTGGGGTTCCTTAGCTGAATCTAATCCAAACTTTTTGACCAACTCTTTAGCATACTTAGTTTTGGAAACGAAAATTCCATCATGTAGTTGCTTCACTTGCAATCCTAAAAAGAAATTAAGTTCACCAACCATGCTCATTTCAAATTCCAATTTCATAAGGTAGCAAACTTCTCTGTCAAATCATTACAAGTAGATCTACACACAATGTCATCAACATAAATTTGAGTAATTAATATAATATCACTATTTCTTTGAATAAAAAGTGTTTTATCCACACTGCCCCTTCAAAATTGTGATTAATTAAGAACTAAGTAAGCCTTTCATTGTCATAAATGAGTATAAACCAGGATCTCTAGATATTGTGTACAGATTACTACAGAAATAGCTTTGAACTAATATGATTACATCATACCTGCGAGATCTCTCTGATTTGATCTTGGTCTGACAGCAACCCGAAAACTTCAAGACCTTCTACTGTACTCGTATATGCTCAAGCTCGCACCAGGGAGCGGGCCTCTTCTGCGAATTCTCTTCTGCTCTCAAAACGAGATTTCTCTCTTCTTATTCTTGTTATTAACATAGAGAGCAGTAGCGCATGTTTATAAGCTACAATAGAGACCTTAAGAAGGAAATAAGGATATGCTCCTTATGGAAATAGGAAACCCTAATTCGACCCAAATTAGAATCCTAGTTTCATAAATTACAATTCAGTCCACTAAAGAATTATAATTGCACTCCTGTCCTTATTCTCAAAATAATGTTTCGAGCTTCTTGTTATTAAATGCTTATTAATCTCCCCACATTAAGATTTCAAATATCCATCGATTCAATAATTTCTAACATCTATATTTAATCGATATCTTTATAATTCCTTGAGACCTTACACTTAACTTATTTGATATGTTGGACACAAAGTCCACCTGCAGGGTTTGACATAATCAAAACTTAAAAGTTTTATCAAAGGGATATCATCAATCCCTATTACGGGACGTGGATTCCATCAATAAACTAATATCCACCATACATGTAGTGTAGTCATCCAATTTACTGAGATTGTTAACCCATAAAAGATCTCACTCCTTTGTAAATCAAAATGCCAAACACCAAATGTATGTGTCTATTATTTATGTCTGGATTAAGAGTACAAGCACTCATAATAACCATTTGGATGTTCATCATCTTATATAGTCAGTATAAAGACAATAAACCCAAAAACACGGTCTTGTTCAATACACAAAGTGTACTACCATAATGAGTCGAAACTATACCGTTTCCCACAGCCAAGACAAACCTGCTCAAACATCATGCTACAATCATACCGATGGTGTGTCCAAATCTATCTAGATTGTGAACAACAACTTGTATTCTATAAGAACCGACAAATAAGTTTTCTATGTATAAGTAAAACTCTACACACTAACTAGTCTACTTTATAGAATAAAAGACACTAACATGCATATTAATGAACAATGCAACCATTTGCCCATACAAAATCTCAGTTAGATGAGAAGACAAAATATACTAAAAATGAATCAGTCAAAGACAAATACATAAAGTATGTTTTTAGTATAAATTTTCAATATTCATACCATGTTGTAGGGGCTTGTTTGAGACCATAGAGAGCCTTTTTAAGATAATAAACATGATTATCTGAGGTCGACTTTCTGGCATCATTATCTGACTGGAAGTCCGAGTCTGTGTACCCAATGGGTATCAAAATTCTCGGCCTGGTAAATCAGCATATAATTTCTAGTCCTCTTAAGGTACTTAAGTATATGCTTTACCGCAGTCCATTGTTCTCTCCCTAGATTAGACTGGTATCTGCTAACGATGCCAACGACAAAACAAATATCAAGTCTAGTACATAGCATTGCATACATGAGGCTTCCCACCGTTGAAGCATAATGTACTTCCTTCATTTTTTCTATCTCATCAAGTGTCTTAGGACACTAATCTTTGGATAAAGTAATTTCATGCCTAAAAGGAAGAAATCCTTTCTTGGAATCTAGCATGCTAAAACGGGCAAGAATCGTATCAATATAAACCGCTTGAGATAAGCCTAACATTCTTTGTTTCCGATCTCGCATGAGCTTGATCCCTAGAATGTGACTAGCTTCTCCTAAGTCCTTCATATCGAACTGACTGCTCAACCATACTTTGACCGAAGACAACACCCAACATCGTTTCCAATGAGTAGTATGCCATCTACATAAAGTACTAAGAAAATCACCACATTGCCGCTGCACATCTTATACACACAGGGTTCATCAGGGTTTTACTCAAAACCATAAGATTTAATGGCTTGATCAAAACAAATGTTCCAAGATCTAGATGCTTGCTTAAGTCCATAAATGGACTTCTTGAGCTTGCACAATATGTGCTCACAACCTTTAGCTACGAATCCATCTGGTTGTACCATATAGAAACATTCATCAAGATTTCCATTAAGGAAAGATGTCTTGACATCCATTTGCCAAATTTCTTAATCAAATTAAGTTGTAATGGATAAAAGGATCAAGACGGATTTCAGCATGGCTACTGGTGAGAAAGTCTCCTCATAATCGATACATTCTTTCTATGTAAACCCTTTCGCAACAAGCCTAGCTTTGAAGGTTTCAACCTTTCCATCCACCCCTCTTTTCTTCTTGTAGACCCACTTACAACCGATAGGTTTTATCCCCTCTAGTGGTTCTACAAGATCCCAGACTTGATTTTGGTACATAGACTCCATTTCTGATTTCATAGCTTGTTGCCATAGTTCTGCATCTTTGTCCTGGAGTGCTTCATTATAGTTACAGGGTTCGGTATCTTGCTCATCAGGGACTCTGTCGAATGACTCTCCCAAGAACATATACCGTTCGGGTTGACGAATAACCCTCCCACTACGACGAGGCACACCATGTGTCTATGTATGAGTAGTGTCACATTGTGCTGAAACTAATCCTGGTGTGCCACCATCGACATGTTTATCCGGCTGGTCACCCATCATGTTAGTGGTTTCACCTAGAGTATCATCAGCTTGAGGTGTTTCCTCATGTGCTATTGGCAATGGAAAATTTTGGGTAGGGCTTTCTTCCCTCAATTCCTCTAGAGCAATTCTACTTCTGGGTTTGTGGTTCAGTACATAGTCCTTTTCTAAGAATCGAGCTTTGGTGCTAACAATGACCTTTCGATCTTTATGATTATAGAACAAACCACCTTTCGTTCCTCTAGGATATCCAACGAAAATACAAACTTTCGTTCTTGGTTCCAACTTATCTACGTTCCCTTTCAGCACATGTGCTGGAGTACCCCAATTCCGAACATGCTTTAAATTTGGTTTGCGCCTAGTCCATAGTTCTGTGGGTGTAGTAGGTATTGACTTAGATGGAACTAAGTTTAGAATATATGCAGCCATTTCTAGAGCATGCCCCGAGAACGAATTAGGTAAATCAGAATAACTCATCATTGACCTTACCATATCCATAAGAGTCTTATTCCTTCTTTCTGCTACACCATTTTGCTAAGGTGTACCTGGTGTAGACAGCTGGGATGTAATCCCCTCTTGTGTTAAGTAATTCCTAAATTCTCCAAAGAGGTACTCGCCACCACGATCAGATCGTAGTGTTATGATACTCTTACTTAAACACTTCTCCGTTTCCGCCCTATACTCCTTGAATTTTTCAAAGCATTCGGACTTACGACACATTAAGTAAATGTACCCATACCTTGACTAGTCATCAATAAAAGTAATAAAATACTGAAAACCACCTCTAGCCTGGACATTTATGGGACCACAGAGGTCAGAGTGAACAAATTCCAACGGTTCTTTGGCCCTATAGCCTTTTGCCGAAAAGGGATGCTTGGTCATTTTCCTCTCTAAACAAAATTCACAGACTGGAATGGCCTCCACTTCCAAAGAATGTAATGGTCCATTTGCAACCAGTCTTGAAATCCGGTGTAGATTAATATGTCCAAGGCGTAAATGCCAAAGGTACGTTTGGTTCTATTTAGAAGGTCCCTTTCTTTTACATGGTAGTGTAGTTGTGTTATTTGATTAAGTAAGTTGCAGTTTAGGAGAGACAGGATTAACAATATGAAGATCATCCACCAATGAACCAAAACAGATAAAACACTTATTGTAGTTAATACCCACAAAATTATTATAATAAATGGAATATCTGTCTTTAACCAACTTGGAAATAGAAATTAAATTCCTCCTTATGGAGGGAACATAAAGACAATCTTTTAAAATTAATGTCCTATCTCTACTAAAAGTTAGACAAACGTCTCCTACTGCAACTGTTGCCACTTTCGTAGCATCACTCATAAGAAAATAAATCTCCCCATCACTTAGCTGCCTGGTTTCCTGGAAACCTCTATAATGAATTGCAAACATGATTAGTGGCTCCCGCATCTACACACCAGGTACCGGTAGCAGATATAACCGCCAAACATGATTCAACAACTAGTGAATGAAACTTACCTTTATTGTTCACTTTGTTCAGAAAAGTTGGACATTGCTTTTTCCAGTGCCCTACTTGTTTGCAATGAAAACACTTGCCCTTAGGATTTTTCACTCTACCCTGTGGTCCGTTGCCCCTTTGAGGAACTTCTTTATGATTCTGACCCTTTTTCTATTTCTTCTTGCCTTTCAATTTAGAAACGGAACCTTTTTCAGCAACGTGAACACTAGGTGGCTTTTTCAAAAGGCCCTCAGTAGCCTGAAGTTCCTTGAGTAATTCCGCCAGAGAAAAATTGAGCTTATTCATGTTGTAAGACTTAAGAATGATATTGATCTGGGTCTCCCCATCAATTTCAGCCCCAAGGACCTGTAATTCACTGAGGTGTCCCATCATTTTCAGAAGATGATCCCTTACAAAGATACCTTCAATCATGTTAGTGTTAAACAGTTTTTTCATAGCAACCTTTCTGGCTGCCCGATCCTGATCGCCAAACATCTCCTTGAGACTGTACATGATGTCATAGCCAGTAGGACAAGATTGATGCTAATGCTGCAAAACATTTGACATGGAGGCCAACATGTAACATCATGCCATCTCATCAGCCTTGATCCATTTTTTGTATGCCTCGATGGCTACCTCATCAGTACATCCATCTTCAGGTTTCTTTGGGCACACCTCAGTGAGCACATATTTGTACTCTTCAGCAGTTAGCACAATATCGAGATTTCTTTTCCAGTCAATGTAATTAGGTCTAGTGAGTTTATGTTCTTTGAGAATTACAGCAAGTGAATTGAAAGCACCCATCTTAAAACCTGAGATTTACATAATTAGCAAATTATGATGGGAAAAAATAAACCTTTGGATTCAAATAAAAAGAAAATGGCTCCCTCCGCCAATTAATAAAAGAATCTGACAGCAATCTAAAACATCAATGCATAGTATGCCTCGATGTGAGGACAAGTGCCATACATATTTTGTTCAGATAGGACATAACCTTTTAGTTCTACAATCAAGGCAACAACCCATGCCAAGTAAAACCAAATAGCTGCCATAACTTTGGTCCTATAAATAATAGAATTGGCTCAAATGGAAAGCACACTGTTATTTATAGCTAAGTGTATACCATCATTTAATCCAAGGTCCATTATTCCATATTCGGTCCCATCAGATGGAGAAGAGACTTATACTAATAATTACCCTAAATCATCCCATATGGAAGTTTGTACTGGAGATTCCATAATTAACTCATCCGATTAGGAGGAAGACTCCAGGTCAACACATAAATCAATTACAGCTCCTTCAAACCAATGATGGAGACCGTGGGAACTTAAGGAGTTCCCTCTCCCACTTAGTTATTTAACAATGAGGGTTCTTATAAAATAGTTTCATTAATACCAATTTAAAATCTAGTAGTAATAGGCAACAATGTCTTTACTACTATACCATTCTAAACATAATTAAATAGGATTAATATCATATTTAGCAAGCAATGATAATAATAAACATCTAAGCACAAAAAAGAATGACAACCAGCACAAGAGTCCTAGCTATCATGGTCAAGTAGAATCCTTTTATCTTCATGATTGCCACTTCTTTAGACATGCGCTTCGCATAGGGGGTCCGGGGGTGTCCCTCAACGGGGGTCGAGCTGCCCAGTCAGCTCATGGGGGTCCAGGGGTCAAAAAAAATTTATGAAGTTCTTCCTTCGAAATTGAATTTCTGCTTTCAAAACCTGTGTCCCTTCTTAAAAACTTACATTGAGTCCTAAGCCTCCTCATGAACGGAGTTCACATGCTATCTCAATATAATTACATCTCCAAGAAAAAATTACAATGAGTCCTAAGCCTCTTGACAAACGGAGTTTACATGCTATCTCAATATAATTACATCACCATAAAAATTACATTGAATCTTAAGCCTCCTGACGAATGGAGTTCACATGCTATCTCAATATAACTATATCAGCATAAAAATTGTACAATACATAAAACAGTAACAATGAATTTAATTCATGGTATCCATTCGCATAACATACACACATGGTGACCATGATAGCCAGATCAGTTACTCAGTTGCTGCAAAACAAAGGTTAGATATTTCGCTGCAAAACAGGGGATACTTACAGCAACAACAGACCCTATTTTCTTATAGCAACCAATAATCTTACTATGTTTTCTTCAATCCATACACAATATCAAGATTAGCTCTGATGCCAATGTAAGAAACGAGTAGAAACCAGGATCTCTAGATATTACATACAGAGCACTGCGGAAATAACTTTGAACTAATATGATTAAATCATACCTGCGATATCTCTCTGATTTGATCTCGGTCTTACATCAATCCGAAAACCTCAAGATCTTCTACTATATTCCTATATGCTCGAACTCGCACCAAGGAGTGGGCCTCTTCTACGAATTCTCTTCTGCTCTCAAAACGAGATTTCTCTCTTCTTATTCTTGTTGTTAACCTAGAGAGTAGTAGCGCATATTTATAGGCTATAATAGGGACCTTAAGAAGGAAATAAGGATATGCTCCTTATGGAAATAGGAAACCCTAATTCGACCCAAATTAGAATCCTAGTTCCATAAATTACAATTCAGTCCACTAAAGAATTATAATTGCACTCCTGTCCTTATTCTCAAAATAATATTTCGAGCTTCTTGTTATTAAAGCTTATTAATCTCCCCATGTTAAGATTTCAGATATCCATCGATTAAATAATTACTGACGTCTATATTTAATCAATATCTTTATAATTCCTTGAGACCTTGCACTTAACTTATTTGATTTGTCGAACACAAAGTCCACCTGCAGGGTTTGACATTATCAAAACTTAAAAGTTTCATCAAGGGGATATCATCAATCCCTATTACGGGACGTGGATTCTGTCAATAAACTAATATCCACCATACACGTAGTGTAGTCATCCAATTTACTGAGATTGTTGACTCATAAAAGATCTCTCCTTTGTAAATCAAAATGCCAAACACCAAATGTATATGTCTATTATTTATGTCTGGATTAAGAGTACAAGCACTCATAATAACCATTTGGATGTTCATCATCTTATATAGTCAGTATAAAGACAATAAACCCAAAAACACGGTCTTATTCAATACACACAAAGCGTACTAGCATAATGAGTCGAAACTATACCGTTTCCCGTAACCAAGACAAACATGCTAAAACATCATGCTACAATCATACCGATGGTGTGTCCAAATCCATCTAGATTGTGAACAACAACTTGTATTCTATAAGAACCGACAAATAAGTCTTCTATGTATAAGTAAAACTCTACACACCAACTAGTCTACTTTATACAATAAAAGACACTAACATGCATATTAATGAACAATGCAACCATTTGCCCATACAAAATCTCAGTTAGATGAGAAGACAAAATATACTAAAAATGAATCAGTCAAATACAAATACATAAAGTATGTTTTTAGTATAAATTTTCAATATTCATACCATGTTGTAGGGGCTTGTTTGAGACCATAGAGAGCCTTTTTAAGATAATAAATATGATTAGGCTATTTAGGGTCTTCAAACCTTTTAGGATGCTCAACATATGCTTCTTCTTCTAGAAATCCATTTAGAAAAACACTTTTGACATCCATTTGATATAATTTGAACTTTAAAGAGCAAGCAATGACAAGTAAAATTCTAATGGATTCAAGTCTAGCAACATGAGGAAATGTTTCTTCAAAATCTATTCCTTCAATTTGATGATTACCTTGGGCAACCAACCTGGCCTTGTTTCTTACTATGGTACCATTTTCATCAAGTTTATTTTTGTAAATCCATTTGGTACCTACAACATTTTTTTCATTAGGGGTAGGTACTAATTCCCATACTTCATTTCTAGTAAACTGATTTAGCTCCTCTTTCATAGCATTTATCCAATTATCATTAGAAGAAGCGTCATCAACACATTGAGGTTCAAGAGAAGAAATGAAACAAAGATGACCTACAATGTTCTCTAACTGCCTTCTGGTCTTAACACCAGCAAAAGGATCTCCCAGAATTTGGTTCATAGGGTGATGTCTCACATTCACCAAATCCTTATAGGTTAGAGATGGTTGATCAATGTGGGTAACAGACTCATCCAGTTTTACAGTTGAAACATCTTTCTCATGATTATCAAGGTTATCTTGATTACTGGAATCATTTAATTTGTCATCAATGACAACATTTATAGATTCTTGTATGGTTCTAGTTTTTATGTTCAACACTCTGTAGGCTCGACTGTTTTGAGAATAACCAACGAAAATGCCTTCATCACTTTTTTAGTCAAATTTGCTCAAATGTTCTCTATCTTTGAGAACATAGCATTTACTACCAAAAATTTTAACGTAGCTAATGTTAGGCCTTTTCTCATGCCATAGTTCATAAGCAGTTTTATCTTTACTAGTTCTCAAGTATACCCTATTTATGATGTAACAAGTTGTACTCACTGCTTCAGCGCATAGATCTCTAGGAACATTCTTTCCATGAAGCATTACTATGGCCATCTCTTGTAAAACTCTATATTCTTTCTTTCAGCAACTCCATTTTGCTGAGGAGTTTTAGGGGCAAAAAATTCATGGTTGTTTCCATACTTATCACAATATTTTTCAAATTTAGTATTTTGAAGCTCACCACCGTGAACAATTCTTATTCGAGCATCTGCTCTTCCTTTTTCAACTTGGATTCTTTTGACAACCTTTTTAAATTCAACATATGCATCAGAATTTTCTCTTAGAAATGCAACCCAAGTGTATCAAGAATAATCAACAACAATAGCAAGAAAGTATCTTTTGCCACCCCTACTCTCTCTCTTTGTTGGACCAACCAGGTCCATATGGAGTAGCTCTAAGGGTCTAGAGGTCCTTAGAAACTTAGTCTTTTTGTGAGAGCTTCTGATTCTCTTACCTTTTTGGCACTTTCCACAAACTACATTTGACTTTTTACTGATTTTTGGAAGACCCTTTACATATTTGTTTAGCTTGGAAGAATGTCTATGGTTCACATGTCCAAGTCTTTGATGCCACAGTTGTGCTTCATTAAGACGAACAATGTAACAAGCTAAACTAGATGAGTCATTGTGGTTACCAACAACATAACAATTGTCATTGGTTCTATGACCTCTTAGAATGACCTTTCCATCTTTGGAGATCTTACAACCATGACTACTAAAGTTCACAACATGATTTCTATCACATATCTGAGATATACTAAGCATGTTATGTTTCAAACCACCAACACATGACACATCTTCAATCACAGGCATGTTATAGGAATATTCAATGTGCCTTTACCAACTACTCTAGCAACATTACCATCACCAAAAGTGACGGTTCCACCATCATAGTCAATCAATTTTGAAAAATGTGCTCTATCACCAGTCATGTGTCTAGAGCATCCACTATCTAAAAACCACATAGATTGATTTCCAACTTTAAGAGCTGCATGAACTATTAGGCCTTTGCTATTAAATACCCACATATACTTTTGGGCGAAAGGAGCTCTACCAAAACCTTGAGATCTGATTTGATTAAGGTTATGCCGGTGAGAAGATTTCTTATGAAAGTATTTATTAGGGTTTGAGCTGTTAATATGATTGTTGAATTGTGAAGTTAATTGACCAATTTGTTTTAACAATTCATTTAGTCTTTGAGAAAAAAGGGAAGTTAATTACATGTCTATTATTGAAGGTTTTAACCTGTTTAGTTTTACGTTGGTTGAATTCAATTTTAGAAGAGTGTCTTTTATTATGATCTAATTTTATTTTGCACTCATACTTAAAATGGCCTTTGCTTCCCCATGAATGACATGTAATCTCAGAAATGTTTTGACTGCTAAGGAAGCCTTTTCTTTTACAAACACAATGGAGACACTGAGATTTTTCCTGGCTTCCTTGTTGCATCCCAGTCCAGTTTTGTCTCTATAATATATACCCATCTTAAATAGTCTTTCAAAGTTTTCTTCTCTAGGGGTAAATGAATACTCATACTTTTCTTTATACCAGTTAAGTTGAGTGACTTCGTTTTTTTAGTTATGAGTTTAAGTTCTTCAAAGTTTCAACTTCTTTTTCATAAAGCTTAAACTTATTTATAATTTCATCAGCAATTAAAAGTTTAGAGTTAATTTCATTTAGTTCATTGTTTAAGGAATTCTTTTCATTAATCAGAGTTATAATTTTTTCTTTTAAAACTTTGTTCTTAGATTCTTGTTTATTCATTACTTCAGTTAGTTTACAGCTCTCTTCATAGAGTCTATCATAGGTTTCTTGTGGATCATCGTTTTCATCATCTGAACTATCAGCTTCCGATTCAAATTCATTCTCATATTTCTCATCATCAGTTTTGTTAGAGTTCTCAATTATTTCAACCGATGAATCACAAACTGCTTTGGCCATCAAAACTGTGTAGTTTCCAATCTCATCATCTTGATCTGATTCACCTAAGTTTGATTCAGATTCAAATGAGTCATCCCATGTAGCAACAAGTGTCTTCTTCTTAGTCTTTCCTTCCATAGGACACTCAGTTGATATATGGCCATATTTTTTAGAATTGTAGCATCTTACATTCTTTGATTGATTCTTTGAGGAGGAGCTGACTTTCTTCTTAGATTGATCAAAAGATTTTTCTTTGTTATAAAACTTTGTTTTTTTTTTTATTGAATTGTCTAAGGAATCTTTTAGCTAGTAAAGCAACATCTTCATTATCATCTTCTTTTTCATTTTTAGATTCTCCTTTAGAAGAAGATTGTCGAGAAATCTTTAAAGCAATAGATTTCTTATCTTTGGATTTATTAGAAGCATTGTGCATTTTCATCTCAAAGGTTCTAATGTTACTAGCTAGTTCTTCTACTTTCATGAACTTAGGGTCCTTGTATTCTTCTATAGATGTCACCTTGGGGTGAAATTTTTCAGGTAGGGATTTAAGTATTTTGCTACAGACTTTGCCTTCGGGAATATGTTCCCCGAGTGACCACATTTCATTTACTATGACCATCAACTTAGTTCGAAACTCATTGAACATTTCATCATCTTTCATTCTAATTGATTCAAACTGTAATGTCAACATTTGTAGCTTGGCGTTCTTCACAATTGTTGTACCTTCATAGGTTGCTCAAGAGGCTTGACAGTGCCATCTTTAGCTGTGACTGTAGGAGGAGTCCATACATCCTTAACAGATTCCCATACAGCCCAATCAAGTGATTTTAGAAATACAGTCATACGGGCCTTCCAAAAGGCTTAGTTTGTACCATCAAACAATGGTGGTTAGTTTACAGCACTACCTTCTGGGTTTGACATTGGCACTAGCAATGTAATAAGATCTACTATTAAGCCTATAAGGAGTCACCTCATTCTGATACCAATTTAAAGTGCAAGCTAGGGCCAAGTATAAGTCCTAGAGGAGAGGAGGGGGGGGGGTGTTAATAGGACTATTTAAATTCTTTACCAAATTTTAAAAAATTAAAAAAAATCACATAGTGATTAAAAGAGATATTGGCAAAGGTGTGCGTGTTTAATACAGTGAATGAATATGAAACAAGAACAAGATATTCTTTTGACCCCTTGATGATAGCTTGGTGTAGATGTTGATTCTCCGATGAGGTGCACAACCAAGGTTAAGAGGTTTTTGTTTTAGGGTTAGGATGATTAATAACTTACAGATCAAAGTACCCTAGAAGATCTTCCTCAAATCACACTTACTTCGAGTTAAAGAAGCTATTAGATTTGCCTAGATCAGGTATTGGTGTGTTTGGAAGAGGATTAGAGAGCTTGGTTTTGTTGGGAAGAAGTAGGAATGAGAGCTCTTTAAAATGCATTCGTTGAGGATGAAAACGAGCTCTTGTTATTTATAGACAAGGCTCCAAAGGCTCAATACACCTCAGTCAACCTCTTTCAAAAGGCTAGTTGCAGTGGTCATATTTTTTAAATTCGGTCAGCTCACGGTTAGCCGTTGGTGGCTAGCCATGAGGTGACAGCAAAGTGGCCGAATTTATTTTTCTGAAATAGAGATGCATTCTGGAAAAGTAACCACTGAATTCGGTTACTTGGCGGTTACCTTTTTGTCATTTGGCGGCTAGTCTCTAGGTAGCCGCTAGGTGACTGAATTAGCTTCTAGAGAGCGGACCACTAGCTTGCAGCTGGCCTGTTACTTGGTCTGTTTTGAGTAGATAAAATAAGTTTTAAACATAGTTTGAAACTAAAGATTTTTCCAGTAAAAGCAAGGGTTCTAAGGTCCATGTAATGGTCTTTGATTTGGTCACCCTTAACTGAGATGGTTGGCACGATCATGGAGTCTTTCTTTGACGAATCCGGCCTTTCCAATAGTTGAGATCCTTCATTCAATTCTTGACATTTCTTGAGGATTGCTAGGAGGCAATGTTACAAACTCCTTGACACGGAATTGACAATCAAGTATGGGCAACACAATTATGGCCCTAACAATATTCCATGATCCCCAGTCACTCATTATTATCTAGGTATCTCATACCAAATAATGCGTGACTCCCGATTATACTTTGGTTTCTAAAATACATGAGGAAAATCCTTAGGGATACTACATCATTATTTTAGTTAAATGTGACGCACACACCGATTAGCATTGCATGACAACCATTACGAGCAGCGCCTCCTTGGGGAGTGCACCCCACCCCGTCTCACCAATGCTATCCTAAGGAGATCCATATTTAGTAACCAAAAAATAAATGCCCTCCGTGGGGAACGGCCATCCTCAGATGGCACAATGCACCTGCCTATCTTACAATGGACCTAGGGTGGAAAACCATGGGGATTTCTAAATTTAAATGCCCCACTCCCACTTAATATTTTAGAATGGAGGATTTCCTTTTAGGTCTAAAGGCCCACATTATATAAACTAGGGCTGCACAAAAAATCCGGTATCACCGTAAAATCGAACCGAACCGACCGAACCGGACGGTTCGGATTGGTTTTTAGTAGATCGGTTTGGTTAACGGTTTGAAAATCATAAAAACCGCTTACATTGGTCGGTTATTGGTTTGAACCCACGGTTAACCGCTTAAACCGAACAGACCGTATGTAGTAACTTAAGTATTGCTTTTTTACTATTTTAGTCTTAGGGTTTCGTTGTTTACTACTTTCAACGTTACATTCCACAACTCCATTCTCACATGAACTCAACCGTCAACACTGCCTCAGTGCATCTCTTTTAATCTCTCAAAAGCTTTTTGATACTTCATTGCAGATGGAGGGGTTACTGTACATGGTGTTTTCCTTCCATCATAATTCCTACCTCGTTTCAATGAGGTTTTTATTAGAAGGCTGACTCTTGAGAATGTTAGAAAAGCCAGTAGAGCCTAGCCTTTTGATGGTTGGTTTTGGTCTCACCTAACCAATGTGTTAAGAAACCTTCATTTCTGAAAAATACAGTGGGTTCTGATACAGATTTCGTTTGTGTGACTTTTTTTTACATGAACTATTATTCTATTGTAATTCCAAATGGTATCATGTGGAATGAATGTTTCATTGCAAGTTTTTTTTTTTTGCGCGCGCTTGCGTTTAGTCCAAACTCTCTTTTTGGAGTAGAATTATTTTTTATATGCGTTTAGTCCAGTCTAGAATGTTGGATTTTTATGTTTGCACTAAACATTAGAATAAATGCAAAGGACGATGTATCATCATTTTGGAATTTTCAATGTTTGATTTTCAAAAAAAAAATTTGAAAAACAATGGTTAAACCGACCGAACCGAACCGAACCGTTTGGTTTGGTTTGGTTTGGTTTAAACCCTCTCCATCGGTCGGATTGGATTGGTTAATTAAAAAACCGACAGGTTCGGTTTGGTTGTTGGTTTTAGTGTTAAACCGATCCGAACCGCCCATGTGCAGCCCTAATATAAACATCAAATCATCTCATGATATGAATAATATTAGGATCCAAGTCAAATTTAAAATTATGAAAAGTCCAGTTAACAAGATTAGTATTTCCAGTGGGTCCACCAATACTAATTCCTAATATCGAACCCTTTCCAAAATATTAAATTGATTTGACCAATTACTATAACTGTTGTGTTTGGATCATATTTTGGAAAGAAATAAAACAGGCTAAATAAAGCAAGCAACCATGCATAGATAAAAAGTCTAAATAAAGCAATCATCCATGCAAAAATAGAAATTCTAATTTTAACAAGTCCTCTACTCCACGTGGCCTAATACGAAAAGAATGTCTTGGACTTCTCAGATTTCCAAACTCTTTGGGATTCCTCAAACTCTTTGAGCATCTCCAAACTCTTTGGTTATCACCAAACTCTTTGGTTAAGAGTCCATCATTACCATCTAGCTTGTCTTGAAAGCTGCCAAACTTTAGAAATAATAAAAACTAAAAATTATATATATTCTTATATCTCAAATTTGAGATTTAGATGACATTCTATTAATGGAAATAAAAGGGCCTTAAGGAAACCATCATGCCTTGCCCTATCGCGGGAAGCCAAGGAAACCATAATGCCCTTTACAAGTTGCCCAAAATAACCAATAAATTGACAAAAATAGAAACTGGTGGGGCCACATGGAGAGGACAACAGCCTACAAGGTTAGTATCACATACACAATATGGAGTAGGGCTAGGAACCTCCCATCCATCATCTCATGACAGCATCTCATCACAGAAAAACGGACTACCAAAACATTCTGCGCACTGTGCGCCAGAGCGGGAACTCACAGATACTGGGTCCGCTCGAGCTGGGTGAAGCCCGCTCAAGCGCCCAGGAGGCAGCGAGCCATTCCGCTCGAGCAGGATGGAGCCCGCTTCAGCGCCTGACTCGGGGTTTTGCAGAAAATCATGATTTTACCCAAAACTTGTCCCATCTTATGCATATAGAAAACATAATACATGCAGTAAAACATAAAAAACTGATCCTTACACAACCCTAGATCTATCCACTCCACATCTCATGTAGAGACTAGATCTAGAAGACTGATCTAATGCGATGAGAATATAGGGATCACTCTGATACCAATTGTTGGAAGTAGGTGTACCTTCTAGATAAGTTTCAAAAATTTTGACCCACTTAAGGCAGGGATCAAACACCTAAAAGGCCGAGAACCCAACCCCAAGATCTAAAACCCTAATCTAATGCATTAAGATCAAAGATCCATCAAGAAGACAAATAAAAAAACAAACAAAACAAGCATCAAACAACTACTAAAAGAAACTAGAAGTAGGTCTATACTCGAGGAGCTTGGTTGTGCTCTAATCGAGAGCTTGAAAACTTGATCGTTACGAAAACTCTTTTCGTAGATTTTCATCTCCTTTGCCTTTGTGTTCTTCCACGCTATGGTGCTCTTAGAGCACTTCTCAAGGAGAATGGTGGGATCTCTAAGTAGAAGAAAACCCTAGCACTCTAGTAGTAAACCAGAGGAGAGAGAGAGAGAGAAGGAAGAGAGGGACTTGAGAGATTATCGTGTGTAGAGATCTCTAACCTTCTTCTCTTATTTATAGTTTATGGAGCACCTCATCTTTGTCAAAGATTAGAAGTCTCACTTCCATTCTTAGTATGTGTCCTACTCCTCCTTCCTTTAGGCCCCATCTGGCACTTTACTAGATTAGTTAAAGCCAAGTAAAGCCTCCATTTTCAGACAAGGGGTCACATAATAGCACTTTAACTCAAAATCCCCTCCATCTTTTTCAAAAAAAGTCAAAAAACAACCTCTTTTTTCCACTAAAAGATAAAAAAAACACCATTTTTCTATACAAAAAGTCAAAAAGATTTCATACCAAACAACTAAAAGAAAAACCATTATAACCCTATTATATTTTGTTCTCTTGATTTGATGCTTCACTACACTTTATTTTACATGTAAAATTACCAAACGGACCCTTAAAAGTTTCAATTGGTTTAGTAACCTTCTCTTATCAGGGCTAGCATGGGGACCACTAGGGATTCCTAAGAATCTGACTCCAACTAGAAATCTGGACCCCACATCTCATGTGAACTCTAAACCCACAGTTAATTGCAATTAAGTTCACTAAATAAATGCAATTGCACTCCAGTCTTAGGAATAATTATAAGAAGACCCTAAACTTCTCAATTACTACAAGTAGACCCCTCCATCACTTATATTCATGGATCTATTGGAATAAATATGTCCAACCAAATTGGATTCATATCTTACTATCCTTGTGACCCAATTAATCATAGTAATCATCAATACCATCCAATAAACTCTTAATTGAGATGGGTGTGCACTTAACATTGATGAATTCTATTAATTGGCACAAGGGGATATTTCTCTCTTAAAGGATGGATTCCATCTTAAGAATTATATGTTCCCTCAGTCCTACTATCACATACCCAAGACTCTAAGGTGTTGACCTACAGTTGGCTCACTCATTGGTGACTCAAAGTAAATGCATAGTAGAAACTTGAGTCCATTATTCTCTCAGGATTAAGAGCCTATTGCTTGGGAATTATGAGATCAATCCTTGAATCAAAAACAGATTTTCATATGGTGCTACTCATGGTCTTTCAATACATCCAATGTACTAGCATAATCAATCCAAAATCTTACATTCTAATGGTTGAGACAAACAACACTATTTCATAGTGATTGAAGTGTTACAACATTATCAGATGAGATGCACAGTCTCCTCACTGGTTGTGAAAATATATAAGTATAAGATTTGTGATCCATGTCTCCTGCATGTGAATCTCATCCACACACATGAATTACATCTAATACACTTGTGGGCTCCGGTTCATCTCATGAACCATCATGTCATTTTGTATTAGTTATGTGCAAGCATATAGAAGAATATCATTCATCACATGAACAAAGCATGAAAATATAAATTAATTGATAAAATAAATCAATTTATTTGGATCATCCATTGGATTGAGGACATACAATCTAACATATGCAAGAAGAGCACGAGAATTCAAAAATGGATGCTAAAATTTACTTCATGGAGTGTA
The DNA here is from genome assembly GCA_038049695.1 of Cinnamomum chago. NCBI lineage: Eukaryota > Viridiplantae > Streptophyta > Magnoliopsida > Laurales > Lauraceae > Cinnamomum > Cinnamomum chago. Next base: position 36,786,932 of record CP142457.1, read on the forward strand.
AAGATACTAGGGGCTAATGGAGAAGCATTTGGGTTATGGTTGAAGAGTAATGATTGTGATTGTTGGATTTGGCATTCAACTTTAGAATAAACTACTTATACATGGTAACAATACAAGGGATGAAATTTAAACTGATTTAGCCTAAATATTTAGGAATTCATGAAGGGGAACTCAGGTGGAATTGGCCTACAATTCAATGTAGGACAGAAAATGTGGCATAGTTATAATGGGAGATTGGGTGATGTTGCTTCGCCCTCAGAAAAATGAATTTAGAGAAGTTTACCAATCAACTATTTGGATTTTTTCCTTGGCTGTTATGTCCCCAATATTCCTGGTTAAAAAAGGGTAATTTTGGGGCCTACTTACAGCCAATAATATGCTCTAGCAATAGTATATTTCCCTATTTCTGAATTCTACTTTTCTTTTGAAATTTTCTAAACAAGAAATTTTATTGCAGGAGGCTTCATGGGAACTCATTTGAGGGTCCTATACCTTCAAGTTTTGCTAATTTGACTTCGTTGATTGATTTGTGAGTGTAGTCTCTTATTCCTGCTACTAATTACATTTTCTTTTTTCTTTTTCATTTTTTTGACTATCCCACATTAATCATGTAGGCGATTAAGTGATGTATCTAATGGGAGCTCTACGTTGGATTTTATTACAAATATGAAGAGTTTGAGTACATTGTAAGACCAAAAGTTCTTATATACATACTTCTCAGTTAGCTGATTTTATTTTTCTTACTGTTTCAATATTGTGCTTAATCAGTTTCATGCTTTGAACAGAGTCATGACAAATAATATGCTCTCTGGTTCTATTCCATCCAGCATTGGAGATTATAGTGCATTAAAACTGTTGTAAGTTCTGCTATAAATCTATGAAGATAGTTTATATTTGCATATCTTGTATTGGAGTGAATCCCTCTACAATTTCAATGGAGCATCTACTACCATGACATACGTCACAATTAGCCTGCATTTTGGTTATTGGATAGCTGCAATTGGCTAGTTGGTCCCCTATTAAATGCAAACTACTGTTGAAGGTTAAAAACTGTCTAGATCCATCAGAATGGTAGATCGTACCATATAGGAGAGAAGCGTGGATGGTCCGGTAAATGTTGGAGCCCACCATATGAATGACATGACGAAAAGCATGTCCAGACAGACACCAATGCTATGTTAGGATAAAAACGAAAAACACGAAATATCATTTCTGTTCAATTACTTCCATACCTATGATTGAGTAAATTAAGGGGTGTGACAGGATTGCATCATACTTTTTATTTTTCTGTTCTAATTTGATGTTGCTCTTTTGCAGGGATTTAAGCTTCAACAATTTAACTGGCGAACTTCCTGCCTCTCTCTTTAATTTAAATTCACTTAATTACTTGTAAGAAATTGGTGGCACTGTATTTACTTTTTAATCAATGATATTTCATATGTTTATTTTATTTTTCCTTTATTGTCTCAATGTGCAGGTTTCTTGGAAACAATAGCTTGTCTGGTACATTGCCTTCGAATAAAAGTTCATCATTAACCTCTATGTAAGTTCCTTGCTTTTGCACTGCATTTGTAGATTTAAATCTTTTTTCCTCTATAAACTTAATGTACTATGTGACATCTATATTGTTAATCCCATAATGTGCTTGCATGTTCTCAAAAGTTTCTAAGTCACTTTTGACAAGAAGAATGGCTATGCACTTAGGTGGCTTTAAATTAGAAATCACATTAGGTGGAAAATTTGAGTACATGAATTTTCTGCCTCTAAACTTGCAGCAGAATCTCTCCTGTGTTTATATTCTAGAAAAGCTCACTAGTTTTCCTGTGTTTTTATTATATTCTAATCATCTTTCCAGTGCTTTTATTAAACAATAATAATTTTATAAATGCATATATTCTTTCCCTTGAGAATTGAAGCTTAAGAAATACCATTAAGAGATACCTTGGCTCAAAATTAGTAAGGATAGAGAGATTGAGGAAGATATTAAGCATAGAATAAGAGTGAGATGATTAAAGTAGAGACTTGCTTCAAGAGTGTTTTGTGGTTAGCTCAAACAAACAAAATTGAATGGCATATTCTACAACGGCTGGAGCAGAATGTTGGCCAATCAAGAAGCAACACATACATAAAATGAATGTAGAAGAGATGAGACTGTTGAGATCGACAGGTGGTACAATTAGGAAAGCTAGAATTAGAAATGAATGTTTTTTGGAGCATTTGGGGTAGCATCAATATGTGATAAATTAAGAGAGGCTCGTCTGAGATGGCTTGAAAATGTCCAACGAAGGCTAGGAATAATGCCGTCGAGGAAAAAGTTGTAAGAAACCATGTACCAACCCAAAAGCTTAAGTTGATAGGTGGAAAGCCCAAACAGGTATATGAAGCCATGTCCAACTTATAAGGACTTAAGGCGATGTGGGATGTGGGACTTCCTAACACTCCCCCTCATGTGCAGGCCCAACAAATTTCATGGATAGGCTTGCCATGTGGGCTACACAAGAACGACGGGATCGGAATCCGCTCTGATACCATGTAAGAAATCACGTACGAACCCATCCACGCAAGTTGATGGCCTACCAAGAAAAAGAAGCAAGCTAAAGAGGACATGGACATAAGTAGTAAAGATAGATTGAAGAAGTGCAACCTATTACAGAATTTGACTCAGGATAGACCGGAATGGAGAAATAGAATTCATGTAGCCCATTCCAATATAGTTGGGACAATGCTTTGATGATGATTAAGAAGAACATCATGATATATTCTTTCCTTTCATTGAAATTCAGTTGTTTGCCTTAATGGTTTGGGGTATATACTATCCAATGGTTAGTTTCACATGCTTTTTTACTTTCATGTGATGTATTCTAAATTTGGCCATTGTTTCTGCAGAGATTTATCTTACAATCAGTTATCAGGGAAATTTCCTCTTTGGGTTACAGAACAAGGCTTACAACTGTATGTCAGAAGAAGCATAAAGCGTTGTTTTTTTTTTTTTTTTTTTTTTTTTTTTTCACTTTTCTAGTTGTAAGAGTGTGTTTGGATGGAAGCCAAAGAACAGGGGGTTTCTTGTTCTGATGGAATAGATGGTCATCCCTTCAGCTATGTGCTTAGGGTGCTACAGAAATTGGAAGCTGCACCTTGTTGGATACTACTTTTCTGCCTTTCTATCTCCAATCCTTACCGTCATTGAATATACAGTATTTATTTGGAGTGGGAAAACAGTGTTGGACGTAATGAGTTTTCCCATTTGCACATAGACAAATGCAATTTGGAATTTCTAATTGATTTCAATTGGGAGGTGCATTCAACCGCATTTGAAACAATGGTTTGTTCGAATAAATATTGTTTATATCTTAATGGGGGAAGAGGGTAGAATTTTCCTTACATTCTGTTTCCTCTAATGATATACAGCCATTGATTGAATCATGTTTCAGAGTAAACAGTGTTATGGCAAGTTCAAAAGAGCACATCCATGACTTTCAGTCAAGTTCCCTACAGTGCATTATATTTTTATGTGATAAATTGGGCAAACGAATTTATTATATTTTCAACACTGTGGCACTGACGAGTAAGGTATTCTGGGTTTGTGCAGCAATTTGGTTGCCAACAACTTCATATTCGATAGTTCGAACAACAGGTGCTTATTGATCCCGTAACATAATCTGGAAGAGTTTGTATATGCTCCATTATCTATTTGAAAATATCGGTAGAATGGATCATTTTCAGTTCTGCCAATATTTTGTGTTGCAAGAAAATTGTTTTATGTTTCCTCCATTTCTGCTCCAAGTCGATATTGGGGAACAAAGATAATGGAAGGACAGAAGATTCCGCCTATTGTGATTTTAGATTTACATGCTCCCAAAAAACAAGGTTAATCTTTCAACTTGTGGCATTGATAACTATCCATGGCGTCGAAGAACTTAAAGTAATCACTATTGTGGGCATGCCTTTCGGCCACTGCACTTTCTTCTACATTGGTTGTATCCATTTCTCACTAATTCAAGAAAAAGAAAGGGCATTTTTTGTTCTCTATTTATGCATTTTCAGTGACCCATTTTCGTGAATTCAGTGTTTTGCCTTTAGGGTTGGATTGTCTTCAACGTAGCTTTCCATGTGGCCGTCGTTCTCCAATCTGTAAGCTATATTTTTATTTCTCTACAGAACGTTTCCTCTTTTTAAAGGTTTAAATTCTAGCCATATCAAGCTAACGAGTTGATAAAAATGAAAGTCTAACGTGGTATTATGTAGAGTTGAAGACAAATATCATCTGAAACAATACACCATTAATTGCTTCAGTTGTTACAGCGATAAGAGATTATTTCTGGTACACTGAAAATGGGCTTTGAACAAATAGGGAATGTCTTGTCATATGTACAAAGACCAATCTTTGTTTACTTCATTTGTTGTATGTTATTTAGACTGGCCCGGTGAGCTCACCATAGATGGCCAATGTTAATGTACCACTACAAACATGCAAATCTAAATGTCCAATTAGTGATCTTCAAATGGTTCATGATCTAATACCTAAAGGTTAGAGTCATTTAACCTTTTGAAAGGGTGGGTCATTTGTGTTAGGTCCACAAGAATGATGGTCCAACCAAATCAACATGTGTGGCAATGAGCCAAGTGGGCCACAGAAACACAGTGCTAAAAGCATCTCCTCAAAAAAGTAAAACCACAATGCTAAGATGCCATTATGGCATCTTAAAACAACAAAAAGTAAGACAACAGTCAATCTCATGAACTAAAACATTTGAAAATTAAAAATTGATGCATAATTACTTTAGTTTCATAATGATTTAATTTATTTCCATGAGATTGATTGTTGTCTTTCTTACGCCTGACCATCATATAGTATCGATAATTTGATGAGGGCCATTAATAGTGGGTGAAAACTCACCACCTTCCCAATAACATGCCTCCATAGGAAGTGGTTGGCCTCACCATTTGACCATGGCCTTGTCCCAACTATGTCAAGTTCAGCTACATGAATTCTATATAATCAGAATTCATTTTAGAGTTGTGACAAAAGTTTTAAGCCAGGTGTCAACCTATTTGATGCAACCACCCTCCTTTGTTCGGGCCTGTGACTATCTGGCCATGACTAAGGATGATAATTCCATTAGGCACTGATCAACGTCAACTGTACACAGATTCTGACTTTGCAATAAATTGCGGCGGTAATGCATTGAGAACTAGTGACACTACTTATGAAAGAGATGATGGAGTTATTGGCGGTGTGGCATCATATTATGTTGCTAGCGCAAACAATTGGGCAGTCAGCAGTGTAGGAAGGTATGTAGGAAGGTATCTTGATGATGAAGACGCCAACGTCTCATATACCAGATTCACCCAACAAACATTTTCAAATGCTTTAAACCTGCGGCTTTTCCAGTCAATAAGGCAATCACCTGTGTCACTAAGATACTATGGTCTAGGTCTTGTGAATGGAAACTATACTGTGAACCTGCAGTTTGCAGATATTGATTTCCCAGATTCAGCCACGTGGAAGAGTGTAGGAAGGCGCGTTTTTGACATTTATATACAGGTATGTGCTTTTAACTATGATATGTTTCCTAAAATTGTCAGATATTCTTGCTCCTTTTAATTGGGTTGTCCTTAATCATATTTATCAGATTATCGACTGACTACTGCTCCTGGGAGTCAATAGTCAGCTGTGTTCTAGTTTGCACTTGGATGTACCTCGAGCTACACTGGTATGAAAATTTTGTTAGAATGTGCGGTTAATTCATCCGCTGCGCATGTGCCCCCTTCAAAAATAGGAAACCTTCAAACCATGTTTTGTGGTTATAAGATGGCCAACTTGTGAATGGAAATCCATGAAGCAAGGAAGCCATTCAACCTCCGTATCGTTCTCATACAATCCCATGTCTCCTCGCACCCAAGTGAAGTATAGCCAACCTCCATTCTCCCCATTTTGTTCTGTGAATCCCTTACCACCTACCCATTTTCATGCAAAGATCCATATGAACGGCCAGTTTCTTATCCTCTGTCCATATTTCAGAAGTCACATCTTCTCCTTTTCACCATGTTAGCCACTGCAGTACAATTAACCTCCATTTAACAAGAAAAACTTAACTATCCTTGCTACTATAGATGGCTGAAAACTGTACCCATATACGGCATTAATTACCTTTGCTAAACTTCTTTGGTTTTGAGGAATCTTCCTCAATATGAGGGAAGCTTTTGGAGAATACTAAAATTTCCTCTTACCGTACTCTCTAGCAATGAAAGAAAAATTAAAGAAGACAGAAAATTGGAACCCAATTTAGTGCCTCCCAAAGTGATCAGCACTTCTTTCAGGGATGATCCCACCTAATTACTATCTGATCACTACCGCAAGTGCAGGGTCATCACGATGTAGTAATGATCGCGGTAAGTCTGAGGTTGATCCACAGGGAATGGTAGTAGCTTCGCACTTGACCTAGCCTAATTAGAATCTCAAATTAACCTAAATAAAACCTATACAACCAGCAATAATTAATCTGAAAATTAATTACAACTTTACATCCAATTAAAAAGATCCTAGTCTAAAACCCCTACAAGTAAAAATCCTAGTCTAGAGAAGTAAAATGCAACCAAAGAAAACTAAATTAAAACAACCAATGTCAGAAAAATAAAAAGAAAAATCAGAAACTAAAACGAATGCAAATATCAATAAAATATAAACTTCCAGGGACCAGGGATCCTCTTTCCTCCTAATGATTGGAGGTACGAATAGATCTAGATCTCTTTTTTCAAGAGTAGGCTGTTAGTCTTTTCCACTAAAAGAAAGAAAACAATGTATTTAACCTATTAATTTCAGAAATAGTTATTAAAACATTCCATAGCACCAAGCATTCTTTTGGATGTATTAGCATGGTTTCTAAGCATGGTAAATATCACAGGAAAAATAAAGTAGCAAAGAGTGTACTAAATAAGGCAATTGATGTCCAACCCATTCATGTACATTAATTGGAAAACACATTGAATTCTAACCAATGTCTATGCGCAAAACCAATAAAAGTACATGAAAGATTCACCATTTTCCTCGAAAACGTAAAACTAGCCTGGTAAGGTGTTCGTCTTCAACATCTCTTGAATTTCAGTGTTACCGATATCCTTGAAGTTGAAGAAGACGCCTTGCACACGGACGTCTAGACAGTGGTTAAGCGGTGGTGAATGGGCCAAGGGGGGTGGTCGCCAAGAAAAGGGCCTCCTTGGTGAAGTGGATGGAAGAGAGTGTCACGACCCGGGCCCGAAACACGATAACCCCGGGCCGTGAGCCCATACTTACTCCCGTAAACTCCGAATTAACCGAAGTTAAAACGGAATCCACAAGGGATAGCATTCTCAATAAACCTGTCAAATACACAATTTTTGTGAAAACATCATATTTGACAATATCAATTTACGATTTACATATATATACAAAAATAAAGTCGTTATATATGTATCATTTCCACCATAGTTTGTCAATCGGTGCATATCCAAAACACCATACAATAACAATTAATTACATTAAAAAAATGAATGTAAAAAACTAACTTTTCAAAACGTTTCTCAAATTGTTATAGTTCTTTCTCGCACTCGAATACACATATCAAATGGTATTCCGTTCGTTCCATTTGTTTATTCCTCCTGGAGGAATCGGAGCGGTCTCCTCCGCTGTCGCCAGGGGCGCTGCTGGACCGGCAAGGGCAAACGGGCATGTAATGTCATCAATAACACTAATGAACACGACGGTTCAACAATGTATAAACAAATCTTGTAATAGTACATGTTAATATATATACTGAATTCATTCAATCTATTTAATAACAATTCCAATTCTAGACAAGTCTAGATAGTTCCTATAATGACAATGGTGAACACTCAAAAGTCATTTAATGGACATATGCAAGATAATCACTACCATAGCATTCATTTCGTTACATTTCACTTTATCACATTGTATTCCATTTCATTTTATTCCGTTTCATTTCGTTTCATTTCATTTCATTTATCATCTTCCCTCAAAGGAAAGATTCATCTTCCAAATGAAAGACATCAATCAATACCCATGGGTATTATCGGAATATGTGGGACTTACTAGTGTCCGGACCAAGGACAACTAGCATCACCACGAAGCTCCGGAACCCCCTAAATCCATCTACTGCAGTAGGATTATTTGTAATTCATTATTACCTTTAGTAACTAATCATTCGTTAATTCATTCATTGTATCGTTCAGTTCAGCTCAGTAATGAGTTTAAGAAACTACTATGTAGTGTCGGATTTAGGGATCAGATTAAATCTATTAATTCTATCCAAGTTTCTAGTCAAATTCCTAAACCAAACAAATGAGTGAAACGTTTGTTATTGAATGTACGTGTTATTTTCGATGAACATCACTTCAATAGTAGTTTGTACATTCAATAACTTAGCTAGCACTTATGCAGATTTAGATAACACAATTGAAGATTTCATACACAATTTAATTATACTTAATGCACTACCATTCTTTTCTTTTATTTTCTATAACCTTGACAAATCTTAGATTAGGGTATAATTAGTTCTAACACTAATTTATAGACCACTAAGACTCATAGAGAGTATTTGGTTCAAAAAAGAACCAATTTCAACTGGACTCTAACCCGAATAATCTCTCAGTTAAGGGCATGTCCGATCGATCGGATGACAGTCTAATCGATCGGCCCTAAAAACTTCTCAGTTAAGGGCCTGTCCGATCGATCGGATGACAGTCCGATCGATCGGACCTGGGACGAGTTGCAAGTCCGAAAAACCTAATGTTTCTCTCCTTTTCATTCATTTCTTGTTTACATTCAAATCACTCCCAATCCTACAAAGAAAATAAAACTTCATGTTCCCCCTTTATACATCATCCATTAACCAAATCAATCCATAATTAGTTTCCAAAGCTTAATGGAAAATGCACAAAATCCAAATCCATGAAAAACTCAATGAACTTTTACAATGATTAACACTAATCACAAGCAAATGTTTATACTTGCCTCTTATGAAGCTTAGTAGCAAAAGCCCTCTTTCCTTATCTTGGCTTGACACAAGTCTTTCCCAAAAACTCAAACCCTAACCCATAAAAACATGAAGATATATCTCATAAGCTATTTATACTAATAACCATGCCTAATAACTCATTATAATTTGAAAACTCATTAAAAGTTCCAAGTACTTACTTGTAGCTCAATGAGAGAAACCTTGAGATCTTTCTCAAGCTCTACACTTCAACAATGGGGGAAAATGGCTTGAGGAAGAAGATGAAGATGAGGCGTCACACTCAAAACCACTTGAATCTCTCCTAATCTCACTCTTGATGAAGAAAATGGAAGAGAAGGGAGAAGAGGAAAATGACTCTAGGGTTTGTTTGAGTGAAATGAGAGAATGACTCATTTCATTCTAATATGGGGCCTTCTTACACAAAAACCCCCTTTTATTAAATCTTATTATATTTTGAGTCAAATGAAACCTCATTTGATCCATTTGAGGTCAAATGGAGTCGCGTCTATTATGAAAGTTAACGTACTTTTCGAGATACACACGTTGGTATCAAGAATTTCCGTATTTGACGAAATACGTGAAAATCTATATTTACGAAAAAGTCCTTTGCCTACCTTGTTTGAGTCTAAACTCATCTTAACCAACTCAATTCCATTCAAATCCATTCTATTATGCTTAATGCATCATTTGAGACTAATTTATCTCTCTTTGGTCATTAACATTCATTAATACGATTACTCATACTTAATTAGCATTAATCACGATTAATTTGGGTCGGGGTGTAATAGAGAGATGGAGGGGGTGAAAGATGGAAGAGCGCTGGATGTCCAATGTAGGGACGAGAATATGGGGGACATCCAAGCCCCTTGGTGGGCTTTTTATATTTTTGCAAACTTGGTTTGCAAGTTTTGGTGGGATTAGGAAACTTAGTGGCTTGTTCTCCAAGTTTGGGAAGGTTTTTGAAAGGTGTGGGAGAGAAACAAGGGAATTTTGAAAAAGTTGCTAAGCTAGATTCCTTGTTGTGCAAGAACTTCTAATTTGATCCCGACCACTTGCTTCTTTGAAAATTTCCACCATGGGTGTCGCCTCAACTTTGAATTCTTTATAGGAGAAAAGAAATTTCAATTGTTGCAACCAAAGGGGGTCCCTCCTTGGGAGTGCAAGGGTGGTAGGCCCCACATGGGCATGCCAGGCATGCTTGGATCTCCTTTCTTTCTTTCTTCCTTTTCTTTCTCTCCTTCCTTGCTTGAATTCCTTGGACTAAGTCTTCTAGATTCTCTTTCCTTCTTGGACTCTTTCTTCAAATTTGAAATTCAAAATTTCCAAAAACATAAATAAATTAGGAAAGAGTTTGAAGCTTGCAACAAAAGGGGAGAGGGACCCACCTAGCCACCCACTCCTTGGGATTCATGCCCAAGGAGGTGGGTACCACTAAGGTCTTTTCCCTTCCAAATTCTCTCTCTTGTTATTCTTTAATTCCTGATCTTTAAGTTTCTTCAAAGTGGGCCCCGAATTTTTTGAATTTCCTGCAAGAATAATGAAATCAAATTAAAAGGAATAATTCTCATGCAGTAAAACTATCATGCTATGCATGGGACCCAATTCACCACGTATGATTGAACTCAAGTAAATATACCATGTTGCTCAGAATTTCGTGAAGAATGTAGTGGTGTAGAGAAATTTCGTGAGTTTACGTGTAAATCAAAAGTTATTCGTGTCGATAGTCTGATAATTCAAAAGAATAATTTCAATAAAAACATGCAATTTTATGAATTTTAACTGATTCTCACATAAAATCAACTTTGAAATCACAAATGTGTGATTTTATAAAATTCAATGAATTCATCCTAAATAATTCCATAAATCTACATCCTAACATAGTTGGGGCAAGGCTTTGATGATGATGATGAAGTCCATAATTAATATTCTACATGAAATGATAAAAATGAAGTGCAATTTTATGGACCTATCTAGTATCCCTATCTTAACCTCTTAATTAGGTTGATATATCATATATCCCTTATCCCAATCCTCTGGAAAAGAAGAACCCATTTGATATGATTTCCATTTTCTGCATCCCAAAATTCGATAGTCTTTTGTGCAAAATAATTTAAAATTTGTTGAGAAAGATACTATTCTGCATCCCACATTGATACTATCGCATGACAATTTTACATTTTCGATCTAGCTGTCTTCACTTAAAGATAGAAAGATAAGAAACTCTTCAATCTTAAATGTTGATTGATTTCACTAGTGCCAATCCTGAGTTGAAACATAGTTAGTAGTGTTTAATCATGTTCAGTTGTATTTTTTATAAATATGAACTTGAAGGATGACAGATTGAAACAAATTTCTTGGAGACATCAAGATGTCTTCTTTGGCTGATAGATCAAAGATGACTCAAAAGTTTTCTGGTTGGAGATTGGAATGTAAAATTAATGTCTTCTTTGGCTGATAGTTCAAAGATGACTCAAAAGTTTTCTGGTCGGAGATTGGAATGTAAAAGTTATCTTTCATGATTTTCATAAAAGGTGCTTAAGAACTAAGTACTTGGTTTTAATTGTAATATGCCCAGCCCATCAAGGCCCGTATACAGTTGTATATAAAATGCCACGTGCGGGATTCAGTATGAGATTGTGTTGCTAGGAGATTGATTTATTTATTATTCTGATTGTATTGGTTAGCATGTTTAGAGCCCTTGATTAGGGTATAATGAGATTATAAATAGACAGACAATCCTCCATTGAGGTATCTGTTTCTCTCCAAACTCATCTGATCAGTTTCTTATCACTAGGGACTCCCATAGTTGTGATCGACATGCCTTGAGGATTATTTTAAGGATTTTTCTGAATTTTTTCTTGACCATTTAAGGTTGGTTTCAGGCATCTCTTCCTCTGTCGATTTTTTATTATTAAGTATCATATAGTTTTCATCAAGACTGTCCAGATTTGAGGATCTATACCCATTGCTCATCAAACTTGGACTGGAGGAAGTACACTTGATCTCCTTCAAGACGTTCAGCCTTGATCTGGGATTAGACCACTCAGTGGGTCCCACACACAGATCTTGCCTCAAAATTCCAGTTCGTCTGGCTTTTTTTTTTTCAATACTGCACTGTTTTGTGTGCTATTTCTTGTTGGATGCTTCATCAACCTCTCAATCTGCAAATCTTTCTGTTGTGTTAGTACATACATCATAGCTTACATCATTTTGGCTGCTTCTTTGCATATTGGTTATCTACTTTTCTAATCTGAGGGATCTCTTCTTCTTTACAAACTACTTATTTACGTGGTACTTCTATATTCCGCAATGGACAAATATGATGTTATCCCAATTAAGTTTAATGGGCATAATTATATGTCCTGGTCCTTCCACTTCAACAACTTTGTAGAAGGACAAGGGCTATTTGGTTATCTTGATGGAACAATAACTAAGCCTCCTACTCCAAGTACCATGGACTCCAAAACCTTAGCCTCCGGGTCCAAGGAAAATGTCAAAGTGATTACTTGGATACTTAACTCTATTGATTCATCCCTTGCCGTGGCTCTTCAAGCCTATACTACAGCAGTAAATATGTGGGCTCACCTCAAGAAAATCTACCATCAAACCAACAAAGCCCGGAAGTTTCACTTGGATAGTGAAATTGCTAAATTTACTCAAGGGGATAAATCTATACATGAATATTTTAATGGCTTCCTCACCTTATGGACCGAAAGGGATTCCATGTTGATCCAGACAGTCACTCCTGGATTTCTATCTGATGCTCTTAAATTACAAGAAGAAACTCACATTAGCCAGTTTTTTTATGAATCTACAACCAAACTTTGAATCGGTTCGGTCTGCCCTCGTGAATAGAGAAGTTTCTGTTAATCTGGATAACTGCTTTCAAGAAGTCTTTCACGAAGAACTTCGTCTCACTTCACAGTGTGCTATTCTTGAATAACCAAAGGCCTTCCTAGCACCCTTCCGGCCGACTTTGCTCTTCTAGCAACCCCCAATTCCAAGCTCACTCAATGCTATGAATGCAAAGACTTCAATCATATTGCCAAGAATTGCCGCAAGAAGTTGGCTTGCCGATACTGCAAACGGTCTGGTCATCTTATTAATGACTGCCACAGCTTACAGCGAAGGAATGAGACACAACCAAAGAAGCCTCCCTCCAATCTACCAAGACAGAATATTCCAACTGCATTCCAGGCTCAAGCACCATTATCTGATATATGAAGCGCGTCATCTAAGGCTGTATCCATGACTCTTGCTCAGATTTAAGAGTTGATTCAAAACAGAGTCACCTCAGCATATGCATCTATGAGCTTTACTGGTGGTTGGTATCAAACTCAATCCACTACAGCTTTTCCTGTCTTCCATTCTTCTGCATCTCTTTCTTCTCCTATCACCTCATCCACATGGTTTTTAGATTCAGAAGCCTCAAACCACATGACATTTGTAGAACATAGCTTTACAGATTCTCACCCTTACCTTGGGAAAGAGAAAATAACCACTGCTAATGGTGACCAACTATTCATTTCTGGAGTTGGTACCATTACTTTATCTAGTGTTTCTGGCCAGTCCATTACCCTTCCCATTGTCTACTTTGTTCCAAAATTATCAGCCAGTTTAATTTCTGTAAGACAACTTATTGATGATGGCTATCTTGTTCACTTTTCTTTCGCTAGTTGTGTTATACAGGGGCGACAAACTAGGAAGGTGATCGCTATGAAGAATAAACATGGGCACCTGTTTTTGCTGGACATTGGACATCATTCTTTTTTTTGCTGCTTCTTCTAATAATTTCAATAAATTATAGACTGTTTGGCATAAACGTCTTGGTCATGTGAACAATGCCTATTTGATTTCCTTATTTAGAATTGGTTGTTTGGATTCTATTATTGATAATAAAATGATTTATTCTTTATCTCAATCAAAGTGTGAAACTTGTTGCTTAAATAAGAGTCATATTTTTTTCTTTTTCTGTTTATAATTCTCGTGCATTGGCATCATTTGACATTAATCATTATGATGTTTGGGGAATTGCTCCTACCTTGAGTAGGACGGGATTTAAGTACTATGTGACCTTTATCGATGACCATTCTCGTTATACTTGGATTTGCTTTATGCGCTTGAAATCTGAAGTCTTCTCCATTTTTCAAAGATTTTATAACATGGTCCAAACCCAATTTCAGAAAGCTATCAAGATTCTTAGATCAGATTCCGGTGGAGAATACATGTGTCATGATTTCTTTGCATTTCTTTCTGATAAAGGCATTCTTCACCAAAAATCTTGTCCGCATACTATTCAGCAAAATGGGATTGCGGAAAGAAAGAATGGGCATATTCTTGAAACTGTTCGTACTCTATTAATTGCATCCTTAGTCCCTCACAAATTTTAGTGTGATGCTGCACAGACTGTTGTGTATCTTATCAACCGTCTTCCTAGCACAGTTCGAGGAAAGACTACTCCTTACGGAGTCCTCTTTGGTCATACCCCTTCATACTCTCACTTACATGTTCTTGGTTGCTTGTGTTTTGTTCATCTTCCTTCTACTGAGCGCACTAAGTTATCACCACAAGCTGCCAAATGCATTTTTCTTGGATACAGTAATGATCAAAAAGGTTTTTTTTGTATTATGATCAATTCGAAAAACGCATGCGCATATCTCGTAATGTGATCTTCTTGGAACATATTCCTTTCTTTTCCTTAAACTTGGATCACCATCCTAATGCTATGTCCTACTTGCCAAAATTCCAGGAGTTTGCTTCTCCATCATCTCTTCCCAAAGTCTATGTCCGACGTAACACGATCCCTCGTATGGTGACGCCCTCTCTTGATCCTCTCCCAGAGCCGCCTGCTGAACCAATAGGTAATAATGCTCCTTCTGATAGTATACCTCTCTACAATGCTCTAGTCGTCCTTCCATTGCCCCTAACCATTATGGATTTCCTGCTCTCTTTTCATCTTTAAATAGTGCTCCTATACCCACCTCATATACACAGGCCTCGTAGATCGCTTACTGGCAGGATGCTATGGATGAGGAATTACTCGCTCTTAAAGCGAACTAGACATGGGACTTGGTACCGGCTCCTGAAAGAGCATCTGTGATTGGCAGTAAATGGATCTACTCTATAAAAGTTAACTCTAATAGGAGCCTTGATTGCCACAAAGTCAGATTGGTTGCGCAGGGTTACAAACAGGAGTATGGAATTGACTATGAAGAGACATTTACATCAGTGGCTAAAATGATCACCGTTCATGCTCTTCTTTGTGTCGCTGCAGCACGCAACTGGCCTCTATGGCAAATGGATGTCAAAAATGCTTTTCTTCATGGCAATTTGAAAGAGAATGTCTACTTAAAACCTCCTCCGGGATATGCTTGTCATCCTCAGCATGTTTGTAAGTTGCGGAAATCTCTTTATGGCCTTAAGCAGGCTCCCAGGGCTTGGTTCGATAAATTCCGAGTAGCAATTCTTCAAGCTGGATTTTGCCAGTCATTCTAATAGTTCACTACACATTCCTTTTGGTTTATGTTGATGATATGATTATCAGCGGCAATGATATTGCCGGCATTACGGATCTCAAACACCATATCACTCGCCATTTCAGAATGAAGGATCTTGGTGCTCTCTCCTGCTTTCTGGGGCTTGAGTTTTTGCATAACAAATTAGGCATTTGGGTCCATCAGCGCAAATATGCTACCGATTTGATCACTTCAGCAAGACTTGATGATGCTCACACTTTTGATAGCCTACGGAATTGAACAGCAAACTTAGTACGGATGATGGCCCTCCCCTGCATGATCCCTTTGTTTTTCGGCGAATAGTTGGTAATTTGCTCTACTTAACTATGACTCGGCCTGATATTTCTCATGCAATTCATATGGTTAGCCAATTTGTGAGCAATCCTCACAAACCCCACCTTGCTGCTGCTTTGTGCATACTCCGCTATGTTAAAGGCACTCAAAACCATGGTCTCTTCTTACCTTCTGGTACTTCTTTGTGCTTATCAGCTTATGCGGATGTCAATTGGGCTGGTTGCCTGATGTATGTTTCTTGGAGAACCTCTAATTTCGTGGAAGTGCAAGAAGCAAACCACCATTTCGAAGTCTTCTGCTGAGGCAGAATATCGGGCAATGTCATCCGCTAGCGCTTAAATCATCTTGCTACGCCGTCTCCTTTGTGAATTGGGTGTTCTTGTTGGTAATTCTACACTGCTTCATGGGGACAATACCAGTGCTATCAGAATTGCCAACAATCTGGTCTTTCATGAACGAACGAAGGGGTCAGCATGTTGTCTTGATTGCCACCTCATCCGTCAGCATGTTGTCTTGATTGCCACCTCATCTGTCAGCATGTTGTCACTTAGAAGATAACTTTACCTCATGTCTCTACTCATGACCAGTTGACAGATATCTTCACAAAAGCACTTCCCAAACCGTGCCATTATGATCTCACCAACAAATTGTTGTTTTCTGCATTACCACATCAATTTGAAGGGAAGTGTAGAAGATAGTGTGATTTAGGCCCAGCCTATCAAGGCCCATATACAGTTGTATATAAAATCCCACGTGTGGGATTCAGTCTGAGATTGTGTTGCTGATTAGTCTCATATTACTTCCTTGTATAGACTAGGAGATTGATTGATTTATTATTCTGATTGTATTGATTAGCTCGTTTGGAGCCCTTGATTGCGGTATAATGATATGATAAATAGACAGACGATCCTCCATTGAGGTACCTGTTTCTCTCCAAACTCTCATCTCCTTCTTCCTTCTCTCATTACATATTATAACAGTAAAAGCCTAAATGTCATTGATTCTAATAACAATTTTCAAATCAACTCCAGTTTGGCATACATCTAGATCCACCCTGATTTTGTTCATCCAACTGCAGATACCTGCGTTGCAAATGATTCTGCATTTTAGTGAAACCAATAATACTCTTGACCATTCATAGAAAGTCAATATTATTCATGACCATTTATAGAAAACTCGGATATATGTCATCTTTAATTTTTGTACATAAGTTAAAGAAATTTTGAATTTTCAACATTTCATTAAGGATATTCTAAAGGTCCATATTGTATCAAATAACCATCTGTTGAGACCGGTTTCTGCCTACTGAATCTGTT
The DNA here is from genome assembly GCA_038049695.1 of Cinnamomum chago. Taxonomy (NCBI): domain Eukaryota; kingdom Viridiplantae; phylum Streptophyta; class Magnoliopsida; order Laurales; family Lauraceae; genus Cinnamomum; species Cinnamomum chago. The sequence goes on from CP142457.1 coordinate 36,804,071, forward strand.
AATGAGAATAATCTTCATCGGTTGAGGCTCCTGTTTAATGCTGCAGGGAAGTCTTCAAGTGAAAGACTTTGATATAAAAAAAGCGGCAGGCGGGGTCACTTTTAAAACTGTCGAGGAGATACTGAAGGCTCGTGTATCTGACAACTATCTTGAAATTCATCTCTTATGGGCTGGTAAGGGTACTTGCTGCATACCCAATACAGAAACTTATGGGCCAGCCATTGCTGCCATCAAAGTCACTCCAGGTAATTTAAAATTAAAGTTCGAAAGGCTTCTTACAGATTTATATAGACAACTTAACATTGATTTCTTTTTGTAGACTTCATACCATCTACTTCCACAAAGAACAAGAAGATTGGGTTGATTGTCGGGATTTCAGTTTCTATTGGAGTTGTGGGTGTTCTATCCATGTTTGTTTTTATTTGGAGGAAAAGAAGTAAAATGAGAAAAAATGATGAAGATGAAGGTAATGTTGGTGTGCAAAATAACTATTACATAAAGAAACATGAATTCAGAAATATGTGTCACATGGAACAATTGCAGAATCCATTTATATGTCAGTTCATTCAATATGTGAGGTATCATTGTTTCTGTCTAACCTTGTTCTATTTTTGGGTGTTCTTGTTTTCAATTAGAAGATTTATTTGAAATATTAGGGTGCATTAGGATGCACTCCAGATCACCATCATAATGAACAGTTTGGAGGTTAGGTGTTTAACAACTCCAATTTGCATTTGGGGCAGTGAAAAAATAGAAAAATAACATTAAATGAGGTACTGTGCTTCAACATTTCTAACCCAAGACTATATTGGATAATTGAGTTGATAATAATTTGGGGAAGTAAAATGCACAGTGGTTCATCATCATTTTCCATGTTGCCTAATATATCTTGTGACTGAGGTTACCTTAATTTTTTTATTTTCTGATTGCCAAATGTTACTGGATAATATCAATCTGGTTAAATGTGGAACTGGCAACAAGGTCAAAACCACTTAAATATGTCATAATATTGTCCTACTAGCTCGCTTTATCAGTTTTCCCAAAGCCGCTTGTCCACTAAGTAGTCATTTTCAGAAGTATTTAATTTTAATGTTACTTCTCTGAGACATGGGAGTTGTAAAGCGTGTCATGAAAAAAATATGAGATGAGTACTATTTAAATTTTCCTTTTTTTTGTACCATACCATGTATTTATCTCATCTGGTTGTATTTTATATATACACATACATATATATATATACATACATACATATATACATACATACATACATATATACATATATATATATATGATTTTTAGAGGTTATAATACCCATTTCTTGGGCAGAAATCAAGGCAGTCTAATGTATAAATAGGGAGATCACTCACATTGAGGATGTCAGTTTTCTCCAACTGAGTTGAGTGTTTGTTACCTTTAAATAAATATATTTGATTTATGTTGCTAAGAAAGTATGATTATTACTGTTCAAATATTATTTATTAATTATTTTTTATTTTTCCTTTTTTCACATTTTGTATGGTTCCTTCTTGTTTTAAAATATTTTTCCTACTTCATTTTAGCGTAAAAACTTCAACAGGTAGATAATCAGGTAGGAGAGTGACTGGACCATAGAAAACCATAAATCAGTGGCTGGTTTAGCTTCTACATCATTGCGGTCTAGAGAAATGACTGCGGAACAAAATTAACATATTCAAGGGAGCACTTGAATGAATAAAATAGATGTGACAGATTTTGCATTCGACTGAAGTGAATACATGCATATAATCCATCTTCTTATTTGGGTTTGCAGATTTTCTAGGAATGGATTCCATAACAAACACTTTCAGCTATGGAGAGCTGAAGACTGCTACTGAAGGCTTCAGTCCAGCAAATAAGTTAGGACAGGGAGGTTTTGGACCTGTTTACAAGGTAAGTTTCTTTTATTATAGTTAGATTCATTTTGTTCATCAATTCAGAATGATTTACTCTTGTGAGCATGATGTGTGTGTGTATATTGTTCTTTTAACTTGTCTGTGTTTACATTGCAGGGTACAATTCCAGATGGGCGTATAGTGGCTGTGAAGCAACTCTCAGTTGCATCTCAACAAGGAAAGGACCAGTTTGTAGCAGAGATAGCTATTATATCTGCAGTTCAACATCGTAACCTTGTGAAATTGTATGGATGCTGCATTGAGGGAGACCAAAGACTCCTGGTTTATGAGTATCTTGAAAACAAGAGTTTGGATCAAGCACTTTTTGGTATGGAGCTGTTTCCTTTCTTCTTTAGGGAAATTGTAAAGGAAAATTACAATGCTTGATCATGATGTGTCCGCTGATTGGCCCTCTGAAGTTTGCGTATGTCATCACACTGTGGATGGGAGACGCTCTTAGAAACTTTCCCAGTGGATAACTAGCTGTCTGATTTTTTCCTAATTAAATTTAGGCCATTGGCTATGGTTAGGTTCTTTGCAAGTGAAAGATCAGTAGGGAAGATATTAGGCAATTCCACATCCCCTGATGGACCAAACCGATGAAGATACTGTTGCAGAGATGGAAGACACTTCAAAAGAGAAAATACAGTGCAAAACAAAAGAGAAAATCACAAGATCCAAAATATAAACAAGCACCCACAGTTGAATACAAAGATTTATCTGGTTCGACACTAAGGGTAGCATCCAGGGGTGAAGAGAAAGACGTCTTTTCACTGTATCAAGAGTGGAAGAAAATACAGTGCAACAAATAGAGAACAATTGATTATAGTCATGTGCTCTGTATATAAGACCCAAAAGAATTCCTTACACACTGTGTCTTACCTCCAACAAGGCTATTTTATCACTAAAATCATGCTCTTGGAAGATATCTATTGTAACAAAGCGAACAAGAACGAGAAAGGTGAGAAACGAAAGCATGGAGAAAAGTTTGTAGTGAAGGTCTACCTATCTTCAGGATTCGACCATGTATATATAATGTTAGTTATTGCCAAAACAGTTGGCTACAATCAAGTAATTGGGTAAATTACAATGAATCAGCTATCTATGATTAGCTCATTAGAATCTTTATAGTTAGCAAATATACAAAGTCTCCCTAAGACCCACGTAGGAAAAGATATTCCCTTTGACTAGTGGTTGAGTGGGCTTTGTCTTGATGAGCCAGAGAGGCTTGGGTCATGTGACCCACTTTACACTCTCTCAAATTGATGCCAATGGGAACATAGCATCAATTTGGTCATAAGAAAATCACGATGAGGTCAGGGCACCGCTTTTGTGAAGAGATCAGCCAGCTGATCTTTAGAAGAGACATGAGGAAGCTCTATAACTCCTGAGAGGACATGTGGTCAAATAAAACGATAGTCAACTTCGATGTGCTTGGTGCACTCATGAAAGATAGGGCTATTGGAGATTTGTAAGGCACTAGTATTATTGACATTGAGTGGAGTAGGACTACGGATAGGCACACCAAGTTCGTGAAGGAGTTGTCAAAGACAATTCACCTCACTACTAGCGGAAGACATGGATAGGTACTCAGCTTCAGCAGAAGATTTGGAGACCGTGGGTTGCCTTTTGCGTTTCCATGATTTAAAAGATGTGCCTAGGAACATACACCAGCCAGTGGTAGATCTCCTAGTATCCGGACATCCGGGCCAATCTGCATCTATATAACCTCGAAGATAAAGAGAGCCTTCCTCTCTTCTAAGTTTTGAATTCAATTCTAAGGACTATCGGTAACCTTGGAGTTGATCAGGTGGGCCAATGACAGTAAATCTTCAATGCATTTCCTTTGATGGATGTGGATCCCACGGTTCTACGATATTACTGAATTAGGACAAGTCTTTTGATGAATAATACCCTTTTCTATCAGAAATGAGAAAAAATACCAGAGATATATTCTCCCCCAGAATCTAAGCGAAGTACCTTAATATTCTTATTAAACCGAGTTTGCACTAAATTATAAATTTCTTTGAAAGTAGGCAAAACTTTAGATTTAAAACGAAGAAAAAAAATCCAAGGAAACCTAGAGTGATCATCAATGAAAGTTACATAGTATTTAAAACCAAGCCTACTTGATTGAGGAGCAATACCCCAAACATCGGTACGTATCATATCAAAAGCAGCAATAACATGAGAATAATGAACTGGAAAAGGTAAAACATAACTTTTACTCAAGCAACATGAGACACATTGAGATCTTAAAAAAGAAGCAAGCATGTTTTTACTAAATAAAGGTTCCAAACAACCACGTCTAACTAGAAAGGCTAATTTTTCATTATTTAGATGACCAAGGCGCCTATGCCAAATGGACCACAAATTATTTGAAGTGCTAACCGCTAAGAGAGGATGCAAAAGAGATCTTAATCCCATATCCAACAAAAGCAGCCGTCCGCAGTTACTCCATGTCCAAATCACTTTCCCAATTCACCAATCCTGTATGACACAACTAGAAGGAGCAAAATGAACAAAATATCCATTATCAACTAACTGACCAACAGAAAGCAAGTTAGCAGTAGGTGTGGAACAACATAAACATTAGAAAGAGTAAGAGAGGGATCCTGTGAAGTTCCAAGGGTTATCGATCTGATACCAAATATTGACAATTACTAACCATTACCGGTAATGATCTGGTCATTTCCGGTATGGGGTTGGATCCCATTAATATGTTGTTCCATATAAGTCATATGATTGGAAGCCTTGGGGTCTATGAACCAAGAAGAGGAAGACATAAAGTTAGAGAGGGCAAAAGAATGATATTGACCATTTACGGCCATAGAAGTGAAGGCAGTTGTGACAGAAGCATTAATCATGTCTCAAATTTGATCCGAAGTGAATACCATGGATTGAGAAGAATTGGTTTCACTATATGCAGTTTGGACCTGTGCTTGAAAAGCTGGGTTTTTGTAGGTGGGTCGTTGTAGGTTCCGGTCAGGCTTTCATTGTGGTCGGCAAGTACAATCAGAGATGATATGTCCATTTCTTGCAATAGTTGTAAAATTTTTTCTTTTTGCAATTCTTAGCAACATGCCCAAAATCTTTACATTCAAAACATTGAACTCGCTGCCATTGAGTAGTTTTTAGAGCCTGATTTCCAGTCATAGGGGTAATGAAAGCCTTTGGCTCCTCATTTAGAGTGTTTTGAGATGGGTGACGGATTTCTTCTCTCAGACCCTCCTAAACACAGGTATCAAGATTTGGGGTTACCTCCCTACTCAATAAAGCCACTCGGACGAACTCAAATTCAGGCCTTAAATTCATCAAGAATTTGGCTAATATGAGAATTCTTTTGTATCTAATGGCGAAAGAAAGGGCCTCTGTTGGGACTTCACTCAAGATTATGGAATCTATTTTTTTTCCATAAAGTGAGATGGCCATTGTAATAATCTTGGATTGTCTTGTCTCATTGTTCATATTTAGCCAATTCAGTATCTAACCTGATGATATAATTTCTTCAAACGATCCCACATATCTGAGGTCTTCTTAATGGCTAGCAGGGAAAGGCTAATGTTGGATTCAATGGAATTAAGAATCCACGTGACCACTTTAGAATTATTTTGTGACCAAGTGGCTATAGATTTATCACCCTCAATAGGTTTCACAGTTGTTCCATCAAGAAATACCCCAAGTCCTTGGCCTTCCACAAAATCTTGGAGATGGAAGGACCGTGCCATAAAATTTTTGCCATTAAATTTGATTGAGATAACATTGTTTTTCTCCATGGTACCAAATTATTAGAGGAAAAAAAATAACCCAAATCCGACTTTCAAAAAATATGGCCTAGGCGACCCTAAGTTGTCACTGGAATTGAAAAAATGACACTGTAGTGAATCTTGATCACTAATCCAATTCCCAAATTTTGTTCATATGCTATTTTTATACTTTTATTAGAAGATTCATCTTGATCTATATGAAGTATTTGATGAAAACTATCTTCGAAAATAGTTGACATAGAAGAGATTCTCGATACTAACCTTCTGGTATTCAGAAACTCAAGGAAAAGTACCCAATGTTCTTAAAAAAATCCAGGCGAACATGCTGAGGAAGTTCCGTGTCGATATGCTCAGCAGAGGTGAGGCACACTCATAGATTCCATGAGACAGCGATGTCGACTGTAGTGCTTCTGGCAGGAGTTGAACCAGATGATTATGATCTCAAATGTTTATCACGATCCGGGGAGATCCTAGCTGATATGGGTCCAGACTTGTGTCAGATTCATAAATCCTATGCCAAGGAATGGATGCATTGTAGATGATGATGTACAGTGATAAATCCTATGCCAAGGAATGGATGCATTGTAGATGATGATGTACAGTGTGGTCACTGTTCTTCAACGGACATCAATATGGCTAAGGAAACTTCAGAATCTATCCAATTGAGGATAGATGAGTGCTTCAGACAGCAAGAACTCTTGAATCGACCAATAGAGGATTGATTTCTGCAAATCGAGATGACAAAGCCTCAAATCCATAAAGAAATCCGACTGAGTATTGTGCTGGTTGTCGGCTACCTAACGCACAACCCTCCTCCTTTGTCCGGGCTTGATACCGGCTATGTCAAGGATACCCCAAACTTAAAAGTAAGTTTGGGCACACAAAAGATTGTAGAGAAAGAAAACTTTAGGTACCTTGGATCTATGGTGCAACAGGATGGAGAGATTGATAATGATGTAAGTCACAGGATTCAAGCCGGGTAGACCAAATGGAGGAGTGCTTCGGGGGTCTTGTGTGATCGGAAAGTCCCCCTCAAGGTTAAAGAAAAGTATTATAATGTGGCAGTACGTCCAGCGTTGTTATATGGATCAGAGTGTTGGGTAGTAAAACATAATCATGTTAAAAATATGGAAGTTGCGGAAATGAGAATGCTAAGATGGATGTGCAGGATCACAAGGAGAGATAGGATTAGGAATGAGGAGATTAGGGGTAAAGTAGGAATAGCACCGATTAAAGATAAAATGATAGAAAATCGACTAAGATGGTTCGGCCATGTTAGAAGGCGCCGACTAAGATGGTTCGGCCATGTTAGAAGGCGCCCAACGGAGGCACCTGTTAAAAGGTGTGAAAGCATGGAGATTGCCCGGAGTAGGAGAGGGAGAGGGAGACCCAAGAGAAGTTGGAAATAAACTATTAAACATGACCTTGCCTACATGGATCTAACGGAGGACATGGCCCTAAACAGATTTGATTGGCGTCGTCAAATCCATATAGCCGACCCCACCTAGTAGGAAAAGGCTTGGTTTGGTTTGGTTTGGTTTGGAGATGACAAAGCCTCTGACAGTTGATACTCACTTGTCCCAAATCCAGTCGACAAGTCTATGGGTTAACAAAAACTTTAGTGTAGCGGGAGTTTTTAGTTACTGATTGTTTTAGTGCTCAGATACCATGTAACAAAGTGAGCAAGAAAGACAAAGATGAGAAACAAAGACAAGGAGAAAAGTTTGTAGTGAAGGTCTACCTTTCTTCAGGGTTCAACCACCTATATAATGTTTGTTATTGCCAAAACAGTTGCCTATAATCAAGTAATTAGGTAAATTACAATGAATCAGTACTCTATGATTAGCTCATTAGAATCTTTATAGTTAGCAAATATACACATCTAGCTAAGACCCATGTAGGAAAAGATATTCCCTTTGACTAATGGTTGAGTTAGCTTTGTCCTGATAAGCTAGAGAGTCCTAGGTCATGTGACACACTTCTATATTTTATATCAAAGAAATGCCTCTTCTAGATCCATCTCATGTCACAAAGGAATGAACAGAGCCTTACAGAAAAACTTCTTTCTTCCACAAGAAAAAACACAACAGAAACCCTTATATTCATATGCAATAATAGTTCCATGTAAAGATCGAAATAAAAATGTGATCTTTTAGGCATTTTCCTACTCAATCCACTTTCCTATTTCAGCCACTTAATTAGTTTCCGATTTGAAGAGGCAGTGGAATTGAGACAGAGATTTATAGAAAAACTCCTTGGCAAAGATTGTGGAGACGTTCTCTCTCTTCTGGTTTTTTTTTTTTTTTGTTCTTGAAAGTTAATTGATGAATTTCATTAAAACGAGCTTAATAGTACAAAAGATACATACTGGCAAACTTCACAAAAGTCCCACAACATACAGGGACACCGGAATACAAAAGCAAGAAAGAAACAAGCTGTAGCGGCTTCAGAATCCCAAACACCTAATTTAGGATGATACTGTTAATGGACAAATTGCAAAACTTAGGAAGGACTGAAGCAATTGAGAATCTCTATGTTTTAGAGCCTCAACAGTAGAACTTTTCCTTAAAACACTTGAGATTCTGTTCGTTCCAAATGATCGACATCACTGCCATGAAGGATGAATTCAACAAAATCTCCCTCTCAACCCTACCATTGCAGAGATGCTTATCAACCCTTCTTCAAAACTATAAGCCTTGTTCAGCTGTTCTTGACTGTTTCTCCTGCGTTTAAGAACTTAAAACTTTTGCAGTCTAGTTCCTTGCATGATTGTAGTGCTTGGTTATGCGCCAATTATATATGATAAAAAAATTGCAAGCAGAGATCAAACTTCATACCAATGCAGAAGTCACAAGCAGGAGCAGCAAAAACAAATTCATTTGATGCCAGTTTGTTTCTGTGATGGATGTTCAGTGCAAAATAAAACAAAAATACACAAGATCCAAAATAATTGTGACAAAGCATAAGAGGATTGGTGAAATTCTCGGTGTCCATCCCTTTGGGAGACCCTTTGTATTTATAATAGTGTTTAACTATACAAGGAAAACTTTATAGCAAACAAATCTCCAAAATTGGGTGATTACAATTGAATAATCCCACTAATTGATCAATCAATCAAAAGTCAATCCCTAATCAACAATACAGATTTTCTTTCTAGAAGATTTAACTATCATCTGAAGGTCGCGGACCATGACCATGTGGGGTCCTTGGCTTGATTGGTTCTAATACCCCTCCTCAAATTGATGTTGGGGAATTCACGAGCAGCAATTTGTCCACTAAGTAGTGACGACAAGTTTTTGGTAAGGCCTTGGTGAAGATATCAGCATTCTAAGGATCTATTGACACATGAGGAAGAGAGATGATGTGATCATCATAGGCTTCTTGAATGGAGTGACAATCGACCTCTATGTTTGGTCCGTTCATGAAAGATTGGATTTTCTGTGATTCGTATTACACTCGTATTGTCAGCATGCAAAGGTGTTGGAGGACTTTAAGGAAATCCTAATTCAGACGAAACTCCACGGAGCCAAACAATTTCAGAGCAAGCAGATGACATGGCTCTGTATTCAGCTTCTGTAGAAGATTTAGAAACCCTCGTGTTTCTTACACTTCTAGGATGTGAGGGCATTCTCAAGATGCATACACCAACCTGTTGTGGATTTGCGAGAGTCTGGACAACCTACCCAATCAGCATCACTGTAACCTGTCAGTTGAAGTGAGGAGCCAACAGGAAAGAATAAACCTCACTCAGAAGTACCCAGTAAATAAGGAATTATTCTTTTAACAGGTGCCAAAAGATGATTCAAGGTTTAGTCATATATTGACTCCTCAAATTAACTGCTTAGGAAGTGTCTGGTCTTGTAATTGTCAAGTAGATAAGACTCCGAGCCAATCATCAGAAAGTAGTTCTCCCTCATCTTTACGATATTTGACATTCACTTTAAGCGAAGTACCAACTGGAGTAGAATTTTCTTGTCAGGCCAAAGCAATTAGATCCTTAGTATACTTGTGCTGGTTGATTAAGAATCCTCTTGTTGATGGATGAACTTCAAGAGCTAGAAAATAAGTAAGAGTGCCTAGATCTTTCATGTGTGATGAGACATAAAGTGAAGCTTGTAATTGGTGAATTCCCTCTAAATCAGTTCTAGTGATTATAATATCATCTACAATGACAAGAAGAACTGTGATGCCAGAAAGGGATTGACGAAGAACCATAGAAGGATCATTTTTTCTTTGTAGGAAGCCAATGTGACGAAGCGTCTGTCGAAACTTTTCAAACCAAGCTCGTGGGGCTTGTTTGAGCCCGTAAAAAGATCTCCTTAAACGACATACATCTTTTTCAGAAGTTCCAATGATCCCAAGAAGAAGCTTCATATATACCTTTTCTTTTAAGGTCCTCATCTATTACAGTAGTTCCAATGATCCGAGGAAGTTTCATATATACCTTTTCTTTAAGGACCCCGTGTAAAAAGGCACTTTTTTACATCCATTTGAAAAAGAGACCATGACTGCGAAGCTGCAACAGCAATAATAGTTCGAACTGTAGTCATTTTAGCCACAGGAGCAAAAGTCTCCTCAATAATTTATCCCATGTTCTTGCTTGTTCCTGAGAGCAACCAGGCATGCCTTGCATCAATCCAACAACCCATCTGACTTAAGTTTTACTGAGTAAACCCATTTGCATCCTACTGGCTTTGTGTTATCAGGACAAGGGACAATATCGCAAGTATGATTAGTTTCCAAAGCTTCTAATTTTTCCTGCATTGCTTGTTGCCTACAAGTATACCCCATAGCCTGAGCATAAGAAGTAGGAATTGTGGCGGATGATAGAATGACAAGTAGAGATAACCGATCAGGAGGTTTGGACTGGTGACCGGAACTTCGAAGAGGAAGAGGATCAGGTGCAGGAGTCATATCATGGTTAGGGCCCTCATTAGTATTTGTGTTTGGTTATCCTCTTCGCTTATATACAATCCCAGGTATAAATTTTATATCAATGGAAGAATCAGCTGTGAAATCATGCAGATAAGAGTGGAGAAGAATCCAATGGAGGTGTATAAAGTTGAAAAAAGAACTAATTTTCAACAAAAACAACATTACGAGAAGTGCGGATGCGACAAATGGAAGGAGCATAACACAAAAAACCCTTTTGGTTCATAGCATAACCAAGAAATGCACATTTAACAGATTGAGCAGTTAATTTATTTTTTCAGGTAAAGGGAAATGAACATTGCAAACATACCCAAAGTTATGGAGATGATTGTAGATAGGATGAATTCCATGCATTCTAAAGTATGGAATCCGATGATGAAGTTTTAAAGAGGGGAATCCTATTAATGAGGTGAACTGCAGTAGAAATTGCTTCAGCCCAAAAGCGAGATGGGACTGAAGATTCAAGGAGCAAAGTGCAAGTCATATCTAATAGGTCTGTTTTTTTCTTTCTGGAACCCCATTATGTTGGGGAGTGTATGGGCAAGTCCAATGGGAAATATTTCCTTCAGTTTGCAAAAAATCTTGAAACTTATTTGATGTTTATTCTCCGTCAGAATCTAATCGGAGAATTTTGACAGCAGAAATTTATTAAAAGCATAAAAAATTTCAGATCTAGAATGCAAAAAAATAAATCCGTCTACTGACTATAATCATCAATAAAGGTAACGAAATACTTGCGATGTGAATGTGATATGGCAGGAGCAACTCACCAAACATCAGCATGGATCAAGTCAAAGCAGTTTGTCGTGGTCTCATTGTGTAAGGGAAATGAAAGTGGTTTGCTTTTTCCCATTTTACAACTAGAACAATCAAAGGAAACATTTGGAAGAGAAACAAAAGATTTATTCAATAAAAGTCCAAACTTCAGCATAAATGATAACTTTTTGGCATTAGGATGCTCCAAACGTCTATGCTACAGTTGGGATACATTGTAACAAGAAAAAAATAATGAAACTAAAGACTTAGTCCTAGGACATGTGGGCAAGCTTAGAGGAAATAGTCTTGCGCATTTAGGAACCTTCCCGATGACTTTCCCCGAGTCCTGATCTTGCACAATACAGCCAGATCGGGAGAATGAGATTGCAATTATTGTCAACTGATTAACCAACACAATATAAGATTGGATGATAGATAAGTTGTGTAAAAAACTTGATGTAATGGTAAAGTATGAGGAAGTTCACCAATGGCCTTAATTGGAAGACATTTTCCATCAACAGTGTGAATTTGTAATTTTCCAGTGTATTGTTTCACATAGGTAAGTTATGCTGAAGAGGTCAGATGATTGGAAGCTCCCGAATCAATGTACTAAATTGAGAAGGTTTTATTGTTAACTGTGAAAGCAGTAGCAGAGAAAGTTGACTGAATCATCTGTTGAACTAACTCGGGAGTTAGAGCGGTGGTATCATGAGACACTGGATCGGGCTCAATTGGTGTGACAGTTGTTGCTGTATGAAGAGCCCGGTTTGTCCTATTTTGTGGTCTTCGTTGACAGCCAGCTATCAAATGCCCTACCTTCTTATAGCAATTGCAGATTTTTTTTCTTACATTGATTAGCCATGTGCCCATGTTCTTTGCAGCTGTAGCATTGTGTCTTACTCATATATCTTGACCTTGTCTGAGTCACATATACAACATATAATGAACTAGGACCAGCTCCTTTTTGTTCAATTGTCATTTGAATCATACATCGTTGTTCCTCTCGAAAAAGCTCATTGAGACAAGTATCCAAAGATGGAGTAGGTTCCTTACTCATCAAGTTTGAGCGCACTGGTTCATATTCTCTACGCAGTTCCATAAGGAACTGATCTCATTGGCTTACTTCATGAACCTTTTGGAGAGTGCCTATTGCTTCTTCAGAAGTGGTAGCATAAACCAGTTCAGCATATTCAGTCCAAAGGTAAACAAATCCAGATACATAGTCTTGAATAGACTTATTTCCCTGAGAGTATTCAGAAATTTCATACTCCAATTGGAACCTTCTTGCTGAATTTTCCTGATTATAAATCCTTTTTAAGTAGTCCCACATTCCTTTTGCAGTTTTGTAGGGTCTCAAATTGAGTAACAGTTGTGGATCTACAGAACTTAAGAGTACCCAACTAATTATTCTAGCATCACTAGTTTTCCATTGCATCAGTTTTGTGGTATCACTGGGCTTATTAATATCGTTCCATCAATATGTCCCTAGAGTTCTTTTCCCTTTAAAAATGTGCAAACTTGAAATTCCCAAGAGTAGTTTTTTCCGTTCAACTTAACAGGTAGAATTTCATTTTTATCTCCCTTTATTCAATAAAGAACTCAGATGCAGTATTTGAGAATTAGATGTGCAGTTTCAGAAAGAAAATTCTGAAAATAGTATATGGAAAACCAAACAATTCTGCAGAAGAATCTAGTTTAAATCCTCACATCGTCCAGCACTCATAAATCAACATTCAATCAATAACTCTCAATACTGTTTACTAAATAAAGTAATTTGAGTTTTCCGAATCAGCAATATAGATGAGAGGATTAATGGCTGTGATGAAATCCTAGATCAAAACTGCACAAATCTGAGAGAGGAATAAAACTCATACCTAGAGAAGCCCAAAAACTCTTAGAACATGCAGAAAATACCTCAGACAGGTGATCCTTCTCTGAAAATCTCAAGTTGTTTAAAGAACTCTAGTTGTATCCACAGATGATCGGCAGAGACTTGTCCTGACAGCCAAATGACTGATATCCCCAAACTTCAAATCTGAAGTTTTCTTCAAGAATGCTCCACGGATGACGCCAAGTCAAAACCCTTCTCTTGATAGCAAAAATTCGCAAAGGAAGTAATGAATCCAAGATTCTGCCGAATTGTAGAGTACCGACCAGAGAGAAATATGTCAATCTCTTCACATCAAAGATTTTGTCTAATCAAAGATTTTTTCTAATGTTGATTGCCAAATAGAGAGAGAGAGAGAGAGAGAGAGAGAGAGAGATGTTGATCTCTTCAAAGACAGTGTTTGCACACTGCATCTTCAACTCATAAAAGGAATAACTCACGAAAAAGCCTAGAGACTCTCTTTATAACCGATGCTTTGATAGCATGTCAAAGCATTAGAGGATTGGTGAAGTTTCGGTGTCCATCCCTTTGGGAGACCTTTGTATTTATAATATTTTGTTAACTATACAACGAAAATTTTAGGGAATTTTACCAAATAAATGTCACTAGACATGTAATAGCCTGATTTAGCTTGAAATACACCAAAATGACAATTATAGTATTTGTACGAGAGATTTGGACAAATTTGCCCCCAAAGCTGCCGAACAACATCGTCATCTTCTTTCCCCAGATTGCAATCCCTAAACGAATGAAATCAATTGCTGCAGCCAGCCCTTCTTCTCTTTGCTCAGCCTCTGGCCAACTTCCCTTCTCTGCCCGGCCATTCCCCTACACTCAGCTATCAGCCGGTCCCCTGCACCCAAAGACCACCTGCTGCTTCCAATCCAGCGGCCACCAGTTGTAGTCACCGGACACTCCACCTGTAAGCACCCAGCGGCCACTGCTGCTTCTCCCTGCCATCGGCCAACCTGCACCCTTCAGCCTAGCGACCACTTGGACTTCCCCCTCATCCCTGCCAGCGGCTAACCTGCACCCTTTGGCCAGCGGCCAACCTGAACTCTTTCCCAGGTGGCCAACCTGAACACCCCTCCTTCCCTGCCCGCAGCTAGTACTCCTCCCCGGCTACGCTGCAGCTCCTCCACGTGAACCTGCACAACTTGAACCAGCCACCTGAAACTAGCTCCCCTGACCCCAGCCATTGCTTCTTCCACTTGCACTGATCTCAGCCTACACTGCCCCTGTCCAGCCACCTATACTGCTCTCCACCTGCGCTGCCCAGCCACCTGATTTTAGCTGAAACCCCACCTGTTTTCAGTTAAAACCCCCACCTGATTTTAGCCTGAATTACCACTTGATTTCAGCCTGAATTTCCAATTGATTTCAGCCTGCAACTCCACCTGCATTGCCTTTCCCCCTGCACTGTTCTTCCACCTGCACTGCTCCCACTTGTAACATGTCCGACCCACCTGCCACTTGTCCAGCCCACCTGCCACTTGTCCAGCCCACTGCAACAGGTTCAACCCACCTGCACACTTGACACAGCTACTGCTTTTCCACCTTGTTACCATCAGCAATCTGATGTGTACAACTTGGACCAATGGGTCCCACCCCGGGACCTACAGGACCCGACCCTTAGGCCCTGTTTTATGACCCTTAAAAACTGAAATTTTAACTAGACCTTTGGCCTGATTTGAACTTGTCTTTAACCCGATTAATCCTTTGGAAATCCGGAGTTTTCGATCCAAAAATTAGGATATTTTAACCAATGTTTTAAAGAAATTTATAATTGTACACTGACTTAAAAAATAGGGGCTTTTGACTTAAACCTTAGGCAATGCAAATAGACTGTCTTTTCTTGGAAAAAGAAAGACCAAGACCTAGACTATGATGCACCCAGTCCCCCGACTTGCCCGATGTTAATTTTAACTCCGTACTTAGACCTAATCACGGCCCTTAATCCTACCCCCATTTTGGGGTCGTGACAGGGGGATATGGTTGCAGCCAAAACAGTCTTCTGTGGTTATATTATTAGGAAGCTGCCACAGGTTTATGCATATTTGGGGGATGGGAGGGTCTTTGAATTTTGCCTGCAAGCTATACTATTATTGCAAATGCCCCCACAATAGCCTCCAATAATGTATATATTTCTTGTAAAATATAGACATGTCTCTAAGAAGTAGTGCTTGTTGTCTGGGCCCGCGCAGTTTTCTTTCGGCCCCATCTCACTTCATATAGCAGATTGAGTTGTTTGTTTTGGTTATTCCTTTAGCCAATCAAATGAGATTAGTGCACCCGTACAGAATACCAAGTTCATTTATGTAACAGTCAAGCTATAAGATGGAAGGCCACCACTATTGTCGTTTTCTTGCTTTACATGAATATACTGACATTTCAATCTGAGCAGCATCCATAAGTCTTTCCCATTGTTTAAAGATCACGTTTTAAAATCGAGGCCATCAACTTGCTGGATAACAAATTTGAGACTGAAAACTCTAAAGGATGGTAATGATTTCGTTGTTGGAATATTTGTAATTTGGTATTTTGGTAACCTTCGTGAGCTTTTTCATTGTTCATGTATCTCAATATATAGTTAGGGTCAATCTCGATGCTTGATAACGAAAAAAGGAGTAGAAAACTCTAATGGATTGTAATGATATCGTTATCAAAAGATTAAGAAATCACTATTCTGGATGAAATCCATGAGCTTTTTGCATTGTTTATGTACCTCAATTTATAGTCAGGGTCAGTCTCGTTGCTGTACAACAAATTGAGAGGAAAAGGCTCTGAAGGATCGTAACGATATCGTTATAAAAAAATTTAGAAATATCTAATCTGGGTGAATTTCGTGAACCTTGGTTGGGAGTACTCAAACCAAGCCATTTTCCAGAGGTGCCCATAGTTCCAACTAGACAAATGGCTTGGTTTGAACTCTCATTCAAACCAAAAAAAGTGTTGAATTATGGACACCTCTGGAATGAGAGTTCAAACCAAGCCATTTGTCTAGTTCGAACTATGGGCACCTCTGGAAAATGGCTTGGTTTGAATACTCCCAACCAAGGTTCACGGAATTCACCCAGATTAGTGATTTCTAAATTTTTTGATAACGGTATCATTACGATCCTTTAGAGCATTTTTCTCTCAATTTGTTGTATAGCAACGAGACTGACCCTGACTATAAATTGAGATACATAAACAATGCAAAAGGCTCATGGATTTCATCCAGAATAGTGATTTCTAAATTTTTTGATAACAATATCGTTACAATCCATTAGAGTTTTCTACTCCTTTTTTCGCTATCCAATAACGAGATTGGCCTTGACTATATATTGAGATACATGAACAATGAAAAAGCTCACGGAGGTTACCAAAATACCAAATTGCATATATTCGAACAACAAAATCGTTACCACCCTTTAGAGTTTTCAGTCTCAAATTTGTTATCCAGCAAATTGATGGCTTCGATTTTAAAATGTGATATTTAAACAATGGGAAAGACTCATGGATGCTGCCCATATTGATATGTCATTATATTCATATAAAGCAAGAAAACTACAACAGTGGTGGCCTTCCATCTTATAGCTTGACTGTTACATAAATGAACTTGGTCTGATGTACGGGTGCACCAATCCCATTTGATTGGCTAAAGGAATAACCAAAACAAATAACTCAATCTGCTATATGAAGTGAGATGGGGCCGAAAGAAAACTGCGTGAGCCCAGACAACAAGCACTACTTCTTAGAGATATGTCTATATCTTACAGGAAATATATACATTATTGGAGGCTATTGTGGGGGCATTTGTAATAATAGTACAACTTGTGGGCAAAATTCAGAGACCCTCCCATCCACCAAATATGCATAAATCTGTGGCAGGTTCCCAATAATATAACCACAGAAGACTGTTTTGGATGCCCCTGTCACGACCCCAAAATAAGCAAGTCGGGGGACTAGGTGCATCATAGTCTAGGTCTTGGTCTTTCTTTTTCCAAGAAAAGACAGTCTCTTTGCATTGCCCGGGGTTTAAGTCAAAAGCCCCTATTTTTTAAGTTAGTGGGCAATTATAAATTTCTTTAAAACATTGGTTAAAATATCCCAATCTTTGGCTCGAAAACTCCGGATTTCCAAAGGATTAATCAGGTTAAAGACAGGTTCAAATCAGGCCAAAGGTCTAGTTAAAAATTCAGTTTTTAAGGGTCATAAAATAGGGCCTAAAGGTCAGGTCCTGCGGGTCCCGTGGTGGGACCCATTGGTCCAAGTTGTACACATCAGATTGCTGATGGTAACAAGGAGGAGAAACAATAGCTGGGTCAAGTGTACAGGTGGGTTGAACCTGTTGCAGTGGGCTGGACTAATTGCAGGTGGGCTGGACATGTTACAGGTGGGAGCGGTGCAGGTGGAAGAGCAGTGCAGGGGGAAGGCAGTGCAGGTGGAGTTGTAGGCTGAAATCAGTTGGAAATTCAGGTTGAAATCAGGTGGGGGTTTCAGCTGAAAATAGGTGGGGTTTCAGTTGAAATCAGGTGGGGGTTTCAGCTGAAAACAGGTGGGGGTTTCAGCTGAAAATAGGTGGGGTTTCAGCTGAAATCAGGTGCGGGTTTCAGCTAAAAACAGGTGGGGTTTAAGCCGAAATTATGTGGCTGGGTCGCGCAAGTGGAGGAGCAATACAGGTGGCTGGACAAGGGCAGTGTAGGCTGAGATCAGTGCAGGTGGAAGAGCCAGCGGCTAGGGTCAGGGGAGCTGGTTTCAGGTGGCTGGTTCAGGTTGTGCAGGTTCACATGGAAGAGCTGCAGCGCAGCCGAGGAGGACTGGTTGCAGGCAGGGAAGGAGGGGTGTTCAGGTTGGCCACCTGGGAAAGCGTTCAGGTTGGCCGCTGGCCAAAGGGTGCAGGTTAGCCGCTGGTAAGGATGAGGGGGAAGTCCAAGTGGCCGCTAGGCTGAAGGGTGCAGGTTGGCCGATGGCAGGGAGAAGCAGCAGTGGCCGCTGGGTGCTTACAGGTGGAGTGGCCAGTGACTGCAGCTGGTGGCCGCTAGATTGGAAGCAGCAGGTGGTCTCTGGGTGCAGGGGACCGGCTGATAGCTGAGTGCAGGGGAATGGCCGGGTAGAGAGGGGAAATTGGCCGGAGGCTGAGCAAAGAGAAGAAGGGCATGCTGTAGCAATGAATTTCATTCGTTTAGGGATTGAAATTTTGGGAAAGCAGATGACGATGTCGTTCGGCGGCTTTGGGGGTAAAGTGGTCCAAATTCCTCATACGAACACTATAACTGTCATTTTGGTGTATTTCAAGCTAAATTGGGCTATTACATGTCTAGGGACATTTCTTTGGTAAAATTCCCAAAATTTTATTGCAAACATATCCCTATAATTGGGTAATCCCACTAATTGATCTATCAATCAAAAGTCAATCCCTAATCAACAATACAGATCTTCCTTCTAGAAGATTTAACTATCATCTGAAGGTCATGGACCATGTGGGGTCCATGGCTTGATTGGCTCTAATAAATTGGACAAAAGGAAGACAACTTTACAGGGTAAGGGAAGAAGATACAATACAGTAAAGAGAGAACGTGGTTACAGTCGTCTGTCTTGAAGATGTAAAACTCAAAAGAATCCCTTTTGCCATGTCTCTCACCTTCAATAAGGCCTATTGAAATTGTATCACATAAATCACGCCCTCAGAAGACATGCCTCTTCCAAGTCCATCCTCTTTCACAAAGGAAAAGACAATATAGAAACCCGTACATAGTGAATCACACAAAGATAACACTCATCATGCAAATAACCGAAATAGAAAGGGAGTTTTTAAGGAAGTTCCAATAGTAAGCTGACTTTCCTATTTGATGTTAGAAGTAAGCTAGATTCATTGTTTTGTTCATACTCAATGCAGTTGGTTCACTGTCAAATGTAACTGCAAGAATTTAATGTTGCTCACTGCTCTATGTAGCATCATTGTATCTTAGGCATTCTATGTGTCTTTTGGTTTATTCATGTATTTCCATTATTAAGTTGTTGCTTAGGAAATTGTAAGGGATTAATTATTGTTCAATCCCAGTTTAGAAGTGAAGTCTATAAGTAGAGTCTTGTATTCTCTTTCATAAGAAGAAATGAGAGTGAAATCTTAAGGTTCCATACTTAGTCTATCCATTAATCTTCTTTTCTGTTGTTAAAATAAAGAGAACAAGTTTCTTCTCTTGAATATCCATGCTTCGTTTTTATTGAGAAAAAGAAGTTTCAGGAGAGTGATTTATGTTCTCATTGTAACTTAAATATTTCGTTCTGTCAACCTTAGTACACAGAACCTAAACCTGAGTATTTGTTGAAGGCAACATTAGTATACTCAGAATACGAGCTTCAATTCCAGCAAAGTTGTAGCAGAGCATTCCATCAAAGTGGTATCGGAGCCTTGTTCAAGGAGATTCAATGGCTTCCAACAACATGCTGCAACCACAACTTCCTTGATTCAGTGAAAAGAACTACAACCAATGGAGTATCCAAATGAAGTTGTTGTATGGATCTCAAGATCTATCGGATATTATTGAAACTGGTTTCGAAGAACCAGCAGATGAAAATGCTCTCACCCAACAACAACTCAATGAGTTGAAGGAGAATCACAAGAAGGACAATAAAGCGTTGTTCTTCATTTTTCAAGCGGTGGATGAAGCTGTCTTTGAAATAATCTCCTCAGCCACTTCAGCAAAGCAAGCATGGGACACACTCCACACATCATATAAAGGAGAAGACAAGGTAAAGATGGTAAGGTTACAAACTCTCAGATGTGAATTTGATTCTCTACGGATGAAAGAATCCGAATCGGTTGATGATTTCTACAATCGAGTCATTTTTCTTGTTAATTAACTAAGAGTAAATGGAGAAAAAATTGAAGATCAACCGGTTGTTGAAAAAATCCTCCGAAGTATGACCCGTAAATTTGAATATGTTGTGGCGGTAATTGAAGAATTAAAAGACTTGCCTTCATTGTCTATAGAAAGTCTAGTGGGATCACTCCAATCCCATGAACTTCGCATGAAGCAATTTGATTCTTCTCCTCTAGAGAAGGCATTTCAGTCTCAGCTCTCTTTTGGTGGAGGTGCTAGAGGAAAAAGAAGAGGACACAGCCGTGGAAGAGGAAGAAGTAGCCATGGATGTGGCACATATGAGAAAAATGAAAAAGAATCTGAATCTCATGGTAACAATGCTCCTACAAGAGGCAGAGGTAGAGGAGGAGGAAGGGGAAGAGGTCATGGCTCTCCCCATTCTCATATTCAATGCCACTATTGCAAAAAGTATGAGCATATGCAAGCATACTGTAGGAAGAAAATGGCTAATGAAGGACAAAATGAATCAAGTTTGATGATTGTACCAGAAAAACATGGGTGTATTTTTTAAAAGAAAAGTCTGAAGTGTTTGGCCATTTCAAAACTTTCAAGGCCATGGTTGAAAAGCAAAGTGGTTTCATGTTAAAAAAACTTTGCATTCTGATCGTCGTATGTATCAAATGAGTTTGAAGAATTCTTGAAAGAAAATGGGATCAAGCATCAACTCACCACTCGCTACACACCCCAGCAAAATGGGGTTGCAAAAAGGAAAAATAGAACAATCATGGATTTGGCAAGAAGTATGTTGAAAAACAAAAGAATGCCTAATTCATTTTGGGCAGAAGCAGTAGCATGTGCTATCTATCTTCTTAATCATGCCTCATCAAAAAACATTCAAGATATGACCCCTCAAGAAGCTTTGAGTGGTCATAAGCCATGTGTTAGTCATTTGAGAATATTCGGTAGCATTTCTTATTCACATATACGAGATGAAAAAAGAAGAAAATTGGATGATAAATCGGAGAAATGCATCTTCGTTGGCTATAGCGAAAAATCCAAAGCATATAAGTTGTTCAATCCATTGACTAACAAAATCATTGTTAGTAGAGATGTAAAATTCAATGAAGAAGAGTCATGGGAGTGGAATGAAAATGAGAAGAAACAAAACTCCATCTTACTTGATGAAGAATTAGAAGAACAAAATGATGAAGTTGCAAGCTCTCCATCATCATCAAGGGAGAATTCGGATCAAAATGATGAGCATGGGGAGGAACCTATACCAAGGAGATCTAGTCGGCCACATCAACCATCAACAATGTATCCATCTAGTGATTATATTACGATTACTAATGTTGAAATGAGTTTTGCTTTGTTTCTAGATGCCGATCCAGTTACTTTTCAAGAAGCCTCTAAAGATCAAAGGTGGATTAAAGTTATGGATCAAGAAATTAAAGTTATTGAAAGAAATGATACTTGGCAATTGGTGGAACTTTCAAAAGGCAAGAAGACAATTGGAGTAAAATGGGTGTACAAGACCAAGTTAAATGCAAGAGGTGAAGTTGAAAAATGCAAAGCTCGCTTAGTAGCCAAGGGCTATAAGCAAAAGCAAAGAGTTGACTATGATGAAGTCTTTGCTCCCGTTGCACATCTAGACACCATTCGTTTGGTGTTGGCTCTTGCGGCTCAAAATCAATGGAAAGTCTTCCAAATGGATGTGAAATCGGCATTTCTGAATGACACCTTAGAAGAAGAGGTGTATGTTGATCAACCTCCTGGCTACGAGAAGAAGCATAAAGAGATGAAAGTATGCAGGTTGAAAAAGGCTTTGTACAGCTTAAAGCAAGCACCAAGCGCATGGTACAAAAAGATTGACGCATATTTTGAAAAAAAGTGGTTTTCACAAGTCACCTTATGAGCACACTCTCTATGTCAAGAAAAGTCCTCAAGGTGAGATTCTCATTGCTTGCTTTTATGTGGATGACTTGATTTTTACCGAGAGTAGTATTGAAATGTTTGAAGATTTCAAAATGGCCATGATGCATAAATTTGAGATGACGGATATGGGTTTACTTCATTTCTTTCTTGGAGTTGAAGTAAATCAAAATGATGATGGAATTTTCATTTCTCAAAAGAAATATGCTAAAGAATTGTTGAAAAGGTTTAAGATGGAAGATGCAAAACCTATTAGCACTCCTATGAAGTTGGCTTGAAATTAAGCAAATTTGATGGAAAGAAAGTGGTGTATCTAACTCTTTATTGAAGTCTTGTTGGAGGTTTAATGTACTTAACAACAACAAGACCGGATCTCACATATGCAGTAATTATGCTTAGTCGCTTCATGGAATCTCCAAGAGATGCTCATTGGGAAGTTGGAAAAAGAATTTTAAGATATGTGAAAGGAAGTCAAAGTCATGACCTCCACTATTACAAAGCTGAAAATCCAAGTTTCGTTGGTTTTTGTGATAGTGATTGGGCTGGAAGTGTTAATGACTGTGAGAGTACTTCAAGGTATGTTTTCAATATTGGTTCTAGTGCAGTTTCATGGTCTTCCAAGAAGCAATCTGTTGTAGCCCTCTCAACAGCTGAAGCAGAATATATTGCTCTTGCTGTTACTAGTTGTCAAGCTAGGTGGTTAAGGTGGATTTTGGTGGAGTTAAGTCATGAGCAAGAAGGAGCTATAAAATTGTTCTGTGATAATAAATCAGCCATATCTCTGTCAAAGAATCCAATGTTTCATGGCAAAAGCAAGCACATAAAGATCAAGTATCATTTCATTCGAGAATTGGTGAATGACAAAGAAGTTGAAGTTAACTGTTGCAAATTTCAAGATCAAGTGGCAGATTTGTTCACCAAGCCTTTGAAGAAGGATTTGTTCATCAAAATGAAGACCTTACTTGTAGTAAGAGAAATCTAGCTTAAGGGGGGCTGTTAGAAGTAAGTTAGATTCCTTGTTTTGTTCACTGCTCAATGCAGTTGGTTCACTGCCAAATGTAGCTGCAAGAACTTAATGTTGCTCACTGCTCTATGTAGACTATCTCTTGGCTCTATGTAGCATCATTGTATCTTAGGCATTCTATGTGTCTTTTGGTTTATTCATGTATTTTCATTATTCAGTTGTTGCTTAGGAAATTGTAAGGGATTAATTATTGTTCAATTCCAGTTTAGAAGTGAAGTCTATAAGTAGAGTCTTGTATTTTCTTTCATAAGAAGAAGTGAAAGTGAAATCTTAAGGTTCCATACTTGGTCTATCCATTAATCTTCTTTTCTGTTGTTAAGATTAAGAGAACAAGTTTCTTCTCTTGAATCTCCATACTTCGTTTTTATTGAGAAAAAGAAGTTTCAGCAGAATGATTTATGTTCTTATTGTAACTTCAGTATTTCGTTCTGTCAACCTTAGTACACAGAACGTAAACCTGTTTGTTGAAGGCAACCTTAGTATACTCAGAATACGAGCTTCAGTTCCAGCAAAGCTGTAGCATAGCATTCCATCATTTGAGCCACGTACATAATAGTTTTTCAGTTGCCTACAATGAAAAAATGTTAATGAATTGAGGTGCAGTCTTCTTTGGCATAGTCTACTAGAAGAAGGTGAGCTTTACCTGTACTATCATTGGTTAAAAGAATTGTCCTTATTTTCTCTTAGTAGACTCATTAGTTAATGATGGGGTTAATCTAAAACAATAGTTTAGAGAAATTCTATATATATTGGACTTACGTTGGAAATTTTCTTTTTCGTTATTTCATTTCTTTCTCTATACTTTCTAGAGTGTCATTTCATATATGCCCGTTATACCAGGAACGTGCTGAACTTTATGTTACTGATTTGAAAAAACCACAAAAATTATATTATTCCATGATTCAGCACTAGCATTGTTGAAGCTCTGTCATTATTTTTTTGAAGCTTATGTGGATAAAATAAAACTATTTTTTTCTCTTCAATGTTTTACTTTTTCATCTTGCCTGTCTAATAATAGTAATGCAAGTATTTGTCATTGACATTGCAGGAAAGAGCAGTTTGCATCTGAACTGGGCAACTCGTTTTGGCATATGCTTAGGAACAGCAAGAGGTCTAGCTTATCTTCACGAGGAGTCGAGGCCTCGAATTGTACATAGAGATGTCAAGGCAAGCAATATTCTGCTAGATGCTGATCTCAACCCCAAGATTTCAGATTTTGGTTTGGCTAAGCTTTATGATGACAACGTCACCCACATTAGTACTCGTCTTGCAGGGACAATGTAAGCACCACTGCCATTTTCCTTTGACATTTTAGTTGCTTATTTTGATAAGCGGGCTAATACTGAAGCACCTCATACTTATGGAATTTATGAAGAGGATATCTTGCACCGGAGTACGCAATGCGTGGACATCTGACAGAGAAGGCTGATGTGTTTGCATTTGGAGTGGTCACTCTTGAGATTCTGAGTGGAAGGCCAAACTCAAGCTTAGACGTAGATCCAGAGAAGGTGTATCTCCTTGAATGGGTATGGAGTTTTTATCACCACACAAGAACCATATCTGAAGATAGAAATTCCAGTTGCATTTGTGTGTCAATCTCTATTATATAGCTAAGGAAATCCTAGATTTTTCATTGATTCAGGTAAACATACATTTAAGGCTAAATTATATACGAGGCCACACTATCTAATGACAGTAGCATTTATGGGTCATTTGGATGTGGTGAAAAGGTGTGGAATACAAAGTGTATTATTTTCCCCATCCAAGCTAGTGGTGTAATTAGATGTTATCCAAAATCACATGCGGTTTGAAAATGCTTCTGGTGTCTGCAGTGGAATGAAAATAGGAAAATCATAGAAAGGATAGTAAAAGCCACTTCTCTTATGGCTTTTACTATTTTTCTACGAAAAGGTTTTTCCACATCACAACAGCAGTAGCACACCTCGTAATTGTTGAAACTCTAGAGTGGATTATATATATATATAATGTGTGGTAATTCTCCAAAAGTCCCATTATTCACCCCTCTTTTTTTTTTTTTTTTTGGTGATGTGGCCTACCTTGAGTCAATCTAGTATTTTCACACTACCCCACCATGAATAGTCATAAGTCGAAATTTGACACTCATCCAACTTTTCTTCACCATTGGATTGAAATCATAAGATAATGATGCCTTTAAAACCATTAAATTTTGGGGCAATATCAAAGGGTTGAGATTATGTCATAGAGTCCAAATTTTGCATATAGATAGGTCTCATATAGATCTTTCTATCCAATGGACTTCCATAATCATCATGCATCCTGGTGGATCCTATTTGGAGGGTTGTTTTTCTCTTAAAAAATGCACGAGTGCTGTGGAGCATTGCCCATATATATATAGGCAAGGCTCTTCTAAGCTCAAGCCTAGATAAGTTAAGCTCAAGTATTTGGTGGGGCCCACTTGGGGACCCAAGGAAGGGGGGGGGGGGGGATTCAAGGATTCCTTGGGACTCTCCTCTCAACAAAAAATCAACTCCAACCGTGATTTATATCATCACCATCTGGACCCAAAAAGCTTAATGGTCAATAGTCCATTCGGATCAGTACACAGTCGATCCAGCAGTCCAATAAATTCAGATTTGACGAAAAGTTTGTGGACATATTCACTTCAGGGGGCTTGTGTGTTTGGTCCATTTGGATGGACTAAGGGTGGACCCCACAAGCGTAAGCTTATAGAATTTTCTCCTAAGCTCCTTGCCTATATTATATATATATATATTATGAGGTGCTCCTGTGAGAGCATCTCTTACCTTATTATGAGAGATATAGTGGGGGCCCTCACATCCATATTCAATGCCAACAACTTAAATGTGAGGACCCCCACCCTATCTCTCATAATAAGGTGAGAGATGCTCTCATAGGAGCATCTCCCATATATATATATATATATATGGAGAATATTCATGTGCATCCATCCCTCACCATATGGTGAGAGACACTTAAATAATTGAAAATATTCATATGCAAAAGAGGAAAAGTCATATATGGTCATATGCAAAAAAAGAATGTTCATGTGCAAAGAGGGAAAGCCATGTAAGTGTCCCTCACCCTATGGTGAGGGATAGATGCACATAAATGTCCCATACATATATATATACACACACACGTGCGCACTCCTTCAGTCAGTACCTTATCCATTTCGTCTCTATGAAATTGTAGGCTTGGCTTCTGTATGAAAACAACTGTGCATTGGAACTGGTCGACCCAGCACTATCTAAGTTCAATGAAGGACAGGCGACCCGAATGATAGGTGTGGCTCTTCTGTGCATTCAGGCATCACCAATGCTACGCCCTCCCATGTCTCGAGTGATAGCAATGTTGTTAGGAGACATAGAAGTGAGCACTGTTACAACAAGGCCTGGTTACTTAACTGGTCCTCCATTTAGAGATACTGGCAGCTCCATGAGTGACAATACTTCTGGTGCTTCAACTAGTAGAAACACTAACAGCCAACTGACCTCATCATCATATGTAAGCACATTAACTCATATAGAGAACTCACGTACAAACTCCACTGGGCCACTACCTCAAGAGATTGTTAGCAATGGGCAATGATGATTCTATAGAAGCTCTCCAAACATGGATAAATACATTCATATGTATCTGCGTTCAATGATATATTACACCCCCACCCCCACCCCCCCCCCCCCCCCGCCCCCCCCCCCGTTTTTTTTTCTGTTGTTTGTTGTGGGGTTGGGGCGGGACCTTTTTTTTTTGGTGGGGAAGGTTTAGGCTTGAAAGCCAAGTTGTAGTAGTTTGCTCCCTTCCACAGTTGCTCATTTGTTTGCTCGAGCGAGGCGCTCATGTTTTCTGGCTGGCTCGGGGAGCAGCCCAAACTAATCACAGTAAGAGAGTCCAATCTCTGAAATGGAGCTTAGTTTGTAATTGTTTTTGGTGATACTCAACTGGATATAAATATTTACTACATTGTGGAAAATTTTGGAGATATAGGAATGTTCTCTGTTTGGAACTTTTTGTTGATAAATATACTAGTGATTATTTCCAGTTTATAAATGGAGGAATTCTGAAGGGAATTGAACATGTTAATTGATAGAAAGGTGAAAGAGCAGGAAGAAAGAAATAGTTTGAGCAACTTTATGAACACTGAATCCCACATCTGATTTCAAAAGCTGACACTATTTTATGGTTATGATGATTAATTAGTTTGTGGTGCAGTAGAGATGATCGACAACGATCCTGACTGATGTTAATCAAGGTCTCACCTAGCAACTTACATATTCAAGTGAGAACTAGCTCTCACGTAGTAGGCCCACCTAGCAACTCATCCAAACTATGCACATACAGGGACCCCTTGATAGTAACTGATCCCGAGGTATGATACATCAAAATGGATTAGACCGTTGGATGGAGACTTGAACCTTTTTTTTTTTTTTTTAATATGAAGCCATTAAACTTGTGGGCCACGGTTGAAGGAGTTAGGGGCATGGGATTGGAGTCAAACTTATTATGTGGGGATGGTCCCAATAGATCTTTCCATCCCCTGATCCCACCTCCAAATGGGACCCATAGTTGGGACCCACAGAATTCTCATGGCGACTCTATGAGAATAGTTCTCACTTTAACAAAGCCTATATATATATATATATATATATATATATATATATATATATAGGAATTCTCAAAAACTCCCCATTTAAAAAGGGGTGTTTTTGCCCCTCTTTTAATATCCAATGAAAGTTTGACCAGTCCTCACTAATGAAAGGCTAACAAATGCCACATGACAAATTGAATACTGATGTCCAATGTCCCCATATACATCCATATGACATTTGAAAATCAGGGAATCAAGTGGAAACATATTCTAGCGACTAAATAAATTAAGAGTCCAAAATTGAAATGAAATTTTTTTCCAACATATTTCTTTTCCCTCTTCTCCAGTCTCATAAATAGTTTTTATTTTCATTGGTAATGTGGCTTGAACCCACAACCTCAAAGTTACAATAGCAAGCACCACCTTCCACTATTACGTAGGCTCTTACCTCTTCTCAAGCATTTGTGAAACGAAAGTAATATATTCAAGTTCTTTGACTCTATGTCTGTTTGTTGTCTCTTATGCTACCATCGACAGTTGAATTAGCCACCACGTTTTTAACTACAGCAGTCCTCACATCTTTACTGCTATCACAAACTGGCTGTCTCCGTTTTCTTGATCCACTCTGCTTCAACTCACTCCATACACAGGAAAATGTAACCAAGAAGTGACATTAAGAGTATACCACACAAGTTTTACTTCCCAGAGTCATTTATTCTTTACAGTAACTGCTGTCGAACATAAGAAATGATTTTATGTGGATCAGAATTTTAATAATTTCTATGGTGGCAAACTACTCGCTAATAGCAATTAAAGCTAGAATAATATCACAATCCATAATCTAGATCATTTCATCAGAAGGGCCACAATAGATAGGAGATGAAAAATATCTCTCACATTGGATTATCTTAACCCCACAATAATTAGTCCTCAACATGTATTTACCAACGCAAACTGGCAATAGCACCGGTAAGAAATAGTTTGGCTATGCTGGTTGATAGCCCACCAAGGGGAAGGGGTTGGCCAAAGAGGATGTGAATGGAGGTAGTAAAAATAGAACTGAAGAAGTACAGCTTATATGACGATTTATGGAGAAACAAAATTCATGTGCCCGATCTCAACATAGTTGAGACAAGGCTTTGATGATGATGGTGGTGGTGGTGGTGGATAAGCCAAAAATGACTAAGTAGTATACAACCCATCAATAAGGGAAATTTGGGCACCATCATGACACATGACCTCAACAGTCTTTGTTAAAAACCATAATAATAATTAAAAAAAAAACCCTTAACCCCATATGTATAGAATTATGTGCCAGTTGCTTAGGGTTGTAAATGGGTCCCCGATTATCCGATTACCCGAAGGTTCCGACCCGTTAGGTTCCGGGTCTGGGTCCTTATTTTGGTCCCGATAAGCAAATGGTTCCGGTTCCGGATCCTTTTTTTGGAACCGATACCTAAACGGGTCCGGTTCCGGATCCACAGTGGCTCAGACCCGTGGACCCGAGACCCGACCTAATATACACTAACATAAGGTAACTTTCGTATATGAAAACAGAACCCTTTTTATTTTTCTACTTTTTGAGTTTTTTCGTTAAAAGTGCATGTTATTGATAGACAAAAATCACATTAGTGTTTGCAGGTTATTCAAATCCAATTGAAATATGAAAAAAGCATATTTTTTTTAAAAGAAAAACACATGTATTAGTCCAAACTCGAAACCATATCCGGAACCGGAACCAGACCCGCCTCACAAATGGTTCCGGTTCCGGTTCTGGTTCCTATTAATATTTATCGGTTCCGGTTCCGGATCCAGTTTTCTGGTTCCGAAGCGGTTCCGGTTCCGGTTCTGGGTCCTCCTCTTAGAAAGCGGTTCCGGTTCCGGTTCCACCTTGGACCCGAACCGGAACCGTCCCGTTTACAACCCTACAGTTGCTCCAAGCATCACCCAAGGGCAAGCCCAAGCCTTCAACAGTCATGTCGTGTGGAATGGATGACCATTGCCACCCTCGGGTACAAGGGTGATAGATACTTGAGCAAAAGACGTGGGATGCTCTATTACAACAATAAAGGATGGAAAGTTTTCCTTTTTGTTGATTTTGTATATGCGCTTGTGCATCCTGTAGTACTTGGACTTATCTTTCGGGCCCATTTGTTTGCATGGAAGAAAAATTCCAAGGGATTCCTAAAATTAAAGAAACATAGGTGAAGATCCATAAATGGCCATTGAATAATAGTTTCTTCAATGGAAAATGAATTAGGGGATATGTTTGAAGAGATTGTGTTCAGAGGTGTGGCGAATCGTGGTGCTTGTTTGGATCTCTGACGGGTGATGAGTCCTTAAAAAAACACATTTTTGGGACTATTTTTGTTAATTTTAAGGACTTATCAAACCAAGAGAGCCTCATTTAGTATCATATCAAAATTTTATGCATTTTTTATCCATTGTAGTGCATTCATGCATAATTGCTAAAAAACTCAGCATTTTTGCATCAAATCATGAAACCTACCATTTTCGTAATTTTATTTATTAAATGTGTTTTCATTCATCTTTTCATGAGAGATGGGCCCACAGTCACGCATTCATGAATTAAGGGTAAATTTGTCTTTTCACATATAATTCATATTTTTTTGGCTTGCTGGAAATGAGAGAAAGGGTCTCACACATGCACATGTGTAGGTCACACATGTGGGGCGTCCAAGAGGGGGGTCCACTTTCTTTTCACAAAAGCCCAAGTTTATTTTTGAAGATAATTCAAGATAATCAAAGAAAATCCATGAATGACCAAATCAAGAAAGTTGATTTCCAAAGAGACAAAAGTGGAAAAAATCTACACATATTGGGCATTCAATTTTCTCTTGATTCCAACCTAGAGTTTTCCATCTCATATATCTCTCATAAATGTCAAGTTAAAGGAAGATATGCTGAAGACGGAAATATGACAAGTGCATGAAGATAAAGTGAAGAAAAGAAAGGAGAAGACTTACCAAGTGAAGAAGATTCTTGCAACAAAGTAGGGACCAGGGAGAAAAAATAGGGCAGCCCATACCCTATTTAAACAAACCATGGACATCCACTCCCTTTCATGAAAGAAAAGACCCCCTTACTAGTGTAATTCCTCCACCATTCTACCAATCTCCTTTCTCTACCATAGCTCATCTCCCTTCAAGAAGGCTTGTCCTAACTTGATGCTTCAACTAGAGAGGTTCCTTTCATCCTAGTATGTAGTTGTTTTTTTTGAAATTTTATTTCTCCATCTTTTATGTAAAAACATTGCATATTAGTAAAAGTGTGATTTTTTTAATTATTTTTTTTCTTAGGTGATTAGTGCTTGAATTGTGTTTTTCTTGTTGTTGTTCTTGGATTGACAACCCAAGATCCTAAGGGCATGAAATAAGTAATTATGTACCCGATTTGAGAATAATAAAAAAAAGAGCACACTTATCACACATTTATTTTTATTGCAAATATCACACATTTACTTTTGTTTGAAAAACCCACACATTTTTTTTTTTTTTTGTCAATGCCACCCATTTAATTTTATGCAATCCACACATTTTTTTTTTACACTACCCATTTAAATTTTTTGTTTTCTTTTCTTCTTATGCTTATTATATGTTTATGTAAATTTTTATGCATAGTTTATGGTTGGAACTAATTAGCATTGCATGCATATTCATATTGGTGGAGTTTAGATATGTTTAAGTTGCTGGAATTGGAGTTTGAAATTGAATAAGCAAGAAAAATCAGAGATTTGAGCCAATAATCTCGGCCAAATAATTTTTGGAAATTCGGATCCCAATATAAAGTGCACAATTTATCACAATTGTTACAGGAATTTCAGGATAAATTTTTTTAAAAAAGTTTGTGATTAGAAACCTGATCTAAACACATTATTTTTTGATGAAACTTAGGGAAATTAAAGTTTGATCAATGTAATTTCAAACCTTAGAATTTCAATCAAAAATAATTTTGGAAAGATAGTGAACCAGTGGCTCAAACATGGCTGGTCGGACCCACTTCTGTGCAGAGTTTTTACACAGTTTTTTTTATAGTCATGTTCATACACTCATATCTCATTCGTTTTAAATCATTTTTCACTTCCGTTTTTTTTTTTATTCTGACTTTCCTTGTTTACATTGCTTTATGGGTGTGCTATTTTTGACATCTTTCTAGAATTGGAGTTGCATGCATGGAATGTTAAACTGTGCAAAATTTGATTAGAAAAGTGCATGGATTGCTAATTAGAAAATACACATCATTGAATTTTTAGAAACTTTCTAAGAATTGGCAAAGTTACTTTATTTCCCAACTTGTTTTGAGTCCTTTTGGAAGAAAGTAAACTGAAAATGACCTAATCGTTGTCCTTGATCATCTCGGTGCCGAAGCAAAGCCTTGTCCATAGTGTGGAGACAGCTAGACTGATCTAGGCAATGGTCCTTCAAACGGGTCCATTTGTGATCCTACCCTTACCTGGGGGTTGAACTGGCCGGGTTGGTTTCATAGGGCCAGGTTGGTGAACTTAGGGAAACTTTTTCAACCTTAGGATATTAACTCAATTGTTTCTTGTGTAGGCTAGGTTTTTCTCATTTATTTTTTTAAATAAAAATAAATAAATAAATAACCCAAAGAAAAAATCCAAAAAGAAAGTACAAGCCCTCTCCAACTTGCTCACACCATTTGTGCATGAGCAAGAAGTCTAGTTGGCAAAAAGACTCAGCGCATCGGTTACAAAGAAGAGAGTCCCCAATCAAAGAATTTATAAGAATCTATGACTCTCCTCAATCTCCCAGTCCATCGAGATTGTCTAACATGGCAAGTGGGTCCGGTAGCAACCCCAACAATGGCGGGCCTACCACAAATCCAAATGGGGACCGCAACGGGGTGGAGGTGACCCAGCCACCAAGGAAATTATGTGATCTTTTGAACCCAGCACGACACACCACACCATCGTGCATTGTATTACTCGCCATTGCGGTCAATATGAAATAAAACTTGGTATGATCCAACTTCTGCCCAAGTTTCACGAACTAGAATATGAAAGTGCATACTTACATTTGAGGAATTCGATGAAGTATGTGCTACACTTCAACTGCAAAACGTGGTGCCAGATGTGATCAAACTCAAATTATTTCCTTTTTCTTTAAAGGAAAAGGCTAAGGCTTGGCTCCACACACTTAGGCCTAATTCAATTAATACCTGGAATGCCTGTGTCACCGAATTCCTAAAAAAGTTCTTCCCACAGCACAAAACCAACACCATAAAGAGGGAAATTATAATGTTCAGGCAAAATTAGAAAGAACCCTACTTTAAGTGTTAGGAACGCTTCAATGAGTTGATCCTTGCATGTCCACATCATGGATATGAAACACACCGTCTCATTGAGATCTTCATTGAAAACCTCACTCCTGAGACTCATCAATTTATTGAGATGATGTGCAATGGTCAATTCAACCAAAAAACACTTGAGGAAGCGTGGAAATTTTTGGAATTAATGGCAGAAAATGCACGAAAATGGGCCTCCTCTGAAGGGGTAGATTATGCCAGGGGATTGAATCGGTCTAAGAGTGGAGGTCTATATCATGTGAACAATCAGATAGACATCCAAGCCAAACTTTCAACACTCACAAGAGTAGTCAAAGCCCTGAAACTTGGAAAGAATAAGGATACAGTCATGGTTTGTGGTATTTGTGCTTCCGAAAATCACATGTAGGTAGATTGTCCAACTGGACCTGCCTTACAAGAAGCAATTCAGGAACAGGCTAACACTTTGAATTCTTTTCAAAAGCCGTTCAATGCAGTAGCATGGGGAACACGTACAATCCTTCGTGGCGGAACCACCCAAATTTCAGCTGGAGGAACGGACCAAATGCTACTCCTGAGTATAATCCCCAAAGACTATCAAATTCTGGTGCATATGTGAATCCACATCATAATACATCTTATGCACCACGGGCCTAAAATAGGTCATTGGAGGAATCACTCAATACACTGATACAATCTCAGTAGCAGTTTATGCAGAACCTGCATAATAATCAACAGATTATTCAGAATAACCAGCAGGCTATTCAGAACAATCAATAGGCTATTCAGAACAATCAACAGGCTATCCGAAGGTTAGAAACATCTGTCGAGCAAATCAAACATAGCCTTCAAGGTTAGGGGAAATGAACCTTTCCTGCTCAACCCCTGCCAAACCCTAAAGGCCAATTTGAAGTGTCCAACGTAACTAACCCTAATTATCAGGAGCATGTTCAGGCTGTCACGCTACGAAGTGGCAAAGAACTTCAAGATATTCCGAGAAAACATAAACAACATGTCTCCTTGGGTTTGAATGAGAAAATTGAAAAAGAAAAGGATAACACTAATGCAAAGACTCACTGCTAGAAAACTGAGCATTCGCTCATCAAAAACGCGGGCGGGTGTAGGTGTAAAAGAGCCATTAGCAGGCGAAATGGCGGTCGCTAAAGCCCAACCCCCGCCAATCCTTCCCCCTTCTTTTTTCCCCTGCTACCGCGCTCTCGATCCCTCATCGCCCATCTCCTCTGCTCTGCATCTCGATCAGCGCCTCAATCGCTCATCTCCTCTGCAATCTTTCTCTCTATCTCTCCTTCCCTTCTCTCTCTTCTCTCCCTCTCCTTCCCTTCTCTCCCCCTCTCTCCCTGCGTTCACCCTCTCTGGCCAGCGCCCTGTGAAACCCTTCCCACTGATTCTCTCTCTCTTCTTCTCTCTTCTCTCCCTCTCCTTCCCTTCTCTCCCCCTCTCTCCCTGCGTTTCCTCTCTGCCCAGCCGCCAGCGCCCTGTGAAACCCTTCCCACCTATTCTCTCTCTCTCTCTCTCTCTCGCCAGCGCATCCCTCACCTCACGCCTTTCTCGTCTCCTTCGGCATCTCCCTCCTACGCTCAAGGTCGCCAGCGCATCCTCCGGTCGGCATCCATCAGGTATGTATCATGTTACCATTTGAAGCGCTGCATCACTTTTGTTGTAAGACTTCCAACTATTTGTGATTTCAGTATCTCTCTCTAATGTTCCTTCTTTGTATGTGGATTTGTGATTTCAATATCTCTCTCATTTTCCCTTCTTTGTTTTGTTAGGACCGTTGAGTTGCTCCATGCCCCTTTTTTTTTATTGTGAGTTTTTGGCAGCTCAAAACCTTCAATTTTTGGCATGTGGGTTACTCAAGATGCCTTGATTCCTAGATTAATGCTGAATATGTGTGCATATAAAACAATCTCTGATGTATTGTTTGCATAGGGTTTCATTTTGTACTGTCCCAGATCCACTGGATGATAGTTTACGTTAATGTGAAGGTAGGATGAATGCGTTTTAATGATAATAGGAGTGTCCAATTATAATAGGTGGGTCTCACGTGTTGCAAAATTGCTACCTCTAACACTAGCCATGAGAGGTATATCTGATCAAAATGAAACCATAAAATATATCATATGGATGCACCGGATCTTTTGCCTATACAGGTTGTGTGTGTGTTTAAGACTGTTTACAGCCTTATTTGTAGAAATCAGAGATCTTCTAAATCTTCAAATCTGATTTTTTAATCTATGTTTTATATCACAAATCAGCCTTATGATTTTATATAATTAACAAGAATCTAAAGATATTGCCGTTGCTAATCAATACAGGCAATAAATGTCTATTAGTGGTTGGAGAAAATCAAATCAACATCAACTTTGGTAAACGAGTAAAAAAACTAAGATACCATGATCTTACAATTAGAAAGCAGTAGTTGGAAGCTGGTGAGGATGATAGAGCTTTTATGCCTAATAATATCTTTCTTAGTGGGATCTAGGAATTATGGCCTCAAGTCAACTGTGTGAAATAGTTTCTCATACTAGTGTTTGAGAAACGCTGGAAAGGAAAAACAAACAGAGCAATTACTTTGCTCTTCTTCTAAATGTTTCTCATGCAGCAACATGTTTCCTAATGCCCTTATGGCTCCTTGTCCAATGTATATGGCCTGGAAAGGAGCGACTACAAGAAAATAGGTGTAAAGCTAAGGGTAAGATTTTCATATGCTTTTTTTTTTATGCTAGAGATCCGTTTGGTTTTGCTATGAAACATATTTTCCTAATTCTTGTTTCCATGCATTTGTATTGTGTTATTTAGTGTACATTCTTTTTCCCCCTTCAAGCAAGATTCATGAATTTTCTTGCTTCTTTTATTTTTGAAATCTGTTTGGCTTTGCTATGCATGCCAGATTGATCTCTTTGTTAATCGGGGATCGATAACAGATTGTTTTAAATTCCCTAGATAGTTAAATTACATAAATATTGGAATATGTACAAATTGGAATTTTTTGTATCATTGTGACTGAGAATGAGCTTGTTCAATATAAATTTTATTGAACAGGGTTAGTTGGATGATCTTGATGACTCAGATGGGTATGACTATGGTTTATCATTTTAAATATTAGAAAGACAGATGTTACTATTAAAAAAAAAAAGAAAGACAGGACAATGGAAAACAGATGGATGTAATTTGTTTGGTCTGCAAGCCGCACAGTATGCAGTTTAGGTATAATACATTTAATCATCAGAATTTGTTCATTCTCACGAATAAATTTCATTCTACTACACACACTTGGAATAGATAAAGGTAGTTGTTTCAAGATCATACAAAAATGAAAGTGGTTATGAGAAAATCTCCTTTTAAAATTCCTGGTTGATAAAAAATGTCATATCTTGGACTTGAAATGTCTAGCCTTATGTCACATGGAAAGACTAACATGATTCATGAACAAATACAGGAAGCACTTTAATCTTGTGAATTAGGAAGCTGAATGCCCATTCCTGAAATCTTAATAATTTGCAGATGGCCAAGTCCATTGTTGCTTCTAGACTACTTAAATAGACTTGTAAAAATTCCTTCCTCATTCAGAGTAAATTGTAGAATTGCTGATTTAATGTTTTTTCAACTTCATTGACAAATAGATGAGAGGTTTGGTTTTTTGCCTGCTGCCTACCTCAAAATTGCTTAGATTGGTTGGCCTGATTTGCTAGACCAACACACCTGTGTGTTGTGTCCCCTTTTCTTTTATCAACTTGGATTGATTACATATATAATCTATCATAGTGAGTGAAGTGACAGCTGAGTATAGTGTCTGTGAAACTAACAAAGCTATTCAATTAAAATTGCCTCTGTGAAACCAACACACCTGTGTGTTGTGTCCCCTTTTCTTTTGCTGTCATGTTTCAAGTTAAAATTGCCTCTCATTCTCTTTAACTGTCTTTGCTTGCAATCTGATTTCTATTGCTAGAAAATGAACAAATTCATGGAGATGATGGCAGCAACTCTGGAGCAAGGTCCACTAAAACTTGCAACAAAACAACAGTAAAACAGGGACACAAAAGAAAAGGGTTTAAGGAAATGGAAACTAGAAGGAAAAGTCGTAGATGGGATATCACTGCTGATTGTGGAATTATATCTTTATTGGAGCCATGTTTTCGGTACTCAATCCATTCGGGTTCTGGTATTATCAAACACTTTGTATATTTCACATCCTTTCTTATGTGGTTTATTCTTTTGGCAGATTCAAGAACTGGTTGAGGCCATTGTCTTGACCATGACCCACAAAGAAAGGTTTCAGAAGTTGGGAATTCGTCCACCCAAAGGAGTACTTCTGTATGGACCTCCTGGAACTGGAAAAACCTTAATGGCCCGTGCTTGTGCAGCCCAGACTAATGCTACTTTCCTGAAGTTAGCTGGTCCGCACCTTGTTCAGGTCTGTTATTCAACCATATTTTCAATGAGTGTTGCCTCATATATTTTCAACCATATTTTCAATGGAAAATTCTGTACACTGTTATTTGGTGTGAAGTGATTCCTACCCTTAAATTTCTTGATGGTTGATATGGCCTGTCTATGCTTTTGGCAGAATAAATTCACTTTTAGTAGGTTTTTTTTTTGGAGGTGGGTTTTCACTATTAATCTTGAATATGGATGATCTTAGGTCTTACCACTGATTTGGATTGTTGGTTACAGTTTTGACGGTAAATTATTCTTCTCTCCTTCAATATCTCTCATAACTACCGACTTCTTATCCCATTCAACACCTGTTTTTATCTCATGCCCATGTCTATTTCTCACTTTCCTTCAATTAATTTTGGTAAAACTCCTTTCTGTCCACATCTCCTATTCCATTTTTGCACATTCTCCCATTTTGTTCTATCCCATGTCTATCCCACCCATTCTACCCACAGAGGATGTTGCAATATTGCACCATCACACTAAGATCATTACCATCACGGATCATTACTATCACGCACAGGTGAGCATCTTCCAACGAGCCTAGCCAGACTCATACCTACACTTGGATTGATTCATTTAGTGGGTATAGGGCCAGGATCCTAATCCTAGGATCAAGACCAAGACCAGACCCATTTCTGTTTACTTGGGCCTGTGTAATCTTCATGGTTATATAACTTAATTGAAATATGATAGAACAACTATAATATTCATATTACAACATTCAAGTCTAACTAGG
The DNA here is from genome assembly GCA_038049695.1 of Cinnamomum chago. Classification (NCBI taxonomy): domain Eukaryota; kingdom Viridiplantae; phylum Streptophyta; class Magnoliopsida; order Laurales; family Lauraceae; genus Cinnamomum; species Cinnamomum chago. The sequence continues at coordinate 36,842,178 of CP142457.1, forward strand.
GTCTCCATCATACTATATTGGTCTGATGAACCCAGTGAAAAAAAAAAAAAGTGTCCTGACTATTCCATAAAACTAGAAGATGTAAAGCTTCTAAGTCAGTCATTCATGAGCCACTACAACTACCTGCTTCCCAACGTTTTGTCTAGTGAAGAGTCTAATGAGTGCTGAAGGAGCATTTTCCAGGCCTTCAATTATGTCTTCTATGTAAACAATCTTCCCTTCCATGATATACTGCAAAAAAATGTCTGCAATATAGGTTCATGATAATAAAGGCAAGAAATAAATAGTATAGCAGAAATTGGTATAGGAAAGACAAGAGTTGCCATCATTTGTGGGAGTCATCTTTTTATTTGAAATCAGACTTGATCGTGTTTTCAGTCTCTGAAATATAGTGCGTGTTTTTTTTTTAATATGAATTAATTCAAGGTCACCAGCTGCTGAATATATTTTGTTTCTTTCTTTTCAAAATCTCAAAAATATTCATTCTCTTCTTCTCACATATCAATTGATTTTTGGAAGTCTTCTCTTTTCCATGTATCAACTGATTTATATGAGCTATACAATCATAAGTAATCATATCTTGGTATCTGCCACTTTTTTGTGATTCACATTTTTTTTGCTTGTGCTTGAGAGCAGAGATGAAAAATCACAACTACTCTTGGGCATTAGGCGGGCTAAGAAGCAATCTATGAATATATCTTCATCTGTTTTGTCAAGTGATATTATGCTTATTGGGATTCTAGCTGCAGCAGCACATGCTGCTACAAACCATAGTCCCTTCACTGTATTTTACAATCCAAGGTCAGTGTTTCTTTTGCTCTTCCTATTTAGTTCCTTTTTTTTTCAAATTTTAGTTTTATTACATTCTGTAGTTTGGATAACGTTTGAAACAGGGGGTGAGGTTGGTATAATTCGATTTTTCATAAGCAGTTTTTTTCTTTTCTAAAAGGACAGCTTAAATGCTATTGCTGCAGGGCTAGTCCTTCAGAATTTGTCATTCCTTTAGCCAAGTACAACAAGGCAGTTTACAGCAACCAAATATCTCTAGGCATGAGGTTTAGAATGATGTTCGAAACCGAAGAGTTGGACGGTTTTATCTACTTCTAATTCCTTCTATGTTTGAAATTGGATTAACAGGAAGAGGATCTGAAGTCATTCCGCCAGTGGGGAAGCAAACTCCTGGTCATCCTGAGAATTTTGAGACACCTGGTGTTGAAGTAACAACAGGTTTGCTTATAAATTCAGTAGCTTATCAGTTGAAAATTATCTTCATCTGGAAAAATAGATAAAAGAGCTGAAAATTGTGCTTTCTTTTCTCTTTTTCCCCCTTCCTTTCTTTCCTGTATAGGCCCTCTTGGTCAGGGTATTGCTAATGCTGTTGGGTTGGCACTCGCCGAGAAGCACTTGGCTGCCAGATACAACAAGCCTGATAGCGAGATTGTCGACCATTACACGTAATTATTCTCTTGATCTTATCCATTTTGTTGTTGTTATGCTTCTCAATTGCAACCATAGTTATTTGTTTTTTTGTTTTTTGCCATTGAAATTACCATAGGTATGTTATACTTGGGGATGGCTGTCAAATGGAGGGGATTTCTAATGAGGTTTCTTCTCTTGCTGCCCACTGGGGCCTTGGAAAGCTGATTGCTTTTTATGATGACAACCATATCTCCATTGATGGTGACACGGAGATTGCATTCACTGAGAACGTTGACCTCCGTTTTGAGGGTCTTGGGTGGCATGTCATTTGGGTGAAGAATGGTAATACTGGTTATGATGAAATTCGTTCTGCGATTGAGGAGGCAAAGGCTGTGAAAGACAAACCCACTTTGATCAAGGTCTGTTGCTGTAGATTAACTATGGACACATGAATCTGGGTATTTTTCAAAAAAAAAAAAAAAAAAGAAGCTGGGTCTCAGTGTTTAAATAATAGAGGAACATTTTTTAATGGACTATGTTACCTTGTATTCAGTGAGGATCTGCTTTCTATTGAGATTTCTAAACCATTAGTTACACTTACACCTATACCCCTTCGTTTTCCAACCTTGAATAACTTGACCCTGAGAAATTTTCAGGCAGTTAAGTTTTAACTCTGAGATGGTGTAGTCCTTGCCCTGCAGGTATATGGGCACAATTACAGGCATCAGTGATCTGGATCCCGTAAGGTGGAAAAACTCACAGTGGCGTAATCTCCAGGTAGGATGTGAGGTCAATGTTTAACATCATTTTTTTTTCTGTACAAAAATTATATCATCTTTTAGGCTCTGATGATTGTTTTTTTTTTTTTTTTTGTTTGAAGTGGAATTTGATAGTCATTTACATCCAACTTTCGTAATCAGGTTGGCTGGGATGAGGCGGCTGCTGGTGAAAGGCTTAACCGGGTATCGATCTGGGAAATAGAACCTGTGGCAGCACCATTTTTCATCTGTCCACCACCATTTTTCAGATCAAGGTTCCCCAGACAACCAGGATTATCAGGTACTTCATGCATCTTGTCTTTTGTAGCTCTTACATGTTACACAGGCATTGAAGTATCAGAATGACACTTGAGTTGTGGATCCAACTCCAACAGTCTGGTTGGTTAAAAAAGGGTTAGAAAATGAAAAAAATATGAATAATAGGATTAAAAAAGAGACAAATCGCTACTGTTCACTGTTGCGTTTGGTTGTTCAGATCTCAGTATTTCCCCCCTCTGGATGGTCCTGGGATCCATTTTAGTGTCTGTTTTCTGTCAAAGGAAGCAGAAAAATTTTCACCTATTCGGCATAGGTACATGTATCAGTATTGGATCCATATCAGTAGGGAGAAAACACCATGCATAAATATTCAATATGGTCTAGGGATCTCGGTGTAATGGCTGCATCAGAATTCTGAAGATTTCATTAACAGCCAAAAAAAAAAAAAAAATTTATCTGCAATGGTCCACATCATCATCCTTTGTTGTTGAGACTAATACTAAAAATTAACCCACAAAACCAATCCATTCTATCATGTTATATTAATGTTGGCATCTGATTGATGGTCTGGACATCGGTAGTTTTTCTTTTTTCGGGTTAAAAAAAAATCAGTAGTTAAACTAATATTGTAGCAGAGACTTGAGATGCCTACCACGTACATAATATCAACGAGTGTAGATCAACCATAATTCCATAAGTTCAACTTCATATCCATTAATCAAACACTATGAAAGAATCAAGGAATGTGTGTGTCTTAAAGGATTTTTGCATTCCCTTTTCTCTACTAAAACTCTAACCCCCTGCAACTAGCTCATTGTTTAAAGTTTCAGCCTGTTCATGGTTAAGCCTGTTCATTGTTTAAAGTTTCAAACGGGCTCCGTTGCCCGTGAAACTTGACGGGCACGGGGCCCTTGTCATTCATGACTTGTAGGAACTGACGGAATGAGATTCCGACTCCCGAATTGCTCGTAAAGTTGAAATGTAGCTTTAAGCTGAAACCTTAATTTAAAACTTAAAAATCGAGCCTCCGGGCGCCCAAAATGAGGAAACGGGCTCCGTTGGCCGTGAAACTTGACGGGCATGGGCCCCTAGTCATTCCTGACTTGCAGGAATTGACGGAACGAGATTCCGAATCCCGGATTGCTCGTAATGTTGAAAAGTATGTTTAAATTAGAACGTTAATTTAAAACTTAGAAATTGAGCTTCCGGGCGCCCAAAACGAGGAAATGGGCTCCGTTGCCCGTGAAACTGGACGGGCATGGGCCCCTAGTCATTCATGACTTGCAGGAACTGACGGAACGGGATTCCGACTCACGGATTGCTCGTAATGTTGAAACGTAGGTTTAAGTTAGAACGTTAACTTAAAACTTAGAAATCGAGCCTCCGGGCGCTCAAAACGAGCAAACGGACTCCGTTGCTCGTGAAACTTGACGGGCATGGGCCCCTAATCATTCATGACTTGCAGGAACTAACGGAACGGGATTCCGACTCCCGGATTGCTCGTAATGTTGAAACGTAGGTTTAAGTTAGAACGTTAACTTAAAACTTAGAAATCGAGCCTCCGGGCGCCCAAAACGAGCAAACGGGCTTCGTTGCTCGTGAAACTTGACGGGCATGGGCCCCTAGTCATTCATGACTTGTAGAAACTGACGGAACGAGATTCCGACTCACGGATTGCTCGTAATGTTGAAACGTAGGTTTAAGTTAGAACGTTAACTTAAAACTTAGAAATTGAACCTCCGGACGTCCAAAACAAGCAAATGGGCTCCGTTGCCCGTGAAACTTGACGAGCACGGGGCCCTTGTCATTTATGACTTGCAGGAACTGACGGAATGAGATTCCGACTTCCGAATTGCTCGTAAAGTTGAAATGTAGCTTTAAGTTGAAACCTTAACTTAAAACTTAGAAATCGAGCATCCGGGCTCCCAAAACGAGCGAACGGGCTCCATTGCCAGCGAAACTTGACGGACACGGGCCCCTAGTCATTCAGGACTTACAGGAACTGATGGAACGTGATTCCGACTCCCAGATTGCTCGTACAGTTGAAACGTAGGTTTATGTTAGAACTATAATTTAAAATTTAAAAAACGAGTATCGGGGCGCCCAAAATGAGCAAACGTGCTCCGTTGCCCGTGGAACTTGACTGGCACGGGCCCGTAGTCATTCATGACTGGCAGGAACTGACGGAACGTGATTCCGACTCTCGGATTGCTCGTACAGTTGAAACGTAGGTTTATGTTAGAACTATAACTTAAAACTTAGAAAACGAGCATCCGGGTGCCCAAAACGAGCAAACGAGCTCCGTTGCCCGTGAAACTTGACGGGCACGGGCCCGTAGTCATTCATGATTTGCAGGAACTGACGGAACGAGATTCCGACTCCCAGAATGCTCGTACAGTTGAAACATAGGTTTAAGTTAGAATGTTACTTTAAAATTTAGAAAACAAGCCTTCGGGCGTCCAAAACGAGCAAACAGGTTCTAATGCCAGCGAAACTTAACGGGCCCGGGCCCCTAGTCATTAATGACTTGCAGGAACTGACGGAACGAGATTCCGACTCCCGGATTGCTCGTACAGTTAAAACATAGGTTTAAATTTTAATTTTAATTCTTAATTTTTTTTATATTTAGTATAAATTGTCAAATTTTATAGTTACCTATTAATATTTATTTTCCTTTTTCTGTTCAGGTTTGAGAGCATTGGATCTACCACGGCACCCCGCACGGACATTTTTTTTTTTTTTTTTGTAATTGTAATGGATATAATTTGTTGAAACTTTTGTAATGTTTTGAATGTAATTAATATAAGACTTTCTTTTGTTATTTGTAATTTTATTGATGGTAGTAGTTGTAATTTTAATTGATGGTAGTATTTGTAATTTTAATTGATAATATATCAGGTACAAGTATAAAAAGAAGGAAAAGAAATGAGAAAAACCAGGATTTAAAAAAAAATATATATTACCTTTAGCGGCCGCCAGTAAAGTAAAATTTCACTATTAGCGGCCGCCGTTTGGAGTATTAGCGACCGCCAGAGGCGGTCGCTAATAGTCGTAAAAAAACAAAAAAAATCAGAAAAATTGTATTAGCGACCGCCGTTTGGAGTATTAGCGACCGCCATGGCGGCCGCTAATACTTGAAAATTTTTTTTAAAAAAAAAAAAAAAAAAAAAATTTGTATTAGCGACCGCCGTTTTCAGTATTAGCGACCGCCATGGCGGCCGCTAATGCTTCCGAAATTTTTTTAAAATTTTTTTAGCGACCGCCAGCTTGCCGTCGCTCATAGTATTAGCGACCGCCAGTATACTATTAGCGACGAACTTTCCGCGGCCGTCTCTTCGCGGTCGCTCATTAGCGACCGCCAGACTACTTTTAGTGACGGCTTTTGGCGGCCGCTAAAAGTGGTTTTTCTAGTAGTGACTGTTGTTGACATTGAAAAAGGTCCTGACCCCATGACTACCAAACCCATTGCACCTTTCCCTCTAAGGTTAACCCATGCCAGACAGAAAATCCCAAACCAAGAGATTTTAGATTTAGATGTTTTCAAAGAAGTCAAGATCAATATTCCTCTGCTAGATGCCATTAAACAGGTCCCCACCTACGCTCAATTCTTGAAAGATCTTTGCACTGCTAAGTGTAGGGTTCATGTTCCAAAGAAAGCATTTCTCACTGAGCAGGTAAGTGCATACCTGACTCATACCACTCCTTCCAAATACAAAGATCCGAGATGCCCCACCATCTCATGTGTTATTGGAAACCACCGAATAGGTCAAGCTCTGCTAGACCTTGGAGCGAGTGTAAATCTATTACCCTACTCAGTTTATGAGCAACTGGGGCTTGGCGAGTTAAAACCAACCAGAACTACTCTTCAACTCGTCGATCGATCTATTAAGAAACCGAGAGGGGTAATAGAAGATATTTTGGTACAAATTGAGCACTTTTACTTCCCAGTGGATTTTTACGTGTTGGACACTGAGCCAGTACGGAGTGAAAGTGGTGAAATTTCAGTCATTCTGGGAAGACCATTCTTGGCCACTTCCAACGCACTAATCGATTGCCGGAGTGGAAGGCTCAAATTGTCTTTCGGGAACATGACCTTGGACCTTGATATCTTTCAAATGTACAAACAACCGAGGGATTGCGAAACTGACTACCACGATGTGGATTTTATTGATACATTGGTTGTGGATGATCTTGAGGAGTGCATTAACTCTCATGTTGCGCTACTTTTGACTGGAGAGGACATGGGCTATCTTGAGGACTTTCAAGATGACACTATTGAGGAAGCCCATGCAGTATGGAAACCCCATTTTGAGGAGCTTATACCATCTGGTATGCTAACTCTTCTATCTCAGGTGAATCGACCCAAGCCTAAGTTGAAGCCCCTCCCATCGAACCTGTGATATGCTTACCTTAGGGATGAAGAAACACTTCCTGTGGTTATTTCTCCACTTCTTACCGAGGACCAAGAGAGGCAACTGTTGAAAATACTCAAACAGCATAAAAGTGCAATTGCCTGGAATGTGGCAGATATTAAGGGAATTGACCCTTTGGTGTGTATGCATCGCATCTACCTTGAAGAAGATGCTAAACCATGTAGACAAATGCAACGCCGACTCAATCCTACCATGTAGGAAGTGGTAAGGGCTGAGGTACCTAAACTTCTGGACGTGGGTATCATCTATCCAATCTCCGATAGTCAATGAGTCAACCCCACCCAGGTCGTCCCGAAAAAAGCCGGTATTACTGTAGTCAAGAAAGCTCAAGATGAACTTGTCCCACCCAAGTACCCACGGGTTGGAGGGTTTGCATAGACTATAGAAAATTAAATGGTAAGGATCACTTCCCTCTACCCTTCATGGATCAAATTTTGGAAAGGGGGCCACCATTATTATTGTTTTCTAGATGGGTATTCCGGGTATAACCAGATTGAAATTGCCCCGGAAGACCATGAGAAGACCACATTTACATGTCCTTTTGGTACTTTTGCCTACCGGTGAATGCCTTTTGGGTTATGTAATGCTCCCACAACATTTCAGAGATGTATACTGAGTATTTTCAGTGATATGGTGGAGCGAATTCTGGAGGTCTTCATGGACGATTTCTTTGTGTTTGGTGATTCATTTGAGGACTGTTTAAGCAACCTAAAAAAGGTCCTCACTAGATGCGAAGAAAAGAACCTTATGCTGAATTGGGGACAGTGCCATTTCATGGTTCGCCAGGGAATTGTCCTTGGTCACATTGTGTCGGATTGAGGGTTGGAAGTTGATAAGTCCAAAATAGATTTGATTGTCGACTTGCCCACACCCAAAACCATACGAGATGTCAGATCATTTTTAGGGCATGCAGGTTTTTATAGGAGGTTTATCAAAGACTTCAGTTCCATATCCAGACCTCTCTGTAACATGCTTTCCAAAGAAGCAGAATTTAACTGGACTGAAGCATGCAAAGAAGCATTTGAAAAGTTGAAACGCATGCTTACGTCCGCACCGATTATGTAACCTCCAAATTGGACTTTGCCCTTTGAGATTATGTGTGATGCCCGCAATTATGTGGTTGGGGCTGTGTTGGGGCAACGTAAGGAAAAGAAACCTTTCGTAATTTCTTATGTAAGCAGGAGCTTGGATAGTGCACATATCAACTATTCAACCACTGAGAAAGAATTGCTGGCAGTGGTCTTTACACTTGACAAGTTTCCGTCTTATTTGATTGGATCCAAGATTATTGTCTTCACTGATCACTCTGCGCTAAAGTACCTTCTCTCAAAGAAGGATGCTAAGCCCAGACTCATTAGATGGATCCTCCTACTCCAAGAATTTAATTTAGAAATTAAGGATAAGAAGGGAGTAGAGAATGTCATGGCTGATCATCTATCTAGGCTGGTCCTTTCTGACACCATTGAACTGACACCAATCCGGGACAGTTTCCCAGATGAACATCTTTTTGTGGTACATCAAGCCCCTTGGTACACTGATATCGCAAACTATCTTGCTACAGGCAACACTCCTGACCATTGGACCAAGCAATATAGGAATTCTTTCTTTTCTCAGGTTCGATATTTTTTCTCGGATGATCCATATCTGTTTAAATAATGCCTAGACCAAATAAGTAGGAGATGGGTGCCAGATAATGAGATACACAGTGTCATCTCCTTTTCTCACACACAGGCATGTGGGGGCCACTTTTCAAGTAAAAAGACAATTCATAAAATTCTTCAAAGTGGTTTCTATCGGCCTACATTGTATAAGGATGTTTACAATTTTTGCAAAGCCTGTGATCGCTGCAAAAAATTAGGTGCAATTTCCAAAAGAAACATGATGCCACTGAATCCCATTATGGTAGTTGAGCTTTTTGATGTATGGGGCATTGATTTCGTGGGTCCATTTCCTCCAAGTTTTGGTTATATCTATATCTTAGTGGCTGTGGAGTATGTGTCCAAGTGGATAGAGGCTATTCCTTTCCAGGAGAATGATTCTAAAACAGTCCAGAAATTTCTGAAAGAAAATATATTTTCTCATTTTGGTACTCCACGAGCCATCATCAGTGATGGAGGTTTGCACTTTTGCAACCCGGCATTTGAAGCCCTGATGAAACAATATGGGATCACCCATAAAGTGTCTACCCCCTTTCACCCACAAACCAATGGGCAAGTGGAAGTGTCAAATTGAGAAATTAAAAGAATATTAGAGACTACAGTAAGCCCTAATCGGAAAGATTGGTCAATGAGATTGAATGATGCTTTATGGGCTTACCGAACAACTTTTAAGACTCCAATCGGAATGTCTCCTTACCGACTCATCTATGGGAAAGTATGCCACCTCCCAGTGGAACTGGAACACAAAGTTTACTGGGCCATTAAGCAGTTTAACTTTGATATGGATAAAGCTGGGAACAAGAGGAAACTGCAATTAAATGAATTGAATGAGTTGCGTAGGGAAGCCTATGCTAACTCAAGAATTTATAGAGAGAGGACCAAGATCTTTCATGATAAAAACATTCTACGAAATCCTTTCACCCTGAGCAGAAGGTTCTCCGTTATAATTCTAGGCTTCATTTATTTCTTGGCAAACTTAGCTCCCGTTGGACTGGACCATTCATTGTAAAAGAAGTGTTTCCATACGGTGCTGTTAAGATTTATGCTCCCAAGGATGGCCAGTCGTTCAAAATCAATGGCCAAAGATTGAAGCCATTCTTGGAAATTGCACCAGCTGATGAGGAAGAAATTTCTCTTAATGATCCTATCTACCAGGATTAGTCCGCCCTTGATCTAACAGTGGCCCATTGCTGTGTATATCATATATACTTAGTAGTTTAGGTTTTATCCTGTTATTTTTGTCGTTTTGTCTAACTTTGGACAAGGAGCGGCTCGAACATATCCCAGATGCTTTCTATACGTTACCCTCCTTTACTGTTTATGTTCCTCATGTTTCATATGTTCATTGCGGGGTGAGAACAAGCACACTCGTCCATCTTTAGATAAAAGTTTTACACAATTTGTTCTTGATTTTTTTTTTATAAAAAAAACCCCCAAAAAAATCTGTTATTTTGTTGGTTCTTGGGAAAAAGGAAATTTCGAGAGGATTTTTATGAAACAAAGATACCTTGAACTTTGAAATTTTTGGTGCTTTGGGAAAAAAGGAGAACGATGGTTTACTGCTTTGTTTATGGAAAGGATTTTTGGAAAAAGTGCTGAATTCTGATCCCTCACTTTTACACAGTCTATATATGTTTTCAAAGTTTTTAAATGACAAGCCATGATTTCCATTTTTCTTTGACGATTGGATTGAAAAAATGATGGAAAACCGACCCTTAGTTTTACAATTTCCTAGTTCATCTGGTTTTGTTGGCCACAGAGCTGTTGAATTAATTCGGGCACATGGAAAGGGCTGCCTATTGTTGGGGACCGTCAGAAAAAAAAGAAAGAGAAAAATAAGAAAAAGAAAAAAAAAGTGTTGAAAAGAATAAAAAGTTGTGTTACTAGTTTGGGTTCGTAGCCTTTTTAACCCCGAGCTAGTAAGCCCGTAGGGGTATTTACATACCTAGTGCCCTAAAGCCATCTGGTTTGGGAGTCATTGGCCTAATGTTCGTTACATGGGTTACTTAGAAAAAGCTAATCACAAAGGTCAAGGGATGTACCTTTGGAGTAATGAATACGATCTTTCTTTGCTAATAACTGCAGTCCTTTCTCACTCATATGTCCCAGTCTCTTGTGCCACAGATTCGGAGAGGATCTATCTTCAACAGCATTCAACACACCTTTGCATAGCTTCACATGTGTCGTGTACAGCGTATTACACGCCTTCCCTCTCGCAACAAGAAGAGACCCTTTAGTGAGTTTCCACCTGCCATTTCCAAAGTAACTCTCATAACCTGCACGGTCCAATGAAGTTCTGAAAATCAAATTCAACCACAGATCAGGAATATGTCGCACATCTTTCAGCGTCATTGTGTAACCAATATCGGTTTTAATGCAAACATCACCGATCCCAACAATATACGAATGAATTGTGTTGCCCATCTTCATAGTGTCAAAGTCCCATACTTTGTACCTTGTGAACATCTTCTTAGAAGGAGTAGCATGGTAGGATGCCGCTGTATCAACAATCCACTCAACCTGATCATCTACAACACTCAAACACCCTTCATCTTCACTGGCCAGTACCGCTACTTCATTATCCAAAGTAGCTGTAGTGTTAGTGTCATTCTTCTGCTCATTGTTGGCTCATTTCTTTTTTTTAAAGGCAAAGTAATTCTTTTTAATGTGACCCTCCTTACCACAGTGAAAGCATTTTCCAGACTTTTTCTTAGTCTGTAATTCACCTCTAGACTTGCCACGACCCCCCTTTGGTGCCCTACTCTTACTCCTCCCCCTTTTCTCCGTAACAAAGGCCTGTGCATTATCTGTCCCTGCAGTTTTTCTTCTTGTTTCTTCATTTAACAAGCTGCTAGTAACCTGACTCATTGATAACACACCATCTGGAGTAGAGTTGCTCACGGAAACAACCAATGTCTCCTGTCACGTCCTCCGAACCCGATTAGAAAATAAACCGGATCCGGGGAGTGAAATTTTGGGCCAATTAAAAATTTTTGCCCTTTTTGGCCCAAGGATCATAAGTCCGCTGTGAGGATAATGTATTTCAACCTCAAAACATAAAACAATAGCGGAATTCATACATTGATATCAACAATGGATAATAAATCTCAATTAAATTTAAAGTTGCAAGCAATAATTAAAGCTAAAGTGGAAGTTAATTTAATTACTATGGCCATCCCATAAACTAAGGCCATAAAACAACATGATGTCAATGAAAGAAAGTTCAACGAAGAAATAACAATGAATAAATAAAATCTAATGCTTGTCCCAATGTGAGTCTCTCATGTGCCTGGTATTGATGACGTTACTCTACGTCATCGGCACTCCACTCCTGTGCCTCCTCTGCTGGTTGGAGATCCTCTGGGATCTCCTCACCGGCCTCCTCCCCGTAGTAGTACTCACCTGAGGAGTCTGCACACCAAGGAACAGAGTCAACGACATGTTGAGCAATAGATAAGCAAGATATAATTAAAACAAAGCATGTATCAAATATAAGAGTAATGACAAGTACAAGATCGTAGGAACACAAGGAACAATACTAGGCATGTAGCATGAGTAAATATCATCAGAATCATAAACAGGAATCCTAGCAATACTAACAATCACCACTACCAATGTAATGCAATGCACAAGAGGGAGACTCCGTGGATGTCCAAGCCACCTCACGAGGTACCAGTAACAATCCTATCCGGACTACTGATACCAAAGTCCGGCTCCAGGGGGATCCAAGCTCCCGGTCCTGGGAATAGTAGTACGGTCCAAGCCCGCTCCCAACTATTCAACGCCATAGACGCCGTCCAATGCCGACTGCCCACCCCGATGTCTGAGTAACCGGCCAATCAATAAACCCCAAACTGCAGCTGGCCATGATATGCAAATAATAATAATAATAATAATACTAATAAAGTGGTGTTGACACGCGGGAAAAATCAAGACAAGCAAGTCTGGCTAACTCAATATACAAGACATGTTCATAGGGATTATCTCCTTCAAGTCAATACAAGACAAACCCAATCACGTGATAATCCCTTCAGTCTAGCCAGTCATGTTTATCAATTTCATAATACGAGGTCCTAAGATACACTCTAAGTCAGGTCCAAGTTCTAATTCTACAAGGGATTATGTTTCATAATTAATTAGGTGTTTTATGCCAAGGGAGTGTACAAGGATGCAAAATCAACGGATACGATTAACAAATCAAGGAGAGATTACAATCCAATCCTAGGCAAGTGTTGCCATCCATGTACTATATGTGGTGTAACGGAGTGCGTGGAGAATTCGAATAATTAATGCTTATAAAGAATTTCCTTGGTATACAATCATGTTGAGCATCGATTGATTCAATTCCATACGCATTCGGTTAACCATACACAATATACGAATACCTAGACAACCCATCGAAGCACACCAAGCCACGTGCTACGATTTTAAAACTCCATTAATGGTCACGTGAGAGTGGTTTCATGGTTTCCAATGTCTAAGGCCCAAACCTAGGCTAATAATCTCGTTACTAACAAGAAAATGATCTAATAATTAATCTCCTTAACTACCTCCCTACCTGATCTCCAATCATCGCGAGACATGTATCATTGGATTCTACGATCAAAGAGCTTTCCAACGGTATATGGCTCGCGAAATTCTGAAGTATGGTTTAAAAGTTATGGCCCATAGAAGTTTGTCCCTTTATATATATATAATGCGACGGACCAACACGTGTCCGCCTCAATAGTTGGATAAACAAACAGTACCCACCATTCTTGTCAGTCAGGCCATTCAACGATTCTTTTCCTTTTAGATATATATATTTTTTGTCATTCATCCTATGCGCAGGTGTTCAGAACGCCAGGGTTGAACGTTCTCTTTTTTTTTTTTTTTCATTCAACTATCCATTGATGTCATGGTGAACGTTCTGCACGTCCAGCCATCTGCGCCCTTTTTTTTTTCTTTTGTTTTTTCTTTTCTGTCAAATACAGAAACTCCATTTTTTATACTTTTTCATCCAATCCATTCCAAAAATTCACCTGCACAAAACTGAGCCACCGTGCTCCCCCAATAATCCATTCCATCAATCATCATTTCCACTCACATCAATTAACATTAAAATTAACAATTAAATTAAATAAACCCAAATTAATAACAGAACAGGCTTGGAATTAAGGAAAACTAACAAAACACACATCCAATCAATAGAAGACATACACACATGCTTAATTATAAAATGCATATCTACTTGCCTCAACCAAGAAGAAGATTGGAATTGGGGAAATCTGAGGAGAAGCCCTACCACTGCAAAAACCTCGATCTACCCCGACCAAACGCAATCTAACACGCAAAGGAGAAGAAAAGAGAGGAAAAGATCAAGATCTAACCTAAATCTAAACCAAAGAGAAATAATTGAAAAGATGAAAGAGAGGGAAATCTTACCAAACTGATGTCAATGGAAAGAGGAGATCGCGAGGAAGTAGGTGAGCGGCTCGGATCGCGGAAGTGATCCTTCAGGGAAGGAGTTCTGGAGTCTTGGAAGAATGAGGAAGAAGAAAGGTTGTTGTGGCTTCGTTCGTTGCAGAGAATGATTAAGGGATTAGGGCTAATCCCTTATTAAGAAGAGAGGGAAGGGAAGAAGACTAATTTACCCTTAAGTAGGTCCGGTGAAAGAATGAATTATTAGAAGGGTTTCTGGTCGTCGGATCGCAACGAGCCAGAAGACAAAATTGAACAACGCGACGAGACCTTTCCAACGAACCCAAAATCATGGCGATAGGAAATTTTCGGAAAAACACTCAATTTTTTCATCATTTGCAAACTACCCCCTACTAGGGTCAAACGAACTCAGAATCGCAGGAAACTCCGCAAGCAATATTCTAACACCAAAAGGAACTCGCTGACCATCTAAACCCACTTAAATATCTAATAAAACAATAATTATAATAATAACAAAATAAATGGGTCAACGGGCCGGTAATTGGGCCCAACTGACCCAGTAAGGTCGCAGACCTTACATCTCTTACCTCTAAAAAGAACATTTGGTCATCCAAATGCCTAAACATACCTCATCAGGAAAAAGATAGGGATACGCTTTCTGCATCTGGTCCTTGAGCTCCCATGTGGCCTCCTCCGGAGTATGATGCTCCCATTGTACCTTAACCCACTGAATGGTCTTGGTATGCTGCACTACTTCCTTGGTGTCGATGATCTGTGCCGGACGCTCCACATAGGTTGCATCTGCTTGAATCTGAAGTGGCTCTTACTGCAACACGTGAGTAGGATCTGAAACATATTTCCGAAGCATTGAGACATGGAAAACGTCGTGCACACCGGCTAACTCAGGCGGTAGCACAAGACGATAGGCCACGTCTCCAATCCTGCTCTTAATCTCAAATGGTCCCACAAACCTCTTCGCAAGCTTCCCTTTCTGTCCAAATCTGACAACTCCTCTCATCGGTGACACCTTCAGAAACACCTTATCCCCCACTTGGAATTCTAGAGGTCTCCGCCTCTTGTCTGCATAACTCTTCTATCGATCACGGGACTCTTTCATCCTCATCTGAACAATTCTGACTTTCTCACTAGAGTCAGCAATCTCTGAGGGTCCATGGAAACTCCGAACTCCTACTTCCTCCCAACATGCTGGGGTCCTGCATCTCCGCCCGTATAATGCCTCAAATGGTGCCATGCCAATACTTGAATGATAGCTGTTATTATAGGCAAACTCACAGAGGCAAGCTTTCATCCCAACTCTCTTTGAAATCCAAAACACATGCTCGGAGAAGATCTTCCAATGTCTGGATGGTACGCTCAGACTGTCCATCTGTCTGAGGGTGGTAAGCTGTGCTGAACTTCAACTGAGTACCGATAGATGATTGGAAAGTAGACCAAAACCGAGAGACAAACTTAGGGTCTCGATCGGATACTATGGACTTAGGCACTCCATGCAACTTGACTATATTGTCCCTGTACAACACAGTCATCTTTTTCATAAACTGACCAGTCTTGAATGGCAGAAAATGTGCTGACTTCGTCAATCTATCCACAATCACCCAAATAGCATTATTGTCTTTCCTGGTGTTTGGCAACCCTGACACAAAATCCATAGTGATGTGCTCCCATTTCCACTGCGGAATGTCCAACGGGTGAAGCAAACCAGGGGGCTTCTTGTGTTCTGCCTTAATCTGCTGACAAGTCATACACTTAGCGACAAATTCTGCAATCTCTTTCATTTTCACCCACCAATAGTGATTCTTCAAATTCTGATACATTTTGGTGCTCCCTGGGTGAACTGAATATCTGGTGTGGTGCGCATCTGTCATCAGCTCTAGCTTGATGTCTTGCACATCTGGCACACACAACCTGTCTTTGCAGTACAGGAATCCTTCGATCAATCTGAACTCTGAATGATCATCAATGTGGTCAATAATTCTCTGCAACTCAGGATCATCCTTCTGAGCTTCCTTGATCCTGTTAACTATTTATGGCTCACAAACTCCCATAGTAGCAACCAATGCTTTCTCGTTAACAGGCCATACCTCCACATCCATATCTCTGAACTGCTCCATCCATCTCCATTCTGGCATTACACACCCACTGAAAGCTGCCTTCCTACTAAGAGCATCTGCTACCACATTCACCTTATCAGGATGGTACTTAATCGGAAAATCATAATCCTTTATGTACTCCATCCATCTCCGCTGCCTGTTATTCAGATCACCCTGTGTAAACAGGTATTGCAGGCTCTTGTGATCTGTATGCACCTTAAATCTTTCTCCATACAAATAATGCCTCCACAACTTCAATGCAAAAACCACTGTTGCCAATTCCAAGTCATGTGTGGCGTACTTCTTCTCATGATCCTTCAACTGCCTGGACCCATATGCTATCACTTTATCATTCTGCATGAGAACGCAGCCCAATCCAATCCCTGATGCATCTGTATAAACCACAAATCCTCCACTGCCTGAGGGTAAAGCAAGTATGGGAGCTGTAGTTAATCTGGTCTTCAACTCTTGAAAACTCTTCTCACATTCTTCTGTCCACACAAATGGGATATCCTTCCTTGTCAACTTAGTGAGTGGAGATGCTATGGTAGAAAACCCTTTCACGAACCTCCTGTAGTAGCCCGCAAGTCCTAGAAAACTGCGAATCTCCGCTACATTTCGTGGACTACCCCAATTAACAACCGCTGCTACCTTCTTAGGGTCCACTGTCAATCCATCCTTAGAGATAATATGACCCAAAAATGCCACTTGCTCCAACCAAAATTCACATTTGTTCAGTTTAGCATATAATTGGTTATCTCTCAAAAGCTGCAACGATGTCCTCAACTGATGCTCATGCTCCTCCTTAGATTTTGAGTACACCAATATATCATCAATGAAGACTACTACAAACTGATCTAGGAAAGGAGCAAACACCTTATTCATCAATGCCATAAAGACAGCGGGTGCATTTGTCAACCTGAAAGGCATCACGAGGAACTCAAAGTGGCCATATCTCGTCCGGAATGCAGTCTTAGGAATATCCTCTTCTATGACTCGCAATTGATGATATCCGGATCGTAGATCTATCTTCGAAAAGAATTGGGCTCCCTGCAATTGATCAAATAGCTCATCAATCCTAGGTAACGGATACTTATTCTTAACTGTCACCTGATTCAGCTGTCGGTAGTCTATGCACATTCTCATAGTACCATCCTTCTTTTTCACAAATATCACCGGAGCCCCCCACGGCGAAACACTGGGTCTGATGAAACCCTTATCCAACAGATCTTCTATCTGAGTCTTCAACTCCTTCAATTCTGCTGGAGCCATCCGATACGGAGCCCTAGATATAGGTGCTGTACCCAGTTGCAATTTTATCGTGAAGTCCAACTCACGAACAGGTGGCAAACCAGGAATCTCCTTCGGAAATAAATTCGGGAATTCTCGCACCACAGGAATCTCTTCAACGGTCTTAGACTCCTTGTCTTCCGCGATAAATGCGATAAAACCTTCACACCCACTCCTTATCAATCGTTCTGCCTTCAACGCAAAAATCAACTGAGTGGAAACAGACGTTTTAGCTCCCACAAACTCAACACTACAATCTGCATCCTGTAACCTCACGGTCTTGTTAAAACAATCTAACACCGCTCGGTTTGCTGCTAACCAATCCATTCCAAGAATCACGTCAAACTCCGACATCGGTAAAATAATCAAACTGACAGTCATCACAACTCCTCCAATCTGAATACTATATCTAGGGTAGACAACATTACAAGGCACATGTCTACCCACAGGGGTAGCTACTATCAAATCATATGGTAGTATCTCCTTATCCTCCCCCAAGTGAGGTGCAAAAGCTGGTGCAACAAATGAGTGTGTAGATCCAGGATCAAATAGAACTTTAGCATCAAATTCATAAACTGAAAGTGTACCTTCTATGACATTGTCTGCAGCCTCTGCCTCCTCATGCGTCAGAGCATAAGCTCTCCCTGCCAGCTGGGGACGTTGTTGCTGAGGCCTTGGACCACGAGCCTGGAATCTGGGTGGTGCCGGAGGTCTCTACTGGAATCACTGCTGTGGTACCGGAGGACGCTGCTGTGGTACTGGAGAACGCTGCTGCGGTGGCTGGGGTGGTCTGACAATCATCTGCTGCTGCTGGGGTCTAGCCTGTGCAGGTGGCACTTGTCTCAACGGCTGCGCAGGATGTGGAGGCCTGGGCGCCGGAGCTGGGAATGCTGGTGGTGCCACTCCTGTCTTCCCTGGACAGTTGCGAACTTTATGCCCTGGGTCCCCACAATGGAAACATGCACTCGTCTGTTTCCTGCAATCACGAACATGATGGCTACCCCCACAGAAAGTGCAAGTGATCCGTTGTGGCAACTGTCGAAGCACTGGTTCATACCGAAGCCTCTTAGATGCTGGCTGCTGATAATGCTGGGAGGAAGAACCATGTGCCTTGGGTTGAGGTATTAATGCTAAGATCCTCTGCTGCTCCAAGGCAATCACCTCCTTAAGAGATTCCTCTGCCCAATAAGCTTCTTTGACCACATCATCATAATCAGTCAGCTTACTACGCTGTACTTGCATCTTGATATCTGCTCGCAGTCCCTTGATAAACCTCCTAACCCTCTCTGATTCAGGCTGAATCAGATTCCCTGCAAATCTCGATAGGTGGGTGAAAGAGATCTCATAGTCTTGTATTGATAGATCACCCTGAACTAATCTCTCAAACTCCTCCATCTTCTGATCACGGTAGTGCTCAGGGATAAACTTCTTTTGGAACTGCTCAGTGAAGGTCTTCTAGGCTACATCTTCTGCGATCGTTTCATAAGGGTGCTTCACTGTCTTCCACCACCTCTCTGCTGCCCCACGGAACATGTGGGTCGCTAGTTGCACCTGTTGGACACCCGTGCACTTGAATACTTCATAGATTTTCTCCATCTGAACAACCCACTCATCTGCCATAGCGGGGTCCTCAATGCCATGAAACTCTGGTGGGAACCTCTTCCTGAATTTCTCAACCAGCTTGTTGAGATCAAATTCCTTAGGCTGTGGCTGTCCCACTTTCTGCACTACCTCAAGCATCTGAGCCTGGAATACAGCCTGACTCTCGTTCCGCCTAGTACTCTGTTCAGCCAAATCCTTCTGAGACTGAATAAATGCTGCCATAAATTGATGAAATTGATTCTCTAGGCCACTTTGAGAAGAACAGCCCTCTGGCGGTGGTCCGTTATTAGTTCGGGTGGTTCTACCGGCCATCGTCCTGTAAAACATTCAAGGTTAGTTCCAATATGCCCCAAAATACAATGCTAAGAAAGAACTACAAACCCAACCTACTAACTAACGGAATCCTCACACGCGTCCTATGGTTTCTAAAATTTTTACCCTGAGAAACCATCCATTGCTCTGATACCATCATGTCACGTCCTCCGAACCCGATTAGAAAATAAACCGGATCCGGGGAGTGAAATTTTGGGCCAATTAAAATTTTTTGCCCTTTTTGGCCCAAGGATCGTAAGTCCGCTGTGAGGATAATGTATTTCAACCTCAAAACATAAAACAATAGCGGAATTCATACATTGATATCAACAATGGATAATAAATCTCAATTAAATTTAAAGTTGCAAGCAATAATTAAAGCTAAAGTGGAAGTTAATTTAATTACTATGGCCATCCCATAAACTAAGGCCATAAAACAACATGATGTCAATGAAAGAAAGTTCAACGAAGAAATAACAATGAATAAATAAAATCTAATGTTTATCCCAATGTGAGTCTCTCATGTGCCTGGTATTGATGACGCTACTTTACGTCATCGGCACTCCACTCCCATGCCTCCTCTGAGGATCTCCTCACCGGCCTGCTCTCCGTAGTAGTACTCACCTGAGGAGTCTGCACACCAAGGAACAGAGTCAACGACATGTTGAGCAATAGATAAGCAAGATATAATTAAAACAAAGCATGTATCAAATATAAGAGTAATGACAAGTACAAGATCGTAGGAACACAAGGAACAATACTAGGCATGTAGCATGAGTAAATATCATCAGAATCATAAACAGGAATCCTAGCAATACTAACAATCACCACTACCAATGTAATGCAATGCACAAGAGGGAGACTCCGTGGATGTCCAAGCCACCTCACGGGGTACCAGTAACAATCCTATTCGGACTACAGATACCAAAGTTCGGCTCCAGGGGGATCCAAGCTCCCGGTCCTGGGAATAGTAGTACGGTCCAAGCCCGCTCCCAACTATTCAACGCCATAGACGCCGTCCAAAGCCGACTGCCCACCCCGATGTCTGAGTAACCGGCCAATCAATAAACCCCAAACTGCAGCTGGCCATGATATGCAAATAATAATAATAATAATAATACTAATAAAGTGGTGTTGAAACGCGGGAAAAATCAAGACTCAATATACAAGACATGTTCATAGGGATTATCTCCTTCAAGTCAATACAAGACAAACCCAATCACGTGATAATCCCTTCAGTCTAGCCAGTCATGTTTATCAATTTCATAATACGAGGTCCTAAGATACACTCTAAGTCAGGTCTAAGTTCTAATTCTACAAGGGATTATGTTTCATAATTAATTAGGTGTTTTATGCCAAGGGAGTGTACAAGGATACAAAATCAACGGATACGATTAACAAATCAAGGAGAGATTACAATCCAATCCTAGGCAAGTGTTGCCATCCATGTACTATATGTGGTGTAACGGAGTGCGTGGAGAATTCGAATAATTAATGCTTATAAAGAATTTCCTTGGTATACAATCATGTTGAGCATCGATTGATTCAATTCCATACGCATTCGGTTAACCATACACAATACACGAATACCTAAACAACCCATCGAAGCACACCAAGCCACGTGCTACGATTTTAAAACTCCATTAATGGTCACGTGAGAGTGGTTTCATGGTTTCCAATGTCTAAGGCCCAAACCTAGGCTAATAATCTCGTTACTAACAAGAAAGTGGTCTAATAATTAATCTCCTTAACTACCTCCCTACCTGATCTCCAATCATCGCGAGACATGTATCATTGGATTCTACGATCAAAGAGCTTTCCAACGGTATATGGCTCGCGAAATTCCGATGTATGGTTTAAAAGTTATGGCCCATAGAAGTTTGTCCCTTTATATATATATATATATATATATATATATATATATAATGCGACGGACCAACACGTGTCCGCCTCAATAGTTGGATAAACAAACAGTACCCACCATTCCTGTCAGTCAGGCCATTCAACGATTCTTTTCCTTTTATATATATATATATATTTTTTCATTCATCCTATGCGCAGGTGTTCAGAACGCCAGGGTTGAACGTTCTCTTTTTTTTTTTTTTTTTTTTTTTCATTCAACTATCCACTGATGTCATGTTGAACGTTCTGCACGTCCAGCCATCTGCGCCCTTTTTTTTTTCTTTTCTGTCAAATACAGAAACTCCATTTTTTATACTTTTTCATCCAATTCATTCCAAAAATTCACCTGCACAAAACTGAGCCACCGTGCTCCCCCAATAATCCATTCCATCAATCATCATTTCCACTCACATCAATTAACATTAAAATTAACAATTAAATTAAATAAACCCAAATTAATAACAGAACAGGCTTGGAATTAAGGAAAACTAACAAAACACACATCCAATCAATAGAAGACATACACACATGCTTAATTATAAAATGCATATCTACTTGCCTCAACCAAGAAGAAGATTGGAATTGGGGAAATCTGAGGAGAAGCCCTACCACTGCAAAAACCTCGATCTACCCCGACCAAACGCAATCTAACACGGAAAGGAGAAGAAAAGAGAGGAAAAGATCAAGATCTAACCTAAATCTAAACCAAAGAGAATTGATTGAAAAGATGAAAGAGAGGGAAATCTTACCAAACTGATGTCAATGGAAAGAGGAGATCGCGAGGAAGTAGGTGAGCGGCTCGGATCGCGGAAGTGATCCTTCAGGGAAGGAGTTCTGGAGTCTTGGAAGAATGAGGAAGAAGAAAGGTTGCTGTGGCTTCGTTCGTTGCAGAGAATGATTAAGGGATTAGGGCTAATCCCTTATTAAGAAGAGAGGGAAGGGAAGAAGACTAATTTACCCTTAAGTAGGTCCGGTGAAAGAATGAATTATTAGAAGGGTTTCTGGTCGTCGGATCGCAACGAGCCAGAAGACAAAATTGAACAACGCGACGAGACCTTTCCAACGAACCCAAAATCATGGCGATAGGAAATTTTCGGAAATTTTTTTCCTAATTTGCAAACTACCCCCTACTAGGGTCAAACGAACTCAGAATCGCAGGAAACTCCGCAGGCACTATTCTAACACCAAAAGAAACTCGCTGACCATCTAAACCCACTTAAATATCTAATAAAACAATAATTATAATAATAACAAAATAAATGGGTCAATGGGCCGGTAATTGGGCCCAACTGACCCAATAAGGTCGCAGACCTTACATCTCCCATGTATCTGGCAAAGAACTTAAAAGCAATAAAGCTTGCATCTCATCATCAAGGACCATCTTCATTGTGGCTAATTCATTCACAACGCATTGAAATTCATTTATGTGCTCTTCAATTTTATCACCCTCCTTGAATTTCATATTCACAAGCTTTCTAATGAGAAAAGTTTTATTCATTGCCGTTTTCTTCTTATATCTTTCTTCTAACTTCTTCCAAAGGGCTCTCGCATTGGTTTCATTAGACACGTGATGAAATATGCTATTATCCGCCCACTGTCTGATGTGACCAATGATCTTTCTATGTATCTTTTTCCAATCTGGATCAGACATCTCTTTTGGTCGGGCACTATCCCCCTCAATGGGATCATATAGGTCTTTGCAATAGAGGATATCCTCCATCTTTGGCTTCCAAATTAACCAATTTGTATGGTTCAATTTGATCATGGTAGTGTTCACAGTATTGTTCTCCATCTCAATTGAATAATCATTAAATATAAACAACTTTCACTAACCTCAATTTCTGCACCAATCTGTAGATCTCGTCACCACGAGCACGCTGGAAGAAATGGATCCGAAATTTGACTCTGGATGGCTTCGATATCGCGAGAATGGTTTTCTGCGCTCCGATTAGTCAAACTTTTCGGTTGACCATCAAACTATCAATCTTCTTCCACAATTAGATAGATTTGCTCGCAACGAGTTTGTAGACGCAAACGGATCTCCGATCTGACCTAGGATGATCAAGATATCGCGAGAACAAGTTTCTGCCGTCAATCCAAGTCAAACACTGCCGATCGTACTGTTCTGCTGACGTGGCGCTGACGTCAGCGTCTGCTGGACTAGGCTTCCTGCTTCGCTGGTCAGGTCGAACTGACCCAAAACCGAACCTGTCTTGGACACTGGACTGGGCTGGGCTTCTTTGCGGGTCAGGTCAGAACTGGCCCAAAACCGAACTTGACTTGGACACTGGACTGGGCTGGGCTTCTTGGAGGGTCAGGTCAGAACCGACCCGAACCCAGAACTAGGCCCACCTGGACCTTCTTCTTCAAACAGAAGTGGGTTCTGTTAACTGGAACGATCTGCAACCAGCAACTATGGTGGTGGTGCTGCCTTCCGTCTTCCTTTCCGGTCACGGCCTCACAACGGTGGCGGCTGCGGCGGCGACCAGTGCGGCTGCCCGGCTTCTTCGATGAAGATTTTTTTTTTTGGATTCGGTTGCAATCTCTGCAACCAAAATCGAAGGCGCTGATGCCTTCTTTGTCAGCGGCACGGCGTGGCGACAGTCTTTACGGCGACCCAGCGTCTGTTCTGCAATGAATAAACGAACCCTGCCTCTGTTCTTCAATGCAAACAGATTTCTGCCGGAATCTTCGATCTTCTCTGCTTGATCGTGTGGCCCAACAGTGATTTCTCTTTTTTGCGACCAAGAACCACGCGTAGAAATCCGAATCAATTCCTTGATCCGATCCGTCGATCGCAATGCGACACAAACCAACCCTAGAAAACTCGAGGCTCTGATACCACTTGTTGTGCGCGTGTATGCAGAAACGTGAAACAGCGATCGAGCAATCAATCAACCACACAAGAACAATCAATCACACACAAAGAGATTTACGTGGTTCGACAATCTTGCCTACGTCCACGGGAAAGAAACTCGACTCTCCTTTGGGTTCACTCTCTGTATGATATGCAGTACAGTATCTCATGGGTTACACATTACATGAATATATAATCCTCTCTTTCTTATCCCCCAAGAAACCCTATCTTAGTCAATAAGAAAGTCCCGGTACAATTACCAAAATATCCATGACCTTGAACCCAATTGGTCTGGACCCACTAGGCCAACAACAGATGATGAGGAAAAGTTCAGATGTCCCTCACAATGAGGGTTATCGACTGTCTATCTAGGAGCATTTAAAAATATGGGAAAATTTCAACATTAGGGTATTTTTTTCATTTCTCAAATTTTTTTATGGAGAGGACTTGTTCGAAAGAATTGTGGCAAATTTTTATACATTCTGGAAATATTTAAATCTTCATGTACTTTTTTTGAAAATGAGCCAAAAGTTTTATGCATTGTTGAAATATTCCCTAAAAATATTAATCAAATCATGATTATCCAATCCAATGGTGAATATCTAATGCAAATTCAAGTGACCAATTCATGAAGATCACATGACAAATCAGGCCCAAAATTATTTAGAAAAACTGCATTGGGCTAATGGAGTCTTGTTTCATCTTAATAGGGCTCAAGATCAACTGGAAAGGTTGAATATGATACGAAGGTCTAGATGGGTTCAGAATAAATTATAAATGTGCTGGAATTAAAAGGGAAACAACTCAGTCCCTTAAAGGCCCATTTGGATCCGGCCAACCAGTCAATCCAATCCAGGCCCATGTGCAAACCAGCAGCACTAAAAGCTGTGGAGAGCATGCGGCTG
Source organism: Cinnamomum chago (assembly GCA_038049695.1). NCBI lineage: Eukaryota > Viridiplantae > Streptophyta > Magnoliopsida > Laurales > Lauraceae > Cinnamomum > Cinnamomum chago. The sequence goes on from CP142457.1 coordinate 36,867,125, forward strand.
GACTTCGGCCCACATAAACTGAGCCAAAAATTGGTCCCAGCAAAAGAATAGATATACCAGCCTGGTCGCCTGGTGACCTGAAGGTAGCAGCTGGAAGGCCACAGGGGAACCTCATGTGGGGCCCACACTCCCAAACATAAGACTGACCTGTACAAGCCTGCCCACATATTTTTTATCACTTCATTTTTTTCTAACTTTTGTGAAAACATAAGCTTTACCTTCAAAATAAGAACGCAGACAAATTCTCTATTGACAAAACAAAATATTGTCAAGGGGAAAGGATTTCAAGGATTATTTCAGTGGTTTTCAAGCACTACTGACAAAACAAAGATTGTCCATGCTCCAACTTATTCCTAAAAAGGCCTCATGAAAAGTGCCTGAGGTACAAAAGTAATCACATGTGAGAACTCTTAATGAATCTTATCCATAGTTCACAATTGCAATCAGTCGCAATTGTGGACAACCCCAAAATCCGAAATGATGTGGCATCGTGTCACGGTCTCTACATGAATTTCTTTAACTCAAAATCTAAGAAAATCTTTCCAAAAAATCTTAAATATTGGGAACTGCTAGAAAACAAAGTACTTTATCCAGTAGTACACACTATAATCAAAATTATGATCCCCCTAAGTCCTAACACCCTGTATTGGTGTTTATTTTGTAATTGTTAAATATGTCAAGTTTTAATGTTTAATGATTGCATTCATCCCTATAATTTATAAATTCAATGATGCAACCCATATCTAAAATCCAAACCATTAAAAATAACTATCACCTTTTATGTTAGCTTTGTAAAAAAAATGTCACTCTAATTGGAGTTGGACCCTCAATTGAATTGGTCATGTTACATTATTAGAATCATTAGCCCATCGCATATAAACTACAAGCACTCCACGAGGACTAAGCGCATTGTTGGATTGATGGCACTTGAGTTTTTATTAATGTTTTATGAACATGTTTTATAAGTGATCAATATAGAGGTGGTCCCAACTCTTAATTGAGAAAAAAAATGTTGAGGGCCCATTGAGATTGGTGCATTTATTTCGAGTAATTTACATTTCTCGTGAGCGAGCGTTGCAAGTAAAAAAGATTTACACATATATATATATATATTATATAGTAATGGTCTTGTGATGACAGTCCTCACAATCTTACGATGAGGACCACCTAGGGGGGCCAGCCTTGGAACCCCAAATATCAGGGGGGGGGGGGGGGGTCAAAAGATCCAAGTAGGGATATCAAATTTGAAGACAACCTAATACCTCTAACCCCTTCATCCGTGGTCAACAAATTTAACAGCTTTATATCAAACAATAAAATTCACCCTCAATCCAACTGGCAAGTCCATTCGTATCCGTGCAAATTCATGGGATTTAGTGACTATAGGGGGGGTGTGTATGTGTGGTTCATTTGGATAGGTCATAAGGTGGGACACACCGGGTGGTCCTCACCATAAGATTGTGAGGACCTTCCTCACAAGATAGTAATAAATATGAAAGAAAAAATCTAGATACTCCCGAGGAATTGGGAACTATCATTAGATTGACCACTATAAAACGCTTGGGATTTTCTTAATATTTTATTCGCATGTTTTATAAGTGATTAATTCATTGGGCCCAACTCCTATTTGAGTAAAGTTTGTTGAGGGCCCATCCAAGATAGGGCATTTGTTTGTTTAGTAGCATAGAATTTTTTTAAAGTGGGCCCAGTTAGTAAGGTAGACTATGATACCCAGATACGGATATTGATACTGACAACACTGGTATAGGGATCGGGGATACGACTCCTCACTTTTAAAAATCCAGGACACAGATGTGGATACGGGTGTCCTAATTTTTTGCTTTAAATCATTTTTTAATTAATGAAATTATCTTTTTTTTTTGTCCATTTCTAGCATTTTTTATGGTGAAAAGTAAAAAGATTAAAAAACCTATATGAAATAAAGGACTTTATAAGTAGGATATGTTTAACTTGTTCCCTATAAGTATCGGTGCAGTACCAAGTACTATTACAACTTTCGTTTAAGTCAGACATGGATTCATTGGGTTTGTACAAGTATCCGAGTATCATAGAAGGTAGAATTAAGAAATTGAAGTACGAGTTTTTTGAAAATTTTGTAGGCTTCATAGTGAGGCCCACCTATAGAAAATCTAAACCGCTTGAAATAACTGCCCCTCTTATATGGATCCTAGACAAGTTTCACTCTATAGGAGACTAACAATAAATCCCGTGCAATGCAAGAGATTAATTCATGCCAGTTGAATAGTTATTTTAACTTAGTATTCAAAATAATTATCAATCAATAAAAGTCACTAAAATTATTCAATGAATTTTCAACTATTTAAGAAAAGTTTCACACAGTCGTATGTTCTTTTGCCTTTGGATAATTGATTTATTTATAGAAAAATTAGAGATCTTAAAAGAAGGGATGGAATATCTGCCATCTGTCTCCAATCATGTCCGTGATGATTCCCTTTAGTTGCCCATGCGTAGTCTGCATGCTTTTTCCCTTAATCTACAATTTTGGTCATAGCCTTGTACATTGTGGTTTCATTCTCAATAAGTGAATAATCTATAACAATGATTATAAATATCAGATTAGAATGTGGATTTAAAACATGACCTAATTATATCAATTCTTATCAATAATCAATTATAATATATTAGAATGTTGTAAGTATAACAGCAATTCTCATCAATTATCATATCTTTAAGAGTTACTAAGAATAATAATGAAGGAATATCCTCACTAACAGGATATAACTCACATTTGATCAGTGACATTCAACTCCTTTTTTCGGTTCTTGGGTTCAATCAGATAAATGGGGATGGGGTTTATAAGTCAATCCATTACTTTGAATAAAGGACCAATATTTAAAAAAAAAAGGGTTAATCCAAACATTAAAAAATTCGGATATCAATTTTAAAAAAATGGCAAGTGAGGTAGCGCAAAAACCAGGGACGGAGTGGTCTTGGTGAGGGGTTGGATCTCCCAAAACTCATACTGGCATTTTTGGGGTCAGCAGCCGAGCCAATCAAGAATGGCAAAGACAAAAGCTTCTATGATGGTGGTTAATGGTATCTTTGTCGAGCAGAGGCATTTGCCAATTGAGAGATACAATAAGGTATTTTTGGCATTTGAAGTGAAATAGGTGTGGATGAAGTGTTTATACCGCAAGGGTTGAGTAAGAAGAAGGGGCACTTCCTTAACACATGCATTTTTTACAGGAAGAAGAACTGACTGACAAGATGAGCTTAGTCCTAGTGGAGTTGGGCCCCTTATTTCTTTATTAGTACCAAATCGTGTAAAAGCAATTGCATAACTCACCCTGCTAAGTCTGATACGCTTCTGAAAACAATCAAAAGTCAACTTATAACAATAATATGTGACTAGCATAATAACCCGTGCTTAGCACAGGTATGGTCGGCGTTTATGCATTAAAAAAATATCTATAAATTGTAGAAAGAAAAGAAAAATAATAATAAAAGGTAATCATGAAAGTATCTATTTATGTAATCTATGAGCTAATGGGATAAAAAGGAAAGAGAAAAGAGATGAATTGAAGAAGAAAGGGAATGTAGTTCTGGATAGAAAGGGAGGTATTACAGAAGAGGAGAAGTGATACTTTAAAAAGTGGATTAGTAGGAGGAGATGTGTGTGGTGGTTTCAAAGTAGTTGAAGATAAGCGTGGGGAAAACTAAAAAGATTTTAAAAAAGAGTAACTTCCTTTCAAAATTGTAACCAATGGTCAAAATCCAATCCAAAACCTCTTAGCTTAATATAGTATAATAGGTAACATGTGAAACAATTATGATTCATTAACCATCGTAGAATCCTGTAATATCACATTCACAAGTAGCACAACAAAATCGCCATTTAGGAATGTCATAGAAATTACATCACATGCAAATACTATAGTGTGTATTGTAGCAAATTACTATAGCGTAAATGACTTGATCCTATTTTCAATCAAGGTGATTTTAAAGGATACATAATAATTCATGAACTCATTAATGTGGTGGGGCAGTGGCCTTACCTACAAGGCACATGCCCTCTTTAAAATCTTCTTTCTGTTATTTTTTAAAGACAACTCAAACTTGACTCGTTTGTCAATTAAGTTGGAAATGTCAACTCAAACCCTAAATTCCTAGTAATGAAGATTTAGATTATAATCATATATTTCTACTCACCAAAGATATTTTGGACCAGTTTGAGGGCTCTGAGAGGGCCCACAAGGGCTGGTCAAGCTGTTGATGGTTTCAGGTCCAAGGTTGGACCATAGCAGTTGGTAACAAAATCTTCACAATAGTGGTTGTTCCTATTTCAATAAATTAAAGGTTTGCAGGGTGTTTTCTGTAATTTTAAGGAATTCTGTAGCTAAAAAGGGGCTTGTCGAGCAGCATCTTTGAAGACTTGTTAGGAGCATGGTTTAAAATAGCAGCCTTACATAGCGTAGAAGCTGCCAGTTGTAGCGGTTGAGGCCGCTACTTTATTTTCAATGCTACGATCTAATAAAACCTAGTAGAGCTCAACAATTTTGATTTAAAATATTACTTTTCCTATTTGTTCTCCTCAATAGCATTTCTTAAAGTTGTCTCTACCTTCATAGTTCCAAATTACTAAAAAAAGTATAAGATTGACTTGTACATAAGATTTAAATTCTTTTGACCATTTAAAAAATTCACACTGTTACTCCATTACATATCGCCACAACTGCTACATATCACCTACTACATAGCATTTTGGCCACTGGCCGCTACACCTGCCGCATCCGTTATTTTGATCATTGGTTAGGAGGATCACTTAAAGCCCAAATCAAGTGGGGCTTGAACTAGGAGGTGCGCCCAAAAGTGTCCACCCAGATCATTGGAGTCCCATTATCAAAGGGGGGGCCACGCGGGGCCCACACTCAATCTACAAATACATGGCTAGAACAGCCTGTGTGCTCGAAAACTTGGTTGGACAGCCTCTATTTGCATTTTCTTCCTTTCTTTCTTGTTTGTTTGGTTCCCATTTGAGTGAAGATCTTAGATTTTCTAGATCAAAGAACGGATGGTTGAGATAACATAGGGTTTAAAAGGGTTTTGCTTCCATGTAAGTGAAAGGAAGAGTCGACCGTGGCTGGGTTTTTATTTTTAATTAATTAATTAATTTTTAACTTTTTCAGTTTTGGGGGGTTTCTGTTACACCCCAACCCAATTTAATCTTCATTAATGTTAATTAATGGGGATTTAGTTTCATTAATTTTGTTTAGTTGTAAATCATTAACTTCGTCTCTTAGACCGAGTTAAATTGAGTCTTGAGTTTTGACTAGTTGAGTGAAGTGGAATTGACTCCTTTGGATTGAGTCAAGGACTTTTCCGTAATTATAGATTTTCTCGTTTTTCATCGTTTTCACATCATTTTAGCGTCATCGGGTGTATCTCGTCGAGCACGTCGCTTTTCGTATTTGATTTTACTTCATTTGATTCCTCGTTTTAGAAGTGGGCCCTTAATTGACTCAAAATGGAAATACATGAACACAATGGGTTTTTATGCAAAATTCCCATCTTTATCACCTACACCAACCCCATCTCACTCATTTTCATTCGGTTGTGCATGTGGGTTGTGGAGAAAACTCTCCTCTTCCTTGTTCCTTTCAATTCCTCTCTTTCATCAATCACTTTAGCTTGTGCAAGTGAAGGCCAAGGTGGAGGTCTTCTTCTTCATCATCTTATTCATCTTCTCCACCTCTTGTTTTCAAGAACCCTCTCTTTTCCAACTCCAAAAATTGGATTTCTTGTCAAGGTATGACTCAAATCCATCCTTAATAGTAAGTTTGAGTTATAAATAGAGTCAAGAGACTCTTGGTTAGTTTTACATAGCATTCATTTCCTTCTTTGTTGATCTAGGGTTTGAGTCATTTGGGGATTCTAAGGTCTTGAATACCAAGAGAGTATAAAAGAGTTTGGAAAGCATAAATAGAGGCAAGTATATGCATAATATAGAATTACATTCTTGTTAATTTCATTGACTCAATGATATTTTATTCAATACTCTTAGTTTCTTAATGAATGAATGATTGGAATGATTTCAAGTTAATGGAATTGATTGGAAGCATTATTAGTGCTTATATGTTGAATGGGAGCATGAAGGCTCCATTCTATTGCAGGTTAGTAGGGTGAGGGAAGGATGTAAGGGAAAGAGAAATGAGAAATGGAAGGGAAAGGAAATCCGGAACAAGGGTTCTGGACAGTTCGCTCGAGTGAACTGGACACATCGCTCGAGCGAACTAGCCGTTCGAGCGAACGAATCAGTGCGCTCGAACCTTCAACCCTCTGGAAAGGGTCCGCTCGAGCGAACTTGGTCTGCTCGAGCGAACTTGGTCCGCTCGAGCGAACCTACTGCTGTAACTGGACCTCCTTTTGACCCCAAATTTTTGGGTGAATTATCATCCCTAACCTACTTTAACCACCTTAAATGTTCCAACTGGATAATTAAGGTGCTTACCCTATTCCATAGGAACTTGGTGACTCTTTTGACTCCTAAGACCTTAAAATGGAACCGTTAACCTTATTAATTGGCCTAATGGATATTATTATTCTAACACTATACCATGGGGTTAGTTTAGAAACTCAATATACTTCTCATAATAAGTGACACCTGAAAAGGTAGTAATGCATTGATTTTACTAAACTTACCTTGCATTGGACGGTGAAAGACTAAAATAAATAGTTTAGAAATGGATAGTAAAATTCCTTGATTCCTTGACTTATTGCATTTCATATTGGATTATATCTTCATTTGACAGATCAATCATTATAAATAAATAAGTAAGTTTAATTCATTTCCCATAATCCTGTGAGGTTTAATAACTCTATTTCCTCCGTCATTCGCTATACATGGTACATTGATGCAGTACTTGTAAACATGTGGATCCAGTGAGTATAAGATACGGTGATATATGAATGGAAGTAAATTCTATTTAGATTTGATTTGGAATACAAACTCACTTGAGTCCACTTGTTATTCGATTAGTTTGATTCGATTGAGTCGGCACTACATAGCTTCGCCCTTGTGACGCCCGACGGGGCTAGCACATGGTTTAGTTTGAGAGACTACTGCAGTAAGTCGCCTGGAGCACCGGAACTCCAGAACCGGGTAGCCAGTTAGCCTTTGGTCGGGCCGCTGGTGACATCCCAACAAGATTTTGCTCTCTTTGAGAGGATGAGCTTTAAGTAGTAGCCAAAATTAGTATGGTTTCTTATTTATTGATTCATCAGCATATTTTATTCCAGCACAATTTGCATAGTTGATACTATCATTGCCATCCACTAAATTGCTCGTATTAAATTCAAAGTTGCAACATTATGTAATTTCTTATTGTGCTTATACTTGCTAAAATCGTTGTATTGAGATACTACATTTGGTGTCACAGACGCAGATGCAGCTCCCGGCCCTGAAGAGGCCTAGGAGAGAGAGGAGGGTACCCAGGAGGTACCAGCAGGATTAGAAGAGTGGCCAGAACCAGGGCCAGCCTAGATTTGACCTCCTCAGAGTGCGGACTACACTAGTAAATACCATAGTTCGTGTGACTATCCTTTTCATATGGTCATACGAAATTCTTTTGAATATACTTTTGGTAGTGAATGTATAGGTTCTTTCAATGGTTGTATAGGGATTTTTTTATTGATCCCTCTTTTGTAACTTAATGTATATACTTGTTTACTTCTTTTATATCAAACCTAAATGTTTAATTGACCTTGATGGAATTTGATACCTTATCTAAATGAATTACGACTTCCGCTATATGAAATGTTATGTGTTCTCACATGTGGAATAGTCGCTTTTATCTCCTTCGTGTGTTGTGTTTGGCTCGAGACAGGTACAACATGCGGGAGTACGTGTGGCACACCTCGGGAATTACCCTAGGCAAGGGTGATTTCGGGACCGGGATGTGACTGTTTCGGACACTGATTCATCACTTTTGGTGAGTAATCTTGTTCATTTTTATTTGCTTGTTTACTGTTGATTTGGCTTAGGGTTGGATATTTTTATTCGCCATTCGATTAGGGATTTTTATTTGGCCACAACACATAGCCAAGTTTGGGTCAGGTTGTTGGATAGAAGTACAATAACTCAAAACCTGACATTTAATAATTGAGTTAAAATGTTAATCCAAATTCAAAGTTATTGAGTTGGGTCCGTGATGAGTTAGGAATTCTACCCTAAATGGAAACTATAAGAACCACCATGGATAACTAGTATGGACCCAGATTGTTACTCTTCCAGCAACCCAAGATAGTAGATCCGCCAAACACAATAATTATAGATGCAAGTTCAAGTAGGTTGACTCTTCTGCATAATGGGACTCCTCCAGTGCCATCAGTTGGGCCTCAAGAAGACGCCTAAGAACTTACCTGAGCTTAAAGACAATGCAAGGCTGGAGATGTCTTTCAGTGATGTCATGAGAGGAGTGATTGAATGACCTAGCAAGCAATTTGACAAGAAAAGAAGTATCACAAGATTTTCTTTTTCTTTTCTTTCTGTAGTTCTTTAGTTTAAAGTCTATATATTTAGGTTTCATGGAAGTGTCACATCTGTCATCTCTATTATTTGCCTTTTTTGGTTTTCCATTTTAACATTTTTGACTAAAGAAAAGATGGTAAGTTTAGGTTGGTTGATCTCACCTGGGTCAACTAAAAAATAAGTAACAAGTTAGTTTCATACTCGTCACCCTTGGTTGTCATAGTTTCCAACCTAATTAGACCTGCTAATGTGACATGAATCCAACTCAATAACTCCAGCCTCGGGTTATCATTTCAACTCAATTAATAGATGAATTGGGTTTAGTTTGAGTCCATACATACTACTCAACCTGCTATCCGGTCCAAACAACCTTATCGTACTTCAACCTATCAGCCTGACCTTAAAGTAACCAAAGAATTTAGGGTTTGGGTTGACATTTCTAACCTGATTAATAAACAAGTTAGGTTTTCATTACACACTACTTAGAAAAAAACTTAGGAAAAAATCTTTTAAAGAGATCATGTGGCATATGGATGGAGCCCATTGACCCCATTGTATAAAGGAAGTTCATGGATAGCTATCTTTTTCTTTCCTTTTTTTACTTTCTGTTCCTTTCAAAATCATGTTCATTTTCGCTAAAAAGTCATCTAATCAATGCTTTTGATCCATGTCTAACATTGCACAAACGATTGATTTATTTGATGTGCATCTTGCCTTTTTTTTTTCTTAGGAGTATTTGATCCGTGCCCAAAAATATTGGTGATTGTATTATAAAATATTTCTCATATGGTGAGATCAAATGTCCAGCACACTCTCTATCCGACTTGACAGCGTTGAACACAAACTAAAGAAAAGAATAAAAATTTGGGCACCTCAATGAGCATTTTTGGAATCTAAATAAGTAAAATGATTAAAAGGACATAAGAGGGGAAGAAAGTGTTCATCATTTTAAAAGGTTGTTAAATCAAAGAGATGGAGGAAATGGAGAACATCGGTATGAGAAGTTTTCGGAAGTTTTTTTTTGATAAAAGGTAATTGTATTAAGAGAGGGGAAAAGGATTTACAAATTCAAAAAAGGCTCCAAAGAGGGAGCAGAAAACAGAAAATAAGGCCAACAGACAAAAAGGCCAGAGAGAAGGATCTAAACTAAGTGACAGAGGATACATGTATTCTCAATGAGCTTGTGAGAGAGAGGAGCTGCTGGCTCACAAATGCCTTAGATATCTTACTCAGGGAGATGCTGAGGTCTTCAGAGAGCCTGGCTATAATGTGATGGAGAGGAGTGAGATGATCTTCAAAAATAGCTGCGTTCCTGGCTAGCCAGAGGGAGTATAGAACAGATAGGAAAGATGATGCCATGAACCTCTTGCCATTTGAGTCATTGCCGCTAGTAATAGAGGACCAAATAGAGGAGGCAGAAGAGGAGGAAGGTTGCTGAGCCTTTGAAGTGAGCAGGAACCATCGCCAGACGGACTGGGCTAAGCTGCAAGAGAAGAAGAGATGCCTGACTGAGTCCTCTGCTTGGAGGCAGAGAGGGCATCTAGAAGCTAGAGAGAATCCCAATTGTTGCAGACGTTCTTCAGTGGGAGTCCGGTTCAGCATTAGACACCAGCCAAAGCAAGAAATTCTTGGAAGAGAGAGACCATTCCATATATAAGGAGACCATTGTCGGATAATGCCTTTCAGCCTGATAGCATTCCAGGCTCTGTGCAGAGTCAGTAACCCATCAGGAGCTTCCTTCCAGAAGAGATGATCTGAGGCTGAGGCGTTGGGAATTAGAGAGGAAGTAGCAAAGGTCAACAGGTCTCTAACTGCTGGAGGTAAGCTGAGGGGGAATTGCCAAGAATCCGATTGGAAGAAGGAGGCGAGCCTTTGGGCTGGAGGGAAATCCAGGGAGGGAAAGACTTCTGAGAGGGGCTTGTCCCCATGCCAGGTGTCATGCCAAAGGTTGATGCTCTCTCCATTTCCAAAGATCCATGCACTACCTTGGTGTATGAAGTGCGAGAGACGCCTTATTCGTTTCCAGATGCAAGAACCGAATCTGGAATTTGAAGTGTCCCAGATTGAGCTTTCCTTGAAGTATCTATTCTTGAACCATGAAGACCAAATGGAATTAGTAGTGGAGGCTTGCCAGCCTAGCTTAAGGAGGGCTGCTGCGTTGACTACTGAGATCTTCCTAATACCCAGACCGCCTTCATGCTTAGGGAGGGAAACTTGGTGCCAATTGACATGACTGATCTTCGGGGAGGGGGAGTTGCCAGACCAAAGGAAATGGCGCATGAGGCGTGCAATATCCTTACAAATGGAGATGGGGAGAGGAAGGATGGATGCCAAGTGCATAGGAATGCAAGAAAGAACATGCTTGATAAGGATCACACGGCCAGCTAGAGAGAGGAATCTTGCCTTCCAGGCTGACAGCCTGCCATTAATGGAGTCCAACAGAGGCAGGAAATGGGCTTGTTTTGGAGTTCCAAATACGACTGGGAAGCCCAAGTACTTGAGCTGAGTGTGGCTGGCTTGCATACCTAGGATGGAGCTGATCCTTGCTTTCCTCCTGTTCCCACATTTGCCAAAGAAGAGCTGGCTTTTGGAGAGGTTTATGTGCTGGCCAGAAGCTGACTGGTACAGGTCAAGGAGATCTTTCAGGGCGAGCACACTGGAGGTGGCACCTTTCATCAGGAGAATTATGTCATCTGCGTAGAGAAGGTGGCAGGGAGTATGGGGGACTGTGGAGAGAGGTTTGATGATACCTTGGGTGAGGAGATTATGGAGGTGGAGGCTAAGAACTTCTTCTGCAAGGATAAATAGGTAAGGGGAGATGGGATCTCCTTGCCTTAGGCCACAATATGTGCTGAAAAAACCTTGAGGGGATCTGTTAATCATAATGGAGCATTTTGCTGTGCTAACACATTCTCTGATAATAGAAATCCAGGATTCTGAGAAGTTAAAGAATTTGAGAGTGGAGAAAAGAAAATTCCAATTGAGCTTGTCAAATGCTTTAGAGATGTCTAGTTTGAGGCAAAGAGAGCCTTTACTGAGATTGGAATTGAGCTTTTGGAAGAGCTCAAAGGCCAGGGCAGAGTGATGGTGGATGGACCTACCTGAGATGAAGGCTGCCTGGTTTGAAGAAATAAGCTTTGGAAGAAGGGAGCTGAGTCTGGATGAGAGGATTTTGGAGATAATCTTGTAAGAAAAGTTCAGCAAACTGATTGGCCTGAAGTCTGAGAAGGTGGTAGGAGAGTTTGATTTGGGGATGAGAGCTAGGAAGAAGGCATTGGTTGCTCTGTGGAGTTTCTTAGCAAGGAAGAAGTGTTGCACAGCTTTGGAGACTGAATGGCCAATGATTGCCCAGGTTGAGGTGAAGAAGGCTCCATTGAAGCCATCAGGGCCGGGAGAGCTATTTTTTTTTAGGCTGAAGACTGCTTCCTTTATCTCAGAATCAGAAGGAATGGAGGTGAGCATGGAATTGTCAGCATCAGTGACCTTGGGGCTGGCTGTCTGGAAGAGGACATGGTTTGGCTGGCTGTCGTGAGGTGTGAAAAGCTTGGAGAAGAACTGCACGGCTTGATCTTGGATAAAGATAGGGTCATCAGAGAGTTGGCCATTGACAGTGATCTGGGTTATCTTGTTAAAGGAGCCTCTGGCTTTGGCTGAATGATGGAAGAATTTGGTGTTCAAGTCCCCCTCTTTGAGCCATGAGATTCTGGACCTCTGCTGCCAATGGATCTCCTGGGCTTTGAGGGCCTCATGAAGAGAAGATTTAGCTGACTGAAGGGCAATCCTAAGGCTGTCTGAAGGAGAAGAGTCATAGTTCTGCTGGCACATTTGGACAGAAGCTTCAGCTAAGAGGATGTTGTGATGAAGCTGACCATAAATATCCTTGCTCCAGGATTTGAGGTTATTCTTGAGGATTTTGAGTTTTTTAGCCAGGACGAATTGAGGATTGCCATCAATGTGAGTCCTCCAGTTGGATTCTACTACCTCAAGGAAGTTGGGGTGAAGGAGCCATTTATTCTCGAATTTGAAGGGAGTTTTAGTGAAGGGAAGAGAGTTGGAGTATCTCAACAAGAGGGGACTGTGGTCTGAAGAGAGTCTGGGGAGGTGGAGAGTAGAGGAATCAGTGAAGGAAGCCAGCCATTGGGAGTTAACCAAAACTCTGTCCAGTCTGGCTGTAACGTAGGATAATCCTTGCCTGTTGTTGGACCAGGTGAATTTGTTGCCCAAGAAAGGAATTTCAGAGAGGCCAGCAAGCATCACCACTGATTGGAAGTCATGAAGGGAGGAGGGGGTGACCTGGCGAAGGCTGAGCCTTTCATGGTGAGCCAGGATGGCATTGAAATCTCCAAGGACGCACCAAGGATGAGCGGTTGGGGAAGTTTCCAAAAGGGCAGTCCAGAGGGCCTTTCTATTAGTGGGGTTGGTGGAGCCATAGACTCCGGTTATGAGGGAGGAGAGGCCAGAAGAAGGATTAGTGATGGTCAAGGAAAGGTGTTGAGTGGAGGCATTAAGAACTGAAGCTTGGAGCTGATGGGAAGACTTGGAGAAACACCAGAGTTTTGGGAAGGTTGGGGAAGGGAGGCTGGAATGGAAAGTGTCAAAGCCAAACTTAAGAATGCCGAGGATATGGGTGGAGGAGAAGGAAGTCATTGGTTCAGAGATAAAGATGAGGTCTGGGTGGTGATTACGGACGAGGTTAACAAGGACTCTAATGGTAGGGGGGTTTGCAATTCCCCTGCAGTTCCAGTAGAGAATATTCAACATGGAGAAAGGGTTGGGGAGGTTCTCTTGCTCTTAGACCTCCTAGTTATTGGGCCAGTGCCTAATGAAGATTTCTTGGACCCTCCTTTAGCCTTGGGGGGGAGTTGAAAGGTATGAGAAAGGTGCCTCACTATATCAAAAAACATTGTGCACAAATAAAAGGCACAATGAATTGGCCAAGGAAATAAAACTCACATGTTTTTGTTCAGATGCATATTGAAGAATGGATAGAAATGTATACTACAGACAAAATTGACAAAGATGAATGTCAGTGATTTTGCAATGGGCTCTTTTAATTATTATTATTTTTAAGTTAGATTGTCAGTAGCTGCTGTACACTCCTTTCATCAATTACCCATGAAAAACAGGCCACAAACTGTCTACAAATAACTGACGTGATCACTGCATAAACTCTGTAGTAACCCCCAACATCTATCCAAAAACAATAGCTCATAGCAGTCACATTAGGGTGCCGATGTCAGCATAGGATGTTGATGTCAGCACATATATTGCAGGAAAAAACACACCAAAACTGGGAAAAACCTCCTCTTGTTCAGTTGGAAGTCTGCTACTTGATGATGTGCTCTGATACCAAGTTGGAATTGCAGTTTTTAATTAATTTAGGGTTTAATGGAAGGTCAGATGGCAAATGTTTTGAGCTTTAATTGTAATCTCTTAAAGTGTTTATGTTAACACTTCTTTGAGAATTAATAACTTGTAAAGGTTATTGCTTAGCCTAGAAAAGCATAGTGTATGGGTTGATGTTAAGCCTTGAAAAATATTAGTGTAGAGGTTATTGCTTAGCCTTGGAAAGCATAATGTAAAGGTTATTGCTTAGCCAATTGAAAAACATGAATAGTGGAACTCCGGTGGGGTGTTGGAACACAAGTCGGTAGTAGATGTAGGCATTGAGGCCGAACCACTATAAATCCTTGTGTGTTGGTGCATGCTTTGTGGTGATTGTTTTTGTTAATTTTCGCATTTAGTTTGATAATCATCACTAGTGGCTAAATGAATTTAAGGAAGTCAAAATTGGGCATAATTGGTCACTAAGTTGTAACTCACCCTATTCACCCCCCCCCCTCTAGGGTTCGGATCCCGGACTTTCAAACTTCACTCGCTGACAGGTCAATCATGAAGATACATAACCTGTTATCTCCCTCTTCATATTATTCCACCAAAACATGTCCCTTAGATTTCTATACATTTTAGTACTTCCCGGATGTATAGAATATCGGGTGTGATGAGCTTCAAACATTACTGCCTATTTCAAATCTTCTTGTGCTGAACACATAACTTGTTTCGGAAGTATAGTACTCCTTCAACCAACACAAAATCTGGTCAAACAGTAATGTTACCCCTGATTTTCACCAATTTAGGATCTTCGAACTGTCTATCCTTAATATCTTTGATAAGGAGCGGTTTGAATACAGACATTGTTGCAATCATTTTTCGGTCGTTTACTATCTCAACAGACACGTCAAGATCCTTGAATTCATCAATCATATTCCACCCACTCTCCAATGATGCCAAGTAAGCAGATTTTCGACTTAAGGCATCAGCTACAACATTACCTTTTCCAAGTACATAGGTGAATGGAAGTCATAGTCTTTGATCAATTCTAACCAACGGCATTGCCTTAGATTAATATCCTTTTGAGTAAACAAATACTGAAGGCTTCTGTGATCACAATGAGCTTCAAAAGTCTCTCCATAAAGATAGTGTCTCCATTGCTTCAAAGTAAATACAACCGCCGCGAGCTCTAAATCATGAACCATAGGCAATCACATTGCCATTTTGCATTAGTACACATCCCAATCCTATACCGGAAGCATTAGAATAGATTACAAATCCTCCTCTTCCATCAGGTAATGACAAGATTGGGGCTGAAACTAATCTCTGTTTCAACATTTGAAAACTGGACTCACATTCATCATCCCATGAAAATGGAATATTCTTCCGAGTCAGTTTTGTCAATGGTGCTGTAATTTTAGGGAAGTCTTTCACAAACCTTCTATAATATCTAGCCAATCCTAAGAAGCTCCTCACTTCTGAAATATTCTCCGGACTTTGCCACTTAGTAATGGCTTCAATCTTAGCTGGATCCACTGCTAATCCTTCTCTAGTAATTATATGACCCAAAAGTACCACCTGCTGCAACCAGAAATCACATTTCTCTAGCTTTGCAAACAACTGATTATCTCTCAACAATTGCAATGATGTTCTCAGATGGTGTGAATGTTCTTGCTCTGACTTTGAATATACCAGGATGTCATCAATGAAGATCACAACAAACTGGTCGAAATATGGAGCAAAAATTATATTCATCAAAGCCATAAACACTACAGCTGCATTCGTTAATCCAAAAGGCATAACTAGAAATTCACAATGCCCATATCGGGTCCTGAATGTTGTCTTCTGTACATCCTAATCTCTAACACGAATCTGATGGTATCCAGATCGGAGATCAATATTAGATAAACATGCTGCACCTTCAAGTTAATCAAATAACTCATCAATTCTAGGCAACGGGTATTTATTCTTGATTGTTACCTGATTCAGTTTCCTATAATTGATACACATACGTAGGGTGCCATCTTTCTTCTTAACAAACAATACAGGTGCTCCCCACAGTGAGACACTAGGTTTAACAAAACCTTTGTCAAGCAAATCCTGTATTTGCTTCTTCAACTCATGCAATTCTGATGGTGCCATTCTATATGGTGCCCGAGATATGGGTGCAGTACCCGGCACAAGTTCTAAAGTAAAATCTACTTCCCTTGCAGGAGGTAGACGTAACACTTCTTTCGGAAACACATCTGGAAACTCACAGACTATAGGAATGTTTTCTAATTCCTTCCTTGGCTTCTTTTCAGTAATGAATGCAATGTAGCCTTCACAACCACTTCGCATCATACGTTCAGCCTTTATTGCTGAAACAAGCCTTGTATCAAACACCTTCTGTGTTCCTTCAAATAACACACTGGTATTGGCTTCATCTACTTTAAAAGTAATGATTTTGTGGAAACAGTCCAAATAGGCTCTGTACTTCACAAGCCAATCCATGCCAAAAATTACATCAAAATCATTCATAGCAAACACTACCAAGTCTGCTGGCATTGACACCTCTCCAATTTTAACACTACATTAGGGTACATGCAATTCACATACTACTTTTCTTCTCAATGGAGTAGTCACGGTAAAATCATATGACAGTTGTCTAATATGGTTTTGCATATCACAAACAAATGGAGGTGCTACAAATGACTGAGTAGAACAAGGGTCAAATAATGCAACCGCTGGTCTATTATCAACATAAATCATACCTTCCACCACATTAGCTGCAGCTTCAGCTTGTTCCCAATTCGCAGCATAGACTTGTCCTGCGACCTGAGGCCTATTTTGTTGTTGCTGTTGCCGTGGTTGTTGTTGTCTATGACGTTGCTGCCATTGACGCTGTTGTGGAGGAGCAGGAAATGTTGCCTGTCCCTGAGGAGGCAGTTACTGTGGAGCTCGATTATCTCTTCTAACTCTGGGACATTGAGCCATTCTATGTTCCATTGAACCACAAGTCAAACATGCCTCAGTGTTTCTCCAACAAGCTTCAGTTTTGTGAGCTTTTCCACATGTCTCACAAACTGGTTTAACTTCAGTTTTGGCAATATATTTTGTTTCTTACTCTTGTATTTGCCTCATTTTTTAAACCAAGGGCTACTACTCCTTTTAGGACCAGCTTTTGATTCCTGTTTTTCACGATGAACTTCTTCAGCAATATATGCTTTATCTACTGCATCATCAAATTGTGTAGGCTGTTGTCCAGCCATAACCATTTTCTTGTAAGATGGGTTCAAACCATTTAATAACCTTTTAATCTTCTTCTCTTCAGTATCTATTAATTCCTTAGCATACTTAGTCAGTTTTATGAATGTGTACACATATACTGTCACAGTCATTAGCCCTTGCTTCAAGTTTAAGAATTCTGACACTTTCCTCTGCCTCACATGCTCTGGAACAAAGTTCCTCTCAAACTGTTTCCTAAAAGTCTCCCAGAGAGTGGTTCCAGGTATTTCAATTACTGCACTCTTAACACCTTTCCACCAATCATTTGCTACATCACGTAACATAGAAGAGGCAAGTAGCACCCATTGCTTTGGAGTACACACAATGGTATCAAACACATCGAAGGTATCCACTCATCTGCTACCAATGCATCTTCATCACCATGAAACTTAGTGGCTCCCCACTTCCTAAATTGTTCATAAAGAACATTAGGATCTTTCTCCTTAGACTGCACTACCACTTGAGTACCACCAGTAGACAGTGGTTGAATTGGTGGTGCTTGTGGAGTCTGAATCTGAGCCTGCATCTGAGTTTGCACTTGTAACATCGTAGCAATTTGTGCTTGCATATTCAATTGAGTCTCATGGCTTCTTGCTAACCGATCTAAGATAGCAGTGAATTTAGCATCGCTATTAGGAGGAGTAGGAGGTGTAGGTGTAGGACCTTCATTTCCACTAACCACATAATCAGGATTATCATTCCCATTTCCTCCACTACCTGAGTCAGATTCTGAAAATAACACAGGAAGTTAAGATAGATATCTTTATACTTTTATCATATATATATATATCACATATAGTGAAAGCAAATCACATTTAGTGAAAGTAATGAGTCACAAATCCAAAAGTAGGATTTGATTCGTAATTTGTCGTTTCCTCACCGTGTCCTTACACTTTCTAAGGATTTTAAAATTTTCTCAACCCTTTCACTTGGCTCTGATACCATACAATAAGTATGACATGACTCGAGCCGAGATTATGATTAATCCGAGTTAACCCCGAGTCACGTCGCATACTTACTCCCGTGAATCTCAATCACATTAAAATTCATAAGGGATTTCAAATACACATTATTCGGAATATTCACAAATATACATTTCTTAAATAAAACAAATTCATTTACACTATGTATAAAACTAATCACTTGCATATTTAAATACAATGCAAGGATAAAAAGTGTAAATTTTCCACTCAATCCCATCCTAAAATTTTCCGTTCAATTCTCATTTGTTTTCATTTCATTTCCACTCAACTAGTCCTCCTGGAGGAACCAGATTGGTAATCTTCGCTAGCGTTGTGGCCTTAGAAGGACCGGCATAGGCAGCTGAGCCTGTAATGTCATCAATAACACTATGATTTGACAATTCAGCAATGTATAAACAATTACATGATTAAACATGCTAATTACACATTTAATTCATCTAACTCATTATTAGACTATTTCAAATCCAATTTATAATCAATAAGAGTCTTTTTATTTGGCAAACTGAAATAGTATTTCACATTAAAATTCATATTCCATCTTCCTGAAAAGGAAGGATTCCATCTTCCATACGGAAGGATTCATATATTGTGGGACTTATCAGAGCCCGGGCCAGGGGCAACTGATATCACCACGGAGTTCCGGAACACTCCCGAATAATCTGCTGCCGTAGTATCAGCTCAAAAGAGCTTATAGAAATCATCATGTAGTGCCAGACTCAATGAATAATACAATTATCACTTTAATACCGTTAAATTACAATTAACGAATACAATCAAATAAATAATTATTTACGAATTCAATTCCTATTATACTTCATTTCGAATACCATTCAATGTACAAATTTAATTAAATAATACCAACCATTCAAGTGTAATCCTCAGTTGTTTAATGTACGTGTTATTCTCGATGGACATCACACTATATGTTGATTTTGTACATTAAAGTTTCGTTAATCAACACCAATGGAGGTAGAAATAACATTAACAACCTTGAAATAATCAATAGGCTCTTACCCCATGATTTCAGGATTAAATCCAGAAATTTATTCAATTTTGGTTAGCTGTTCGGTGACCTGTCGGTGGACCGAATAGCTCAACTCGGTTAACCGAACTTACTCAGCTAACCTATAGAAGTTGATCTTTCATTTATAGTCAATTTCAGACTGTCGGTCACCTCTCAGTTAACCAAACTGTGTCGGTTACCTCTCCGTCACTTGTCGGTTCGCATTCCAAAGACCTAAAACTTCACTAAATTTCAAGAGGACTCGGTCGACATCTCGGTCGATCGAACCTTACTTGTCGGTCAACCGAACATAGTTCGATCACCTCTCGGTTCGGAAACCAGAGAGCAATTTTTCTCTTGTTTACACTCTCGATTGGCAGTTCGGTCGCTTGTCGGTCGACCGACCTGCACATAGAATCTCTTCAGAATTCTGAAACGAATTCTGTGTTGAAAGTTAATCTCCATAACCTGAAATAAACACTTGGAACCTCCTGTTCCCTACCTCAAAGACCATTTAAACACAATACAACACTTCTATTCCATCATTTTATCACTATAAACATCATTCAATTGATCTATACATCATTCTAATCTATACAATTCCAATAACTTCACATCTAATGACAAAAGTGTATAACAAATAGCAATTTAATCACAAGTAATGTCTATACTTGTCTTTTAGCTAAGTTTGATTCAAAATCCTTTTGATAGCTTGAAGTTTGAGATCAAAACCTGATCAATCCAAACCTTAACCCCAAAGAAACTTAAGAAAAATGATGGAGAAGATAATTAACACAAATTCCCTCTCTCAAATCACTTGTAAAACTTCAAAGATTGACAATCGTGGAAGAAGAATGAAGAAGAAAGCATGGAAGCAACTTGAGCCTAGATTTTCTTGAAGTCTTTGGAATGAAGCACTTGAATGGCATGGAGTTGACTCATTTGACACTTATCATATGCACTCTTGCACATAAACCCTCCTTCTTTGACTTATTCTTAGTTTGAGTCAAATCAAGACTCACTTGATTCATTTCAAGTCAAACGAAAATGTGTATTTTATGAAAATTGTTGTACTCATTGAGATACACACGGTATCAAATTTCACCACATTCGATGAAATACGCTAAAACTCGTATTTACGGAAAAGTCCTTTAATTCCATCAATTTGAGTATAAAATCAACTCAATTAAGCCAATCTCTTCCAAACTCTCTCATTCTGCTTAATTCAGCTATTTCAAAATTAATTTGATCCATTTCAATCATTAATCATCGTTAAATTGATTAATCATGCTTAATATGCATTAATCTCGATTAATTAGAGTTAATCTTGATTAACTCGGGATGGAGTGTAACACCAAGCAAATAAATATCATCCATCTGCTATAACCTTTTCCCAGCAATGCAGGGTAGGTATTTGAAATCATTCAAACATCATGCTTTAAGAAAAGTCACTGCTTTACAGGTTTCCACCACCAGTTTATAAAAGCCAAACTCATTTCTTTTTCGCCTTTCCTTCTTTATGATATATTAAGCAAAAGTCTTGTAAATATTTAGATTCTGAAGAAGTAGGATTTACTATAGACCCGATTTCTGAACCATATTATGCTTATGAAAGGCTGTGATTACTGGTCCTGCAGTACTCTTTTTTTTTTCTTTTTGCGTTAATTTGCACGATCTCTGAGCACTTCAAGCTCCATCTCAGAGGGGTCAGTTGCTTGAATCTCATAATGGATTCCATCGATCTCCCGCCTGAAGCGATCCTTTGACGTTGCATATAGCATCTTAGCGCGGATACGAGATGCAGATGGTGACCTGGTGCAGGCAATGACTGGTCAATGAAGTGATGAAGACACAAACAACATTGACAACAAGAATGATATAGATAATGAGATCAAATGCATAGAAGGCCAACACAGGGCATGTGCCAAGCACAAATGCAAAGGACCTAGAAGATTTGACAAGCTAACACTTTCAGGTGTATGTTGCATACATGATACATGCATCTAGGAAAACAGATATAGATAAAAATAAGATCCTGAAGTTATTATTCCTCCACCATCAGTTTTAAAGCCACATGCAGTTGAATATATAGATGAGATACTGATTTTTCGTTCATTATATTCAACAGTTAAAGGGCCATAGAGTGGGGAAAATGTACATTTATGAGGGAAATACTTAAATGCATCAGAGCATTTAAATACTGATTTATTTTTATTTTTTTGAAGAAGAATACTAACTAAGATCTCTCTGAATAGTTGTATTCTTTTTTCTCTTCGACATGTTTGTACAGCCATCATTATTGGTAGTGAACTTGATACTTAGTATAAAATATAAAGAGATTTGCAGTCTGTGAGGGAATAATAATATGTGTAGCAGTTAAAATTCAAAATGTTATAAAACAATTTATGGAAATTAAATGAAACCATATTGATAAATTCACGGTGGCAGTACATACCATAGTGGAGTGCTTTGCATATGCTTAGCTGGAGGGTATATTGAGTTTGTGAATCTAGTGAGAGAAGCATGCTCAGGAGCAAAAAGAAGAAAGGCTTCTCTATAAAGAAGGCGAAAACCTAACAACGAGACATGACACCATCATAGTGTCAACACTACAATGGACCCTTCTGAGATTTGGCCATATGAGTTCTCCTGGCCAAATTTCAGAAAATGCATAATTTAATTAAATAAAAATAGTTAGGCACAGATGGGCCATGTCTAGGAAGTCTCATACAATAATGAATAGGTATTGTATCCAACATGGACAGTCTGATGAGATTTCGCCATATGAGTTCTCCTGGCCAAATTTCAGAAAATGCATTTAATAAAATGCATAATTTAATTAAATAAAAATAGTTAGGCACAGATGGGCCATGTCTAAGAAGTCTCATACATTAATGAATAGGTATTGTATCCAAAATGGACAGTCTGAAGGATTTCAAGAAGCCTGGTATAGTAGAACGGGAATCAATATCATTTATATTCCAATTTACATATCAAAATTTGTGGTGAAAAGAACTCACCAGGCAATGAAGAAAATTTTGCTCTTCTGGCAGTTCTCCTGGGTGACAAAGTCAAAATCATAGATGGCATATCGACAGTCATTTTCTGGCAGAGCAGCCATGAAGTCATCATAACTCTCAGCTGGGAATCCTGTCTTCTCCACGATGACCTCCTTTCGCTTCTCATCAATTTTGAAGATTACATAACGGTGCACCTTCTTTCTCTGGAGCTCCAGATATGTATGCTTGCAATGGTCAGCGACACCCATTCCAGAAGATGCATTCGACTGAAAATTAAGCTCTATGGTCAGATATGTAAACAACTAATTTATTTGAATGCTCATATTGAGGACAAAGAAGGTAAAAGCAAAGATACTGGCAGACTTTAGGAGCTTAAAACGACCCAGGATTTGTTCAGGATCACAATCGAAGAGATAAAAACCTTCCATATACTATTAAGCTCTAATTTCTAACAGTTGGAGAGCTACAAGGATTTTCCGTGTGAAACCAAGAGCTAAAACAAAAGCAGGTTTGGTTTGAAGACTAGTTTCATCAAAGATGATAACAATACATTACTTGATCATAAGAAGTTCTAATTCAATCAAGAAGGATCTTGACATTATAAAGAAGGTAAAATGACTTTCATATCTGATCACAAGCAACTTTTTAAAAGCTTTCACTAAGGAATGCTTGTTTGAACCATACTGAATTCCTAGGAATTCTACGCAATGGCTTCTGATGAAAGGGGCTAAAATTGAAGCAACAACAGGAAATATCCACGAAGGGCCATCAACATGTCTCCTCTTTAGTAGAAAATTATAACCCAGACATCACCTTAGTAAATCAAATCCTAGGAAAGTGAAGATTTCATCTACATCACCTTACATCAATACACACCTCCTTAATATTCCTCCATAAGAGCCCACTTTACCAAATATGAATTCCTGAGAATTCAATACTAGGGAGGCAAATGGACCCTGAACAGCTGGCTGTTATCATAGGGCAGATAATGAAAGATACTAAAGTGAAAACCAAAGTACAGGAAGGGAAAACCATGTGACCTTTTTATATCATACTAATAAAACAGAGAAACATTAGGACTCATTTGCCTACTTCATAAACACCTAGGAGTTGATAGTAAAGGGGGTTTTATCAAAAGATTATTAAAGAGGAGAGGGGTGCATGGTCCAAGGTGGGATATAGATGGGAACATCATGTTTCTAGGATATAGTTTACGGGGGTCATTGGCAGGTAATCATTTCTTATAAAAAAAGAAGATTATTTGATGGCCCCTTGTGGTTCCTCACCTTTATTTCTTCAATTTTAGCCCCTTCAGTGGGAAGGCATTGCTGGGAATTATTCGGACTTCGATATCAATTAAAGAAACAGGCCCTAAAAGATTTTATAGAGATCAAATTAGTCACCTACCTACAATTAAAGGCCAGAGGAGAGAACCACCTCGAGAATGCAAAAACCTACTATAACCCTTATATTTGCATTGTAGAAAACAAATGGCACTGACCACACAAATAACATAATATCCAAAAAAGGACATTGTAAAGCTTTATTATGAATCATTTAAAGCTTGCAAGAATTGGAGGCACCACTCTAAACCCCTCAAAATAAAAGAAGAAAACTTTAGCAAATTGTTTAAAGAAAGTATAGTATCATAGTTAGTAACATCTGCCCTATTGAAAAGCTTTTTAGAAAGCAAATATTGTTTAGTGTAGTGCAGCAATTGCTTGCCAGTGAGATAATCATCCCAGAATCCATAGTACTAAGAAGGATTTAGTATAGAATCAATTGTCTATAATATATAAGGGTTGTGTAAAGATCAAACAAGATTTCAGCAGTAATATGATGCCCAAATGGGAAAGAAGCACCTAAATCCTATAACAAACCCAGGTATATATAGTGCTCGGCTTGTAATGATGTCTATTTTACTTAGATTTTCAGTTTGTACAAGTGGGCCTATGGAATCGTCTAAACTGTTAAAATGATAAGACCCACTGTGGATGGGCTTATTCACAGAAAATTTCTAAGTTGTAAGATCCTAGGGAATCCTTAGCTTAATTTTTATTGAAGCCTTGAAGGTAGACAAATGCCTTATTTTCTTACTTAGTTGTCTATTCCCAGCAATAAGTTGAAGGATCAGGTTTCTCCAACTGGGAGATTACCTGTGGCATACAAAGTTGAGGTAGTGCCTTTTTATACCAACGGTTTGGACATCTGAATAGAGGCCTTTAGACACTGAAAAATTGAGAAAAATTGTACATCTAGCAAACAAGACTCTGTATACTTACTCAAAAACAAGATTACTATTAAGATCTTTAGGAAAGCAAACCATGAAGCATTCCACCACAGTCAAATGCCAGTTGAACATTCCAAAATCATCATATGTGTTCCTCAAAATAAGTGGCTTTAAGAAAACTGCATATAACTGATGACATGAGGAAACATTCATAAAAGGATTAAATATCTCCTCAAATAAAATAGAAAACCCAAATCAGATTAAAATATGTTTAGGAGATTAAAGGCCAATCCCTAAAATCCATGTGGACAACATCAATGTCCATCACTGGATAATGCAAATTGAAAAACACAACAGTCAAAGATAATAGACACCAAGTGAGCTATCATGAAAGGTGAAAAAGACAATCTTCCACAATCAATGCAAAGAAATCTGAAAGATCCAGATGCAGCTAAGATCTCTGGACAATTGAAGAACAAGGAGTTTAGCTGAAAAAGAACTCCTTGTGGCTGGACATTCTTTAAAACCCAGGAAATGGAGGAGATCAATTTCCGTAATTGAAAGAACATTGAATAACATTGTATTAAAAGAAACAGATTGTTGAAATAAACACCTCAAAGAGAAATCATGAAAACATAAATTCCTTCTATTGATGCAATTAAATGTAAGAAATTGGTACTTTGAAAATAAAAAATACAACTAAGAAAATTATTGATTGCCAATGAAGAGCGCCCAAAGGCAACTGATAGACAGAAAATTGGCAATCTCAAACACCCAAACACCCAAATGAAAAGGATCGATTTTCATCATAGTAAGGAAATTAAAAAAAAAAAAAAAAAACAAGTGCGCCATTAAAGAGATGAGTCCAAAAAAACAGATACAACAGGAGAAAAAAATGATAATAAAACAGAAACATTTTTCCATGATCAATGCAACGCAATTGAAAAATTAAGGACTACTAAAACCATAAATACACACAGAGAAAAAAAAATGTGAAAAACCATAGCAAAGAGGATCGGACACATTCAAGTGCCAGACAATTGAAACAATAAGAGCCAAATCCCAATTCAATTTAAACTCAACAAAAGCAAACCAAACATGTTAATAAAAAACTAGAAAAAAAAAAAAAGAGGCCATATATCTATATATAAACATTCATAAGGTAGAAATCTCCAATTAATGCATGAAAATGCACCAAAATAAAACAACCGCAAAAATCCCCCGAGGCCAGAATCTATGAAGTATGATTCTAACATAAGAAACTTCTTATTGTGTAATTCAATCAATTAGATGAAAGTTTTTAAATATCTGAAACTTAGACACAAAAAGTGAATAGATGAGAAACAAAAGAGAGCCCAATCTAGAATGTGATCTCAAAGGCTTACTGGTCTCATGAAAGACATTGCTACTTTGATTGGAGAATTCAGAGGGTTGAAAAGGGTCTGAAGAGAAGCTTTGTTCTTGGGGAAGGAGGGATCCCTTCAAAATGGAATAAAGGTGGGTTGAAGTTAAAGGAAGGGAAGGAAGGAGGGCCATTCAAAATCAAATTCCCACCTTTTTTTGTAATTTTTTCTTCCTTTTGAGAAAGTACAGTACACTTCCGAAGCACTCCAAATTGTGCTCTTTTCATCATCTAGGGAATGGTATTATGCAGTCGGCAAATGGGGCGGGTCAGGTCTAAACAGCTACGTGGGTAAATCCATAGTTGATACCCTAACAGAAGCCAACTGGTCCAACTTAAGGGCCCGTTTGGTAATTTTACTGTAAAATAAAAATTAAGTAAAGCCTCCATTGTTAGTCGTACTGGGTCTAATCCACTACAAATTAATTACTCTGGACCAATGCAAAAATGGTGCTCAGAAAATTGCTTTCTACTGTGGGACTACCTTAATTAGGTTTATACTTTAAGGAGTGTAGCCCTTTATGAGGTTAAGAAGGGTTACGTGGGTCAATCCAATGTTTATGGTGTAGGTCAGAATCAGGTCAGGTGAGACAAGTCAGATGTGGGTTAGGTTGCATACAGAGACAGCTGATGACACCATAGATAGGCTCATAGGCCACAAGGTATGGCTATAAAAGGACACCACCAGAGAAAAATGGATTAGGTCCAAGTTCATGCGCCACAGGTTGGGGGTGTAAGTTAATGCTAATGGGTCGTGTCTGGGTCTAATCCGCTAGGCTGAAATCCTACAGTCTTAAACATTGTGATGATAAACGTAGTAGTGCGACACTAAATTGTAATTTGCAGAATAACTTGTTATACTTGTATGTTGTTTAGGTTATGACTTTGGACCAATAGCACGCGACTAAACATCATTGGGTCTAAGCTAGTAAAATTTTATACAATACCAAGACCTGATACCCAACCTGAACCGACCCATTTACAGATCCTAGCTTCAGCCAAAGTACGAGTCAATTATAGATGATCACAAATATCTGACTAATCGGCCATTATGATCAAATGGGGCTGCTGATTATTGTAACCATGGCCCATGGGTTTCTAGAGTGGCTTGACAGTTTAGACGGGCCCACAGCTCTTTTTCAAGTCTCGACCAATTTCATTGAGCATCCTAGAAATGTGTGCTGCACAAATTTAGTGCTCCCATGGTACATTCAACAATTGCTTCTCTCTTTTGCTAGTGTAAAGAGAACCCAAAAAAGACTACAGAAAAAGGAAAAGAAGTGGTGAGGAAGGAGAATATTTTTTGGGTTGGCTTGTCTACTGGTGAGAGTGGAAAGGCCGAAAGGTTAGATTCTCTTTCTCATTTGCTTTTTCTTTGGTTGAGGGAAAGTGAGGTGCAAAAAGAATGTCTCTATCCACCAATACCATATGTGTGGGGTCCATCTTTTGGTGATCCAAACAGCACCAGTATGTCTCGTGACCCATGGATCGTTTGTGATTAGACAATTCTAATGTTCTAAATATGGCTGCACAGAAAATTCGATATCACCGATAAATCGGGCAAACCCGATCGAACCGGGGAACCGGGCAGTTCGGATCTATTTTATAGTAGATCGGTTCGGTCTATGATTTGAAAATTGTAGAAACCGCTTAGATCGATCGGTTATCGGTTTGAACCCCTAGTTCAAAGCCTAAACTGAATCGACCGCTATATTATGTAATTTAAGTATTTGACTATTTAAATTTTTAGGGTTTCATGATAGTCGATATGGATTTTTATTTTTGCCCTAAATATTTGAATAAATGCAAAGGATGGGGGTGTTATTACTTTTCAATTTCTGATTTTCAAATAATAAATAAATAAATTAACGTTTTAACCAACCGAACCGAACTGAAGTACCATGTCCATTGGTCGAATCAGATTGGTTAATTAAAAAACGATTGCTCCTATTTGGTGGTTGGTTTTAGTGCTAAACCGATCCAAACCGCCCATGTTTAGCCCTAGTTCTAATTTGGTGTCCCCAAATGAATAGTTAACGGTAATGGTACGTGCTTCACTAATCACTGATCTATTGGTGAGATTACCCAGATGAGCAGTTTCGACCACAAAATCAAGGGTTTTAATGCAACTCATCGCAGGGGTGGGTGAGTGGGATTGTTTGCCTTGTAGGAGTACGAGATGGACCTCCACAATGCATATGCGCCTCTTTCTTTACTGAAATACAGAGAGATTCCTAGCTGGAGAATTTTGGGGCCTCATTGGCAAGCAGGCATTTCTAACAAGAATTCAAGGTGTGGAGTATTCTTAAAGTTCTTGTTAGGAATGCTCTAGTTGGTTGTACCATATATTCTTATAAGTTGGAATTCTTGGCATTTGGAAAGACAAAAACATGAGCATTTGGAATGTTAGAATTGAACCACACATTCCAAGAATTCTGAGAGGATGAGATTTCAAGGAGAAATCTGAGAACTTTCAGCATTTGCAATGGTCATATTTTATTTGTAGATTCAAGGCCAAAAACTTTGTAAAATCTTTTTTTTTTCTTGATCTCTACCGTTTTCCTTTCCTTTTTTCATGTTTTTTTCCCATTTTGATTTTATTTAATGAAAAACCTAAATGAGTAAAATGTTTTTGTTGGGCATCCAAAATCTTGTTTGAGATTTTTTAGAAGAAATAGGGTTTTGGTGAAATAATGTTTGGATGAAATAGATGAGATTGTCATATGTAGAAAAACAAAACTCATGGTCATATGATGGCGGTTTTGATGAAATAGGGTTTTGGCGGTGGCAATTCACAGAAACTTGTGGCTGTGAACATGTTGAAACAGAACCCATGGAAGGATTATGGCTGTGCTTGTGATTGCAGAAAAATGGGCTGTGAAGTATTTCTTTTGTCGCCACCGCCCCAAATCGCTTCGAGATAATCCTGGATTCGTTCATTCCTAGGAGAATTTATCAAACTCTCTCACTTCAAAGTTCAGAGTGAAGCAGTTTTTTTAATCTACATTGTGCCTTAAGGCAATACTTTGGTGCAGGGATGCTGATTGCTGCATTATATTTTGATTTGGTGTAGTGATGTGCTCCATCCAATAAACAGTCACCGCATCAGTTTGCATTTTAAATGGCTTCACATCTATGAAATACTTATTCAAAGTTGACAAATTCATCTTATTCCACTATTGCCCTTTTACAACTTACAAGCCCTCTTATAAACGTTCAGAGAAATAGACCCAACCCTAGACAAAAGGGTTCAATGCATACTTTGCATGGCCTACCCACCACTAAAAACCTAAGTGCCATTGGCGTGCCCCGGAGACATTTTAAGAGAAATTCTATATGAACCCACATAACTTGTTGAGCACACCTACAATCTGAGCTCACCACATAAAAAATATAAAGGACTTATTTTTGCTGAGCCCACCCACAGTAATTCCCAAGCTGCCCTTCTCCTCTTTCTCCTCTTCTCTCCTCTTCTTCTCAAAAATGGAAGATGCATTCTCCCCTTCTTCAATGTCTTTCTTCTTTAGAAAAAAAGGAAGCTCCTCCAATGCCTTTCTTCTCCCCCAGAGGTAAACTCATTATCTAAAACTTCTTACTTTTTTGTTCTTCTATTCTTAGGTTTTTAAAAATTTTTCCAGGTAAATAAATATTTTTCTAGAGAAACAGGTGTAATCTATGCAAATGGAATGGAGGGTGGGTTGCAATTGGGAGGGAAACATCATTTAATGAAAGGCATGGGAGAGAGGCGAAGGAAAATCCCGAACGGAGTGAGACAAAAAAAAAATTGGTTGCGTTATGCACGGGAACGTAGAGCCGTGCACATAAAATTTTGCACGGCGACCCAAGACATGCACATTTTTTTTTTTTGCACGGCATATGAAAACCATGTAGGTTGCATTTGCACGCTTTTTCACAGCCGTGCATGTGTGATTTGCACAGATAATGAAAATCGTGCACGTCTCATATGCACGGCTAATCAAACCCGTGCACTTTCAGAGATGCACGTCCTTGAGTTTCTGTGTAGATATGTGCACTATCTTGTGTAGCCTAGCATAGTAAAATCAATGAGTTTGTTTACTTATGTGTTAATATGAATGATTTATATATTTCGGGTATTGAAACAAACTAGTGGACATGCTGCCAAGCCGAGTTCGTTGTGGTAGTTGTTCAACGTCAAGCCGCGGAGGCGTTGTAATTAGTTCATCGACCTCGCGGGGTAGGATTGGTGTTGCAGGTTCATCGGTTTCACACGGACAAGGTCGTGTTGCGAGCTCATCTATCTCAAATCGTCATCAACTAACGGCGTCAGAGCGGAGACGCAATGCGCAACAGGATCCACTTCCAGATCTGATAGAGGAGTATGAGGAGGAAGTAGCCTTTCAGGGGGCTGCATATGATGAGACGACTGACGAGGAGGTACAACTGGTCATTCCAGAGGAAACCGGTGGTCGAGGATCGTCAGGCAAGTCCTATTTCGGGCGGTCTAGATGATCTATCTGTCCTTGTTAGTTTTAAGATGCACAT
Organism: Cinnamomum chago; assembly: GCA_038049695.1. Taxonomy (NCBI): domain Eukaryota; kingdom Viridiplantae; phylum Streptophyta; class Magnoliopsida; order Laurales; family Lauraceae; genus Cinnamomum; species Cinnamomum chago. The sequence goes on from CP142457.1 coordinate 36,897,394, forward strand.
AGCTATGTCGATATGGATAGGGGAGGTATAACATTCATTCTAACAGTGTGTTAATTATTCGTTTATCTTAATTTTAATATGTTGGAATCTAATTTTAATATATTTTCTTACAATGTGCAGTATCGTGATCCTCTTAAGTGTATAAATCATGAGCCTAAGTTGAGATCGTGGTATCTACCGTAGCCTAGGGTCATGGACCCCGCTTTTGTCATCTCCTTCCTCCCCGGGGCTGTCGGGGTCTGGTGGAGGAGAAAAACAAGTATCAACATTTTATTTGTACTGGTATGCCAGATTTTCTATTCTACTTGTAATTTGAAGTGGTGGTTTGGAGATTCACCTTCACAAGTAGAAAGGAAATCAACTCTTTTCTCTAACTTTCTATTGCACATATATTTTTAATAAAGAGACACAATTTTTTTTAAATGCCGTGAGAGGCGATTTCATTTTGTTTGCCGTGAAAGGTGGTTTTTTTTTGTGCCGTGAAAGGCAGTTTTTCCGTAAAAGGCTATTTACAAATCTCATCAATAATGAAAGACAAGAAATGTGATTTTTTGTCTCTTTACAAAGAATACAAAATACAATAGAAAAGTAAGAAAAGGAATTTGACTTCTCAAGAGATTGCGGGGACTCGTTCAGATCGACGGTCACAAGTCATATATGGACTTTGCCATCGTCCTTTAGATGAGAACACATAATGCTTTGACTCTTTGGATTGGCTTGGACCTCAGTTTTTTAGAGGATAAAGACTAAGGGGAGGTCGTATATCCGATAAAAAACCGAGTAAATGGGCTGAAAAGCCGCATTTAGGCCACGTTGGATAAGAGGAAAGGGGACCTTGCCTTGGGGTGCCGGGGGGGGGGGGGGGGGGGGGGGGCACTTTGATCACCTTGTGGTGTTTCTGCAGCAGAGTAGCAGAATTTCTCTCTCTTGCTTGTATGTATGGATATGTCTCTCCGTGAGCCTGTGTATGTGTCTCTGGATATGTATGTGGATCTCTTCTTGGGATGATCCCTTTTTATAGGCTCTTGGTAGCCATTGATGGACTCGATTTCCTTCCTTTCCTACCCCATCCGTCCCCGGGGTCACCGAAAAAGGCCGAATGAGGGGAAAAAAGGGGGAGAAAGGAGAGTATCAACATTTTTGTACTGGTATGCCATATTTTCTATTCTACTTGGAATTTAAAGATGGTGATACGGAGATCCACCTTTGCAAGTAGAAAGGAAATCAACATTTTTTCTAACTTTCCATTGCACATATATTTAAGAAAAGAGACAAGGTTTTTTTGTTTGTCGTGAAAGGCGATGTTTGTTTGCCGTAAACGGCGATTTGTGCCTTGGAAGGCAATTTTGTGCCGTGAAATGCGATTTACAAATCTCATCAATGAAGAGAGGCAAGAAATGTGATTTTTTGTCCCTTAAAGAAAATACAAAATACGACAGAAAAGTAAGAAAAGAGATCTGACTTCTCAGGAGATTGCAGGGACACATTTAGATCGACGGTCGCAAGTCATGTATGGAGTTCACCATTGTCTTTCAGATGAGAATACTTGATGCTTTGATTCTTTGGCTTGGCTTGGACTTTAGATTTTTTAAAGGATAAAGACCAAGGGAAGGTCCTATATCCTATAAAAAAAAATGAAGAGACGGGCTGAAAAGCAACGTCTTGGCCATGTTGAATACAAGAGAAGGGGGGGTGCTTTGCCTTGGGGGGAGTGCCCCCTAAGGGACTTCAATCACCTTGTGGTGTTTGTTGCAGCAGAGTTTCTTCAGAACTTCTGGGAATTCTGGACGATCTTTCTGGCTGACTTTTTGTCGATTTTTTCTAGATCCTTTCTCCTTGGAATGATCTCCTATTTATAGGCCTTTGGTAGTCATTTAGGAGTGTTTATGAGTTTTGATGGCCTTAAAGCTCCATGATGGGAGGAGTTACAAGTTTTTATTTCTTGATTTTGTAACTCCTTTTTCCTTGAATCTAATTAGCCGATGGAGAATTGTGGGCATTTAATCGCCTTTAATCTCCATGATGAGAGGAGTTTCATGGGTTTATTGGCTTTGACTTGTAACTCCTATTTCCTTGCTTTTGATTGGGCTGTCCAAAATAATGAGTTAATGACTGCATTTAGTTGGGTCAATTAACAGCATTAAGTGGTCACCGGGGATTTGAAGAGTCGCAGGCCGTACCTCGTCTTTTGGAATTCTTCATGTAATGATCGACGATGGATTTTCATGTTGATTGATGTCAGATGACCATGCAACTTTAGACATAGATTGCTAACAGCGGGCCGGTGCTATCGGTCTTGTCGATTTCTCGATCGATCGGACAGAAAGTGTACTTTCTTGGTCGGCGGTTGGCGATCTTGGAGCGATCAATGACAATTTCATGCTCTTAATGGCGGATCCTTGATGTAGACGGAGATCAGTTGTTTCCGAGCATCAAAAATCAGATTTTCAGGAAATCACAAGGGCTAGAACTCCCGAAACGCGAAAAGGATCGAAGAACGGGCCCTCCGGCGGAAATCCGGCGACTTGGACTTCCAGGTTCGCCGGCGACCATGGGGTTTGGCCCCCTTTGGTCGCCGTTTCGTCAGCCGATTTTCGAGCTTTTTGTTTCTTTTTTTCTCCTGTATTTTTCTTGACATTTTTCCTCACTTTTTGGTTTGATTCTCTTGAAGAAAACCCGACGAGAAGTCGTGCAAAACCAGGGCACAAAGTTTCCTATGTTTGAAAAAAGCCGAAGACTTTGCCGCGTAGAGTTACTGATTTTTGGTTAAGAGTCGAAACTAGGTCAAACGATGTCGGAATGACCTGAAATTTGAGGTGAAGCCTCCCGAGTAGTAGATAGGACCAACCATGGGCTTTTGTTTGAGTTTTGAACCCGTTGGGGTCTCGTCGCTGCTAGGCTTGATTTTACCGCGAGGAAAATGTCGCGCTTTGATGTGCGGTTAACCGATGTTCAATTTACCTGAAATTTGATGGGGAGCCTGTTGCTGTCATTTTAAGATGACCCATTAGCTCCGATTTGGATGTCATGGTCCTGGGGTACTCCACCGCCGGTAGCCTTGATTTTTTTGCGAAGCATCAAAGTCGGGTCAAACGTTGTCGGAATGACCTGAAATTTGACATGCAGCCCTTTTGAAGCATGTAGGCCAATAATGGCGTCGACTACCATCCTAGAGCTTAGGACCAGCTTGATGGGCTCCACAAAGACCAGCATGAACTTCTTTGAGAGTTTTCTCAGCCTCTTGTTGTGACAAGCAGCGCAGAAGTACTCCGTCGAAGGATTTTCTATAAAGCATTTTTGAAGGTATATCCAAATGAAAGTTTGGGGCTCGTCTTTGAATGCTCACCCGTTCTTTTGGATCTTCAGGGAGGATTCCGAACATGATGTAATCAATGAAAGGATCTCTCTAGTCGCCGATTGGAGGTTTGAGGATGGAGATCCAACTTCCGGCCAATCGGTGGCATTCAACAACTGCTTGGTGTGTATTAAAAGGAGGATGAATCCTTCTTTGACACTTTGTAATTTGCATGTTATCCATTTCCTCGATCGCCATGGATACAGTAAGTCCGGCCAGGGCATTTGCACGGATGTTCTCACCTCTGAGGATATGAGTGATATGACAGATGTCAAACCTTTGGCGAAGTGATTGCGCCTTGTTGTAGTAAGGCAAAAGATTAGGCTTCCTGACCTCAAATTTTTGATTCAATTGGTTGACGATCAGTTGAGAGTCTCCAAAGACTTTCAACATGGTGATGCCGGATTTGAGGGCTAGTTCTAGTCCTACTATTAGAGCTTGGTATTCAGCTGCATCGTTTGAGCATGGTTCTAGTAGCGAGAAAACATGTGGAATCATGTATTTGTTGGGACTAACAAAGAGGATGCCAACTCCCGAGATCAGCTTTCTTTTTTCATTTGTCTTGGTTGCACCGTCAAAGTACATGTTCCAGGAGGCATTTGGTGAGAAAGTCTCCACGTTGTAGACAGGTTCGTCTAGGAGATTATCTCTGAGTGGGGAATCTTTAGGCAACGGATGCTCTGCGAGGAATTCTGCTAGGGCTTGGCCTTTGATTGCCTATTGTGGTACATACCTGATATCAAATTGTGATAGGAGGATGGACCATTTTGCCAGTCGGGCATTGAGAGAACCTGCTTTTGTGACAATGACCTTTAAGAGATTGATCCTCGAGATCAGGTAAACTGTGTTCGAAAGAAGGTAGTGACATAGCTTTTGTACAACGAACATCACTGCAAGACATTCTTTCTTGACTGGAGAACAGCGATGCTCCGCTCCTACCAACATACGGCTGAGGTAGTATAAAGCAGCTTCGCTCCATACGATACCATGTTGACAGAGGCAGACCCATAGTTTTTGTCAAAGGTGATGACCCCGTTTTTCCACATTTCGTTGATATTCTTTCTTATAACGAAGCATTGATTGAGAGGACGCGAGATCATCGGGTGGTAGGGACAATACCGGGGATAATAGGTTTTGCCAACATGTCCCGGTCTTTTGGGCTCAGGTAAGGTAAGTTTACCATTTGCTACGAGAGCCTAGAAAATTTCTTCAACATTGTCATCGAATGGGTATTTCTTTTCTACTCGTTCTTTGAAGGCTTCGGAGAGTTCAAGTTTCTTACCTGCAGTTTTATTTTCAGTTTTCTTTGGCTGTTGAGGAGCTGACTTAGTTTGCACATTAAGAACCTCCTTTTTCTTTGGCTTTGACGTCTAATAGTAGCCGGCTCTTTCTTTAATGACTGCTGACTGTTGAGGTCTTTGATCACCGTTTCAGCCTCCATGGAAGCTTCTAGGAGTTTTCCCAGGTTCTTTGATTTGTCGCCGATAATCATGGAGTGGATCCTTGCTCTCATGTTGTTACGGCAGATGTCAACAAGCGACGCTTGTGGCAATACATCTGAGCATTTGTATGCCATCGCCTTCCACTTGTGAATGAAGTCGTATGATGACTCAATCTCTTCTTGTTTTAGGCTGCAGAGCTGCGCCGTAGTAACAGAGTGATCTTCACCTTTGAAATGGGTGAGGAAGCGTGTCTCTAACATGGCCCAATTTTGGATGGAGTCCTCTGGCAGAGTGGAGTATCAATCGAACGCCATACCTTTTAGGGTACTTGTAAAGAGACGGATCTTGAGGGCATCTTGATCCGCGATAACTCCCGTCAGGATCTTGAAGTGAATGACGTGCTGTCTGGCTGAACCTTTCCCCATATATGTTTGGAGAGTAGGTTGCTTGAATTTTATGGGAAACGGGACCGAGTCCATCCATAAGGGATATGGTGGCTTGATCCCATGCTCCTTTAGTGTATCCTTTTCTCTTGCTTTAGCGAGGATATTGTCAACGTCCTTTTTGGTAAGGGCGCGTGACTCACTATTTTCTGCATTTTCCTCGTTATTTGGAGGAGGTTGGTTGTTTTCTTGACGCTGAAAAGCGAGGAGAAGATTCTCCATTGGAGCCTCAATCCTCTGCCGACCTTGCTCCAACTCTTGGATGCATGCGTTCGTTTCATCAGGAGGTGGATTGCAAAGTTGCTAGAGTTTGTAACCAATACGTTCATCCCCCATGATTTGAATGAGGAGATCGTCCTGGTGACTGAGCTGGGACTCATTCTTGAAGAGCATGAGGAAGGATTACTCCGTTGTCCTTGGCTTGAAGGAGTAGAAGATTCTTCCAGATGTCTTCGTGTCCGGGAGACACTGCGAGTCACCGGTCGTCTGATATGAGGTTCAGTTGTTGACTTCTGGCGTCTTCTGGTTTTGCCAACCATATGGACATCAGCAATTTGATCAGGTCTTTCTTTTTCGACCCATTTTTGGGAGACTTGGAGGATAGGATGCTGGGTCCTTTGTTTCTTTAGTCTCTTTTGTCGATACGACATACGACGACGTATGCGTCGGGCAATTTGAGCTTCCGTCAGCTCTGGCTGGGCTTTAGCAATGAAGGATGTACTCCCTCGAGCACAGCAGCCGAGCCTGTCTTCTTTGAAGCTGAGCATAGACAGGATTTGGACCCAGTCCTTCGATTGTCGTAGTAAAGCTTTGAATTTTGCTAGTTCTGCCCCTATTGAGATAAAGGGTTGAACTGCAGGAGTGCAGGCCTTGGCAGGTTCTTGTAGAGGCCTGGTGATGTATGGTTTGATTTTTGGCTTGTAAGAACAAGTCATTTCATGATGAGTTGACTTCTTTGTCAGTTGAGAGATTGGTTTTTCCTCCTTCATGTATGCAAGAGGATAGAACCGGTTTTCTTTGAGATGGGCCAAGTATGCTGGCTTTGCAGATGTTCGGAACCTCCTTTGTTTTGTGAAGGTCTTGGGGACCAAGTCTTAGTGTAGACCTGGTTCTCTGCGGATTGAGACTTCGTGGGGTTGCCACTGGCTTCAGGCTTCTTCGTGTTTGCCCTTGGTGTCATGGCAGTGGCACGTTGCGGGGCGATCTTTTGCTTCTTAGCAGGTGCGGTTTCCTCTACGAGAAGTGGGAATGGCCCTAGCGACCCGAAGATGATAGTCCGAAGAGTAGAAGTCGACCCGGTGTTCTAAGATTTGCCGAGGGAGGTGACGCTTCCGCAGCTAGCAGGGCGCTTATGAGTGCACTTGTTCTGCTTCTCCTGGAGCATGAGCTGGTACTTATTCTCATCGAAAGTGATGGTCAATGAAGCTGCCATTGTTAGTTTTGGAAAACTTCTGAACCAAGACCACATCCATTAGTAATCACAAGAATATGGTGATCATAGATGGGAAAGAACTATGGTTTTGTCATTTCAAATCGCTCAAGGGAACATGGCCCAGTCCAAGCAAGGTGAAGAAGGCAAAAGGCCATAGAGAATACAATTGTTCTGAACGCAAGTGCGGGAGGCTCAGAGTGAGCATTCCCGTGACTGCTAGAAGCAATTGTAGACCTTAATTCAAATTACTGAGAAGCGAGGCTCACTCGAGGTAAGATTATATAAGGTTGGAGATACAAATGTGTCGGTCGCGAATATAGTAAACCAGGAAGGGCGTACTAGCACCGCTAGGCACAAATGTTGCAAATCGCATCTTTGGAATGGACACGAGATGGGATTTTTTGAAAGGTCAAAATCGGATTAATAAAAGAGAGCAAATGGTGTTCCAATCTGAGCGTAAGCTACAAGCGATTTTCGCGAGATTTTATCCGAAAGGGAAGGAACCAAGATTTCTCAGATGTAAACCCAAAGATGACGATTTTTTTTAAAGTTTTTTTTTTCGAAAATTTTTTTATTTTTTTTATTTTTTGAAAGGAACACATATATTTTCAATTCGGTCTTATGAAACTTTAGTAGATAGATCAACCCCCAGGTAAGGGTAGGATTACGTAATGAACCCGTTTGGAGGACCCTTGCCTTGAACAGTCTAGCTGTCTCCACACACTGGACAAGGCTTTTCCTAGATCCACTTTGGTCAAAGAACGCAATTGGTGCAACCTTAGTGGGTTTGAAATTTTTTTATTTTTTTATGGATTCATCAAGGAGAACGAGCGGTGTCCCAATTCGAATAAGGGTTCAAACATTTCTGCGAGCGCTAAATCCGAAAAGGAGGGGACCAAACTTTCTCAAATCTGATTCCAGCAAGAAAAGAAAATTTTTCTTGAAGGATTTTTTTTTGAAGAGGTTGTTTTTGGAAATCCCTATCGGACTTATCAAAGAGAAAAGATGGCCCATTCCCCGATAAGAACAATAGCTGCGAACATTTCTATGAGCTATCAAGTTCAAAGAGGAGAGGATCAAAGTTTCTCAAAATTGAATCCGAAAAGAGAAATTAGTTTTTCTTTTTTCTTTTTTTGGAATGAGAAAGAATGGAAAAAAGTTCAAACGTAGAAATTTTACAATAATCTCATCTCATGTTTTTTTTTTTTTTTTTTTTTGATGCAAGATCCAATATAAGCCACCAACTAGAGAGGAGCCTAAGAATTCAAGCATCACGTTCTCAAATGAACGGAGTCCCACTGGGTATGCCAACTTGATGAACCCAATTTCCTTCCTTTCCTCCCCCATCCATCCTCGGGGTCACCGAAAAAGGCCGAATAGAGGAAAAAAAGGGGGAGAAAGGCGGGTACCAACAGTTTTGTACGGGTATGCCAGATTTTCTATTATACTTGGAATTTAGAGATGGTGATCCGGAGATCCACCTTCGCAAGTAGAAAGGAAATCAACCTTTTTTCTAACTTTCCATTACACATATATTTAAGAAAAGAGACAATGATTTTTTGTTTGCCGTGAAAGGTGATGTTTGTTTGTCGTAAAAGGCGATTTGTGCCGTAGAAGGCAATTTTGTGCTGTGAAAGGCGATTTACAGATCTCATCAATGAAGACAAACAAGAAATGCGATTTTTTTGTCTCTTAAAGAAAATACAAAATACAACAGAAAAGTAAGAAAATGGATCTAACTTCTCAGAAGATTGCGGGGGCACGTTCAGATCGACGGTCACAAGTCATGTATGGACTTCACCATCCTCCTTCAGATGAGAACGCTTAATGCTTTGATTCTTTGACTTGCCTTGAACTTCGGTTTTTTTAGAGGATAAAGATCAAGGGAAGGTCCTATATCCAATAAAAAAATGAAGAGACGAGCTGAAAAGCAACATCTTGACCATGTTGAAAATGAGAAGGGGGGGGGGGCGCTTTGCCTTGAGGGGAGTGCCCCCCAAAGGACTTCAATCACATTGTGGTGTTTATTGCAGCAGAGTTTCTTCAGAACTTTTGGGAATTCTGGACGATCTTTCTAGTTGATTTTTCATTGATTTTTTATGGATCCTTTCTTCTTGGAATGATCTCCTATTTGTAGGCCTTTGGTAGCCATTTAGGAGTGTTTATGAGCTTTGATGGCTTTAAAGCTCCATGATGGAAGGAGTTACAAGTTTTTATTTCTTGATTTTGTAACTCCATTTTCCTTGAATTTAATTGGCCGATGGAGAATGATGGGCATTTAATCGCCTTTAATCTCCATGATGAGAGGAGTTTCATGGTTTTAATGCCATGATGACTTTGACTTGTAATTCCCATTTCCTTGCCTCAGATTGGGCCTTCCAAAATGATGAGTTAATGACCGCATTTAGTTGGGTCAATTAACAGCATTAAGTGGTCACCGAGGATTGAAGAGTCGCGGGCCGTGCCGCGTCTTTTGAAATTCTTCTTGTAATGATCGACGATGGATCTTCATGTTGATCGATGTCGGATGACAATGCAACTACAAACATAGATTGCTAACAGCGGGCCGGTGCCATCGGTCTCGTCGATTTCTCGATCGATCGTGCAGAAAGTGTACTTTCTTGGTCGGCCGGTTGGCGATCTTGGAGCGATCAATGACTGCTAGGGATTTTGTATTTGCAATTTGATGGATGTATTTTCACTTTAGCATCATTTGAATGTTCACACATGCATTGTTTTAGAAAATCTTGAAATCTGGTTTTATACATGCATTGGTTTTTAGACTTGTAGAATAAATGATTTATGCATGTTTTGTTTTTAAACTTGGATGCATTTGCTTTAGAATCCAAACTCTTTTGAAAACCTAGTTCTTTGTGCATTACTTTTGAGAAATCAAATTGAGGATTTAGGTCTGTGCCTTGCATACATTCATCATTTTCAGAATCATCTTTGTTTGTATTTTTATTTGAAAAGAGTTTTATCAAATCAAGCAAGCCATTGGTTTTATAATTTCGAATCTTTTTTGGCTTTTTGTGTTTCATGTTTTAAAACCCTTAGAATGATTTAAAACATGTTTTTAAGCTTGATTTATTGGCCCAAAAAGTTCCCTCAAGAAATACTTTGGAAAAATGAAATTTTGGGAATTTTGGTCCCGGGCCAGAAACGCTGTGTACCAGGTCGACCCGGGTTTCATGGGGTCGACCGGGTACACTACCGTTGGCCATTTTTCAAACGGTCATTTTTTTGACCGTTGGAAGGCCAGGTCGACTGGGCACAGGGCTAGGTCGACCGGGCACTCGCAGAACTCAACTTTTTGAGTATAAAACCAAGTTCTTTCCTTTTCAAAAGTTAGAGATTTTGAAGACTCTTTTGAGGATCTTTGAGTCAAAGAAAAGGGGATGAACTAAGAGAAACCAAAGAGTCATTTGGAGAGCTAAAGCTGGGATTAATGAAGTTAAATCTCTAAGTAAGCTCTACCTCTCTTAATCATAGTTTACATGCTTTGTTTTATTTTTGGTAAATGATTTTGAGCATGATAACTATGATGTGATGAATCCATTCTTCTCTTAATCTTTGATGTAATTAAGATTGGATTCTTCACTTTGTTTTCATCGAAGTTGTTTTTAAATCTTCCTTTAATCATGCTTAGCCTAAATTTTTGATTTCTTTTATATAGCATGATTCATTTTTCTTGGTTGAGACATTACTTGTTGTTTTCACTCATTTAAACATTAGTAAAATTTATTTGGTTTTGAAAACAACATTGCACATGCATCACATGTTCTAAGTTAGTCATTTTCATACAACTTGTTAGTCTTTGATTTTAATATCATTAACAAGTTGATTTTCATACATGTGATTTGCATTAAATTTCAATCAAATCTTTTATGTGCATTAAACTTTGAAATGCTTTAAGCATATATTTGATTGAGCCTTCATTTTAAACTTGATTGAAGTTCTCACACACACACATCATGAGCATACACATTTGCTTTTATTTAGTGTTTGTGTGAGTTTGTTATTCACTTTCATATCCGCCTATTTTAGAGGCAAATACATTGTGATTAAATTGTATCTCTTAGAGTGTTCTTTTGTGAAGACACCTTCTTAGAGAAAAGCATTGTGCAAAGGTTATTACTTAGCCTTGAAAAGCATCTTGTAAAGGTTGTTGTTGAGCCTAGTAAAAACAACATTGTAAGGGTTATTGCTTAGCCTATTGAAAAGCATAAATAGTGAAAATCCGGTGGTGTGATTGGATCACAAGACGGTAGTGGACGTAGGCATTGAGGCCGAACCACTATAAACCTTTGTGTTGTGGTGTATGCTTGTGGTGATTCTTTTGTTAGCTTCCGCATCTTGTATGGTAAATCATCACATGTGACTAGTTTTTCTTAAAGAATTAAAATTGGTCATATTTGTAGCACACCCTATTCACCCCCCTCTAGGGTTAGGATCCAGGACCTTTCAATTGGTATCAGAGCCTCGTTCTCTATTTTTAGGATCAAGTGTTTGGAACTCTTGATTAGGTGTAAAAACCTAGAGTCAAAACCCTAGTGTTGTGCTTTCATGAAAATCATTAAGATGGATTCCACTATGATAGATAGTTTAGATCTTTTGTAGATTCTCCTAGACCCCTCCTTCTTCCTTCTATTGGAGATTCAAACTCTCAATTTAATGAATCTCAATGTGACATAAAAGAAGAAGAAAATTGTTATAATGAAGAAGATCTTCAACAAGCCTTTGAAGAATTATATGAATTATCCTTAAAGCTTGAGAAGAAAAACAAAAGTTTAAGAGAAGAATCTAAAAATCTAAACAAAGAATTAGCTTCTTCAAAAGATGAACTTAGAGAGAAAGAAGAAGTAATAAATTGTGTAGAATCTAAGTTCATGATCTCTTTAAATAACATATCTAACATTCAAGATGAACTAAAAGAATTAAAGATGGGTTATGATAATGTCAATAAGGAAAATCTAAATCTAAGAGATCAATTAGAAAGGCAAGATGAAGACATTAACAATTTAGAATCCAAGTTAACCATTACTAAGGAAAATTTATCTAATTCTCAAAATAAGATAAAAACTCTAGAACTTGGATCTAATGTCATTAATGAACTTAAATTTAAATTAAAACTTGCCAATGAAGAGCTAAGCAACTATAAGGAAATTGAAAATGAACTTTCAAAAGTCAAAAATGAAAATTCAATCCTTATAACCAAAGTCACTCAACTTGAAGGGTATAAACAAAAGTATGAGTGCAAGTTTACCCAAAGTGAAGAGAGACTTGAAAAATTATTTAAATTGGGTAAATCTCATGGAGATAGGACGGGTCTTGGTTTTGATAAATATACTTCACATGACCCTAAATTCACCAACACTTTTGTGAAAGGTGAGTCTTCATTCACTAGCACTCTTTCTCCTTTGCCCAAATCCAAATGTATTTATTGTGGCATTGAAGGGCATTTTAGGTTTGAGTGCAAATTAAGAAGAAGCCATGTATCTAAACCCATCTTTGAACCCAAAAAGGTAGAATCAAAATCTATGAAGGATAAGACACTAAAAACCAAAGAAGACTCCAAAAAGATTAAACAAGTTAAATCATTTAAAATGGAGTCTCCTAAGATAGATTCTAAAAAGTTTAAACAAGGTAAACCAAGTTTAAAAGAATCTATGAACAAAAAGCTTCTCAACCTATCTCCCTTATATCAACCCATGAAAGAACTTTCGAATAAAGTAACAAAGTTAAATATAAATTTCAAAAGTAAAATAAAGGGAGAATATAAGAAGAAAAGAAAAATGAACAAATCCCCTAAGAAACAAAATCACCAACTTCAAAAGACTAATCACCAATCTAAGCAAAATTTAGTCAAATCTAAATATCATGGTGATAAGTTCAAATTGAAAATTTATCAAGTTAAATCTCCTATAGTTGGTGAGACTTCCAAACTAGACCTCAAAGTTCAACCCTCTCAAGACCTTAGGTGGATTCCTAAAGTTATTTACTTAGACAAACCTTAAGGCCTTGAACCTTCTTGACCAACCTATTCTTTTTAGTTAAATCACTTTGTTGGTCATGTTGCATTTGCATTTTGGTTCTATATAGTTCCATTTATTAAAATGCATTGTTTCTTTATGATCATTTGATTTTGTCTTCATGCACCATCTAGTCACATTTCATGGTTTTCAAAATCATTTGATTATAATTTCATCATGTTAGGTTTGCTTTTTGCTCACATTGTGTTATATGTCTTGCATTGCATTTCTATACATGATCAATTGATTGTGATTTCAAAAGCTTTCATAGCTAGATTTTTCATGATCAATTGTTGTTGAATCATTTGTGTAGATGTCTTGGTAAGATTATTTGAACAAATGATTTGAATCAATTTAAGTTTTCCATGGATTTCTAAGTTATACTTTAATATGGAAAATCATTATTTTGAAAAATCAACTTGTATGTGTTTCATTTAAGTTATATCTTTTAAAATACAATGTTAAAAATTGATCTTCAAAATCATTCTCTTTTTATGCTCATTGTTGGATTTTGTTTATCAAAATGATTTGAAGATTGTATGATTGGAAATGCTCTATAACATCATTAGTTATAATCATCAAAGCATGTTCCATAATTCTCATTTCCTTATTCTTATGGTTACATCTTCTTAGAAATGGAAATGAATATCATTTGCATCTTTGCTTTTTTGTTTACATTCTTTTAATATGCAAATGTCATTTGGTTCCATGTATGGTTGTGATCTTAGTAATATTTGTAGAAACCATACTAGAACCCAAATCCATCCTCTATGCCTTCTAGTCATTTCTTTTTGGATGGTTATGATGTTGATTCATGTAGATTCTCTTGGTGTCATCCTTATACATGTTTCAACTTCATAAGTAGTGATCTTAATCATATGAAACTCTTTGAAATTCATTCCTCATATACCTATATGTTTGATGGATATCTTAGTAGTTGAATTCATATGATTTTGTCACTTTGAAAATTGCATGCTTTACCAAGTCATATCCTTTTGCATTGCAATTTGCCTTGTTCATCACTATGCTCATTAGTCATATCATTGTAAGTGATGAATATCCTTTTATGATGCTTGATGGAATTTTGTGTTTGTCACATCCTTGCTCTTAATCATGTTGTCATATTCAATTGGTTTCTTTTGGTATAATTTTCCATTGATTTCATATCCAATTGATGCCTTATCTTGTGTATGTGATAGACCATGTGTACATTGGATTGAACTTGATAGTTATATGTTTTCATTCCATGTCACACTCCATTAGCATCTTAATTTTCATATTTGCCACCTCCCTTGCTCATATAGGTATATCTCATGACCACCATGTTTATGTGTTCATAATATTGGTTGGTTATTAGTTGAGGTTGGCTTCATGCTTGAAATTCATTTCACTCTTCTTGCACATAATAGTCATATTTATTGTTTGAATGAAATGATTTCACAACTTTCATAGCATATGATTTTCATAGTTAAATTGATTGATGCTATGTTTAGTAAACCCCATTGCATCATGGATAGCTCTAATTTGGATTTATCTTAATAGTTATATTCTTTATAACTCCATTTTAGAGTGGTTGGTTTAATAGTCTTATCCTTAAATCTCAATTGGTATTCTTTGTTTTTCCAATTGGTATCCATGATTGCTTTTCTCATTAGACCTTGCTTTCTTTTGGTAATTTGATCATATTGAGCCTTATAGTTAAATGAATCTAATCCTTTCCTTGAAGTTGACCCTCAATTGGTAAAACATCTACTTCTTGAACCAAATAGTTATATCTTTGTCAAATGTTTGACAAAAGGAGAGAATGGATTGAGGGGGAGTGTAAATCTTCATAGGAAGCATTAGTTTTGATCAAATTCACCCTTGGATTAACTTTGAACCCTTGGAGACTACTTCCATACATGATAACCTGTTATGAATTTCATTTTCGATTTCTTTTGTTAACAGGTGCTACTAAAAGGTATTTTCCTTGTTTCATGTGTGTAGGTACCTTTGCAATTTAATGTCAAAGGGGGAGAGAGCATTAAAAGCTTTGTATGATCTTCTACAAGGGGAGAGAATGCATATCTTGCCAAAGGGAGAGAGAGGCATGGTCAAAGAGGGAGAGCTATTAGAAGAAAAAAAGCTTGGGAGCTAAAGAAGATGTTTGGCAAAAGAAGGAAAGAAGAGAAGAAAGCTTGAAGAATGATCAAGCTCCAAGCATCAAGAAGATTGAAGAAAAGAGCCCAAGAGCCCAAGCTAAGATGAGGAGCATCCAAGAAGATTTCAAGACTTGTCCAGCTCAGGGGGAGCCGAAGACTTAGTGTGTAATTTCAATGATGAGTAAGTTGCCATCAAATTGCAAAGGGGGAGATTGTTAGGGATTTTGTATTTGCAATTTAATGGATGCATTTTCACTTTAGCATCATTTGAATGTTCACACATGCATTGTTTTAGAAAATCTTGAAATCTGGTTTTATACATGCATTGGTTTTTAGACTTGTAGAATAAATGATTTATGCATGTTTTGTTTTTAAACTTGGATGCATTTGCTTTAGAATCCAAACTCTTTTAAAAACCTAGTTCTTTGTGCATTATTTTTGAGAAATCAAATTGAGGATTTAGGTCTGTGCCTTGCATACATTCATCATTTTCAGAATCATCTTTGTATGTATTTTTATTTGAAAAGAGTTTTATCAAATCAAGCAAGCCATTGGTTTTATAATTTCGAATCTTTTTTGACTTTTTATGTTTCATGTTTTAAAACCCTTAGAATGATTTAAAACATGTTTTTAAGCTTGATTTATTGGCCCAAAAAGTTCCCTCAAGAAATATTTTGGAAAAATGAAATTTTGGGAATTTTTGTCCCGGGCCAGAAACGCTGCGTACCAGGTCGACCCGGGGGTCATGGGGTCGACCCGGTACACTACCGTTGGCCATTTTTCAAACGGTCATTTTTCTGACCGTTGGAAGGCCAGGTCGACTGGGCACAGGGCTAGGTCGACCGAGCACTCGCAAAACTCAACTTTTTGAGTATAAAACCAAGTTCTTTCCTTTTCAAAAGTTGGAGATTTTGAAGATTCTTTTGAGGAGCTTTGAGACAAAGAAAAGGGGATAAACTAAGAGAGACCAAAGAGTCATTTGGAGAGCTAAAGCTTGGATTAATGAAGTTAAATCTCTAAGTAAGCTCTACCTCTCTTAATCATAGTTTACATGCTTTGTTTTATTTTTGGTAAATGATTTTGAGCATGATAACTATGATGTGATGAATACATTCTTCTCTTAATCTTTGATGTAATTAAGATTGTATTCTTCACTTTGTTTTCATCCAAGTTGTTTTTAAATCTTCCTTTAATCATGCTTAGCCTAAATCTTTGATTTCTTTTATATAACATGATTCATTTTTCTTGGTTGAGACATTACTTGTTGTTTTCACTCATTTAAACATTAGTAAAATTTATTTGGTTTTGAAAACAACATTGCACATGCATCACATATTCTAAGTTAGTCATTTTCATACAACTTGTTAGTCTTTGATTTTCATATCATTAACAAGTTGATTTTCATACATGTGATTTGCATTAAATTTCAATCAAATCTTTTATGTGCATTAAACTTTGAAATGCTTTAAGCATATATTTGATTGAGCCTTCATTTTAAACTTAATTGAAGTTCTCACACACACACATCATGAGCATACACATTTACATTCATTTAGTGTTTGTGTGAGTTTGTTATTCACTTTCATATCCGCCTATTTTAGAGGCAAATACATTGTGCTTAAATTGTATCTCTTAGAGTGTTCTTTTGTGAAGACACCTTCTTAGAGAAAAGCATTGTGTAAAGGTTATTACTTAGCCTTGAAAAGCATCTTGTAAAGGTTGTTGTTGAGCCTAGTAAAAACAACATTGTAAGGGTTATTGCTTAGCCTATTGAAAAGCATAAATAGTGGAAATCCGGTGGGGTGATTGGATCACAAGCCAGTAGTGGACGTAGGCATTGAGGCCGAACCACTATAAACCTTTGTGTTGTGGTGTATGCTTGTGGTGATTCTTTTGTTAGCTTCTACATCTTGTATGGTAAATCATCACATGTGACTAGTTTTTCTTAAAGAATTAAAATTAGTCATATTTGTAGCACACCCTATTCACCCCCCCCTCTAGGGTTAGGATCCAGGACCTTTCAATGACGAATTCATGCTCTTGACAGCGGATCCGTGATGTTGACGGAGATCAGTCATTTCCGAGCATCAAAAATCAGATTTTCAGGAAATCACTGGGGCTAGAACTCCCGAAACGCGGAAATGATCGGAGAACGGGCCCTTCGGCGGAAATCCGGCTACCCGGACTTCCAGGGTTGTCAGCGACCATGGGGTTTGGTCCCCTTTGGTCGTCGTTTCGTCGGCCGATTTTCGAGCTTTTTTTTTCTTTTCCTCTCCTGTATTTTTCTTGACATTTTTCCTCATTTTTTGGCTTGATTCTCTTGAAGAAAACCCGATGAGAATTCGTGCAAAACCGGGGCACAAAGTTTCCTATTTTTGAAAAGGCAGAAGACCTTGCCGCGCAGAGTTGCCGAGTTTTTGTCAAGAGTCGAAACTAGGTCAAACGATGTCGGAATGACTTGAAATTTGAGGTGAAGCCTCCTGAGCAGTAGATAGGACCAACCATGGGCTTTTCTTTTTTTTTTTAGTTTTGAAGCCGTTTGGGGTCCCGTCGCTTCTAGGTTTGATTTTGTTTTGAGGAAGATGTTGCGCTTTGATGTGTGGTCAACCGATGTCTGATTGACCTGAAATTTGACGGGGAGCCTGTTGGAGTCATTTTAAGATGATCCATTAGCTTCGATTTGGATGTCATAGTCCCAGGGTGCTCTGCCGCCGGTAGCCTTGATTTTCTTGCGAAGCGTCAAAGTCGGGTCAAAAGTTGTCGGAATTACCTAAAATTTGACGGTTTGAAGCATGTTGAAGCCGTCCATGTGCTCTGTTTGATGAGTAATGGTCCCGGTGGTTCTCGCCGCCGAGGGGCTTGATTTTCTTTTGGAGCGTCGAAGTTGGGTCAAATGTCGCCGGAATGACCTAAAATTTAACGTGGAGCCTTTTGGAAGTATTTTGAGACCATCCGTAGGCTTAGATCGAAGTTTTGATATCTTCGACGCCGCCGCCGTTAGGAGCGCCTGTTTGGCTACTAGAGGAGTGAAGTTAGGCCAAATGATGTTAAAATGGCCTGAATCTTGATGTAGAGCCTCCTGGTGGCACCTTGAGGCCAGTTGTGTACTTTGTTTTGTGTGTCAAGGTCTCTAGCTTAACCGCCGCCGGGAGCGCCTGCTCAGCTGTTGGAGGAGTGAAGTCCGGTCAAATGATGTCAAAATGGCCCCGAAACTTCATATGAACTCCTCTTTTGGCTGTCTTGAAGGCTCTTGCAGTTTTTGTTTGATTCTGACAAGATTTGATGCTTGAAGTAGCACTGCCTGTTTGTAGTAGGATGCGGTTTCTTGACGTTGAAGTGGTAAAGTGACATTTTTGGTGTCAACAGCCATGGGGTGATTTATGGCATTGATGACCCATGATGGGAGGAGTTACAAGTTTTAATTATTTTATTTTGTCACTCCTTTTTCTTGGCTTGTGATTGGCCGGTGGAGAATGATGGGCACTTAATCACCTTTAATATCCATGATGAGAGGAGTTTCATGGTTTTAATACCATGATTGCTTGGATTTGTAACTCCCATTTGCTTGATTCTGATTGGGCCGTCCAAAATAATAGGTTAATGACCGCATTAAGTTGTCATAAAATGGGTCAATTAATTGCATTAAGTGGTCACCAGGGCATTTGAAGAGTCGCGGGCCGTGCCACGTCTTTTGGAATTCTTCTTGTGATGATCTCTGATGGATCGACATGTTGTTTGATATTGGATAGCGATGCAACTTCAGACATTGATTGGTGCCAGTGGGCTTGTGACATCTGTCAAGTCGATTTCTCAATCGGTTGGACAAAAAGTGTACTTTCTTGGTCAGCCGGTTGGCGATCTTGGAGCGATCAATGATGATTTTATGCTCTTGACAGCGGATCCAAAATGTTGATGAAGATCAGTTGATTTCGAGCATCAAAAATCAGATTTCTGGAAAACCACAGGGGCTGAAATTCCTAAAACGCGAAAGGGTTGAAAAACGAGCCACCCGGCGGAAATCCGGCGATCCGGATTTCTAGGGTCGCCGACGACCATGGGAGGGCTGGGGTCGCCGCTAGAGACCATGGGGATTTTCCCCTTCCGATCGTCGTTTCTCGGCCATTTTTTATCTTTTCTGTTTCTTTTTTTCTCCTATATTTTTCTTGACATTTTTCCTCATTTATTAGTTTGATTCTCCTAAAGAAAACCTGATGAGAAGCCGCGCAAATTAAAGCACAAGGTTTTCTATTTTCTGGAAAGGCTGAAGACTTTGTAGCCGATTTTCCGTCAAGAGTCAAAACTGGGTCAAACGATGTCAGAAAGACTTGAAATTTGAGGTGAAGCCTCCTGAGCAGTAGATAGGATCAACCATGGGCTTTTATTTGAGTTTTGAAGCCGTGTGGGGTCCCGTCGTCAGTAGACTTGATTTTACCGCAAGGAAGATGCCGCGCTTTGATGTATGGTCAATCGATGTCCGATTGACTTGAAATTTGACAGAGAGCCTATTAGAGTCATTTTGAGACGATCCATTAGCTCCGATTTGGATGTCATGGTCTCAGGAAGCTCCGCCGCCGGGAGACTTGATTTTGTTTCCAAACGTTAAAGTCAGGTCAAACGTTGTCGGAATGACCTGGAATTTGACGAAGCATGTGGAAGCCATCCATGTGCTCTGTTTGACGAGTGATGGCTTCGGTGGTTCTCGTCGCCGAGAGGCTCGATTTTGCTGCTCAAGGGCTGATGGAGGGTCAAACGTTGTCGGTTTGACTTGAAATTTGACATGGAGCCCTTTTGGAGCTATTTTGAGACCATCTGTAGGCTCTAATCGAAGTTTTGATGTCTTCGACATTATCGCCGCCGAGAGCGCCTGTTTGGCTGCCGGAGGAGTGAAGTTAGGCCAAATGATGTCGGATTGGCCTGAAACTTGATGTAGAACCTCCTAGTGGAATCATGGGGCCAGCTGTGTGTTCTTTTCTATGTGTCAGGGTCTCTGGCTTTACTGCCGCCGGGAGCACCTCCTCAGCTGTTGGAGGAGTGAAGTTAGGCCAAATGATGTTAAAATGGCCCGAAACTTCACTGTACCCCTCTTTTGGCTGTCTTGAAGAACCTTGCAGTTTTTGTCAGGTTTTGACAAGATTTTACGCTTGAAGTGTCATTGCCTATTTGTAGTAGGGTTCGGCTTCATGTGGCTTCTTGATGTTGAGGAGGCAATGTGACTTTTTTAGTGTCAACATGGGGAACATAATCATGGCCCTGGACTTCATGCGATTGTAAAGGAGTCCGGCTTAGCACCATTGAGGCGCTTTCTTATTGCTATATTAATCGGGCTTTGGTGTTGGAATTTCTAGAGAAATGGCAGCCCAAGACGAACACTTTTCACCTACCATTTGGCGAGATGACGATCACATTAGATGACGCCAGCGATATTCTAGGCATTCCAGTTCTGGGTACACATGTCCATGCATCGACTCATTTGTCTATTCCTGATTAGATATCATTACTGGAGCGTGGATTGGGGGTGGATAGAGGGTCTGCCAACACAGAGTTGTCCTTGGCACACAGTGGGGTGGTGAGAATGAAATGGATCAAATAGATGTGTAGCAACGTGATTCCCCAGTCGTCTGCACGGTGGATAGAGTGTGCTACTAAGGGCTACCTATTGTATTTATTAGGTTGCGCACTCTTTGTCGATAAGTCCACGAGAGTCCTCATATCTACCAAGAGTTATTGATGGACTTTGGACATATTAGACAACATGCAAGGGGGGCTGCTACGTTGGTGTATCTATATCGCGAGTTGGGCTTTGCGAAGAGGATAGGTGTCAGAAAGATTGTTGGATATCTCATACTGTTGCAGGTATCTTATGTCGTATATATATGTATATATAAAATATTTTTGGTATATTATATATTTGTTAATTAATATATTTTGCATATACATGCCTGGGTGTATGGGCACTTCCCCTTTACTCGTCGCCTCGCACAAATAGGATATACTCTGGGAGACCCACTTGCACGTCGATAAAATCCTCACAACAGCTTGGGCAACACCATGGAGTGTATATAGTAGATGTCTGAGAGGCTGGAAGGTCTCCATCCAAGCAAGGTGAATAGACACACCTATTTAATAGTTACTATTATATAGAAGTCATGTATATTAATATATTGTTTCATTTTTTTCTTCGCAGGTAGCTTGGGACCCCTAAGCTAGTTTCAGGGCTTATCATCCATTCCATCAGATGTCATTTTTTTGTGGATGCCTAAGATCGATGGATGTCATAGAACCCTATCATCCACAAATGATTCTTCGTCAGTTTGGACACGTGCAGAGCATCCCACCTCCACCTTGTGCCCTTGTTTGTGCATCTCGGGGAGCGACTGCTTCTAAATATAGGGTCTCCTACCAATTCCTAAACTAGTCTTAGATTACGTTGGGTGACCATATTTTACCTCTAGAGACTACGTGGGTTGAATGATTGTTGCATGAGACTGTGCCCCAGATTACCTCGATTGGTTTCGAAGGATTTCACATTTACAAGTCTTGAACCTGGAACGTCATTCACATTATGATCCCCACCAGGGCGCTGGTGACCCTCCTCCGACGACAGTGAGATTAGTTAATTTGTTCCACAAAAATTAAAACTGATGGTATCTGCATGCTTTCCCCATTTACTTAATTTGTATCTTTGATTGAGTGACTGTTGCATGGGATTATGCCCCAGATTACCTCGAGTGGTTTCGGAGGATTTCACATTTACAGGTCCAGAACCCAGAGCGTCATTCACATTATGACCCCCACTAGGGCGCCGATGACCCTACTCCGACGACGGTGAGATTAGTTAATTTGTTCCACAAAAATTAAAATTGATGGCATCTGCATGCTTTCCCCATTTACTAAATTTGTATCTTTGACAGATGATACATGTCCATCGAATTGTGAACCTTCTTCATGCCACAATTGCCCGACTTGGACAGCCAACTGACGTGTATTATCGGGTGTTACATATTACACTCAAGATTCTGGAGGACTTGTTGGTTACATACAGGCGTTGTTTACAAGGACCGTAGTCGTGTTTTATGGGTGTGAGTTGTATTTTTTTGTGGTTGATGGATGTGTTGTGGATGTGTTTTTTGTAAATGATCTCTATTGTGGATGTACTTGTTATGAAGATTTGGATTCCGGATGTACATTTTTATGGATTGTGGATGTACCTTTATTTTAATCAATTTTTATGGACCGTGGTTGTTTCCTTCCATGTTTTTGAGTATGCATGTTGATCAATGTGCTATTATATCTTAAATTTTGCTTCAAAAAACTCAAATAACATTACAGTAAGTCAATTCCTATCTAAAAAGTCAGATTTTGCAACAACAATACGATAAAAGAAAGTTTGCATTGACATTGGCATTAACAATCGCTATCTAGATGAACCGTCCCCTGCGTAGCAATAGAGTCCCCTATGACATCTCTAAATTGCTCGATGTTCCTAACATATGGAAGTTCCCATCCAGTTGCATATGGTTGATGATATCTATGCCAATTTGTAGCAATGGGGACATAAGAGATCTGGGTGCGAAAAACACTTGGACAAAATGGTTTCCATTGATGAACCCAATTGTAATCACTTTACGGGAAGCTGATGGAATAGGGAGAGAACGTAGAGGCAGGAAAGTAAGGCACTGCCGCAGGGATATGTGTATCAATACAACATTATAAAATGATGCTATTAAGTGATCCATATCTGGCATTGTCATCCAACGATCAAATGAAGGATTGGTAGTCAACTCAGTGGTTTTCTCGCCCATAGTGAGAACCAAATTAAGCTTCCTCCATTGGTGGTGTATATATGTTAGTGGTATGGGACAGCCTAAGAGTTGATACTCGGCAATATCGTGTGCACATGGTAATCCATTAGTGCATCAAATTACACATTCACATGCCGCCAAGTCAGTATCGATATCATCATCTCTCATCGACTCATTTAACACCATATCCAAAGCATTCCTTGATAAAAATTCTTTCAACACCCGAAACAGGGCCGGTTTGAACTTATGTTGCACAGTGTTCAAACTCTTCTCAAAAGAAGCCTTATCTCTATAAAGAGCAACTCAAGCAAGGCATGGATAGTCGACCAGAACGAATAAAAACTACAGCTCAATGACCCTAGATGTCTCTTTAGTTTTGTATGTGCACTCTTAGCCCTGTTCGTAGTGGCATTCCCTAAGCGAATATCCAAGTCTGTCCATGCAGCCACAAATTGTGCCTTATGCTTAATCAACCAGGATTTCTTCACATAATCAAGAGCCTGTGGATACCTGCATAAATTCCTGCCCAATGCACATGGAAGTTACATGTAGTCATCTTCGGTGGGAGATACTACCAACAAGTTTCATCTAGTAATAAATGCATCCCATCTATCATTGGTTTAAAAAAAGTTCTTACAATTAGCCAAGGTGTTCCTTGAAATATGCCACTTGCATAGTAAGTTTGTGGCATTTTTCAAAAAGCATTCTTAATTGCATGAATCAGCGCCAGCTTTCTGTCTGTAACAATCACAAATAGCAACATGCATCCATCCATTAATGACTTCAACCTCTCCAAAGCCAAGGTATAGTTCTGCACCTTCTCCGACTCGAGCCACACAAAAGTAACCGAGAACGTCAACTGAATCGACGTGACACCAACAATCTCGAGTAAGGGCAGCCAAAATCTATTAGTCTTGTATGTGGATTCTAGTATCAACACCTCGGAAAATGCACGTAATAACTCAACAAAAGGGGGATGTCCCCAAAATAAGTCCCTAACATAGTCTATTGCATCGTTGCTAATGTGCCCTTCAATGTATTTATTTTCTAAATTCATTGTGAGTTGTTGCATCTATGATCTTCCGGCCATCTCTGCCACTCTGTACTTTTGACTAGCATTGTAGATACTCTTCATTTTGGTGGTGTTGTTCACACGCCTCTGCTTCAATGTGTGAAGAATGTTCCTCAACTTCACTAAACTCTTGGACATATCAACCAGAACATTTAATTCTTATTAAGAAAGCCTCCCAACATACGAGTGCCCCTCAAGAAGTTGTGCATTCGGATGATTGTGCCCCCCAGAAACCACTATTACCATCCAGTCATCATCGGTTGGCAACTTTCGGCTTTTTAAAGCAAAAGGGCAACTACACTTCTTCGTTTCCGTTTCCTTATTTAGATCTTTCTTCTCAAAGACCTTTGAAGAAGGCCTGTAAGTATCGCTTCTCTCGCAAGAAAATATAATTCTCGGTCTCCTACCATTTACACTAGCATCTAACATTTTTATTACAATTACTAAGACATGTTTCTTATCAACATCCTGTGTCCATTGGGTAACGGCTTCTCGACTTCTGAATATAGTGTCGGTGGTGAAGACGTTAGTAAAATCCAAAAAGCACTCACTGGCACCTGTAGAATCAATTTCTTGCAAAATAATAATAATAATAATAATCATGTTTCAGTATGGGACGGCTCTACTAAACCTCCCAACATTATATTGTTTGGCTAAACTTGGCCAACCTATACGGTATTGCACGGAAAAATAGAGTCGTGCAATTTGTTAGGGATTTTGTATTTGCAATTTGATGGATGCATTTTCATTTTAGCATCATTTGAATTTTCACACTTGCATTGTTTTAGAAAACCTTGAAATCTGGTTTTATACATGCATAGCTTTTAAGATTTGGAAAAGTACTTGTTTTATGCATGTTTTGGTTCTAAACTTGGATGCATTGGTTTTAGAATACAAACTCTTTTGAAAACCTAATTCTTTGTGCATTATACTTGGAAAATCATGTTGAGAATTTAGGTTTGAGCCTTGCATACATTCTTCACAAAAAGAATCATTTTTGTATGCATTTTCATTTGAAAAGAGTTTTATCAAATCAAGCTAGCCTTTGGTTTTAATCTTTTTAATCATTTTAGGCTTTGGGTGTTTCATGTTTTTAAACATCTTAGAATGTCTTAAAACATGTATTCTAGCTTGGTTTAGTGGCCCAAAAATCCTCCCAAAGAAATACCTTCAAAAGTGCAAAAGTTGGATTTTTGGACCCAACAGGTCAGTCAACCGACAGTGTCGTCGGTCGACCGAGACCTGTATCTCGGTCGACCGAGGACACTGCAGGGTGACTGTCACCTGAAGCACCAACGGTAACTTTTCTGCCCGTTGTGTGGTCTAGGTCGACCGAGACCCTTCCTGGTCAACCGAGAGAACTAGCCGTTGGACTGTTTTTTGTTATAAAGTCCATTCATTTCCAACCTTTTTCTATGCCTGACACATGAACCTTTGAGAGCATTTTGGAGCCAAACAAAGGGGAAGAAGTTGGAAAGGCTAGAGGGCCATTTGGAAATCAAATGCTTGAGATTTAAAAAGGTAGACCTTACTTATCATTTTGATTTCCATTAAAAGTAGAATCATTGCATGGTTAAATCTTTGTATTTTCATATTTGCATGATTTCTAGCTTTTAAAGAGTTGTGTTGCAAACTCTAAATCATCCTTGGTAAATTAGATTAGTTTGCAAACTCTCTTAACTAAATCACATGCTTTCTTAGACTTTAACATTCATACAACTTGTTTAATTCATTTCTTCAAAGTTGTTTGAATCTTTTATGTGATTAGTTTTCTCTTCAATCATCATTTTATAAGCTTTGATTTTAAAATGCATCATGCATTCATTTAAGAGCTTCATTTGTGAAATTGATTGAAGAAAAGCATTCATACACTTGTGCACACACTTTAGCTCATTTAGTGTATGTTTGTAATTTGAATTACACTTTCATATTAGCCTATGTAGAGGCAAATTCATTTGAGCTTAAATTGTATCTCTTAGAGTGATCTTTTGTGAAGACACTTTCTTAGAGAAATCTTGATTTGTAAAGGTTATTGCTTAGCCTAAGAAAAGCATTTTGTAAAGGTTGTTGTTTAGCCTTGAAAAGCAACATTGTATAGGTTATTGCTTAGCCTTTGAAAAAGCATAAATAGTGGAAATCCGGTGGGGTGTTGGATTCACAAGCCGGTAGTGGATGTAGGCACGTTGGCCGAACCACTATAAATATTGTGTTGTGGTGATTGCTGTGTGGTGATTGTTTTTGTTTAGCTTCCGCATTTTATATGATTAATCATCACATGTGACTAGTTTATGTTAAGAAGTTAAAATTGGTCATAATTGGTCATAGTTGTAGCACACCTTATTCACCCCCCCCCCTCTAGGGTTAGGATCCCGAGGACTTTCAGTTGCTAGATCAAGGCGAGGTATATTTCTTTCCCAACAAAAATATATATTAGATTTACTATGTGAGGTTGGAATGTTGGATTGTAAGCCAGCAGACACTCCAATCATTCAGAACCACAAGCTCGGAGAATATCCAAGCCAAATGCCAACTGACATAGGAAGGTACCAGAGATTAGTTGGTAAACTTATTTTTCTCTCACATACTCGCCCAGATATTGCTTACGCAATGAGTGTAGTAAGCCAATTTATGCACCAACCTAGTAAGGATCATATGGAGGCAGTGATCCGGGTTTTACGATACTTAAAATCCTCTCCGGGAAAAGGGTTTATGTTTTCAAAAAATAACCATCTCAGAGTTAGTGGTTATTCAGATGCAGATTGGGCATGGAACATCACAAACAGAAGATCCACCTCAGGCTACTTCATGTTTGTTGGGGGGAATCTTGTTACATGGAAAAGTAAGAAGCAAAAGGTGGTGGCATTATCAAGTGCTGAAGCAGAATTCCGTGGAATGGCTAAAGGACTTTGTGAACTTCTGTGGCTCAAAAGACTTCTAACTGAAATTGGGTTTGCTCCTACCTCTGAGATGGACCTCTTTTGCGATAACAAGGCCGCTATCACTATTTCTTACAATCCTATCCAGCATGATCGTACCAAACACGTGGAGGTTGACAGACACTTTATCAAAGAAAATCTCGAAGCTAAAATAATTCGGTTTCCATTCGTAAAGTCCAAAGACCAACTGGCGGATATTCTTACAAAGGCCGTATCAAGCAAGGACTTCTACAACTCACTAGACAAGTTGCGCATTGAAGATTTGGATGCGTCCACTTGAGGGGGAGTGTTGGCGTGAGTTGTCAATTAAGAGACAAATCAGAGAGATTATAGAAATAGCCATAACTGTAAAATCCCTTTCATCAAGGGTCAACCATGATTATAGCCCTAAAATCTGTATAGCCAAATATAGGGCTGCTAATCTCTCTATATATGTGTAAAATATCCCAGTAAAGAAATATATAGAAAATCTGACAGTTTCTGCTTAGTTTCTTCTGATTTCAGGTTTTACATCTGAGTGCGGGAACTCCTATGTTCTAGAGAAAAGTTTTAAATCTTAGTTTATTTCGTAATTAATTAGGTTATAGGAGATTTCCCCCTTTTTCTCAGGATGCTTTTAGATTGCTTTACTGTTCAAAACTATTTGTCCCTGCCTCTTTTTTATTATAATGTTTTCTGTTGGTTTAGTTGAATGTTCTGAACATCCATGATTCAGGTTGTTATAAGAACTTTGACCGGTTGTTTCTATTCATTTATCTAGTGGACCAAACTAGTTGTAGATCGACCTTATTTGGTTCAGAACCTTATCTTCCCAAATGATGGTAGTTATTTATCTACCCTTGCATGTGCTTGGGATCTGTTCATTTATCTGTGTTTTAGTTGCATAAACCTTCTATGTACTATTTGTACATATGGATGTTCATTTTTGTGTGCATGGATCTTGTTTTAAGATTGCCACTCAGGGAGCATTTTGGTGGAATTTCTAAATGCTCAAGTACAAGGGAGCATTCAGAAATTCCACCATCGCTGGACATGAAGTCCTTGAATTCTAGGAAAGAAAGAGGCCCTTTAGGTGGCTAGAATTTAAAATTTTTGTTGAAAGAAACATAACATTCAAATGCGAATGACAAACCATCACATCATGTTAAAAATGAAAACAAAAAAAAAAAAAAAGAAACCCAGCACATTCAGTTACATGACCTATATCTGCATATTCAATGCCAGGCAGAAATTGGAGAAGAATGATGTTGCTTCACAACAAGTGCAAGAGCTCCGCAGAAGCAACAAAATCTTCCATCTTACTATGGGGTGAGGGATGTTGTAGTTTAAAACTTTTTGAGGATTTTCGGGCCTTTGTAACATGTGTGTTTTTCTTCTTCTTTTCTTTTTCTTCTTTCCTTCCTCATGAAGAATAGTTTCACTACAGAAAGGACCAGTTTGAGTGACCAGATTAACAAAATCTCATCTGCAATATTAAGCTTTCTTGAATACGTTATGTGATACAAATACCATAAACCTTCTGCCTGCTCAGGTGTTATGCCTAATTTCTGGAAAACTGCTTTAGGTTCTTTTAATTTGCTTTTGTGTATTACAGGGATCCTTCTGATGCACAGATCAGTTCTTAAAGTCTGCCACTTCCAATACAACCTTCTAACTGCATTAACTTGGTCTTCTTTAGCCTCCTCTTCTTTGCCCCAATCCTTGGTTGACTCTCAACCCATTCTAGCCACCCCAGTTCTCTCAAGCTCTCAACTAGATTCCCCTGGTCACATTCCCAACACCAATTCCCTTCCTACTCAGTCTATCCCTCCCTCCCATTCTCTTCTTCCTTCTGCCTCCTCCAAGCCTTCCCACACTATAGCTAATGTCCCTACCCAGTCCCCCTCCCCTACTCTGCCTAAATCCTCCCTCAACGGTTTTCCATATGATGTAGTCTCCATCATCCTTGAAAAATCAACATCGTCAATCATAGATACCTCCAATCCCTTTGATATTTTGGAAAATCACTCCTTATTAGTTCCAGTCTCTAATCCTCATATTTATGGGCGCAATCTTCAGACTATCTTAGATAGGAAGTCTCTCTCTCCCCCCCAACCCCCCCCCCCCCCCCCCACACCCCAGGCTTTGATCATCCCTTAGTCACGCCCTGTCCCTCCTCCCCTGTCAAATTAGGATCTCCAGCTCTCCTCCCTTAGGCAGCTCCTACCTTTCACATTTCGAAAAACTTAGTCCACCCCCCCCCCCTGCGCTCCTCTTTTGGTCATTCCTCTTACTACCCCTCCCACTGCTCCAACTCCCCCAACAGTTCCCCCTCTAGTCAAGGCTCATCAACACTCAATGGCTACCAACTATAGGCCCCCTCCCAAGTACAAAGGGAAACAAACCTGCTCAACCCCAGGTACTAGTCCGATCACTAGGAGGTCTAGATCCAAGCGCACCTCCCCCCATTCCTCCATGTTAAAGATCCTCTACTGGAATTGTAGGGGTATAGCCAATCTCCCTACCATTAGAGCTCTGGTCAACCTTGTCCATCACCACCACCCTGACCTGGTTTTCATCTCTGAACCAATGTCAACCTTTTCCTCCACCCACTCTCTTGGCCTTTCTACTTTCGATTTTGATACCTTCCATTCCAATTCCCCCCCTTTATCCCCTCCCAACCTCTGGTGTTTTTCTAAGTCTTCCCACCTTTTTTTAGCCTCTGTTTCTAATACCTCCACTCAACACCTTACCATGCTTCTCTCTAATAAAATATATGGCCTCTCCTACCTCATTACTGGAGTTTATGCTCCACCAACTCATCCCTTAGGAAGGACCTCTGGAAAAATCTCATTGAAACCTCACCAACCACCCTGCCTTGGTGTGTCCTTGGCGACTTTAATGCCATCCTTGCCCACAATGAAAAACTCAGCATCTGCCAGTCTACCCTATCCTCTCTCAAAGATTTTCAAACAAATGTTTTGCAAGCAGGTCTCTCCAACACCCTCTCTACTAGAAGCCAATTCACCTGGTCTAATAATGGACTAGGCCTCTCCTACGTGGCTGCAAAATTAGACAGAGCCTTAGTCAACCCCATATGGCTGTCCACCTTCACAGATCCCACTGTCCACCACCTTCCTAGACTATCCTCAGACCACAGTCCTCTCCTTCTAACTCATTCCTCTCCTCCTCCATCCCCCTTCAAATTCGAAAACAAATGGACTCTCCACTCCTCCTTCCTGGAAGTGGTTAAATCCAGCTGGAATGCCAATATTGATTGGAACCCACAATTCATCCTAGCCCAAAAACTCAGAATTCTCAAGCAAGCTCTAAAATCCTGGAGCAAGAATACCTTTGGTCTCGTCCACCAAAATATTCAGGCTACTGAAGACTCCATCCAGAGATGCCAACAAAATATGGACTGCTACCCTTCTGACTCCCATAGGACAACCCATTTAGATGCTAATCTCCATCTCCATGAAACCCTTAAAACCCAAGAAATCCATTGGAAACAGAGATCTAGAATCTCTTGCCTTAAAGAGGGTGACTTGAACACTAGTTTTTTCCACCACTCTGCCAAAACTAGAGGCTCCTTCAATAGAATCAACCACATATCAGTTAATGGCAGCCTAACAAAAGACCCTATCATCATCCAAGACCAAGTTGTCCAATTCTTCTCCAACCTCTTCAAACCCCATGCTTGCCAATTTTATCCTATCCTATTCTAGACTCATAGTCCCAAGGTCTCTGACTCCGAAAACTCTTTCCTAATTTCAATCCCTTCTCATTCAGAAATTAAATCAGCAGTCTTCTCTTTTAAGAAAAACAGTTCCCCTGGCCCAGATGGCTTCAATGGCCATTTCTACACTTCAACCTGGGATATCATAGGAACTTCTGTAACCTCAGCTGTTCAACACTTCTTTTAATCCAAGAAAATCCTTAGAGCCTCCAATGCCTTCTTTCTCTCCCTCATCCCCAAATCCAACTCCCCTACAACCTTTGCAGACTTCAGGCGTATTAGTCTGTTGAATTTTTCTTACAAATCATATCCAAAATTCTTGCCTCCAGGCTCACCTCTTTTCTTCCCAAGTTAATCTCCCCCTATCAAGCAACCTTCATCCATGGCAGATCCATTCATCACCACTCAGCCCTTACCTTTGAGTTATTCCAAAGACTCAAATCCAAGCTCAGTAAAGGATCCCTTTGCCTTAAACTTGATATATCAAAAGCCTTTGACAAGCTCAACTGGTATTTTCTCTTATCAGCTCTTCGTTTCTTCAATTTCTCTGAAGACTGGATCTCTCTTTTGAAGGAATGTGTGTGTACTTCTAAATGCTCTGTCCTGATCAATCGATCCCCCCATGGCTTCTTCAGCTCCTCCTGCGGCTTGAGACAAGGTGATCCCCTTTCCCCATATCTGTTTATCTTAGCTGAAGAAATCCTCAGCCTTCATCTCCATAACCTCCACTCCCAAGGCTTTCTCCTTCCCCTCTCCCTAATCCCCCACACCCCCTGTCACCTCCTATATGCTGATGACATCATCATTCTAATGAAGGGAGCAACTTCTGGCGTCCTTGCTCTCTAAGACCTCCTTGATATCTACCAATCTTCATCAGGCCAGCACATTAACCTCCTCAAGAGCCAGCTTTTCCTTGGTAACTGCAGCATTAGGTAGAGAGCCAGAATTTGCTCCATTCTGGGTCTGCCAGAGTGTCAAGTTCAGCTTAAGTATTTGGGTTTTCCTATCGTTTTTGGCACCCCTAAACGCCTCCATTTTCTTCCCTTGCTGGACTCCATTAACTCTAGGCTCTCAGCCTGGAAAGCCAAGACCCTCTCCTTCGCTGGTAGGCTTATCCTTATAAAGCATGTCCTTTCCAGTATTCCCTTACACTGTGCTTCCATTCTTCCCCTTCTTTCTTCCATTTGTAAAGACATAGAGCGTCTCCTGAGGCATTTTCTATGGTCTGGTTCTGCATCCTCCTCCAAAATCAACTATGTCAACTAGTCTCAAGTCACTCTCCCCAAGCTGGAAGGTGGTCTCGGCATCAGACGCATCTATGAAGTTAACAACGCTTCCCTCATTAAACTGGGTTGGCAAGCCTCCACAATGAATTCCCTTTGGTTTTATTGGTTCAAGCTTCGCTACTTCAAGGACCAGTCCATATGGAATGCTACAAATACCCCTTATGGCTCCTGTATTTGGAAAAGAATTCGTCGTCTTGCTCATTTCATCCATCAAGGCAGCGCCTGGATCTTCGGTAACGGAAAGGAAATCAACATTTGGCACGACACATGGTCAGGGGACAAACCACTCTCTACTGTCTTCCCAAATCAGCAATTCCCTCAGGATCATCTTCTTGCCTCTTTCTTCCAGCCCCTCTCAGGATCATGGCTCTTCTCTCTGAGCTTACCTCCAGACGTCCAAGAATGGCTCTCCTCAGCCACTTCTCTTCTCTCCCCCAACTCCACTGCTAGAGACCAGCTCACCTGGAAGGACTCCACTGACGACCAGCTCTCCCAAAGTAGCGCCTGGAATGCAATCAGATCCAGAGGTACCACTCTCCAATGGCCACCCTTGATTTGGAATGGAGTTTCCCTCCCCAGAATCAGCTGTTTTGGCTGGCGTTTGATGCTCAACCGCACTCCTATAGAAAGCTATCTCCAACATCTTGGGTACTCCCTGGCCTCTAGGTGCAGTCTCTACTTCAAAGGATCAGACTCAGTAGGCCACATTTTCTTCTCTTGCTCCATAGCTCAGTCCCTTTGGAGATGGACCATCCATTTAGCAAGAGCCCAGCAGCCTTTTCTTTGCTCTGCTCCTTCCATCTGGCTCTCTCTCTCCAGGGGAAATGACTCAATTGGCAAATCCTACATGGCCTCTACCTTTCTGTCAGTTATCTACACTCTATGGAAGGCCAGGAATGCAGCCATCTTCAACAACCGCCACCCTCCTCTTTCTCAGACCATAGCCACCCTGCATGAAGACCTCAGCAACACTCTCAGGAAGATCTCCAAGCCTTTTGTCAGCCAGCAACTCTGCTCTCTCCTAAGATCAATGAAAATTTCAGATTGCCCAGGTCCTTAATTATCCCTAATTAAGATCTTCAATTCCTTGTGAAGTTTGCCATTTCCTGAAGCCAGTGTTTCATCTCCATAAGGTCCGGTCCTAAGATCTTCCTGATTTGAGGTTCTGTTTACCTGGTGATCATTGTTTGTATCTTTCTTTTTGGTTTTGCTCCCTGCAAGGTGATCTCTGCTTCTCTCCCAAGAAGCCTCCTTTTGGCAGCCTGCTTTAAAGCTCCCTTCTCTGTCCTCTACCCATCTCAGGACTCTGATATGGCTCTTTCCAGCTTTGTCTTCTGCTACTTCTGTTTTTTCTCTTTTTCTTTTTGGTCACCTTCTATGTAGGAGGTCAATTCTTTGTATTCTTTTTTTCTTCTTCAATACAATTACCCTTATATCAAAAAAAGAAAAAAAGTTAGGCTACATAAATTAGACTTCTTTGATTAATCGCCTAAAGATAGAGTCACCATCATGAAAATCTATGCTTACTATACATGTTTTCTTTAGCGATTAGGCCTGGGTCATAAATAATGGAGTCCTCATTAAGACAGTCAAAGACTGTTGAGTCCCAGGATCACTCATGAAAACACCCCCTTCACAAGAAGAGATGTCTTCTGCCGGGAAAAATGTAGGCTCCCTTCAAGAAAAAGAAATAAAAAAAGAAAAAAAGTCTGCAGCCTTATTATTTCTACCAATCCACTGCAACTGGAACCATCTTTTTGTTCACCCCTTTTCAGATGATACATTGCCATAAAACTCATTGGTTGGTGATTCATTATCTGAATATTTTTTGTAGGTCCAAATTGTCTGCAGGTTAACATCAGTTGAAGAAAACAGACCAGACAATTCGCTTATATGTTCCCTGTCATCATAGAAAACACACTGCCCATGTAGATAAAAATTTTATGGAAACGATAAGAACGGACAAGAAATTAAGGATGACCAACTCTAAGGGCCTGTTCATGGAATACTTTAAGGCCACTTCGTCTCCTAGAGTCTAGAGAAGACTGCTGCCGCCCCATCTCGTTTGAATAGACTATTTCCTCTTTCTCTTCTGGTTTCATTTTTTAGGTTTGAAGTTTTAGTAAATGTGTTCTTGTTTTTCTCCTTTTAGGATACTAAGCTCTAGAAACAGTAGCAGGTCTTCAGAAAAGTGGTGTGTTTATCTTACCTCTTTAGTACTAGTTTTGATGGTTTTCTAAACAGAAATCTTAGTGGAAGCAATATGAGTTTAGTTAGAGGGTTTTCCTTGTTGGTTTTCAACTTATTTCTAGTGTTCTAGTCAAACCCGGAAGAGGTTTTTGCATTCAAAGCTCCCAAAATCAAAAGAATATATATTTTCTTTTGTAGAGATTTGAGTCGGTGTTCTGCTTATTTTGCCATTTAGCATGATTTTCTGTTAAACTGACAAATGG
Source organism: Cinnamomum chago (assembly GCA_038049695.1). Lineage (NCBI taxonomy): Eukaryota > Viridiplantae > Streptophyta > Magnoliopsida > Laurales > Lauraceae > Cinnamomum > Cinnamomum chago. The sequence continues at coordinate 36,931,506 of CP142457.1, forward strand.
GTTTGCTTTTAGTGTCTCGGTAGTTGCATTTCTTCATACTATACTCAGAATTGGACCCAGATCCGCCCCACATACGGTTCCGGCGCTAGTTTCTTGGTTCTGAACTGGGTCCGAGTCCACCTCGTCAATAATAGGTCCAGGTCCACCTTTGATGTGCACCGGAACTAACCCGTTTACAACCCTATTGGACGCTTGCGGATACCTGACAGTCTGATAGTGTTCCTTCTACCAGTTATGCCATAACAGCATGTGGTGGGCAAATTTTTGTTAGAAATATTACTCCAGGGCTAATGTGCTGGGACCTGTTATCCTTATTGAGAATAATAAAAATGACATTAAATCTTTTTAAAATTTTCTTGCAGGAAATATTTGCTAAAAGTATTTATGTGGTGGAATCGGATCATACTTGTGGGGCAACATCATCCAGGGCAGGAACACTAGCGACAATTATATACTCAGGCTTTTGTGTTGGGCCAGCAGCCAAATTCAGGTCCAATATTTATATACGAGACACATCTGGGTCCAAGTCCAGCCCGCCAATAAAACGTTGATCAAATCTGCGTCCAGGTGCTTCATCACAAACCCACTCGGCTCCAACCAGTTCACATCCCTTTTTTAATGTGAAACCCGGGGTAGATAAATAGATCAGTAGCAGGTGACAGGAAATCCCCAGTGGCCCATCCGCAAATGTCCAGCCAAATTAAGGCTTGGCTATTAAACAAGTGTATATGGCTCAGGCCCAGATCTACTACTGGGTTGAAAGTGAGACCGCAGTGCCAATCCTTTCATGAATTATTGCTATTGCCTTTTTTTTTTTTTTTTTTAATTTTATTTTCATCAACTAGGCCATACCATCTAGTTAGATTTAACTCCTTTTGCCCAGATCAGTTGTATTATTCTGACCCAACTCATTTTGCACCCAAAAAACCCCACCTCAAGTGACCATAATAGGTTGCACATGGAGCGCAGATCAAGAGCGTTCTTATTTGGGCATATTGGACACTTGTGTTATCCCATAAGAGTTGAGTAGTTCTTAAGCTATGCCTCATCAATAGCTTTGACTTTCTTCAACACTCAAAAAACTTTCCATAGCCACAAAAAATCCCATTACAAGTACTATGGGAAAATCATTGAACTTGGACTTTCTCCAATAAGTTTCATAAGCCACAAAAACCCATTATAAGAACTAGAGGATTTAATCGGAAAAAACACTTAATCCGGACGTGTTACGCAATCAAACACTCTAGCAAGTACGGCACCAATTAGAGCAATTGGGCCCAATTTTCAAATTTTTTTTTTTTTTTACCATTTTGCCACATGGTCGGCGCCGACCTTATTTACATTGAATAAGGTCGGCGATGACCCTGTCCGCTAACTTCTATATAATCTGATTTCGAGCTTCATTCGTTCAACTTCACCAAAAACGCAGAGGCCGCTTTCCTTCAGTATTGTATAGGTGTGAAACATCATGACTACTGTATTTTTCCACCGTTGATGTCACCATTAATTTTCAATCTATCTCCTCTTGCTATTGATAGGGTCTACACAAAGGAGGTAATGAAAATCCTTCTCTTCACATGATGGAACCCTAGAAATCAATCCTCTCTTTCTATTGACAACATATTATATATATACTATCATTCAATGCATGGATACATGTTCTCTTTCATTGTATGGTGTTTATTGTGTGTTTCATTGAATATGGTATACGTTTCACAGGAGCCCTATTTACTGTTTTGCACTGTTCAAAGTACTTTATACATAATTAGTTTCTGATAAGGAGGAAAATGTTCACAAATTTAATCTATACTCCATGCATTATTGCAGGAGAATGATTGTCCAAGTAATTTATATTTTTTATGATGTTCTAATAGCATGGCAGACGTTGAGCACCTCGTAATCTTTCACTATGACGGTGAGTTTGAATATGAGCTCAATCGTCCTCATTACAAGGGTGAAAGGCAGAAGATGAGATATCTGTCAAGCAATGTTACGTTTAATGAGCTGTCCAAAATTGCTTTAGAAGTATCGAGTTGGTCAACAACTTCCAATGAGTTAACTCTGAAGTATCTTCTACACAATGACAAAATGTTTTCGTTGATAGATATTGGCGATGGCAATGATATCAATGGTTTGTTAAAATCGTCAAGAAGCGAAGCAAATGGGATATTAATATTCGTTTCAAGAAGGCTATGCGATGAAAACAGTTTCCAACACACCTGTGGTAATAGGTATGTTCTAAAATTAAAACTATATTTCAACATTTTCAGCCTGGATCGAAAGTAATTTTTCATTTTCCTAACTCTATATTGCAGGTCTTTACAGGATGAAAGAAATGAAATCATTCGAGACCCTCCTAGCATTGAAAAGCCTAATAATAAATTAAAGGGCAAGTTATCATCGTCACCTCCACCTTTGAAAGAATTTCCCATGATTGATATACAAGCGGTTGGCAATATAAAATTCCCAACAACATTGTCTTATTTTGCAGATGATGATGAGCCCATGTTCGAAGAAATCAATGTAGAAATGCTTCATGTGCATGGAAGCGAAAGTGTGCACAGCTTCATAGGTGCTCCCGCAACTAATGTGGTTGGGAATGAAAGTTCAGCAGCCGCCGAGCTAATTAAATCAGGTGTCGAAAGAGATACTAGAAGCAGAAATGAAGAAGACAGCGTTTCAAAAGCTCCCCTCGTGGACTCGATGGTCCCTAATAATATCGTGCCCTAAGAGGGGACCAGTTCAGGTAAAGAGATGCGGGTAGGTATGGAGTTTCCTGACCGTGAGGCTTTTAGAAGAGCTATAGCAAAGTACACAATATACAACAACTTCACCTTGAAACACGAGAGGACTAACATGAAGATGGTGATAGTGAGTTGTAAAGGAGTAGATTGTCCCTGGCGTATACATGCCTCCATGGTAGATTCTGGTCCACACTTTAGAGTTCGAAAGTATAATTCCAAACATTATTGCTCTAAACCGCTCATGGGAACTACACATCGGCAAGCAACCTCGAAGCTAGTAGCAGAGTTCATTGAAGAGAAGGTACGATGCAATAACGATCTTAGGCCAAATGAGATCATTAATGAATATTTGATTGAGTTTGGGACCCGCATTACATACAGGAGAGCACATATGGCAAAGGAGCTTGCACTGTGCAAAGTGCATGGATCGTACGAGGAGTCTTTTATGATATTGCCGCTCTATTACAACAAGCTTCATAGAACCAACCCTGGTCCGTACACTGCATAAGGACATCAGGGAGGATGAACGATTCAGACGCTCCTTTTGGCCCTTCGGTCCATGCTTAAGGTCATTCCAAACCTCTCTAAGGCCACTGATAACGATGGATGGATAACACCTTTGTGGCAAATATCCTGGAGTGCTAATGGTGGCTGTAACACATGATGCAAATCATCAATTTTTCCCCATTGCATTTGCCTTTGCTGAATCGGAGCGACGTGATAGTTGGGAGTGGTTTCTTGCACACTTATCCTTGTCGTTGGGTGAGCCAAAAAATCTGGCAATCATATCCGACCGTCAGAAATGTCTGATTCCTGCAGTACAAGCCATAATGCCAAGCGCAAAACATTATTTTTGTTGCCATCATATAGCTGAAAACATAAAGGCGGCTTTCAACGACCATGGCATTATAAAAAAAATTTGGAGCGCGGCAAGGTCATACCGACCTTGTGAGTACGATGCTTGCATGGACCACATAAAAAGTGTAAATGAGCGTGCATATAATTACTTCCATGCGATCGGCTGTCAGTTCTGGTCAACGGCATTTGCTCATGGACGCAGGTATGACATGCTTACCATCAATGCTGCTGAGTGCACAAATAGTCTACTAAAAGACACCCGAGTGCTCCCGATTACAAAATAGGTGGAAGAGATACATGCAAAACTCATGGAATTCTTTCAGAGACAGTCAACTAAAGTACAAAGCATCACTTCAATATTAACACCATACGCAGAGAAGTACCTCGCCACAGAGATGGAAGAATCACGAAAGCTGATGGTAAGGATAGTGGCATTGAATGAATATCAAGTGCAATCTTCAGAGTATGTTGATGTAGTCAATCTAGATCGCAGGACATGTTCGGGCCGCAAATGGGACGTGATTGGGATCCCATGTTGTCATGCTGTTGCCGTCATGAATGCGCGGAATATGAATCCATATGAGTTTTGCGAGCACTGGTACCTTACAAGCACGCACCAGAGAACGTACAATGATGTAATTCATGCCACCCGTGATAGAAAGCAATGAGAACAACATTTAACCACTGGGAGAGTCATCCCACCATTGGCTACCAAGCAATCGGGTCGACCAAAGAAGAACATGATCCGAGTTGAAGATCGATATCGCAAGCGAAGAGTCGTAACTTGTTCGTCTTGTAAAGAGAGGGGTCACAACCGTGGCAGCTGTAAAAATCCGCCAATTCAACAATGACGTTTATGGATTTTCTGCTTTGGGGACACTCATGTAATTTTTTTTTGTTTTGGGGTATGTTTCTTGGAAAGTTTATTTTTGGTATGTATGTTTTGGGTTGTCTTATTAACATGGAAGTATTGTTTTTCTGTTGCATTTTTGGAAGTTTGTGTATAAATTATCATTTCCTTTTAAACAATGTTTTACACATTTGGATGCTTTTGTATAATTTATCATTTTCATTTGAAAGAGGTGTGGAACCCAATTTATTATCTCGAAGATGATGTAATGCAGTTATGGTAACGTGAAGACTCTGCATGGATTGTTATCTAATGCACGTGGAATGTTTCATTACAGGGTCGGTGATGACCTTAGTAGTGTTTAATAAGGTCACCACCGACGTAGGTTAGCTATTTTTCTAACAAAAAGTTGTAACTTTTCAGGAGAGTAATGTGAAAAAAATTGATTACAGGATCGGCGATGACCTTACCTATGTAAATAAGGTCATCACCGACGCATGTTTCGATATTTTAAAACAAGAGTTGTAACTTTTCCAAGACGGTTTGGCAGAAAAATCTAAGTATGGGTCGGCGATGACCTTACCTATGTAAAATAAGGTCAACACCGATGCAGGTTTCCATAAAAAATTAAACCAAAGTTGTAACTTTTCCAAGAAGGTTTGGCAAAAAAATCTAAGCATGGGTCGGCGATGACCTTACCTATGTAAAATAAGGTCATCATCGACGCAGGTTTCAATAATTTTTAAACCAAAGTTGTAACTTTTCCAAGAAGGTTTGGCAAAAAAAATCTAAGTATGGGTCGACGATGACCTTACCTATGTAAAATAAGGTCATCATCAACGTTGGTTTCAATATTTTAAAACCAAGAGTTGTAACTTTTCCAAGAAGGTTTGGCAAAAAATCTAAGTATGGGTCGGCGATGACCTTACCTAAGTAAAATAAGGTCATCACCGACGTAGGTTTCAATAATTTTTAAACCAAAGTTGACACTTTTCCAGTAGGATCTAGTGTTACAGGGTCGGCGATGACCTTAGTGTTGCCAATAAGGTCATTACCGACGCAGGTTTCCTAATTTTTCATCATGGAGTTGTAACTTTTCGACTATGATTTACTCCTACAGGGTCGGCGATGACCTTAGCCTTTGTAAATAAGGTCATCACCGACGCATGTTTCCCTTTTTCTGACAAAGAGTTGTAGCTTTTTCAGTAGGATTTTGTGTTACAGAGTTGGTGATGACCTTAGCGCTGTAAATAAGGTCATCACCGACGCAGGTTTCCTAACTTTTGTGATGGAAGTTGTAACTTTTCGAGTATGTTTTAGTCGTACAAGGTCGGTGATGACGCTGTATGAAGAAGGAAAAAAAAATAATATGCAGAGACTATGATATTTACATCAAAATACATACAACAACACAGTGTAACAAAAGAGCTCAAACATCCAATATACAAAAATGGATTCAATCCACTTTCAATCAACATCCCATATACAAGTTAGAAATCAACATCCAAAGTTAGGAATTGACAACATTCACATCATAACCATTTCAATTACAAGTAAAATTACAACACATGTAGCACAGAGAGGAACTGTTCACTGCAAGTCAGGGGGCAAGATCGGGAGCCAAGGGAGGTTAAGCCTTGGAGCATTTCGAACCCAGTTTTGCTCAAATATGTCGATGACAATTTTTCGCCTGTAATACGAGATGTCTGACTGGGTGAACTCGATGGGATGACGATATATGCAATGTTCCGCGAATGCACGAGCGAACAACCCGCAGTCATTTCCATTTTCTTGAAATGGGATGTCTATCTTTGTCATCATCGTCCACATCATAGCCACCGACCACCCGTGATCCAAAAATCGTTGTTGAAGCCACAATATCTGTCCAAACAAAGTGAAATTGAATGATACCTCAACGGATGAAATTTATGTACTATCCAAACATTATGCTGCCAAGAGAGGAGCAAATATGTACTTACGAATCTTTCACGGGTCTTTTGACCCCAAATCTCTCCCTTTGAACTGTTATAGTACTCCTAGCGGTTCTCATCGACATATCCAACGAGTAAGGACCAAGGTTGTGAGCATGAATCACGTAGACTAGAGTTTTGCACTCCATCGCATCCATTACACGTTCTCCCTTTGGCCCAAAGGCCATGTCATCCCCAGTCTTTAGACCCTTTTCCTAGTAACTCTACAAGACAAGCATCTCAGACATCAAACAAGAGAGGACATTTAACCAAGTGAGTAGAAAATCAAAGTGGCTTTCATTTTTTATCGAACTTACGCATATACTAGGGTCAACCAAGTATGCATCCTTGCACCTTTCCCGTAGCACTTCAAACCAAAAATATATGATACTCGAGTCCATCCAAGTATCCTCGTCCAATAAATCTCATAGGGACTTAGAATCGACGCACGAGATGATCATATCCAGCTCCTCTTTCCTGTCAATGCAATGAGTATTTCGACGTTGAATTAGTAAAAAACCAAACAAAGACAACATTACTATGGAAGGCTTTTCAACAATTGCAGTTACCTATGCGTGTAATATTTATAGAAATCCATCAATAGTTCCTTCTCCACATCCGTCTGAACATAAACCGTTTGGGGCAATGGGTGTTGATAATCCAGAAACCTATCCGGGATCTTCCTCAGCCTCGGTATATGCTTGCACCTCCATATCAAAGAATCGATTGTAGCCTGTGTGGGGGATACAATGATTGCCTGGTTAGTGCCCTTCGGTGGAGTGCTATATCCTTAAGGACCGGGCGAGACGGGGATAAGATCCTCGATAGGGATGTCATCCACATCGCCAAAAGCTGCGTCAAAATTGCTTGCATCAGCTTCATTTTTTTGCTCCTCATGCAAAGTATGGGAGGTTGATGCCTTGAAAGGGAGTCCTCTATCATCAAGGGAGCCTCGATACTAGGTCGAGGCTTCTTAGTTGGGCTTTTAGAAGACTTCCTCTTAATCCTTGCACGCTTTTGCGATTTGACGGTCTGCAAAATGAAGCAAGTTATGGTTAGAAAATCACAAAAAACATTCATCAATTCACAAAATGAAATGTTCAAATTTAATTAAATCCTTACGAGAGTATCATCAACTTCTTGATCGGATGAACTACATGTCTCGACATAGTCCTGGTACATGGTCCCAAATGTGGACCTAAATCTGTTGACCTTTCTCTTAATCGAAGTTATGAAGGTGGGTAGGTCCACATTTGCAGCGATCGAACGATTGCATGACCATACCACGTGGTCGAGGAAGAGAGAGACCTCATATTGAAAGGATCCTGTTAGAAAATATGTTAACTAAATCAATGTGAAGCAAAGTAAGGGATGCAAAAAGGTGTAAACGTCATACTCGGGTCTGCGGGACTGTTGGAGCTTGGGCTTCGGGCTCTGGGGGAGGATCTCTTTGTGGCTCATCCCGTTGCCTAACACGGCCAATATGCATGATGGTATTCGCCTCATACCATCTCATGTACTCTTCTTCATCCTCCCCCCCCCCCTTTTGATTTTTTTCCTTTTCTCTTGAGCACATTGTTTGCCCGAGCTTCCCATGACTTCACCTCCTCCTCATTCACTAGATTCCAATCTATCACAGATCTCCCTTTATTTTCTTTCCGTAATATAGGCTTGACGAAGCGTGGAGGCACTGTCTGTCTCAAGACAGACTGCCTCATGACCCTAGGGGTAGGGTGACGCTCCAACACCCAGTATGAGATAAGGGGAGAGTCTGTTGTGAAGAGTGCTCTGTCAGGCTTCTTGACATGCTTCAAAATATCCTTTCCGTATTTCTTATACGACTGCCACTCAAACTGTGCATGAAACATTGAGTAAGTTAGATGCATTAAAGTAAGTTAATCAAATTAATGGAAAATTGAAATGAAATCTTTCTACCTCTTTGGACGTGATGTAATTCAGTTGCTTTCGTACTTCTCTCACGATCGTAAAATGGGTCATTCCTAAAAGTCGGTTCGCCCATGTAACCATGAGGGGAAACTGTATGTCATGGTCTAAGCGGTTGCTTGGACTTAGACCTCTCCGGATCTGTTAAAAGAAAGGGATTCATTAGAATATTAAGATATAAATAGTGAAAATATGAAGGGGAAATATATCGAGCTCACCTAAAGAAGCTGGAGGGGTCGAGAAAGAGATTTAAACCTCTTCTCCACAGCATCCCCCTCATCGGTAGGGTCGGGCATCTCACGCCTTTGGACCATTTTCCAATATATACCCTTGTTTAGTATTCTATACAAGTTCGCTAAACAAGCGGAGGCCCATGAATAGGGCCTAAACTCCCTAAACAACTCTAAAAATATAAAAGGGGCCTCATGCCCCTGAAGAATTGCAAAGAATCCATCCCGCCACCATAAAAGACAAATAGGCCTGAGTTTTAAATATATGCTCGACCTCTGTTGTCTTCTTCTTCGCATCTCCTTTTCCTTTGTTCTTCTTTCCCTTTGGTTTCGGTTTCTCCTTCTCCCTCAACTCCTCCGGAGTGGGACGGAAGATGCGTTCCAGCAATGTGAACTTGAGGGAGACCCCATTGTAGTCTTCTTTCATTTGGGGCACCACACCAAGAAGCTCCGGACATAGATCATCGATCTCATAATGGGTGTATGTCCGGCCCGTTACGGGCGGACCATTAATAGGTAGGCCGTAGATGTATGCTGCATCCTCTAATGTGATGGTCGCCTCGTCGGATGGGAGATGAAATGTGTTCGTCTCCGGCCTCCACCGCTCGATCAACCCTATGATCAATGCATGGTCAATCCTCATCCACCTCATCTGAGCCAGATGATATAGCTCGGCATCGGCAACCCACTACATCAGTTGCTTGTTGAGGTCCCACTGCCCATAGTCGGGGTTAGTGGTAAAGCATCTGTATGTGCCCAACTCCTGCGAGAAAAATGAAAGTTTTAATAACGTTAGCCATAGATTGAAAGGTGGCATTCTCTTTACACATCTGTGTACATCCAATTTTACATGATATCATTGATTAGTAAAAAGCAATTTGAGTGCCTGTTTAAAAGCTTAAACTTAGAAGTTATTATGTGTTCCGATAATCTCTATAATATTTTTCAGTGGCCCTAAAGCTCAGTGTGTACATTAATCTTTGATGATCCATTTCGTTTGAAGAAATAAATATCTATATGATCAATAAAATGCATGATTAATTGGAATGCAGAGGCAGCGATACTTGAAAACATAGCTACTCAATTGCTCCCATGTTGTAGTTCATGTTGGTGAGGAATTACATGATCCTTGGCTCTGCTCTACGATACCCACGGTGAACTTTTGGGTATTTGAATGTGCAGCCCATTGTTTTGTGATATGATCCAGACCTTTGATCCAGGAGGCCCGCTTTGGATTAGGCTAACTTAAAAACAATCCTAATGTCGAAGGTCCTAGCTATCCACATTTGGCTTTATTAATTTAAATGTGGATTGCTCCTTGTTTCATTCTTTGACACTCATATTGAAGCCGCCAACGGCATGATAAAGGTTGCCTGGGATATTTTTTGGGGTGTGGTCTTTTTTATAGTGGGGCTGTACAGTCATTTGTCCGCTGTCCAGGTCTCATGGATAAAGGCTCCCCCATCCAACTCAAATGTCTGATTTTTTTTTCTTACATGTATGCAGATTTATCATCATCACCATTGTAGTGATCAAGGATTTAGGATCCTATAATTATTCTTATGCCTTATTACTTCCCATGCTACACTAGGCCTGATCACAGCAGGTTAGATTTGTGATGGAATTATGACTCTTCTTAGTCATTTTTATGGAGGAAGAGTTTGAAGATTCTAGAACTGTTGGAAAAAGCCATCAAATGTGTTGGTTGTTGTCTTTTTTTTTGGATTTAATATGCCATACTGATGCACCCTTCATACTGTAATATAGCATAAATAAGGCTAGGCCAAGGAAGATGGAACTTGCTAATCCGAAGAATAAACTAAAGCAAGATTGTTAGTAAGCTTCATAGTTAAGTGCTAATTTGTAAGGAGGAAAGTCTAATCCATTTTAATGATGGCATGTGGGATTTGAAGTTCCCTCCTCTGGTGAACCAGCTGTAAAGTAACTAAGCCAAGCAAACAAAGTTAATGGTGTTCCTAAACAAGAACAAATACAGGTCATAAACATAGCAATGGCAAATGAGAAATGTTTAAGCTTTATCAAACAAATTGGTCTCTGAAGTGTGAAACCACATGACACAATTATGGGTCCCTACAAAATTACATATCACGGTATAAGTGAATGCATGGATCTATCCCTGTTTGGCCTCCGCTATTGGTGCCATGTTACATGGTTTTACTTGGAATTCCACTTATGATCTCATGACGACGACTACTACCATAATCTAAAAGAATGCACACTGAAAATACCCTAAATTTGGAACCTACAAACCCTAATCAAAGCAAACAAACAATGTACAAATTGAATATGACATTGAAGATAACAAACCATGCACTTCGATATCATATGAGGGATGGCGGCAAAACAAAATGGATGGAAAATACAAAAACATTAAAAATGATTCAAAAAGGAAGGAGATTTATACCTCTGGAGTGTCGATTGAAGTCAAGGACGATGTAAAAAACGATTAAAATGAAGGACGAAGGAAATAGAAACACTTGAGGATTTCGGTTTGAAGGCTAGTGGTTGTAAAATGGAAGTAACCGCTCCTCGTCGGTCGCCCAAGGTCACTCTCGACAGTAGGCTGGAAGAGAGAAAGAAACAAATGAGAAGAAATAGGGATTTGAGCCCTAATAGTGTTCGCGGACAGGGTCATCGCCAACCTTATTCAGTGTAAATAAGGTCGGCGCCGACCATGTGACAAAATGGTAAAAAAAAAAAAAAAAAAAAAATGAAAATCGGGCCCAATTGCTCTAATTGGTGCCCTACTTGCTAAAGTGTTTGATTGCGTAACACGTCCGAATTAAGTGTTTTTTTCCGGTTAAATCCTCTAAGAACTATGTAAAATTTAATAAAAATAAAATACAAGCAAATAATGATAGAGAGATGGGATATGCAACAGTTTCTCTAATGGCTATCATTTCTCACTATTCATTCATATCTATTTCTTCATCAATTGCATGTAATTTTGAAATATCATAAAAATATTAATTACTATTTTGAGAAATCTTTAAAAACATGCCAAGGCTAATTACTTAACTTGATTTCTTGAATAATTAAACTTTGAAAAATTGCCGATTTTTATTTGTCTAAAATAAGTAAAATTGACTAATAATAAAAAAAAATTAAAAAAAGCTTAGATCAAACTTTTACAAATAATAAAAAATGCAGTAGTGCTAATTTACAATTTAAACTCATAATTAATTAAAATAAAACATATTACAGCGTTAGGTTTCGAACCTTCCTATTGTAATGCTAGATTTAGCATGCATGCGCATATCAATATATTTCATTATCGCATGAAAAACAAAAATAATTCAAATTTACACGATATAAAATATAATTCATACATTTGAAAATGGTTGTATTATTGAACTTGAAAAACGATGTGTAGCTATTTGGTTGCAAATTAAAGAAGTAGTCGAACTATTTGAAATAGAGTGCTGAAAAAATGAGTGAAAAATGGAAATTCATGTAGATAGAATATGGGTTAAAGGAGTTAGGTTCTTCTAACCTTTTTTTATAGTAAATATAGGTCATATATTTTCTTTCATTGCAAAAAGAAAGCATATCAAACTAAAGGTGGAAATAGTAACTGCAGCCTTAGAAATATGATTTACATGAAAAACCTTATATGAAATTGAACCTGACTTGTTCCCGACTCCGATGAGTCACCGAAGTCTACCAAGTGAAATAGATAGGGTAAATTATCCAACAGTCCCTGAGCATGGTTTTCTAAGGCATCCAGTCCATGCCAACAACTTTTTCTCTAATGTCTATAGTCCAGACAGCTGGAGATATTTTGGTGAGAGGTCCCTAATATGCCACGTCATATATTTTCATGACTCATTTTCCCCTTTCAACCCTCATTCCTAGGCCGGCCAAATTCTCTCTTATTCTTTGTTGTCTCAGAGAACTCCTTCCATATTCTTCTCTCTCATTCTCCATTTTCCCTTGCTTTCCATGGTTGTGGAGTATCGTTGCAAAACACCTTCCGTCGCCACCATAACTTCCGATTCTCTCTCTTTCATTTCTTCAAAGATAGAAACGAGTTTGAAATCTCTCTCTACAACTGATTTGAAAGAGAGCAGTTTGCTCTTTTGCTTGTTTTTTCTCTCTCTCTTCTCAATTGGATCATGGTCATCAAGTGTTCTTGTTTTGGATTTCAAATTTTATTAGAATCTGATTTTCCGTATTCTGACTTTTTGTGTCGCCGAGGTCAGATAAATTTTCCAGAAACTCTGATAAACTGAACAAAAAATTAGATAAATTTGTTAAAACTCAGATAAATTTACCTGAGTTTTCGTCAAACTTACCTAATCTTCTGGCAAAACTCAGATAAATTTATCTGAGTTTTGGAAATTTTATCTGAGTTTTCGGCAAACTTACTTGAACTTCTAGCAAAACTCAAATAAATTTATCTGAGTTTTGGCAAATTTATCTGAGTTTTCAGCTGTACCTTTCAATAAAGGGAGGATGCAAGAAATAAACTACCATCTCTGTTAAAAGTTTTGGTATGCGTTTGTGTCTTTCACATTAAACAACACAAATTGCATCATTTGAGTTCATTTATGAAATCATCAATATAAAAGGAGTTTAGTTTTTGAGTCATCATCATCCATCTTTATAAACCACAACTTATCTAGTTATAGTGTGTTCAATGGTACTTTTCTCAAAAGTACAGTTCTTGGTTTACTAGTGCTATTTTGATGGTTTGGAAAGTTTTTGGGTTCATTTTCAAGTATTTTGTTAAAAAGAGTTATTTCTTTTTATAATTTTCCACCATTTTTAAAAGTCATGCCTTTGTCCTAATTTTGCTAAGTTTGGTGGATGTATGAAAAAGGTTGCCAAACTTGATTTGGAACTGACAGTAGAGGATGTAAGTCCATGGGGATCCGAACCCTAGAGGGGGGGTGAATAGGGTGAGCTTCTTTTATGACCAATTTTAACAATTTTAACTTCTTTAAAACAAACTAGTCACATGTGATGATTTATCATACAAGATGCGAAAGCTAATATAAACAATCACCACAAAGCAAGCACCATCACACAAGGATTTATAGTGGTTCGGCCTTAATGCCTACATCCACTACCGGCTTGTGAACCAACACCCCACCGGATTTCCACTATTTATGCTTTTCAATAGGCTAAGCAATAACCTTTACAATATGCTTTCCAAGGCTAAGCAATAACCTTTACATTGATGTTTTTCAAGGCTTAACATCAACCTATACACTATGCTTATATAGGCTAAGCAATAACCTCTTCAACCACATGGTTGGTTATCTCACTAAGTTGTGTCTTTAATACACTAGATGGAGATTCATTTTAGCTCATTACATTTGCCTCTAAAATAGGCGGATATGGAAGTGAAAATCTAATACACACTCACACTATGAATGCAAAGATGAAAACAAATGAAGTGTGTGTGTGTGGTCCTCAATCATTTAGAAAATGTAAGCTCATAAATGTAAGCCTAAGGCTTTTGAAAGTTTTAGCTCAAAAACATTTATGATTGAGGAAGAATGCAATCACATGTTAAAAGTAACAACTTGTTAATGATGTCAAAATTACACAAGTTGTATGAAATGGATTAGCTCTAAACATGTGATGCATAGGGATGTCAATCAAATCATCAATGAAGCTCAAAACATAAAAATAGATTTGATTGAAAAGAGGGGACAAATCATATGTAATTATAAGGACAACTTGAAAAAGATTTACCAATCAAAGTAAGGCAAGTTGTGAAGCATTAAAACAATAATACACATATGATTTGTAATGATGTTGAATCCAAAACATAAGATACATTTGAAGGAGATTTTCTTATGATGGAAAAACAACACCGAAAGATTCAACAAAGTATATGAATCATGTTACATCTTTCATTAACATGATCTACTTAGATTTACCAATAAAGTACTACTTTGATTAATCAATGGTGATGTATCCAAAACAATAGATCTATTCAAAATATAGAATATGCTAAGGATACAACATATCATATATTAACATGTTACAAAGATTTACCAATGATAAAACAAAACATGAAAACATATGATTTGTAAAGAAGTTGAATCCAAAACATAAGTTAGTTTTGAGAGAGATGTTCTTATGATGGAAAACAACAACCAAAGATTCAACCAAGTATATGGATCATGTTACATGTGATTTCAAAGATTTTTTCATTAACATGATCTACTTTGATTTACCAATTCAAGTACTACTTGGATTGAATCATATGGTGTTGTATCCAAAACAATAAATCAACTCAAAACATAACACATGTTAAGGACACAACACAAACATAGTTTAACATGCTAGAAATGATTTACCAAAAATAAAACAAAAGCATGAAAACATATGATTAAGAAAGGAAGAGCCTACTTGGTGGTTTAACTTCATTAATCCAAGCTTTAGCTTTCCTAATCTTCCCCTTCATCCCTTGGTTCTTTTCCCTTTTGATATGCCTCAAATCCTCTCAAGGAGGGGTTAAAAATTCCCAACTTTTGGAAAGGGAAAGAACTCCTTTTTATAGCCAAAACAGCCCCAACGGCTAGTTTAGCCGGTTGACCGGCCATGACAGGCCGGTTGACCGGCCAAGCACAACGGTCATAAAAAGAGCCGTTGTGCCAGCCCGGTTGACCTGCCCTGTGTGGCCGGTTAACCGGGCCTCTTGGCCGGTTGACCGGCCACACATGGCCGGTTGACCGGGCCTGCCCAGAATTTCCCATTTTTTGGGTTTCTTGAAGATTTTCTTTGGAGATCTTTTGGGCCATTAAATCAAGCTTGGAAAACATGTTTTAAAGATTCTAAAGGTTTTTAAAACATGACATAAAAAGCCTAAAAAGTTTCAAAACTTTTAAAACAAAGGCTTGCTTGATTTCTTGAAAACTCTTTCTTAAAACAAATGCATCCAAGATAAAAACCAAAACATGCATAAATCAATACTTTTACAAATCTTAAAAACAATGCATGAATAAAACAAGATTTCAAGTTTATTTAAAACAATGCAAGTGTGTGTGAATCAAATGATGCTAGAATGAAATGCATCCATCAAATTGCAATCTACAAAATTCCTAACAATGTCCCCCTTTGCAATTTGATGGCAACACACTCACCACTGAACATACACACTAAGTCTTCAGCTCCCCCTCAGCTGGACAATGCTTGAAATCTTCTTGGATGCTTCTTCTCAAAGCTTGGGCTCTTGGACTTCAATCTTCATGATGCTTGGAGCTTGGTCAACCTTCAAGCTTTCTTTCTTCTTTCTCTCTTTATCCAAGCATCTTCTTTAGCTTCCAAGCTTTCTTTCTTCTATTAGCTCTCCCCCTTTGACCATGCCTCTTTCTCCCTTTGGCAATGTATGCATTCTCTCCCTTTGTAGAAGATCATACACAACTCTCCCCTTTGGAAGCTTGGACTTTCTCTTCACCCTATTGAGAACTTGCATAATTTCTCCCCCTTTGCCATTAAATTGCAAAGGTACCTACACACATGAAACAAGGAAAATACCATTAGTAGCACCTGTTAACAAATGAAATCGAAAATGAAGTACATAACAGGCTATCATGTGAGGTAGTAGTCTCTAAGGGCTCAAAGGCAATCCAAGGGTCAATTTGATCAAAACTAATACTTCCTATGAAGGTTTACACTCCCCCTCAATCCATTATCTCCTTTTGTCAAACTTTTGACAAAGATTTAACTATTAGGTACAAGAAGAAGATGGTTTAACCAAGTGAGGGTCAACTTCAAAGAAAGGATTAGATTCATATAACTATAAAGCTCAATATGATCAAATTACCAAAAGAGAGCTAGGTCTATGGGAAAAGCAATCATGGATATCAATTGGACAAACAAGGAATACCAATTGAGATTTAGGATATGACTTAATAAATCAATCACTCTAAAATGGATTTAGAAATATACCTATTAGGAAAAATCCAAATTAGAGCTATCCATGAAGCAATGGGATTTAATAATCATAGCATCAAATAATCTAACTATGGAAAGCATATGCTATGAAGATTTTGAACTCATTTCATTCAAACATTAAATGTGACTATTATGGTGCATGAATGAGTGAAATGGAATTCAGACATGAAGCCAACCTCAATTAATAACCAACCAATATTATGAACACATAAACATGGTGGTCATAAGGTATACCTATATGAGCAAAAGAGGTGGCAACATGAACATTATGATGCTAATGGTGTGTGACATGGAACAATCATATTACTTATCAAGTTCAATCCAATGCACACAAAGTTTATCACATTCACAAGAAATCAAATCAATCAAAACATTATACCAATTGAATCCAATTGAATTTGATAACATGATAAAGAGCAAGAATGTGACAAAATTCCATCAAGCATCATAAGTGCATATTCATCACTTTTAAAGATATAACTATAGAGCATAGTGATGAACAAGATAAATTGCAATGCAAAAGGATATGACTTTGAAATGCATGCAATTTAAAAAGTGACTAAATCATATGAATTCAACATCTAAGTTATCCATCAAACACATAGAAATATGAGGAATGGATTTCAAAGAGTTTCATATGATCAAGATCACTACTATGAAGTTGAAACATGTATTAGAATGACATCACTTAGAGAAAGTACATGAATCAACATCATAACCATCCAAATAGAAATGACTATAAGGCATAGAGGATGGATTTGAGTTCTAGTATGGTTTCAACAAATATAATAAATAACACAACCATACATAGAACAATTTGACATTTGCATAGAGAGGATTAATCAACATTCAAGATCTAACTCATACCAATCATTAAAAAGAATATAACTATTTAAGCACAAGAAGGTATGAAGTTAAAAGAATCAATCTATCATGTAACATCTCCACTCTTAGCAAATGTACTAAGCTTACAATGCAATGAAAAAGGATATGAGGTTTAAACCAAATGAACTTAGCACATAAAATCACATATGTACATAAAAAGCTCAAATACAAGATTTTACTATAAAGCACATAAACACTCATCAACATGCATTAATGAGAATATACCAAGTTAGGCACAAACATGCAAATCAATGAAATCATATCCAACCATGCAATGTAAGACAACAAAATCAATTTGCATAAAGAATGTAACTCAAAGAGCAAAGATGCAAATTGTTTGTAAAAATTATTTCCTTTCAAAAGATACAATCATAATTAGGCACAAGGAAATAAATTCAAGGAAAATGCTTCTATAAATATAACTAATAGAGCTTAGAACATTTTCCAAAGTTTTTCAAATCACTTCAATGTATGAAATTCCAACAAAGAATCATTTATAGAATTAAGAGCAAGTGATTTTGAAAAGCAAGAAGTGTACTATTGTAAAGTTTTCAATTTGTAAAAACAATAGACACTTACAAATTTTCCATATCAAAAGATATAACTTGTAAATCAATGGAAAACTAAGGTTGCTTCAAATCATTTGATTTCCAAAAAGGATCTAACTATGACAAACATCAAATGATTTTACAACATCAATTGATCATGAAAAAACTAGCTAAGAAAGCTTATGTAATCACAATCAATTGATCATGAATAGATATGCACTACAAGAGATATAACTATAAGAACAAAATGCAAATCCATCATGAAAGTATTGCAATCAAAGGATTTTGAAAACCATGAGATATAACTAAAAAAGTTCATGAAGTCAAAATCAAATGATCACAAAGAAACATTGCATTTTAAAAGATGTGACTTTAAAGAAATAAAATGCAAATGTAACATGACCAACAAAAGGATATAACTAAAAAGCATAGGTTGGTCTAGGGGTATCAAGGCCTTAAGGTTACTCAAATAGTCTACCTTTGAAAATACACCTAAGGTCTTGAAAAGGTGTCCTTGAGAGATCACTTTGAGGACTCACCAACTCTAGAAGATATAACTTAGAAAAGTCATAGAGTGGTGCAAAGAGGCTAGGGAAAATATAATTTTCAAATATAGTGGAAAACTTTAAAAAGATATGCAATAAATACAACACTAGGGTTCAAATCAAGCAAGGATCAACTCCGGGTTGTTAAGCCCTAAAATGGAGTAACCCGCTCTGATACCAATTGTAAGTCCAGGGGGATCCGAACCCTAGAGGGGGGGTGAATAGGGTGAGCTTCTTTTATGACCAATTTTAACAATTTTAACTTCTTTAAAACAAACTAGTCACATGTGATGATTTATCATACAAGATGCGGAAGCTAATATAAACAATCACCACAAAGCAAGCACCATCACACAAGGATTTATAGTGGTTCGGCCTTAATGCCTACATCCACTACCGGCTTGTGAACCAACACCCCACCGGATTTCCACTATTTATGCTTTTCAATAGGCTAAGCAATAACCTTTACAATATGCTTTCCAAGGCTAAGCAATAACCTTTACATTGATGTTTTTCAAGGCTTAACATCAACCTATACACTATGCTTTTATAGGCTAAGCAATAACCTCTTCAACCACATGGTTGGTTATCTCACTAAGTTGTGTCTTTAATACACTAGATGGAGATTCATTTTAGCTCATTACATTTGCCTCTAAAATAGGCGGATATGGAAGTGAAAATCTAATACACACTCACACTATGAATGCAAAGATGAAAACAAATGAAGTGTATGTGTGTGGTCCTCAATCATTTAGAAAATGAAAGCTCATAAATGTAAGCCTAAGGCTTTTGAAAGTTTTAGCTCAAAAACATTTATGATTGAGGAAGAATGCAATCACATGTTAAAAGTAACAACTTGTTAATGATGTCAAAGTTACACAAGTTGTATGAAATGGATTAGCTCTAAACATGTGATGCATAGGGATGTCAATCAAATCATCAATGAAGCTCAAAACATAAAAATAGATTTGATTGAAAAGAGGGGACAAATCATATGTAATTATAAGGACAACTTGAAAAAGATTTACCAATCAAAGTAAGGCAAGTTGTGAAGCATTAAAACAATAATACACATATGATTTGTAATGATGTTGAATCCAAAACATAAGATACATTTGAAGGAGATTTTCTTATGATGGAAAAACAACACCCAAAGATTCAACAAAGTATATGAATCATGTTACATCTTTCATTAACATGATCTACTTAGATTTACCAATAAAGTACTACTTTGATTAATCAATGGTGATGTATCCAAAACAATAGATCTATTCAAAATATAGAATATGCTAAGGATACAACATATCATATATTAACATGTTACAAAGATTTACCAATGATAAAACAAAACATGAAAACATATGATTTGTAAAGAAGTTGAATCCAAAACATAAGTTAGTTTTGAGAGAGATGTTCTTATGATGGAAAACAACAACCAAAGATTCAACCAAGTATATGGATCATGTTACATGTGATTTCAAAGATTTTTTCATTAACATGATCTACTTTGATTTACCAATTCAAGTACTACTTGGATTGAATCATATGGTGTTGTATCCAAAACAATAAATCAACTCAAAACATAACACATGTTAAGGACACAACACAAACATAGTTTAACATGCTAGAAATGATTTACCAAAAATAAAACAAAAGCATGAAAACATATGATTAAGAAAGGAAGAGCCTACTTGGTGGTTTAACTTCATTAATCCAAGCTTTAGCTTTCCTAATCTTCCCCTTCATCCCTTGGTTCTTTTCCCTTTTGATATGCCTCAAATCCTCTCAAGGAGGGGTTAAAAATTCCCAACTTTTGGAAAGGGAAAGAACTCCTTTTTATAGCCAAAACAGCCCCAACGGCTAGTTTAGCCGGTTGACCGGCCATGACAGGCCGGTTGACCGGCCAAGCACAACGGTCATAAAAAGAGCCGTTGTGCCAGCCCGGTTGACCTGCCCTGTGTGGCCGGTTAACCGGGCCTCTTGGCCGGTTGACCGGCCACACATGGCCGGTTGACCGGGCCTGCCCAGAATTTCCCATTTTTTGGGTTTCTTGAAGATTTTCTTTGGAGATCTTTTGGGCCATTAAATCAAGCTTGGAAAACATGTTTTAAAGATTCTAAAGGTTTTTAAAACATGACATAAAAAGCCTAAAAAGTTTCAAAACTTTTAAAACAAAGGCTTGCTTGATTTCTTGAAAACTCTTTCTTAAAACAAATGCATCCAAGATAAAAACCAAAACATGCATAAATCAATACTTTTACAAATCTTAAAAACAATGCATGAATAAAACAAGATTTCAAGTTTATTTAAAACAATGCAAGTGTGTGTGAATCAAATGATGCTAGAATGAAATGCATCCATCAAATTGCAATCTACAAAATTCCTAACAGAGGAGAGAAATCTCCTCTCGGTGGGTTATAAAAATGTTATTGGTGCTCGCCGAGCATCATGGCACATCATGTCATCAATTGAGCAGAAAGAATAATCGAAGGGGCATGAGCACAATGTTAAATTAATCAAGGGTTATTGTCAGAAGGTAAAGGAAGAGCTATCCAAAATCTGCCATGACATCCTGACTATTATAGATAAGCATCTGATACCTTCTTCTGGCTCTGGAGAATCAACTGATTTTTACAACAAGGTGCGAGTTTCATAGCTTATAGTTTGTCAAAACTCAGATAAATTTGTCTGAGTTATGCTTTTGCTAACGTGTGCAAGGTTTTTTTTGTCTTTTTCACTACCTCATTTTTATGAGAGGACTGATGTCAATACGATAAAATATCGTGGACCTTAGGCTATAAAAACAAATGATAAGGGACCTACCGCCAAAAGCCCCAAATAGATAACTCGATCAAGCAATGAATATCTAGAATCTCCACGCTAACTTGACACCTCATCTTGAGGGGTGGAATGGGACCGAACACGCGGTTTTCTACTTTTATTGATAGTTGAAACTAGCAATTTCGATTCATTCACCTGAAATAAGCAAGTCTGTGGGTTCAAAACAATTCTAATCCCAGCACCTCTAGAATTCAAGGGGCCACAAACAAAAAAAAAAAGAAGAAGAAGAAGGTAAAGGTGATTATGGATATGTCATCTACGGGCAATCAATTCATCTTAAAGTTTTTGTGTATTTTAGTCTACTTCGACGTTTATGCCATTCCCTCGATTTTACTCTCAAAGACATGTCAATGCAACCATATTATGCATAGGCACTCTTTCATGTAAGTCCTAACTTTAGGGCCTGTATCATAAAAGGGCTTTGGTCAAAGAATGGCCCAAGTGGGCTCCATAGGTTTGGACCACACATGAACTTTTCTCGGAGGAGAATATCTTCCCTAAGTGGAAGGTCAGATTTTGCCACCCCTAATAGGAGGAGATACTTTGAGTTTTTAGAAATATATATTTAGTTCGCGAGCCATATTACATTGTAACACTTTTTTCTTATAATAATATAAAATATATGAAAATACTGCAAACGAAACACTGTCACTCTCTCAATAACTTACGTTATGCTTACGCAAGTCGTAGGTCACACGTGAATATATGTAGCAATCGAACGGAAGGTGATATGAATCCTACCAAACACGAATTCAGATGGAGACCGGTGTTTGATTAGTCTTTATCCTACCTAAACCCATCCACCTTCGTATTTTCATGTATCCTAAATAAATGAAGAGATGATAAAGGTTCCTAATCAAACCACCAAATCTAACTAACAGCTGTAGACTTTCTTCCTTTCTTTTTTTTTCTTTTTTTCTGTATTTTGCAGTCCAGACGATTGGGACCCAAGAAAGCCCACGACGTATTAGAGAAGATAGCCCTCACACAGCCAAGAGAGTTGGTATGCCAGGTTACTTCAGCAGCCAGGTGACGTAGACTGACTCTTTCCATTATATATGAGGCTTTTCATTTTCATTCCATTTCACTGTGGTAAAAATTCAATATGTTTTGTTCTTTCTTGTGGTGGGTATGCTTGCTAGTGCCTGACTTTTTGTGATGCGTTGTAAAATGACATGACCCGGTAAAATTCAGTTGATACATTAATGTGATGTGGAAAGTCATGCTTAATTAGACTTTGGGGTGGTACATTTTGTTACTCAAAAGTGGCGAAGGTGCTGATCTTATGCTGATGTTGGCATGAGAGTTCCCATTTGCCTTTTTTTGGGATTCGGACGGATCTCTCTACAACCACATTCACAATGCTAATTTGGGCAGGGATATCCCTGGCTCAATTGATACAATTCTGAGAGACAGCACCCATAATACTTTAGTGGGCGGGGATATATATCTCGCTCATAACACTAACACAGGCAGTGATATCCCCGTTCACAACACTAATTTGGTCGGGCCGACGATGGCGAAAGCAAAGGGGCTTCCTCGGTAGGCACCCATCTGGACGTAGAGGGCGGCGGCATTGCCATAGGCGGGGAAGATGTGCTTGTTGGGGTCGGATTGGGTGGAAGGAAGGAGCTGGTAGAGGGCGATGACGAGGGTGAGGATGACAAGAATGACGATGAAGGGCTTCATCTTGAAGCAGCCCTAGGATAGGGAGGCGGCGACGGCTCCTCATCCATTTTTCCTCCCAGGTGCAGCTGGTTTGCCTTCAGATTTTTGTGCCTTTGGATTTCTGGATTTCAGTTTTGAAACGAGAGGTTTCAGGATCAGTTATGGATTTATGAAGGTGGACTGTTTTTGACGTAACATTTGCGACTTTGAATGAGAGAATGTCGACGGTCGCATTCTCCTTTTCATCGGGTCTTTTGGTGTTCTTTTTCTTTGAAGGATTTGAGCTTCAACGT
This sequence comes from Cinnamomum chago, assembly GCA_038049695.1. Taxonomy (NCBI): domain Eukaryota; kingdom Viridiplantae; phylum Streptophyta; class Magnoliopsida; order Laurales; family Lauraceae; genus Cinnamomum; species Cinnamomum chago. The sequence continues at coordinate 36,954,817 of CP142457.1, forward strand.
TGTGGAAAAGAGAAGAAGATGTGGGAGACGAACGAAAAGGGGAAAAATGGTTTAGGGACTTTTTAAAGTAAAAGGAGTAGGGATATCCCCACTCAGAGAAGAAAAGAAAACAAAACAAAAAAAACCCAAACAGAGCCCCTGAGACCACTATAATCTTTATAAGACATTGAGGGCGTTTTTGGCTTGCAACGAGTCTTAGGGGATTTTTCCAGTAAAATCCTCAAAATAAAATAAATTGTAAAATGGAGGCTAATTACTAAACGAGATCAAACAATGAAAATAAATATAAAAAAAAAAGATGGCAAATACCTAATGGATTTGAAGGCTCGTTGATGAGATGATGATAACAATTATGTTGAATTTCAAAATAGAAAAAAAATGAAGTAAAACAAAATGATATATAATAGGAAAAAAAGTCTATTATACATGTTGAGTTTAGATTATGGGAGATTTTGGTACTCAAAATTAAAGTATCAAAGGTTGATAATAGGGAGATCTGCGTCTATTGAAATGAGATTTTAGTATATATTCTTGGACGTGTTAACATTCATTTTGAATGGTTCAGATTATCATTATGTGGGGCCCAAGATAGATTTTCGGTGAGCAATGATTTCTCATTGAATTGAGACTGAGACTTAACTTCTTATTTGAATGTGTTTTCATTTAAAAAAAATAGTGAAAATCAAAATTCTAAACCACTAACTCTAAGTCAGGCCTGCGTGACAAAATCTAAGGATCAAGGCGGGCCCAAAGTGGGCTAGCCTGGGTTGGATTTAGGGGCGGTCCGATCTATGATCAGCCTCCTTGATAAGGATTAAGGAATCCTAGATCGTATATGACACTTCTTATTTGATAAGATAATGTAGAAATTGATTCAATATTGGGAGTTAAATTAGTAATCAATTTCCAAATTGCACCTTAGTTTTCAAATTAAATTGATGCGCTCAATTGAATGGTGGATCGACATCTATTGAAATGAAATTTTATCAAATATCATTGGATAAGTTGACATTCATTTTGAACAGTTCGGATTATTATTATGTAGGGCCAATGATAGATTCTTGAAGACGTGAGTAGTGAGTGGTCATTGCTTTGAGACTAGACTCATCTTCATATTGGATGAGACTATTCTCATTTGAAAAAGATAAGTGATAAGATAAAACAATTGTAATTTGAAAATGAAGCTTCTTATCTTATCTTTATAGGGATTGGCACATTTAAGGAAGAGCCAAATTAAAATCAGGATTGAGAGTGAAATTGCTTCAAATTGGCCTTAATTTCCTAATCAAACCAAATTGCCCAAAAATTATATATTTTAAATTGGGAAATCGAATGTGATTACTAGAACTGTGAATAATTTGTAACTACAAATGGGACTACGATTAGCATGTATCAAAGGTTTAGGAATTTTCTCAAGAACGTGCTACAAGACGTTAAATTTGAATTTAAACTCAAACTTGACGTGACCTCTTAAGACAGAGCAATTTAGGACCTTGATAGCGTTTGGTTCGCTGGAATGGTTTTAGGTAGTTATGGAATGGAGAGTGGAATGAGTCTGGAATGGAATGAGGCAGGAGTAGTCATTTCCATTCCAACGTTTGGATTTACTGAAGAATCAATCTAGTAATAGAATTCTTATTACTATTCTTGCGTTTGGTACGCTGGAATGGTGCCCGGAATGGAATAAAATTTACATAAAATTGACCAAAATACCCTTGTTAGAATTTTTTATCTTTAAGAAATATTTTTCTTATTTCAATCTACCCAAAATATAATTATTTACCTATTTTGATAGATTATCATTAAAACAACCACAAAATAACACACTTAAAACATCATTTACAATAGCTTAAACATCATCAAAATATCTAAATAACACATTACTAAACTTAAACATCATTTAAATTAGCTAAATAAAGTAATTAAGTTAACATTCATTCATAAGTTTAAAAATAGCGTCCACAGTTTGATGTGATAAAGGGGCATTTTGGTCTCAAGGAAAAAATATAAAGGAATGGAATGACCATTCCTCTACCTCCCCAGTTAAATGGTGATTCCATTACATAAAGGAATGACGATTTTGGAAGTAATGGTCATTCCGCCACTTTTTTGCGAACCAAACGTGGAAATGATCATTTTGTTGGAATAACCATTTCATCTCAACCTTCATTACAACGAACCAAACGCTATCTTAGTCTTCACGAATCCTTACCCGTGTGTACTCTTAAAATGAAATGGGATATTGCCTAGAGCTATCCTTAGACTTGAGATTCGCCCATGAGAGGTCAAAGTTTCACTCTTGTAATATTTTAGGGTCATACGATATTGCAAACATCATAATGTGCGATATCCCAGGGCCGTGCGATATCACACACATCATTGTGTGTGATATCCTAGGGTTGCGCGATATCACACTATTATTGTGCGAACAGTTCTATGGGAATTTTATAAACTTCGATGGTTGTGGGGAAAATGTCAGATGTAAGAACAATAGTACGATCGATATTCTAAAGGAAAATTAGCATAAATCCCAAGAAATGCAGAGGTTAAATCTCATGCATTAATAATAAATTAAATTTTTTGAAGGTATTTTTTTGAAAGGCTTTTTTTAAAGGTAATAATAAATTAAACTTAATACCCAAACTACGTATTGATTAATAAAACTATTATGAATTGATTAATAAAAACATTATGAATTGATTGACCGATAAATTGATTTTTGTAGTCATCAAAATATAAACTTATATTATAAAATAATTAATTAAAAAGAAAATCCATATATTAATATCGGGCTTCAATAATATCTGAATAAATATCTATAAATTAATTTGAGATTCTCCCATCTTAAACTTCTTATATATTTAGTTAAATGTTTATATAAGTTTAAGTTTGAGTTATTATTAAGCATATTTAGTTAAATGCTCACTTAGTGACTATATACACACTCTACTCATGTGAGAAAATGACTCGTGAATAACCAAAATGCCCTTTGACTGACAATAAAATCAAATCTTAAGGTGGGCTCTGGTAAATAACAAAATTATTGTGAGATCATGTAGGTAGTGTAATGATTGTGGGTCGCCTTATGTGATAGTTGACCACTTGACCTACATGATATCCATTAGATCCAATTGATCTCTCCACCTATTAGACCCGTTGGTGAAACATTTGAATAGTGGACTCTATAGAGCGGTGGGTGGGTTAGATAGTGGATATGATTGATCCCATGTCATGAAGACAAAGGATGGATTGCGTAAGTGGGCCACTTAATTATGGCAGATCCTATTAATTAGGTAGAGGTAAGATATTCATGTATAGACAATGTTCTCCTATGAGCAATCTAGGTCAAGGGACCCTATTGGATACATGTCTATCAATGGGAGAAGGGGAGATAGTAAGGTCCCCTTATAGACAACTAGAAGCCAAAAAATCAGTCCCACCAAATTATTTTACCATAGATTTAACAACCTTAAAGTTTATGGGGTCTTACTTGCAAATCTTTTTAAGATTCAATCAAAAAGATGAATGAAGGTTCATTGAGTTTAAAATTAGTCCTTATGCCAAATCATGGGACCATAATAGCATCAAATGGCTGCACTGATCAAAGATCGGCCTAGGTGGATCCAATAGAGAAGGAGTTACCTATGTAGTTAGCTTGTGGGAGATCATTCTCTATTCATTTATAAAGTCATAGACATTTAAGTTAATATTGTGAATAATAACTTTTACTACTCATGTGTTCAAGAAAAAGAGAGAGTTGGCCCCTTTTCCCAGCAAGTATATATATATAGCGTACATTAAGGTATGAGAATTGGTAAGAATATGAGAATAGTGGGTTCTATATACGTGGATTGGTTGGGTTTGATGGGTCCCATGTATATGGGGCCAAAGGATGGGTTGGGTAAGTGGGACCCTTATGGTGGACCCCATCTAGGTATAGGTAAAATGTGCATTATATTCATTTAGCGAGTCCTAGATGTTTAAGTTGCGATTATAAATAATAGTTCTTTCTGCTAATGTGGCTTAAGGTTAAGATAGAGCTGGCCTTTTTCCTCCAACAAATATGGCCTTTTAAGGTATGAGAAAGATATTAGGGTTGCTTATCAAAATTTAAAGAAAAGAATTCAAAAACTGTTGCATTTGTTCAAACTAAAATCACCATATAATTTATTTATGTTTCTAAAATAGTGCTTCAATTTCAAAATGTTAATGACTAAGTTCCTTTACTGAGGGTATGCACTAGTAAATTATGATATTGCAAACTTCAAAATAAGAAATGTAATATGTCGAATTATATCCGATACTTTACTTTTTATTTATAAAAACCATGTTTGTTAAATTCTAGCGATATTTATGAGAAAACTAGGCTTAAACCATAATTAAACGGTTTCATGAAGAAAAACCATAAATTGACAAGATAATTGCACATACATTTCTTTGGATGAAATTACCCTAGTTGATGATATCATCAATATCCTAATGGATGATATCATAAACTTGGTTGATGATATCGTCAACCTCCTAAAACTTTTCTTCTTCTTTCATAATTTCCATGCCTGATTGTCTTAGGTTTGGAGGAGATGATGTTGAAATTCGGTGAGCGATAACTATCCATTTCAAAGAAATAAAGAAAAATCGAAAGGAGGTGATAAAATACATCAAAGAAAGAGGGTTTGATAAGTCTTTCACGAATCACTTAATAAGCATGTTCAATCCATCTACTATATATCAAATCCATTCTTAAGTTGGTTCAAAGATTATGGATGAAGGAAATGAAAAATACTATTGGGATCTAAAACTCCACACAAATAATACATACCAAGGAGAAAGTCTCACATTCACTACTTAAACATTTGCTCAACATGGCTCCTACATATTTCTCACAAACATCAAGACTTACGAAATTCCCCCAAATTAATGACTTCAAACTCTAAATGCTCACAAAAGTATACTCAAATTCATCCCCTCCAACCTCACTCAAGCCACCAACCGCCAAATTGAGAGAAAATCCACATTTAGGTATTTCACCCTAACACCTTGCACACAAAACTCGAACTCTAAAAACTCATGTGAAGTAAGGCGAAAAATGCTTAGAAACTAATGTGGGACCCATAAACCTACTGAAGATTGCCGAGACCGCGTAAGACCACTAGGACACAAAATGCAATGATTTTCATAACCTTTTCATTACTAAGTAGAAGAAGATGGAGTAGAATATTGTTTTTTGCAATGTAAGTTGACGATATCGGTGATTTCATAAAAAAATGTACTAACATTTATCTCATCATTTTATGTTTTTTCTTTATAAAACTGTTTAATTAAAGTTTAACCTTGATTTTCTCATAAAAATTCATAAATTCTATTTAGAATACTTTACTCTAACTCAAAATATCAAGGCAACAACTGGGATCAATGGGTTGTGAAAAGCAGAATGCCTCACCATTCGACAATCAGTGGGTTGGAAGCCAATAAAATCTAGTTATACGCATTTTTTCTAAAGTTAATAGACTATTTATAAAATATCCATTTATCAATCACTACTAGAAAAAAGGGTTTTTATATCGGCTAAAAACCGATATAAAAGACCTATTATATCGGTTTTTCAGTAAACTTCAAACCGATATAAGTACCCCCGATATAATAAATAACTATAACCGATATAATATGTGTATTATTTCATATCGGTTTTTGGACAACTGATGTCTTTTAAACCTGAAATTATAACACATATTACTGTAAAACCGATATAAAAAAAGTGAAACCGATATAAAATATATTTATAATATCGGTTTTCGGAGAACTGATGTGTTTTGAAACTAAAATTATAGCATACATTACTATAAAACTGATATAAAAAAGAGTGAAACCGATATAAAAATTATTTATAATATCGGTTATAAAGGGCTTTGTTATATCGGTTTTTTGGGATTGTATTATATCGTTTGTTCTGTAACTGATATAATATTATATATGCATTTTTTTTTATAAATAGTCCTTCTAGAAAGGGTCAGGTGACCTTACGGTCACCTGGCAGCTAGCCGCCCTTTGCAAGGGGGCTAGCCGCCAGACCCACGGCCAGCTTTCCAGTAAGCATTTTTTTTTCAGGATGATTTTCTGTGCTTCCTGCGGCTAACCGCCAGTGCACCTATGGCTAGCTGCAGTGCTAACCGTGGGATTATGGTTTGATTTCTAGAGACCAGTTTTTTCAGAACCATCTTGTAGTCACCCCTACGGTTGCCTCACGGCTAGCCCCCAACTTTTCCTGCGGCTAGCCGTGAGCCATCCTGATTTGAATTTTCTAACCGTTATTTGAAAGCGGCTAGCCGCTGGTCTAAAAGGGCTAGTCGCCAATATGCCGTTGGATGTTTTCTATAAATCTGGAGCTTCTTTCTCTTTTCCAGTGGACTCTTTTGAGAGAGCTTTTGCATGCTATTTTCTTCCCAACATATCTAAGCTCTCAAATCTTCTTCCAAACACTCATGTAGTAGATTTAGGAAAATCCCAGAGCTTCATTAGCTCCAAGATGAGTGTGTTGTGTGAGAAGAGTGTCTCTAGGATCCCTTACTATGCATGAATGCCATATTCATGTTACCCTAGAGGACCAGACCTCTAACCACTTAAAAAGCACACTAAGGAACAAGAGAAATTAATATTACAACATGGATTGCCAAAAGCCCCTTTTAGTAACTCATTTCTTCAAAAAGTAAAACACTCACAAAAATTATCTACGATGGAAGCATTCAACTTGTAGACCAATCAAAAACTACATTGACAAAAAAAATAAAATCTAAGCATTTAGGATTCACAATATAAACATCTACTAGAAGGGCAAAAGCAAGACACTACAACATATCCCAAGAAAAAAAACCAATTATATGATATTAAAATACATGCAAGGAAAAAGAGTTAAAATTCATTTATCGAACTCACCTGCAAGGAAACAATCAAGACCATGGAAGCGCTCCTGCAACCAATATCAGTAATATAGAAAAAAAGGAAAAAGTCAGCCTCATTTCATAGGAGTGGAAAAAGTAAAGATGTAGTCCATTAAATAGATAATTTAAAAGCACTTACAAGTGCTATAAGAATTTCAAAACAAAGTATGGAAAAACTTTAGTTGCGAACTGAGGAAACAAGAAGTTTAACTCCCTGCAAAAAAATCCATGCAATGTATGCTTAGAGAAAGAGAGAGAGTTGAATACCAAAACAAAATAAATTTAAGTTGTTATCATCCTACAGCCTTGGCCTCATCCATCAACCTTGGAACTCCATGTCTAGGCTCCACCTGATCACCAAAAACAACTGACATGCATGCAAACCTCTTCCTCATCCTCACCAAAAAGAAAAATTATCACTACTGCCATTGTCCAAATTGTCTATATGACGCCTACCAACTACTATTCTATTCTTTTCACCATCACCAAATGTGAATGCATATAGGTGGGTTGTTGATGGCTGTCCAAATGTGTTTGTAAATTGGTGGGCTGTTTCTTCTTCACTAACATAAACCTCTCAAGAAAAAGAAAGAAAGAAGAAAAAAAAAAAACTATTGCTATTAAAAAGAACAGATCCAAAAACGAAGATGTGAGGGAACGCAGAAATTTAAAAGTTAATTCCTACATATTATATGCAAACAAACAGGTCCTAAGAACAATGAAATTAAATAATTATTACATAACTTGGCCTGGTAACAAAAGTTGAAAAAGTTTTGTCACTATGCATATTACTTAACCAATTAAAACAGAGGAAAACATGCCTCTAAAAACAAAGATTGTTCATTCCTTGAAGCCACTTTTGTAAATATGTTAAAGAACAAATTATCTCTCATATTCGACAACCGGTTGTAGTTTCAATACCTGCAAAAATAGAAAAAGGTACCACATCAAACAATTTGCAAAATCAAATCCATTCTACTCATCCATATGAATTACTTCTTATGGAAGAAAAGAGTATGAGTTAAGCTAACGACATCAACCACAACATTTCAAATAAGAAAAACACCATCAAAAATACTAATTTATCACAAATTAATAGTATGAAACAGATTACTCAAAAAACAATTTCTCAGTAACACAATGACCACAAATCTAAAATTTTAAAATGAACATACAGATCTAGCTCCAAAATTAAATTTTAAAATGAACCTATAAATCCAGCTGCAAAACTTTCTAAAAGAGTGATCATCAATATAATCACTATCCAATCTCTATAGTAGTCTTGATAAAATACCATACCCTCACCAATGCTTCTCAAAATTGCTTAGGCTTGAGCTCATTGGAGATCACCCAGTTTCATGCCTACTTTAATCGTGCAATACGTGTTAATGTCCAAGCTAGGTGTTGAAATTTCAAATTTTAGTTGTTGCATTTGATCTCATACCTACTCCTTGAATTGTTCTTCCTTCTATTCATAGCTGGACAGAGTTGTCACCTCTACCTTCAAATTAATAAACATATCCATCAGAAGGGGGGAAAACATAGTGCTTAATTATGTATAACTGACACTTCACCCTAAAAAAATTCACTAACTGGAGTATCCTTGTGAATCAGGGGTGTAGATACTGTATTGCAAATGTATAGCAATGGTCCATCACAATTAATACCTCTTGACTCAACTGTCAATGCTAAGTTGTTCCAAACAGGGGCGCCAGAGTTTGTGGTGAAGAAGGGTGAATTATAAGCACTCGTAAAGCGATACTGAATAAACTGAGACGGGTTGAAAAAACAAACTCAAAACATAAAAACGCTAATGATTAACAAGTTAAACAAAACATAAAAAGGAACTGGTCCTGGCACTGCATTCAATCGATCACTCCCTTGGAAGGCCACACTCCCCACTATTGATACTAAGCCATTAAAGGCCTTCCTTTGATCCCTGCAATCAGGTTGCCTTGCACTCAAGTTTCTTAGAAACTTTATTTAAGGCCCATTCTCATGTTGGTAAACCAAGTGCTGTTGACTCATCATGCACTCGGATAGCTTGAGTTACTTGAAATTTATTATGACAAAGAACACATATCTAACTTTCATTCTAGTTTATGGAATTGGTTTTGCTTTCACCCACTTCCAAATAATCAACATCATGCTGACATTCTCATCTCCTCTGCATTAATCAGCAGTGGCTTCACCACTTGCACAATAAACATCTTACCAGATTAATTTGGAATAAGAGCGTCATGAAAACATCAATTATCAACGTACAAGTTTATAAGCAGCTGCAAATTTATAGAGTGAAAATAAACATCTTAGAAGTAGAAGGAATCTTAGAAAAATTCTAGCAACATATACAGAGCCAACATTGCAAGATTTATCTAAATCTCGTGTTTAAATAGAATTACAGTTCACTAACATGATGGGTTCCATCCACGAATCAAAACATTATGAAACAAATATCTCCTGAGAATTCGAGGGACTTGTCTGTCTCCTCCTAGCAATGGTCTTTCTTTGAATTATAGCTCACAAATATGATGGGTTCCAATCCCACATATAAGTAGACTACTACAATGGCATCAACATGGAAATGGATTTCAGTATAAAAACATAACTTCCAAATGAAAATTCATAACTCCAGTAGAATGGCAAAATTTGTCAGTAGTCTATTTACAATGGCAGAATTTGTCTCCAGTAGAAAATTCATAACTTCCCTTTCTGAACTCGAAACAACATGATTCTTGATCCAAATGAAAGATTTATCAGAGGGCTACAACTTTAATGTTTTGAGATTTAACCCAGATTGAATGGAAAGTAGTGTAAAATCACCTTGAAGCTGACTGGTCACAGAAAAACAGCAACCTGAGTGAAGCAGAGTTGTCTCCAGTAGAAAATTCATAAATTCCTCTTCTGAACTCGAAACAACATGATTCTTAATCCAAATGAAATATTTATCAGAGGGCTACAACTTTCATGTTTTGAGATTTAACCGAGATTGAATGTAAAGTAGTGTAAAATCACCTTGAAGCAAACTGGTCACAGAAAAACAGCAACCTGAGTGAAGCAGAGTTGTCTCCAGTAGAAAATTCATAACTTCAAAACCTGAAGTCAGATCGACCTGATTCCGAAACCAAAAATTAATCTCTCTCACTGATGCACAAAAGTCATGTTGACCACTTTTTGATTCAGATGTTAGATAAGAAGATATAAGCATAACAACATACTTAACTGACATGACTTGAATAATCCAATTTATGATTCAGTACTCACTTACATGCACCATCTCCATCAGTAAGATTATAACCAGATCACAGGATTCAGGAGAGAATCATGTGAGAGTGATGTTGGATGTGAATTGTGATCACCATCAGGCATTAGATGGAAAGAATGTTATGAAGTATAGGGATGTGTTGTTAAACAACAGTAGATAGAGAGGAAAGCAGTAAATGCTGGAGGCTAGCCTTCAACTTGGAGGCGGCTAGCCGAACCAAGTTGGAGGCTAGCCTCCAACTTCTGGAGGCTAGCCTTTAACTTGGAAGTGGCTAGCCTCCAAGTTGGAGGTGGCTAGCCTCTCTAAGTAAAATCAAATTAATCTTCATCTCTACTGATCAAGAACAGAAATCAAACCTTGAAACCAACTTGTCTAAAAAAAAATCTCAACCAACTTGTCCAAACGAAATCCCACAAAATCCCCCCCCCCCCCCCCACCCCCACCCCAAAAAAAAAAAAGAGTTTCAGGCACGTAACCTTATGAATGATGAAGAAAGCTAATCTATTACAAATCACAATGCAAAATCATCCATTTGATATGGGTTTCTCTGAGTCATATTCTTTTAGAGCTAAAAATAGACAGAGAAGAAGAATACAAAAATTAAAAATCATGAAAAATTAAATGCAATCATGCTAACATTATGCATTTTGGGGGTTTACTTGGATAGTCCTCACTGAAATGCAGCGTGATGGGGAAAAATCCACCCTCCTAGTCAGTCCCTTGCTTGCCAGGGATCCCAATATTAGCCAAACCAGCTCCCTGTCAAGCAATCACATTACGCCTTAGAAACCCAAATACTCAACCCTAAATCAAATCTTAAATCTAGACTTTTAATCAAAACATTAACAAAACCCAACACAAAAACCCCAAAAAAAAACCCATCAGATTTAAGAACCACAAAGCAAATCAACGAAAACCCCAAGAACCAATTCACAATCCTCCGAAATGTGATCTCAAATATGAGCTCCGGATCCAACCCATGTTCAAGGATGTCACCCCCACCATCCGATTTCTTCCCCGTGAAACCAGCTGGGCCGCAGCCGCCATTGCTCGTGCAGGGCCGTTGCAGATCGAGAGAGAGAGAGAGAGAGAGAGAGAGAGAGAGAGAGAGAGAAATAGCAGAGAGAAAGAGAACGAGAGTGAGCGAGAGAGAAAGGGAGAGAAGAGAGAGTAGAGAAAGCGAGAGTGAGAGAAGAGTAGAGAGAGAGAAAGCGAGAGTGAGAGAAGAGTAGAGAGAGAGAAAGAGCAGAGAGAAGAGAGAGCGAGAGTGAGGAGAGAAGAGAGTGAGTGAGAGGAAAGAGGGGTTTTTGGAAGGAGAGAGAGCGCTGGGAAAAAAAAGGAGGGAAAGAACAAGTGAGCCCGCGCGGGGAGCAGCATATTAAGGGATATGAAGACCGATGTAAAATCATTGTGTATATAATATCGGTTTCCTAATAACTGATATAAAATATGTATATATAATATCGGTTCCATAAAAACCGATATAAAATATGCGTATACAACCGATACAAAATATGTGTATATCATATCGGTTTTATAATAACCGATATAAAATATATGTATACAACCGATATAAAATATGTGTATATAATATCGGTTTTATAATAACCGATATAAAATATTGAAATTAATATCACATATTTTTCTAACCGATATTATATATAGAGATTATTATGTTGGTTCATGTGTAACCGATATAAAAAAAATTGACCGATATAAAAAGATATTAACCGATATAAAAAACCTTGACTGATGATATTATATCGGCTATATGAAAAACCGATATAGGTCATTTTTTGCAACCGATATAAAAACCCTTTTTTCTAATAATGAATGGGCTGTTAAATAAAATAAAAGGTAAGGTTGGGCTTCACATGCCAATTAGGATTGTTAATCGGCCAGATCTTAACTGAATGTATCCAGCCTCGAGTTTGGGCCTAAGTCTATGATAGACTCTAAAGCCATGCTCCAAGGTTCAAGCCCAACTGATAAAGGCTTATATCCAATTAAGGCCTAAGTCCAAATAAGTTTTAAGCGCTTGAAGGCCCATTTCCAATCAAAGAGCTCCCTTTATGTCGTTCAAATAAAAAATAAAAACTCTTATTATATGAATTAATAGAAACTTGTTTGAGATAGTTTGGACATGTCCAACATAGACCAACTACGATGTCATTGAAGAAAAGTTTTTCTATGAGATAGGTGGTCTATCAAGGAGAAGGGGTAGTCATGAAAGGAAGTAGTAAGGATAGATTTGAATAAGTGTAACCTATAGAGAATTTGACTTAGATATATCAGAATGGAGGAACAAAATTCAAGCAACTGACTCCAACATATGGACCAAGACTTTGATGATAATCGGATGATTATGTTGATAAAACTCAAATAAGTAGCTAGACATTTAATTACTTATACGTATCATATTAAAAAGGGAAAAAAAGCAGTATACCTACCTCTACTTTAGCCTTTTTGCAGAGTACCCCATGTACTTTGGTATTGTGGACTAAACCTACCTGTAGTTTTAGTTGACATGCAAATACAAACGGCCGTGATGGAATATAGGAAATGGCGAATTTACCCCTCCATATATAAGATATCTCTTCATGATTTTTGTTCATTTTCCCCTCTTTCGCTTGCAGCTAGGGTTCATTTTCGTTGGCGATTTGGGCGAAACCGCCCCTCCTTCCCTACGATCGTCAAATCCCTCAAGAACAACAGCAGATCCTTGCATGAAAGACCATCAGCGCTTTCAGAGGTATGATCTATTTTGATGCATATGGTGGTTCTAAGCCTTACCTATGATTTAGGGTTTAGGATTTTGAACAAACATCCTAATTTCATAGCTCTACGTGCATGTATTTTAAAGTTGTTTGAGGGTTTGTCCAACGTCCATGATTAATGTGAAGTTTGAATTAGAAAAGTGACCTTTTCTTTGTCTCATATAGTGAATGGGGATGAGTTTTTTGTAATTTTCAGAAACCTTGAAAAGTGTAGGACCTTTTGTTGTCAGCAAAGAGATGTTTATTGAAAATGGTCCCCTCTTGAGCTATTTGTTTCTTTTGTTTATTGTTTCTGTTTGAATGTTGGTGGAATAAGAACCCCACTTGTCTGATACTTTTATAGGATATCCATGGTGGCAGTCATACATGGAGGGGACCACAGTCACACCTGTCTGCATTGTTATTATATCTGAGGTGGGTCTCGATGATTAGGTATTGGATTTGGTTCTGGTAATTAAGGATGAATTGAGTGAGAAGGTCTCTACGGTATGTGGGGTGTGAAGTGTAAGTCCTGAGGATCCTAACCCTAGAGGGAGGGGGGTGAATAGGGTGTGCTACAAATATGACCAATTTTAGACAAATTTTAACTTCTTTAAAACCAACTAGTCATAAGTGATGATAAATCAAACAATATGCGGAAGCTAATAAATGAATCACCACAAGCAAACACCACAACACCAAGGTTTATAGTGGTTCGGCCTCAATGCCTACGTCCACTACCGGCTTGTGATCCAATCACCCCACCGGATTTCCACTATTTATGCTTTTTACTAGGCTAAGCAATAACCCTTACAATGTTGTTTTTCTAGGCTAAACAACAACCTCTCAATGTGCTTTTATAGGCTAAGCAATAACCTTTACAAGATGCTTTTCTTAGGCTAAGCAATAACCTTTACAAGATGCTTTTCTTAGGCTAAGCAATAACCTTTACACAATAAAGATTTCTCTAAGAAAGTGTCTTCACAAAAGATCACTCTAAGAGATACAATTTAAGCACAATGTATTTGCCTCTAAAATAGGCGAATATGAAAGTGAATAACAACTCACACAAACACTATATGAATGCAAAGATGTATGCTCATGATGTGTGTGTGTGATGACTTCAATCAAGTTTAAAAAGAAAGCTTAATCAAATATATGCTTAAAGCATTTCAAAGTTTAAAGCTCATGAAAGATTTAATTGAAGTCTAATGCAAATCACATGTATGATAATCAACTTGTTAATGACATGAAAATCAAAGACTCACAAGTTGTATGAAAATGACTAACTTAGAACATGTGATGCATGTGCAATGTTGTTTTCAAAAACCAAAAAGATTTAACTAAAGTTCAAATGAATGAAAACAACAAATTAGGTTTCAACCAAGACAAAGAATCATGCTTTAAAGGAAATCAAAGACTTTGGCTAAGCATGATTAAGAAAGGTTTAAAAACAACTTGGATTGAAACCAAGGTGAAGAATCCAATCTTAATTAGATCAAAGATTAGGAGAAGAATGGATTCAACACATCATAGTTATTATGCTAAATATCATTTACCAATAATTTAAACAAAGCACATAACTATGATTAAGAGAGGTAGAGCTTACTTAGATATTTAACTTCATTAATCCAAGCTTTAGCTCACCAAATGACTCTTTGGTCTCTCTTAGTTCATCCCCTTTGTCTTGTCTCAAAGCTCCTCAAAAGAGTCTTCAAAATCTCCAACCATTGACAAAGGAAAGAACTCATTTTTATAGCAAAAAGTGCCCAACGGCCAGTCCTCGGTCGACCTGCACACAGGCCTCGGTCGACCGGGATCACATAACGGTCAAATTTCTGACCGTTGGAGCTCCCAGGCACTTTTTGCCTGCAGTGTTCCCGGTCGACCGGGACCTCTGCGCCGGTCGACCGGCGACACTGCCGGGCCACCCCCCTTTTGACAAAAATTCCAATTTTTGCACATTTGAAGGTATTTCTTTGGGAGGATTTTTGGGCCACTGGACCAAGCTAGAAAACATGTTTTAAATCAAATGAAGATGTTTAAAAAACATGAAACACACAAAGCCTAAATAGATTCGAAACTTTAAATCCAAAGGCTAGCTTGATTTCTAAAACTCTTTTCAAAATCAAATGCATCCAAGTTTTAAAAGCAAATCATGCATAAATTGAAACTTTTACAACTCTAAAAAACAATGCATGTATAAAACCAGATTTCAAGGTTTTCTAAAACAATGCAAGAGTGTAAATTCAAATGATGTGAATATGTTAATGCATCCATCAAATTGCAAATACAAAATCCCTAACAATCTCCCCCTTTGCAATTTGATGGCAACTTACTTATCATAGAATTAACACAACAAGTCTTCAGCTCCCCCTAAGCTGGACAAGTCTTGAAATCTTCTTGGATGCTCCTTCTCTTAGCTTGGGCTCTTTTCTTCAATCTTCTTGATGCTTGGAGCTTGATCATTCTTCAAGCTTTCTCTTCTCATTTCCTCTCTATGGCCAAGCATCTTCTCTAGCTCCAAGCTTTCTTTCTTCTATTTGCTCTCCCCCTTTGACCATGCCTCTCTCTCCCTTTGGCAAGGTATGCATTCTCTCCCCTTGTAGAAGATCATACACAACTCTCCTTAGGAAGCTTGGACATTCTCTTCTCTCTCCCCCTTTGTAGAGTAGGAGATCTTTGAGTACTTGAACTCTCTCTCCCCCTTTGACATTAAATTGCAAAGGTACCTACACACATGAAATAACGAAAATACCTTTAGTAGCACCTGTTAACAAATGAAATCGAAAATGAAATACATAACAGGCTATCATGTATGGAAGTTATCTCTAAGGGCTCAAAGGCAATCCAAGGGTCAATTTGATCAAAACTAATACTTCCTATGAAGGTTTACACTCCCCCTCAATCCATTCTCTTCTTTTGTCAAACTTTTGACAAGATATAACTATTTGGTTCAAGAAGTAGATGGTTTAACCAAATGAGGGTCAACTTCAAGGAAAGGATTAGATTCATTTAACTATAAGGCTCATATGATCAAATTACCAAAAGAAAGCAAGGTCTAATGGGAAAAGCAATCATGGATATCAATTGAAAAAACAAAGAATATCAATTGAGATTTAAGGATAAGACTATTAAATCAATCACTCTAAAATGGAGTTATAAAGAATATAACTATTAAGATAAATCCAAATTAGAGCTATCCATGATGCAATGGGGTTTCCTAAACATAGCATTAAACAATTTAACTATGAAAATCATATGCTATGAAGGTTTTGAAAACATTTCATTCAATCAATAAATATGACTATTAAAGTGCAAGAATGAGTGAAATGAAATTCAATCATGAAGCCAACCTCAACTAATAACCAACCAATATTATGAACACATAAACATGGTGGTAATGAGATATACCTATAAGAGCAAGAGAGGTGGCAAACATGAAATTTATGATGCTAAAGGTGTGTGACATGGAATGAAAGCATATAACTATCAAGTTCAAACCAATGTACACATGGTCTATCACATTCACAAGAAATCAAATCAATCGAAAATTATACCAAATGAAACCAATTGAATTTGACAACATGATTAAGAGCAAGAATGTGACAAACACAAAATCCCATCAAGCATCATAAATGCATATTCATCACTTTTAAAGATATGACTATTGAGCATAGTGATGAACAAGACAAATTGCAATGCAAAAGGATATGACTTTGAAATGCATGCAATTTCCAAAGTGACTAAATCATATGAATTCAACATCTAAGATATCCATCAAACATATAGAAATACAATGAGTGGATTTCAAAGAGTTTCATATGATCAAGAACACTACTATGAAGTTGAAACATGTATAAGGATGATATCACTTAGAGAAAATACATGAATCAACATCATAACCATCCAAAAAGAATATGACTAGTAAGCATAGAGGATGGATTTTAGTTCTAGTATGGTTTCTACAAATATTACTAAGATCACAACCATACATGGAACCAATAGTCATTTGCATATACAAGGAATGTAAACAAATAAGCAAGGATGCAAACAACATACATTTCCATTTCTAAGATAATGAAACCAAAAGAAAAGGAAATGAGAACATGGAACATGCTTAGATGAATATAACTAATGATGATATAGAGCATATCCATTCAAACAATCTTCAAATCATTTTGATAAACAAAATCCAACAATGAGCATAAAAAGAATGATTTTGAAGATCAATTTTCAACATTGTATTTTAAAAGATATAACTTAAAAGAAACACATACAAGTTGATTTTTCAAAACAATGATTTTCCATATAAAAGTATAACTTAGAAATCCATGGAAAAACTTGAATTGATTCAAATCATTTGTTCAAATAGTCTTACTATGACATCTACACAAATGATTCAATAACAATTGATCATGAATAAATTAGCTATGAAAGCTTTTAAAATCACAATCAATTAATCATGTAAAGAAATGCAATGCAAGACATATGACTAAATATGAGCAAAAAGCAAATCTAACATGATGAAATTATAATCAAAAGATTTTGAAAACCATGACATGTAACTTAGAATGGTGCATGAAAACAAAATCAAATGATCATAAAGAAACAATGCATTTTAATAAATGTAACTATATAGAAACAGAATGCAATGCTACATGACCAACAATATGATTTAACTATTAAAGAATGGGTTGGTCAAGGAGGTTCAAGGCCCTAAGGTTTGTCTAGGTAAATAACTTTTGGAATCCACCTAAGGTCTTGAGAGGGTTGAACTTTGAGGTCTATTTTGGAATTCTCACCAACTAAAGGAGATTTAACTTGATAAATTTTCAATTTAAACTTATCACCATGATATTTAGATTTGACTAAATTTAGCTTAGCTTGGTGATTAGTCTTTTGATGTTGGTGAGTTTGATTCTTAGGGGATTTGTTCATTTTTCTTTTCTTCTTATATTCTCCCTTTACTTGACTTTTGAATTTTAAATTTAACTTTGTTACTTTATTCAAAAGTTCTTTCATGGGTTTACATAAGGGAGATATGTTGAGAAGCTTTTTGTTCATAGATTCTTTCAAGCTTGGTTTAACTTGTTTAAGCTTTTTAGAATCTATCTTAGGAGACTCCATTTTAATAGATTTAACTTGTTTAGTCTTTTTGGAGTCTTCTTTGATTTTTAGTGTCTTACCCTTCATAGATTTAGATTCTACATTTTTGAGTTCAAAGATGGGTTTAGACATATGGCTTCTTTTTCTTAGTTTGCACTCAAATTTGAAATGTCCTTCTTTACCACAATAATGACATTTAGTTTTGGACATTTGAGAGAGAGTGCTAGAGAATGAGGACTCACCTTTCACAAAAGTGTTGGTGAATTTAGGGTCATGTGAAATATTCCTATCAAATCCAAGACCCGTCCTATCTCCATGAGATTTACCCAATTTAAATAATTTTTCAAGTCTTTCTTCACTTTGGGTAAACTTGCACGCATACTTTTGTTTATATCCTTCAAGTTGAGTGACTTTGGTTATAAGGATTGAATTTTCATGTTTAACTTTTGAAAGTTCATTTTCAATTTCCTTATATTTGCTTAGCTTTTCATTGGCAAGTTTTAGTTCATTAACAACATTAGATCCAAGTTCTTTGGTTTTTAACTTACTTTTAATCAACTTGGCTTCTAAATTGCTAAAGTCTTTGTCTTGCCTTTTTATTTGATCTCTTAGATTTAAATTTTCCTTATTCACATTATCATAATCCATCTTTAATTCTTTTAGTTCATCTTGAATGTTAGATAGATTATTTAAAGAGATCATGAACTTAGATTCTAAACAATTTATTACTTCTTCTTTCTCTCTATAAGTTCATCTTTTGAAGAGACTAGCTCAATGTTTAGTCTATTTTGATTCTTCTTTTAAACTTTTATTTCTCTTATCAAGCTTTGAAGATAATGTATATAATTCATTATAGGCTTGTTGAAGATCATCTTCATCATAATCATTTTCTTCTTCTTTTGACTCATATTGAGATTCATTAATTTGAGGGTTTGAATCTCCAATAGAAGGAAGAATGAGGGGTCTAAAAGAATCTACAAAGTCTAGCATAGTGGGGTCCATTCTAATGATTTTCATGCAAGGACAATTCTAGGGTTTTTGACTCTAGGTTTTTACACCTAATCAAGAGTTCCAAACACTTGATCCTATAAAATAGAGCACTTGGCTCTGAAACCAATTGTAAGTCCTGAGGATCCTAACCCTAGAGGGGGGGGGGGGGGTGAATAGGGTGTGCTACAAATATGACCAATTTTAGATAAATTTTAACTTCTTTAAAACCAACTAGTCATAAGTGATGATAAATCAAAAAATATGCGGAAGCTAATAAATGAATCACCACAACACCAAGGTTTATAGTGGTCCGGCCTCAATACCTACGTCCACTACCGGCTTGTGATCCAATCACCCCACCGGATTTCCACTATTTATGCTTTTTACTAGGCTAAGCAATAACCCTTACAATGTTGTTTTTCTAGGCTAAACAACAACCTCTCAATGTGCTTTTATAGGCTAAGCAATAACCTTTACAAGATGCTTTTCTTAGGCTAAGCAATAACCTTTACAAGATGCTTTTCTTAGGCTAAGCAATAACCTTTACACAATAAAGATTTCTCTAAGAAAGTGTCTTCACAAAAGATCACTCTAAGAGATACAATTTAAGCACAATGTATTTGCCTCTAAAATAGGCGAATATGAAAGTGAATAACAACTCACACAAACACTATATGAATGCAAAGATGTATGCTCATGATGTGTGTGTGTGATGACTTCAATCAAGTTTAAAAAGAAAGCTTAATCAAATATATGCTTAAAGCATTTCAAAGTTTAAAGCTCATGAAAGATTTAATTGAAGTCTAATGCAAATCACATGTATGATAATCAACTTGTTAATGACATGAAAATCAAAGACTCACAAGTTGTATGAAAATGACTAACTTAGAACATGTGATGCATGTGCAATGTTGTTTTCAAAAACCAAAAAGATTTAACTAAAGTTCAAATGAATGAAAACAACAAATTAGGTTTCAACCAAGACAAAGAATCATGCTTTAAAGGAAATCAAAGACTTTGGCTAAGCATGATTAAGAAAGGTTTAAAAACAACTTGGATTGAAACCAAGGTGAAGAATCCAATCTTAATTAGATCAAAGATTAGGAGAAGAATGGATTCAACACATCATAGTTATTATGCTAAATATCATTTACCAATAATTTAAACAAAGCACATAACTATGATTAAGAGAGGTAGAGCTTACTTAGATATTTAACTTCATTAATCCAAGCTTTAGCTCACCAAATGACTCTTTGGTCTCTCTTAGTTCATCCCCTTTGTCTTGTCTCAAAGCTCCTCAAAAGAGTCTTCAAAATCTCCAACCATTGACAAAGGAAAGAACTCATTTTTATAGCAAAAAGTGCCCAACGGCCAGTCCTCGGTCGACCTGCACACAGGCCTCGGTCGACCGGGATCACATAACGGTCAAATTTCTGACCGTTGGAGCTCCCAGGCACTTTTTGCCTGCAGTGTTCCCGGTCGACCGGGACCTCTGCGCCGGTCGACCGGCGACACTGCCGGGCCACCCCCCTTTTGACAAAAATTCCAATTTTTGCACATTTGAAGGTATTTCTTTGGGAGGATTTTTGGGCCACTGAACCAAGCTAGAAAACATGTTTTAAATCAAATGAAGATGTTTAAAAAACATGAAACACACAAAGCCTAAATAGATTCGAAACTTTAAATCCAAAGGCTAGCTTGATTTCTAAAACTCTTTTCAAAATCAAATGCATCCAAGTTTTAAAAGCAAATCATGCATAAATTGAAACTTTTACAACTCTTAAAAACAATGCATGTATAAAACCAGATTTCAAGGTTTTCTAAAACAATGCAAGAGTGTAAATTCAAATGATGTGAATATGTTAATGCATCCATCAAATTGCAAATACAAAATCCCTAACATGAAGGTTGAAGAAGAAGAAGACAAAGAAAGAGAGAGAACAAAGATGCCATTTTGTGGGGCCCATCTTTAAGATGGATAACTTGCATATGAACCATTCATTTAGTTGGCCCTTCTCAAATGATGCAAGAGTGAGATCTGCACTCTTTTAAGTTCCATTAATTGGCATCATAGCCTGAAGGACCAGAAAAGAGAGAGATGAAACCCAGGATATTGATCGATGACCTAGATGTGTACTGAAAGGGACGGATTGGATCATATGATTGGAACAAGTTTCCACCAACATCTATCCAAAACTGCAGAGAAACCCAGATGCACAGTTGTAATAATTTTGAAGGTCCAAAAATGGTGGCCCACTAACCTTACAGTCTTTTACTTCACCATCACACACAATGCTTCACTATTCCTATGCACTTTTGTGAGCTTTTCTTACCTGGCCCGCCTTTCATCAGTCCTATCTAATCCACTGATTGCTAGGTTCTATTCATATAAGAAATCTACAAACATAATTATTAAACTTTGAGATAAAATTAAAGAATAAGATCATTTAAATGCTTCTATTCCACCTTTCATCAGTCCTATCCATCCACTGATTCAATGTAGCTCGGTGCTCAGACACTTGTCATACAAGTCTTTCCACCATCAAAGAACAAATGGATTGTAAAGGAAAAGAATGAAAGTAATGTCGTTCACGAATTTAATTAGCTGGGGACAAATTGAAACAAAGAAAAGAAATTCATGTTGCTAGCCACAACTTCAAGCTCTGTCAATATCATCTATTTGCATACATATGGTTTCATTTTATACCAATATTGTTAATACATTGAAATACATTCTCAACATCCATTTGATACAATTGACCATGGCTTGATATATTATTCTTCTTTTTAAGGATAGGAAAAATTATATGCATATGTTAGATAAGCTGTCTGCTTATATGAAATTACATATTAACTTTTTTTCTCAGCCGGTATAAGATTTGAACTCATGGTGCCCTCTCTCTTATTTTAGAAATCATATGATTTTGTCACACATGGATTTTTCTTTATTATCGTACATGAATTTGCCTCAAATAATTGTCATTTACATGCAGATGTTTAATGAAGTTACAATTCAATTCCATCATGGTGGTTATTTTACAGACCCACCAAATAGTGTATACATTGGGGGTGTGGTAGATAAAAACAGGGATTTTGATATTGATAAAGCATCATTTTTTTAATTCAGGGATTATGTGACAGAATTAGGGTACCCAAGGAACAATTCAATGTATTTTAAGGTGACGGGATTGGATTTTGATGGTGGTATGAGGCGGATTGAATCAGATAGGCATGTAGTTGTTCTATTAAAACATTATAAGGACATTAAGGTGTTGACTATTTATGTAGAAAGGGGACATAAACCTTTGATGGTAGTGTCACCTAAGGAGAAGATCTTGATGCAAAATATTTACACCAAAGGTCCCTTGAAGCAGTTACCTGCAACAGAAGTAGCATCAGCTAGTAGGAAACTTCATTGTGAGGAGGACTATGCTGCTGATGTGGAGGATGAAACTTTTGCTGATGAAGGCAGTGATGATGACCAAAATCAAACACATCCTTATCATGATGACTCTAATGTTCATCACCATCCTGATGTTGATGAAGAAACTTTTGCTGATGAAGGCAGTGATGATGATGGACAAAATCAGACAAGTGCTGGTAATGATGACTCTAATGTTCATCACCATCATGATGTTGAGGATGATCAAAACCAGCAGCATCAGTTAGATGATGACAGTGAGGTTGAAAGTGAAGAGAAGAGATTAGATCCTGCTGAGCCTCCGGAGTTACATGAGGATGTTGAGAAGCCTGGAGATGAAAATATCTTCAGAGGATCTTCTGAGAGTGTGGAAGAAGTGCAGAAAGGAAAACAACAAGTGCCAGTTGGTGAGAATTGAGTTACAGATGATGAGAATGGGGATGATCTTCACTCTTTGTGCAGCTCATCTGATGAGAATAACAGGTCTAAATGGCCTGAGTTTAATGAGCTAACTGATATGGAGAATCCTCAACTGAAGTTGGATATGATATTTTCAAGTCCACAAGTTCTCAGACAAGCACTTATTGAATGGACTGTAAGGCAGGGCTATGACATTAAATATTTGAAAAATGAGAACAAGAGAATCATGACTGTTTGTAAATTTGATTGTGGATTTAGGATTCATGCATCACCTATGCAGGGTGAGAAGACATTTCAAATTAAGACATTCAAGCCCAAACATGCATGTGGTATAAGGTTATGTGGTATAAGGTTTGAGAATCACTTGGTAACTTCCATCTATATAGCTGCTAAATACCAGCAGAGGATGAGTGACAATCCGAAATGGTCAATTCCTGCAATGCAAAAAGAGCTAAGAAGAGAACTAAAGGTGGATTTGTCGAAGGATAAGTTGTATAGAGCCAAGAGGAAGGCATCAGATAACATCTTTGGAGATGTTAGAGTCCAGTACACTAGATTGAGGGACTATTGTGTCACTGTCCAACAGTACAATCCCAACACAAGGATATTTGTGGTGACACAAAGACCTCACATGGATAGAATTCCAAATTTCCAGAGATTGTACGTCTGTTATGAGACACAAAAGGTCGGGTTCCTGAGTGGATGTAAACCCATAATTGGTCTAGACGGGTGCTTCCTCAAAGGTAGTTATGGTGGACAAGTGCTGGCTGCAGTGGGTAGAGATAGGAATGAAAATATGTTTCCAATTGCAATGGTTGTTGTAGAGTCTGAAAGTTTGGATTCATGAACTTAGTCTTTGAAATCATTAATTAATGATATTGGAAATGGGGGTGACATGGGCTGGATTTTCTTGTCTGATAGACAAAAAGGGCTTGACGAAGCATTTGAGATAGTAGTTCCTACAGCTGAGATCAGATACTGCCTGAGGCATATGTATGATAACTTCAAACAACTGTTTAGAGGAAAATTGTTGAAAGATGGTATGTGGGCTACTGCATCATGTGGATCACGTAGAGAATTTGATAGTCATATGTAGAGGGTGAAAGAGATGGACCAGGCCAGATCTCATTTTCTATAAGGGCCAAATGTGATGCATTAACAAACAACCTCTGTGAGTCTTTCAACAGTTACATACTTGAAGTTAGAGAGAAACCAATAGTTGGTTTGCTTGAGTGTGTCAGGAGGAAGCTTATGACCAGAACTCAAGTGAAGTTGAAAGGAATGACCAAATATGAAGGGACAGTCTATGATGGGATAGTCTATCCTGCGATATTGGAGAAGTTGAAAACAAACAAGAATGATAGTAGACACTGTTTTCCCAACTAGTCAGGTAGAGATGAGTTTGAGGTGAGCTGTTTTGCCAAAACTTTTATTGTTAACATTGAGAGTAGAACATGTTTATGAAGAATGTGGGATTTGATAGGGATACCTTATAAGCATGTCACAACATGTTTATACATAAATCAAGAAAAGCCTGAAGATTATATCCATGAATGCTACAACAAAGAGATGTATTTGAAGGCATATAGTAGTATGATACACACTGTACCTGGCATGCATAATTGGGTACAAAGTGGAATGGAACCAGTTGCTCCTCCACTGTACAGAAGACCTGTAGGTAGGCCAAAGAAGTTGAGGAGGAGGGAAGTAGATTAGTTACCTAGTTCTAGGAGAGTTTTCAGAAGGAATAGAACAATGACTTGTGCTAGATGCTTGAAAACAGGACATAATGCCAGGTCTTACAAGGGACCAGTGCATCCAAATTTAAGGCTCTTTCGTTCTACATCACAACCCATGGCAGCATCACAGCCCATGGAAGCTTCTCAGGCCATGTCACCTTCTCAGCCAGCTTCTCAGCCCATGCCAACTTCCCAGCCAGCATCACAGCCCATGCCAGCACATATGGTACAGTGTTTTCACCCATGTTTTATACTTCTAACTATATTATATTATATGCATTTACTCACTAAGGTATTGAAAATTTTGATTGATCAATGGAGAGTAAGAAAAGCTTCTTCTCAGCCAATGCCAGCTTCACGGCCACTTTCATCAGCAAGTAATACCAGTGGTAAATGAAAGGTACAAGCAATGAGGTCCACACCAACACCCAAAGGTAGAGGGAGGATTGGAGCATGAAAAGGCAGCTCAACGGCTTGATGTTATGTTGATTCTATTTAAAAAAAAAAAAAAACTTTTGTTTGGATGATGTTGTAAGATGTTATGTTGATTATGTTTTAAAAAAACCTTTGTCTTGATGATGTTGTAAATTTAATTATGGAGCAGCATAGATGACTGTTTGGGTGATAATGGTATTTTAAGAAAACTTGAATTAGTTTGCTTTTTATTGTTTCAAAAAAAAATGTTTGGATGATAAAGACTGTTTGAAGCAGCATAGATGAAATTTTTTTATTGTTTTGATTGACTATTTGGATGATGTTGTAAGATGTTATATTGATTCTGTTTTAATAAACTTTTGTCTTCATGATGTTATAAATTTAATTATGGAGCAGCATAGATGATTGTTTGGGTGATGATGGTGTTTTAAGAAAACTTGAATTAGTTTGTTTTGTACCGTTTCAAAAAAAAATGTTTGGATGAAAAGGACTGTTTGGAGCAGCATAGATGACCATTTTTTATTGTTTAGATTGACTGTTTGGAACAACATAGATGACCCTTTTTTATTGTTTGGATTGACTATTTGATTAATGATGATTTTCTTACTGCAGGTTAATTAAAATTCAGAGCAAAATAAAGAGTGAACCAAAGTATGCATTGGCAAGAAAACTTCACCAACCCATTTTCATTAAAATATTCCAATTGATACATATGATCATGGTAATTCCAACCCATCTACAGGGAACCAAGCCATCAATAGGTAACACATGAAAAAAAAAAACACAATTCCAGCCCAAGTCCACAACAACACACGTAGGTAACATTTTTCCCTTCGACAAGCTGTCTTCAGTTCCTTCTCTAACACATCAATCTTATCCAATAGCTTCTGTACTTGATCAATTTCTCCATCAACCCATTAAAAAAAAACCACACGTTGGCTGGATCTAAAAAAAATTGAAAAAACCATTTAATACTGGCATGGTTGACCAAACATCAATAAGAACAATCAAATGGTTGAAAGCATAACCCCATATAGTGCACATCCAAGAAACCTCCTCCCTATATTCCGTTGTGTTCGAGAAGTTCTCAAAGCAGCCCTATGCCCGCAGTGACAGTAATGAATTTCACCATCAAGTTGAGAGTTTTGGCCACGAGAACAATTGGTACAGGAGTTTGAGAGTTTTGAGAGGAAGCCATTTGATATGGCTGGAAAAAAAAATGACTGAGAGCTTCTCTTATGCCTTTTCATTTTTATAGGGTTGGTTTAGGGGCAAATAAGTCTCTTTGGGCGAGTAATTTGGCGCCAGTATGCACCAGACACATTTTATACGACCTATACCGTTAATACTAACAGAATCCGTTCATTTTGCATGTCAACTAAAACTACAGGAAGGTTTAGTCCAAAATACCAAAGTACGGGGGGTACTCTGCAAAAAGACCAAAGTCCAGGTAGGTATACTGCTTTTTTTCCTATTAAAAAAGGTCCTATATAATACTAGCATCCAGTGGACAAGGAGGTAGGTGCCTGAGTCCAACCCAATGAGAGATTTGGACCCTAATAATAGATACAAGCTTGTCCCATCGAGCTTATTGGACGGTCCAAATCCTATATTTTTAGACTTGGGTTCGGGTGAAATTCAGATAAGTTCATCTACAAACCTAGTGCCTATCAATAGCTCGATTGAAGTTGTATAGTTAGGGCACATGCCCCCTACATAGTACAATCCAAATCCCTCATGACCCTCCCAAGGAGTCACACTTACTTTGTCCTATATCTTGGCTCGAAATGGAATATAATTCGTGATATCAAACTTGTTTTGAAACATGTGCGGGTCGAATTAGATTTAATACTAAAATCTAATATAAAATATCATAACCCACAGCCCCGTCTCTTTGAGATTTACTTTACTATTTCACTATGCAAGATTTTCTTCCACGCTCATTAGAAAACGAGGCAGGTTGGGTAGCCAAAATTCAAACCTACCCGGACTTGACTCGGATAGTGATATATTAACTCATATAGTCATGTTGTTTAAATTCAGAAACAACCACTTTCAAGCTCACCACCAATAGGAGCGGATTGGTGCATGTCACTAGGTAAACCCGGCCCTTCTCGTCCCTGCCTTCCCAAACCTTCCCACCACTTATATATTCTTATTAGGTGCCAGCACAAAATCTTCTTATTGGGTGGCAGACATTAGCTAGAATCGGAATTCCGGATTCACACCACTCTAGACTCTCCTTTCTGCATTCCTGAGGTTGTTTTTTCCGCGCCAATCATCACCATCTATGGCCTTTTCTTTCAAAGAATCCCTCTTGTCGCTTTCATAAAAATAGACAAAAACAGTAGCATACTATGGTTTTACCTCAACCAATAGAGATCAGACTCCCTGCCACGTTGTTTCCCTCTATTTATTAGCAAGACCAATGCAAGCATCAGTTCCCCTCTACTTTTCAAAATCATTTTTTATTGGTCCTCCTTTTCATCGTTTGTGTACCCATTTGTTTGCATTTTTCTCTTCTTGTTCACACTGTCTTTTCGGCACTTAATTATACTCTAGAATAAACAAGTAGGTAGAGATATTTGCACTGTAGACTTATGATGTAACTGATGGCACTTAATTATTCTTTAGAATTTGTGGTGGGAACCTGACCTTACAGTGAAAGAAATTACATGACATTGGCTTGTCATATGATCAGGTCAAAGTAATTTGTCCAGGAAAGAGGAGGTCTATTCATCCATTTTGAACTTCTACCATTTAATTATATGAAAACCATTTATTAAAAAGAAGAGGAGGAAAATGTCCAATCATCAATGCAAACTATCCATTCAACCAATCTTGGATTGATAAATGTGGTTTTAAGTCTTCCTTGGTATTGAAAAATGCTGAAGTTCCAATCCAAGGCTAGAAATTGGACGATTAACTACCTACTCCACATACCATGTCATGGATGATGTCTTCTTCTGTCCTGTTTCCATACTAAAATGACACTTTGTTTTTTGTGTACTTTCTTTTAAAATAAAATAAAAATCAATACACGTGTTAGTTTTTTGGAATTTTACCAAAAAAGTGTGCTTAAACATGTATTTGGCCATTTTAAACACAAATATACGTATTTTTTCATTTTGGTGTTCGTACTGACCTTTTGGACACTTTTACCACTGTTTGTGCGGACGACATTGTCATCGAATGATTTCGGTCTCATTCTCTTCCCCAAATTTCTCCTCTCCCGCCTTTTCTCTCTTTCTCTTCTGCTCCCTCCTCTCTCTTTCCCTCATCCTGCGTCCTAGCTCATGCTCTCCCCTTCGCTCCCTACTGCCTAAGAAACTCTTGCTAGATCCTCCGGCGGAGTTCCCACGACTCTTGCAACGTCATCTACCATTTGAGATTTCTTTTAAGGTGATTTTCTCTGTTCTTCTCTCTTCCACATGGTCTATTTTCTTGTTTTCTTTTCATTTTCAGTTTCTAAAACTGTTGGAACTGTGTTGTTTTAGAGAGGAGATTTTGTTTTGGGTACTTGCAGATACCTCTTATTTCGAACCTCTTGTTTGGAGTAAGAGGTTGCAACTATAAGTGGTTTCTTCAAATCATTTTCAGTTTCTACAACTGTTGACAAACTCTTATTTCCAACCTCTTACAATTATGTTGGGTGGGTTATCTCCAAAACTCCCAAAATCATCATACAAATAGAGATGTTGTTGAGGAAGGAGTCCATTAGGAGGCAGTTGAGGAAGCAATCCATTGGCAGGCATTTGAGGAAGGAGCATAACCAGAGAATCCTACTTCTACTGCTCTTCTGGATTCTTGAAACAGTTGCTATTGTCAAGGTTTTTTCTTATTTTCTTTTCTTTCTAGAAATTTACTTCTGTGTATAATGTAAACTTGCATCTGATATGTTTCTAAATTGTCTAACGTTAATTATTCTGCAAAGGTATGATGTTTTCTTTTGATTATTGATGAAAAGATAATGATTTTGTTCAATTCATTTCGCTTTTTATTCCTAACCTATTTGCTATAATTTTCTCCCTCTTCGGAGATTGCCAAATTGTTCAATGAAAGTCTCCTAAAATTTTTACTTAGTTTCCATGTGCAATGATCATTAATTATCTTTCTTCTTTATATCTATTTTTATAGTGTATAGATGTTTAATTTGCAATGTATGGACATACCATACCTGTGCTTAGCATGGGTTATTGTGCTAGCAATTCTTATAAAAGTGAAATTAATGAACTGACGCTCTAGTTGTAATAGATAACAATTCAATATATGTCAACCCTTATGCCAACACACTCTTAGTTGAGCGGTAACAGACACTTTAAAGCCTGTCTGGTTTCAATCATTTCAACAAAAAAAAATTTTGAGTGTGTGTGTCAGCATTTGGAGTGTTTTAAGTGTGATCCTCCTATGTGTTATTCATGAATGTTCAAGGGCATAAATATGGGGAGTTAAAAGATAAGATTCACCAACTCCATCAATTATTGTGTTCTCTTAGACAGAAAATTAGGTCCAAATCGATCCCCCTGTTCAAGGAGAGAGTAGTAAAGAAAGATTTCTATATACCACCACAGTGATTGTTGCATTACCTTGACAGTTTGAGCTCGATTAAATAAGGGGTTAATGTTAGGTTGACACTCGAAGCCCAAACCTAACCTCCTAGGGCCAGGTAAGGTCCTAGGCCCTTTGGCCCTTCCAAGGATTTGGCCCATTCATTCCTCGGCAAGGGTTGGCCTAGTCCTTCCACACCCCCCCCCCCCCCCCCCCCCACTCCGAGCTTGTTTGGCAACTCTAGTAATTTAATCAATTAAGATAAAGCCCCCATTTCACAAATGGATGGGCCACGAAAAGGTTCTTTAATTCAAGAATTCCCATCGTATTTGGAATAAGAAGATAAAAAAACTAACCTCATTTGTCAAATAAAAGACAAGACAACTCCACAATGACTAACAATAGTCCTAAATCTTCCATAATAAACAACTAAAAAAAATACTATAACTTATATTTTATTTTTTATTCAAATTAATCTTTACCTCACTAAACTCCATTACGTTTGCTCACGTACAGCCACAAGGATAGAGTGAGATATGTCCGACTTTTACACACGGATTTGAAGTAATGCATGTCTTACCAATGGTCACATACCGTGTGGTGTCTGCAACCTAATACCATACTTTCCTGTCTTGTCACGGACTAATGAGCTCTTCAAAGATACGGAGTTAATCTCGTTTGGTTTCTGGATTGTTTATGAATGAAAGTATGATTGTTTTACGGGAGTCAATTATTGACTTCCATGTACACATATTTTATGCATGTCATTATAGACTTATTGCCAATATGTTGCCGGAGATGCAAAACGAATGAAGAATCTAACAGCCAGCATAACGATATCGTTATCACGATACTTTGGAAAAATAATTATAAATTGATGTCTTTTTATCGTTGTCACTGTTTATGCATCTCAATACAATGCGACACATTATTTACTAGTTGAAAAAAAAAATGAAAGAGTAAATAAGAAATTATTGTAATGAAATCATTACCATTCCATTCACAAAACTCAACTATTTGATTAGAATCATGAGAAGTTTACCAAATAAATTGGCATGAAACCTATATTATCCTTTGTTCCGGTTGGTTGAGTATTCTATTTTGGGGATTTTACCGGAAAAGGCATGCAGAGACGGAAAGAGCAGGGAGAGAAAGAGAGGAAAAGGCATGCAGAGAGGAAGAGCGCATGGAGAGGGAGAAAGAAAACAGGTGGGAGAGAAAACTGACCGTGGGATATCAGCATCAAGGGCCAAAGTCAGAGGACAATTCCGTTCGCACAATAGTGGGTAAAATCGTCCAAAAACGATGTCCGAACACCAATACGGGCGTTTTGGTGTATTTGTGTTTAAAATGGGCTAATACACATTTAAGGACACTTTTTTGGTAAAATTCCATTGGAAAAAAGGAAAGTTCTTTGATAACGAATTGGTGAGCATAATTTTTATCTCCTTCCAATTCTGGTGTCTAACGACACCATAATGGGGACTTTATATTGAGATGCATACATAATGAGAAGGACTTGCAATCTCAATTAGTTTCGTTTAATGACAACAAGGAAAATTGTTCTTGATAACAAGGAAGTAATTGTAACTGTTATGTTCTTCATCCAATATTGGTGTCCAACAACAGATTAGTGGGGACATTATATTGAGGTGATACACAATGACAAGGACTCACGATTTCACTCACTTTCGATTAATGAAGAAAAATGAAATTTGTCTTTAATAACAATATCTTTAACATACTTTTTTTTTCTTCATCCACTTTTGGTTTCCAACAACAGAAGTATGATTACTTTATATTGAGATGCCTAAACGATTAGGGGGACTGGCGGTGGAAAATGTAATTCGATTATTGAGAAAAAATAAAATTGTTCTTTGATAACGATATGGTCACCATAATTTTTAGTTTCTTCACCCAATCTTAGTATCCAACAACAAAAAATTTCTGAATTTAAATTGAGATGCATAAAACATGAGAATGACTCATGATTTCACTCAATGTTGGTTATCATTCAATTTTCTGGTAACGATATCGTTTAAGTGATTTTTAGGTTATCGTCCAATTTTTTGCAGCCTACAACAACACGATAATGAATGTATAATGACATGCATAAGCAATGGAAAAGACTTAAGGACTTCACCCATATTGTGATCTCAACATCACTCATATGAAAACAGGATCACTACCATTGTGAATATGAGTGATATAAATTTCATTTAATACTGCACTGTGAACGTCTTTATGTAGCCATATAAGTTAGTCCAACGGCTTGGAATCTCATATTATCAACTATTTTAAAAACGGCCATTAGTAATTCGCTTACCAAACCCGGAAAATAGATGTAAACATGAGTAGTATCATTTCTTTTTTGTTCTACACATGATAATGTACTACGAGTCAAATTGCTAGATATTGTGTAAGTGACCAGCAAGATTACTTGTATATGAGCAAAGTGATTACTTACTGGAAAAGAGAAGCCTAGATGACGATTGGGAAGGTGGGGAAAAGGAAATAACTGGATTGGGGAATGAGGCAATAAGGGATAGAAGAAGATGGGGGTGGGGGGCTTACGGACTAATGATTCAGCTATCAAATCTCTAAAGCTCGATCCGGGGGGTGGGGGGCTTACAAACTAATGATTCAGCTATCAAATCTCTTAAAAACTGCAGATTCAACTATCTAATCTCTAAAGCTCGATCGATCCATAAAACTATTAGCTTCTTTCCCCTTGTCATTAATTGAAGCTAGAAATCTACACATTCGAAGTCTTCCTGTCCAAACTTAAAAGGATTTACAAATCTCCAAGTACTGGATTTTGTTCGAGTATCTAAATCTTACTTAACCTTATCGACAAGAGCTTATAGAGTAAACCACAAGGCAAAAATTCATAAACCATTTAAATGCATTTTCTTACGGTGGTTGTTGCCTATGTCAAGTAAGTAATGAAGAAATCACACAATCTCAAAGAGATTGTAAGAATTCACTAACATTTTAACATCTAAAAAACAATACAGACTACTCTTCTATCTTAATTATTCCCTCAAATCATAAATACTCATTCTCATGCATAATCTCATTCCAAAAAAGAGCATAACCAAAAAGAAAACAAGTATAAAATTCGGTTTCAAATAGCAACCATATCTTGATTTGTGCTTTTAAATAGTGAACAGCAACGCAATCCAAAATTGCCATCGCGTATTTTAGCAGAAAATGTTACTATATATCTAAAAAAAAATTACTATCGCATAGGAATGCACGGCTGCATTGCAAAACCGATACATTCATATTAATGGAACAGAACATGAGAAGTTGATACAGGCCAAAAACGGTCAAGATGATGAAATTGAGGCCCATCTCCAAATAAGTAAATCAAACAAGATTCAAATAGTAAAGAACAACTACAGGATGGAGAAGCCAAGCATTACAAAAGCTCCAGTTTTTGGATTTCAAATAGCCATTAATACATTCTTAGAAATACATTCAAACAAACAGAGCATTGAATGCAGGGAGTGCCCATGCACATGCTACAACAAAAAATGGATATTATGCAAGTTCTCACCTCTCTTGGCTAGAAACCCTCTTTCATATGCAAGATTTTCTCCATCAACTACGGCAGCGAGAGAGCATCGCTGGCTGCCGGTGTGAGATGATCTGGACGGAATCACCGATTGGGGTGAAGACAGAAAGGAAGAGGGAAAGAGAGAGCAGGGAGCCAAGGGAAGGAGAGAGGAAGCGAGAGGGAGGCGAGAGGAACGGATAGAGGAAGCGAGAGGGAAGGAGAGAGAAGGGACCGGAGAAGACATGCAGAGAGGGAGAGGGCGGCGAGAGGGAGAGAGAGAGAGAGAAAAAAAAAAAAGGCGGGACGGGGGGAGTGCGAAAGATGTTAGAGTGGAAAATATGGGGGAATTGGACGATGTCGTCAGCAAAGGAAGGGGTAAAAGCGTCCAAAACGTCAGTACGAACACCAAAATGGGAAAATACGTGTATTTGTATTTAAAATGGCCAAATACATTTTTAAGCATGGTAAAATTCCCTTTTTTATCATGGATTAGAAAAATAATGGGGACAACCTAATTAATGATGCCCATTTTTTTCATACACACCCCTTACCCTGTGAATTAGCACTGGATAGGACCGACCAAATTCCACTACTAGATTGCTTTATCCAAGGGAGAAGTGGTTTTTTTTTCTTTTTGGGGTGGGGGCGGGCTTGTTATGAAACGTCCGGGCTTTTAAATTGAAGCTAGAATTATATGGATAGAGTGATATTTGGGGCTTTTAAATTGAAGCTAGAATTATATGGATAGAGTGATATTTGGTCCACCTCTAATTAGATTTTAAATCAAAGATAAAATTGTACTAAGTGTACTGATGTTTGGAGGGGGGGGGGGGGGCGCTTGTTATGAAACGTCGGGGCTTTTAAATTGAAGTTAGAATTATATGAATAGAGTGATATTTGGTCCACCTCTAATTAGATTTTAAATCAAAGATAAAATTGTACCGAGTGTACTGATGCTTGGTCCACTTCTAATCATTAAAAAAATTAATTCATCTAGGGGTGGCAAAGCCTTATACCCGACCGTATCTGACATGATTTGACACATCAAAACCAACCCGCACTAGATATGGGGATGTCAGGGGTTAAAGACAATAAAATCTATAAGGGTTCGTAGGTTTAGCTTACACCCTCTGATGATCCTCTGTGCTCTTGGATTTAACAAGAGATTAGATAGAACTTCTTTTTCCGGCCGGTTTCTCATATTCTAGAGTTGGATTTCAATTTTTATTTGAAAAGCTTACGTTTTCGATCCGTGGAAAATCTCATTTAGGAAAGTAAGAATTTTTCAATCCGTTGAAAATCTCATTTAGGAAAGTAAGAATTGATCCATGAAGAAAAATAAAAGACACCAAAACCTAGAATTGTGAAATTAACCAAACTTTCAAAAGGTAACAAGGGCACAACAAACATTGCTTACTGAAGCAACTAGCATTTACAAAAGCAAGTAGAGTTTATGGAAGTAAGAAATGCCACCAAGCAACTCATAGCTGTTTGGGTAATTTACATATATAGTGTTGTTAAGTGAAGGTTCAAATCAAGATAGAAAGAAAAAAAAGAAGGGAAAAAAAGAAAAAGTGCTAAATGATGAAAAAAAACACATCTTTTCCAAGTTATAGCCTTTTGTCATTTTGTGCCACCAGATAGGTAGCGTTTTAATTCTTTGTTAAAATAAAGGGTTTTTTGTCATTTAGTGACGTGGGAGAGTAACTTTTTTTATTTTTTTTGTAAAAGAAGAATTTTTTTTTTTTTTTTTGTGATTTAGGACTTTCTGATTTGGTAAAAAAAGAATCCACATTCAAAGCATTTTGAAAAGAACGGCCTCTTATCCTAGTGGTAAGAGGTGTCAGTTCTTATCTAACTACCCAAGGTTTAAACACGGGCAGCCACCTTCTACCACTCGACCTCTACTTTCCCCCAAGGGCTAAAGTGCCTGCCCCCTAGGTTCGGTACCCAAAAAAGAAAGAAAAGAAAGAGTTTTGAAGAAACCCACATTAGGGAACTAGATCCCCTTCAAGTTTCAGCATTTGATACATAAACAGACATTTCCAAATGCAACGGGTTGGGTCAGGTTACATAGATTGATCTCTATTGAATGCAGATCATATGGGTTGTGTCGAGTTGATCTGCACTGGATGCAAGTTAGGGTTTATCTAACATGTGCTAAAAGTTGATATAAAATGGGCTTCAAATCGTGGACCTCACCTGTCTTCCTTATCTTGTGGTCAGGTAAGCCCATCCACTAGGGGGCAATGTAGGCATGCTCATTTTTTTCATATGTCTGTATAAGTCGATATTATCCAGCCAGCTTGACAAGAGAAACAATCTTTACTTGAGCTAGTATGTGCATGATGGTCCCCATATTATGCATGGTCTAGTTATAACAAGTGGAACTTAGTGCTTGTTTATTTACAAGAATTCAAGTCTACTGAAATTAATAGAATTTTAGATGCTGGAATTTTGAAATGCTGCTGAATTATGGCATTCCTAAACTCTCTATTTCTTTCGTGCCAGAATTTTTGCTTGAGAATCTCACTCAACCCGAATTCCACAAATGCAAAAGAAAATGGATGTCTTTGCTTTCTCTCCCTCTCCCTCTCTCAATGCAAAGAAAAACCTAAAATTTGTGACCTTCGATTGTTTGAGTGAGAGAAAGAAGAGAAGGGTTGGTGATTTTCCATTCCATCGAAACACTCAAAAACCTTTTTTCTTCCCATTCAATCAAAACGCTCTAGAAACAAAAGCATGCAACAAGATGGAAAAAAAAGTAGAGAAATAAAGATGGGTGAAAGGAGTGCAGACAAATAAGATGATCAAATCTAATTTTTGTGTTGTTGCATAGAGGAGAAGATGATAGTGTACCGTCGAGGAGAGCCAGAATTGTAAGAAAGTCTTTCGAAGTGCCATTAGTTGCAACCAAGTCTCCCAAATGACTGGATTTGTTAATGCTAGAGTAAAGGCTAGCATTTGGGAATTCCACCTTTTTGGAATTTCAAAATACTACTTGCCTCAAATGCAATAAATTCCAGTATGTTAACATGAATTTCTAATTGGAATTTAGAAATTCCCAAACAGTCTGAGTTCCTGTCAGAAATGCTTGTAAAGAAACATACCCTTAGGGCCCTAAGTTTGTATTTTGAGGTTTTGTCGGACTTGAAGAATTCCTCACAAGTTGAAGCAGTGGAAGTGAACAGTGGGGCTTTACTTATTGAAAATTTAACCAACTCAAAAGTAAAAGCCTTCGATGCCCCAAATTCTACTCCACTGAGAGTTGGTTCTAGATATCCACTTTTTTAACACTACAATCACCGGTCACTATTTGACCATATCATATCTATTGTTAGAAGTGGTGGGCCCTCCAGACAGGATCTCAAAACTTTGATCCTCTTAACGCAGGGATCGAACACCCAAAAAGGCCATAAACCAATCCCAAGATCTCTAACCCTGATCTTGAGGTATTAAGATCCGAGACTATCTAAAGCAAAACAAATCTGAACAACCATCATCTAGATCTACAAAAATAACTTAGTGCAGATCTATACTTGAGGAGCTCTATGGTGCTCAAATCGAGACTTCAATCTTTGTTTCTGCAAAACCCTTTCATAGACACGATCTCCCAAACCTCGCATTCTTCCACACTTTGACCCAATAGAAGAGACCTTCTTAAAGAGAATTGTGGGATCTCAATTGAGAAGAAAACCCAAGACACTCAACTAGAGGAACTAGAGGAGAAAAGAGAGAGGAGGAGAGAGAGAAACCCTGGACGTCTAATAGCTACTCTGGATGTCCAGACACTTTTGGACTTAAATAGTCCAAGAGCCCTAGTTCTCTTACGAGTCTTAGTTCTACTTCTTTTTCTCTTATGAGTTATGTTTTATTATAACTCTCTCACTTTGGACTAGTATGGGGACCACTAGGGATTCCTTAAAACTAGTTCCAACTGAAGCATCTGGATCCCACATCTCATGCAAGTTCTTGACCCACAGTTAATTGCAGATAACTCCACTATATAAATGCAATTGCATTCCATTCGTAGGAATTTTACAAGAAGACCCTAAACTCTCCAATTACTGCAAGCACGCCTCTCCATCAATTAAA
Organism: Cinnamomum chago; assembly: GCA_038049695.1. Taxonomy (NCBI): domain Eukaryota; kingdom Viridiplantae; phylum Streptophyta; class Magnoliopsida; order Laurales; family Lauraceae; genus Cinnamomum; species Cinnamomum chago. The sequence goes on from CP142457.1 coordinate 36,992,092, forward strand.
TGCATGGATCCATTGGGAATAAATTGTCTAACCAATGTGGATCCACCTCTTATTATCCTTATGACCCAATTAATAATATTGATCATCGCTACCATCTGACTAACTCTTAATTAGAACGGGTGCGCATTTACCAATGATAAATCTCATTAATCAGTACAAGGGGATATTTCTGTTATGAGGACAGACTCTATCTTGAGAATATATGTTTTCACAGTCCCACTACCATCTATCCAAGATACCAAGGTGTTGACCTACAGTTGGCCTCACTTATTGGTAAGTTAAAGTAAATGCATTGCATAAACTTGAGTCCATTACTCTTTCATGATTGCGAGCCTTTTGCTTGGAAATTATGAGAGCGTTCTTTAATTAGAGAAAATATTTTGTATAAGGTGAAACTCATAGTCTTTCAGTACATCCAATATACTAGCAGAACAATCCAGAGTCTTCCACTCTGATGGTCGAGAAAAACCACATTATCTCATAGTAATTGCAGTGCTACACCCTTTTCAGATGAGATGCCCAGTCTCATCACTGGTTGTGAAATACTACAAGAATAAGAGTTGGGACATATGTCTTCTGGATGTGAATCTCATCAACATACATGGAGGAAATCTTTGTTACCATGGGGTCTTCTGAACCATGAAATTCTGGAGGAAGTCTCTTCCTAAATTTCTCATATAGATCATTTGGATCCACTTCTTTAGGAGGCATAACTACCTGTACCGGTTGAGCTGCCCGATTTGTCAATTCCAGAATATGGGCTTGAAACCTTGCCCGATCTAAATCAGCTTGTGCCCTTTCCGCAACTCGTTCTTCTTTTTCTCGTTGCCTCTCTGCAACCCGCTCCTCTTCAGCCTTCTTTTGTTGTTCAATCTGATTAGTTTGCGACTGCATAAAGGCTTCCAAGAGTCGATTGAAACGCTCGTCATTAGAGTTTGATCCACTTCCATTATTATCCTGCGATTGGCTTCCTTGGTGTGCCATTTTCTGTAACAGACTATTAGGCGATGATTCCTAAAAAGAATCTAACAAACAACACTATAGACTTTATCGTGCGCCGATAAAGCCTGTCTAACGAGATCGAAATCCGCACCACGTCCTAATTGTTTCTATCCAATTTTAAGTTCTGAGAAACGTGCTGGCTCTGATACCAACTGTCACGTCCCCAAAAATAGAACTGTGGGATAACGTGAAAAATAAGAATAAATATTCATTTTCCTGTGTTTAATACAACACAAGCTTCCAAAGGTGGACCCACATATTGCAAACCGTGGTGAGTCAAAATAAATTTCATTAAATTCAACGGAAGCGCTATTCAATTGGTATCCAAGGTTCATAACGAAGATCCAACACCATCATCAGATGAAGAAATAATAATTAAAGTTGCAAAATAAATCAAATAATCACTAAAGAAAAGTTTATCATTAAAGAAAGTTCATCTAAAGAAATTCTAAGATGACGTTCTCTCCCAAGTAGGCTCAGACGGCTCCGTAGCCATCTTCGGCTCTCCACTCAGGTTCGTCAACTGGTTCAAACGCTTGAAACGTTTGACCATCCTCCGTCTCCACAGTAGGGTAGGGTTCGGTACCTATGCACCAATAGACAAAGTAAACAGCAAGTACGAAAGCATAATTCATAAATAAAATACAAGATCAATGAGAGTAAAGACAAGTAATGATCATAAGAGATTAACAATGGAACAATGATGAAAATAACGTATAACCTAAATCCAATCTACACAATAGAGCAATACAATAATCACACAGAAGCACTGCTACTGCTTTGGGTGGTCAACCCTAATCATAAAGCGGGAAAGCCCGTTCTAAGGCTGGCGGTCATAAACTGGTTCATAATCGAAATCGTAGGCCGGATAAACCGGTTCGAAATTCGGATATTAGAGTGTCCGTACACATCGGTGATCAGCCGTCCACATATAACTGCAGTAGTTCGAATATGACCAAATCAATATACATATATATACATATCATAATAGAATAGACCTAATGATCAGTAATGCTCTTGACACAGAAACCTAACTCAAAGTGAAGGGCTGGCTGCACAATAATTCATAATCGAATACCAAACGAATAATTCGAATAAACCTCTACAATGTCTCAATCGATTGCCATGCCACATCACGGTCCATATCCAATCAATCATAGGGTATGCAACTAATTGATCACCAATATCAAACTTAATCATGTATGCGAACCCGAAGGTCAAGGAATAATCACAAGCCAATCCTAAGGTCAAACATAAGGTCTCACACCCGACAACCACAGGAACCTCTAATAGATAAAAGATCAACACATCCCCTCTCAGTCAATGGTGCATAGACCCAATTAAGGGTTTTCCAATAGAGATGGGTTGAGCCCGAATCCATTAGGATATTCCGAGGTCATATGAAGTACTAAACCCCATGTTAGTAATATACCATTTGCCCAGACAGTATTTACTCGGTCCAATGATCCAATCAATAAAGCACAAAATAACATATTAAAACCAAAGATATCATTAAATATTGATTTTGCAAATAATATTGATAAATAACAATCTTAGTTTATGATTTTAGAAAGACCAAGGATTCCACCTATAACATTTTCCAAATTCAATTCCCTATAAAATAAGCCAAGGGGTCTAATTTAGTTTTTATAAAACAACCAAAGTCTTTTTCCTAATTTCTAATACTAATGGGACCAGGTGTTAAAAATCACATGCTAAGTTCCGTAAGGTCTTCTCTCCTTTCCCACATCACACTCAGTCGAACCACACCCAGAACCCATTCTTAAAAATAATGAGCTTTGTTCTAATTTTTAGAAACTCAAGGGGGTAAAGTGATAATATAGTATCCTACCTAATTATAGGTTCTGTTTCAGCAGAACTATCCTCTCTTTATTCTCGTTTCCAAATTCCAATACATGTATAGGTCACTCACCGAACCTCGTCCCAGAACAAGTGTTTAACGCCTGTGCATTAGGCTCCTCTGGGCAATGGGCCCCACCGATCAAACTCCAAGGTCATCCCCACCTGGATGGACGCCCAGGTCAACACCACACACACAACTTCTTTTTAACTTACAAAAACTCATGGGGAAGGACAAAGTCACACTCAAACTTTTAATATTTTATACCCAAGAGGTCTCTCTCTCCTAATGCATATTCAGAACAAAATCGCTCCCACTATACATGACAACCCAGAACCCAGAACATGGACAGCACGCCTAGTATGGGTCATGTGGATAATGGGCCCCACTGATCAAGAACCTAAGATGGGTGTACTCTCTAAGGTCTCCCAGGCATGGGCGGCCCTTTGATCGGTCCAGACCTGTAATCGGATCAAAAAATGGATTCCACCCTACTAATTAAATAAAAGAAAATAACTTCACATTGACTCACGGCCCAAATTCTTGAAACCAACAGATGGTAGCCATCTATATGCAATGTCTCGTCACAATAAGGGAAAATCAAATATAGAGGGCATATAAGGGATTTCTAAATGCATCCACATACGAATCAAAGAGGAACACAAGCATTAAATTCATAAATTATGATTAGGTACTTGCCTGAGATCTGCGGTTGAGGGAGACGGTCTAGAATTCCTACTGCAAGCCCAAGGTGCTAACCCAAAAAAAGTTGGAAGAGAGAGAGAAAGTTGTGTGTGAAAATACAAGAGTGTGGTGGTCTATAAATAGGAAATAAAAATAAGAGTTGTAGTCTAACTTAGATTCTAAATAATAGAGTTTGAGTTTCAAAATAAATAGGAGTTTGGATTAGAGAAGGATTAGAGTTTGGTTTGAGAAAAACTGTTCCACTAAATTGGGCCCGGGTTAACTATGGGTAAGACACCTATCCAACAAGCCTAACTCACCAACTTAAGTCTAGCATGATCCCCACTAAGACTAATCGCGTATTTAATTAAAATACAATCAATTATATAATAATAATAATAAATAATATATATATAAAATACCCAAAACGTCACACATCATCCACTAGATTGAGAACATATATTCTAACAATCTCCCACTTGGACTTAATTCTAGTCAGGATTAGGTCTTACACCCATCCCATCCACATGCCGCTCAAAGAGTTTGGTAGTCAAAGGCTTATTAAAAGGATCTGCAAGATTATCCACATATGTGATTTTGGTGACAACAATACCACATCTCCTGCACAATCTCTCTGAATAGATTATACTTTCTCTCGACGTGTTTTTGGCTTTTATGCCTTCTTGGTTCCTTGGATGGAATGACTGCTCCACTATTGTCATAAAAGACTGTAAGCGGTTATAGCACCAATGATACCATCCCAATTTAAAAAAAAAACCTCTTGAGTCATACTGCTTCCTTAGTTGCTTCACAAGCTACTATATACTCAGCTTCCGAGGTGGAACTAGCAGTATAGTCCTGTTTGAAACTCCTCTAGTTAACGGCTCCTCCGCCAAGCATAAAACATACCCGGGGGTAGACTTTCTCAAACCCTTATCTGATATGAAGTCAGAATCAGTGTACCTGACTGGACTTAAATCATTGTTGCCGTAAATCAACATCTAGTCTCTAATATTCCTCAAGTATTTCAGAATACAACAGTCCAATGATCATGACTTGAGTTTGATTGATATCTGTTGATTAGGCCAATTACATTACAGATATCCAGTCTAGAACAAAGCATAAAATATATGAGACTAGCAATAGCCGAAGCATTTGGTGCCACCTTCATCTGCTCATTTTCCTTATGTATCTTAGGATATTGATCTCTAGAAAGGTACACTCCGTGTCTGAAAGGAGTAATAACCTTTTTGGAGTTATGAACAGTAAACTGTACTAGCACCTTATCTATGTAAGCGGCTTGAGATAAGACCAACCTCCTATTTTTTTTATCTAAAAAATGCTTGATCCCAAGTATGTATTTGGCTTCAACCAAATCCAACGTCTGGGCCAACCAAGCTTTAACAGTTGACAACATTCCTATATCATTCCCAATGAGAAGAATGTCGTTGACATATAACAATAGAAAAACTAGCATACCTCCTTCACCCTTCATGTGCACACATGACTCATCCGTATTTTGACTAAAACTAAATGATTTGATTGCCTGGTTGAAATAGATGTTCAAACTCCAAGACGTCTTCTTCTGTCCATAAATGGACCTCTGTAGTTTACAGACTCTTAGCTTTGACCCTTACTGTTGACCTATTGTTGGCCTCACTCATTGGTAAGTTAAAGTAAATGCATAGTATAAACTAGAGTCCATTACTCTCTCAGGATTGAGAGTTTATTCCTTGAAAATTATGAGAGCGTTCTTTAATTAGAGATAGTGTTTTGTATAAGGCACCACTCATCGTCATTTAGTACATCCAATGTACTAGCAGAACAATCTAGAGTCTTTCATGGTCGAGACAAACCACACTATCTCATAGTATAGCAATGCTTTAACCATTTCAGATGAGATGCTCAGTCTCATCACTGATTGTGAAACACTACAAGAATAAGAGTTGTGGCCTATGTCTCCTGCATGAGAATCTCATCCACACACATTGATCACATTTAATAGACTTAAGGGCTCATGTTCATCTCATGAACTTACAACCATGTCATTTTGTATCAATTATGTGTAACCATTACTAAGCTCTCATTCACCTCATGAATACAAAAATGAAAAATATATATATCAATTAAGATAATAAATGAAATTGTTCACATCATCCACTGGATTGAGGACATATAATGACAAGTGGATGAGCGTGCAGTGCATGACATAATCTTTTTCTTGAAACTACTCGAGACATTGTTTGGATGTACAGTTCGTGGAGTAGTATGTACAACACTTGAAACAAAAATAATTTTACCTTTACTTATTGAAGTGGACCCACCATGATCATAACCGATGCCGCTTTTGTCAAAATGAGACTTCTGGCTGCACAGGATGTCTTTAAGAATTTTTGAACCACTATTCATCTTGTTTAGATAAGCTTGATTAACTTCTAACTCAGACAAAGTGATCTTCGGTCTGCTTTTCAAATCTTCTTTCTCTATTTTTACAATCTTAAACTCTTTCTTTAGATTCTCTATCTCTCATTCAGCCTTCTTAAATTTTTGATTTTCAGTAGTAAAATTTTCACCCATGCAGTTTTTTCTTACTTTCCAAGAGATGAACCTTCTCAGTTGCTTGCTTTAACTCAATCTTCAATGTAGAGGTTTCTTCTTGAGGAGCTTTCAGTTTGATTGTGACCTTGTTACCATACTTAGTCATCTTCACACAATCATTATATGCAATAAGATACTTCTCCTCCTAATCTTTTTCTTCATTTGACTCCTCATCATCAAATAAGGGAGGCTTTGTAGTTGATGTCCCATCTTGATTGAGTACCATTCTAGAAATTTCAAAGGATCAAACACAGTAACTTAGTGCAACCCGCTCTGATACCATTTGAAGGTTTTTGGATGATCTCTAGATTGGCCAACTCAATAGCCCAAAGTGTGCAAAAACAATATAATGTGCAATGGAAATAAATAGCAAAAGCACATGCACCACAAGGGACACCAAATATAATGTGGAAACCCCAAACCGGGTGAAAAACCATGGATCCAAACCGGATAAACAATCAAGCACTATGAATCTCGCAATTACAAACACTCATAGATCCCTCCATAGATAATCACTACCTAAGGACTGCAGTTACCTCTTGTGTAGTTTCACGCTTCAGCAACTTAACACCGTTGATTGCAACAGATTCAAACCAGCTTGACTCATTATATCTTTTACGAAAGAAGATAATCTTTTACAAGGGATGTAGAATAACCAGCTTTCTAAATGAACTCTTGCATCACAACTCTTCAATTGAATCTCTAGAGAAGAATTCTCTCAATTAGGTCCTCCAACTCAGAACAATGAGAGAGAGGATTTTCCCCTTTACGGTAGCCATAGAGTCCTCCTATAAATAAGCTTAGGGACATGCTTAAGGTTGCCTAAGTTGATTAGGACTAAAACAGGCAGTTTGTAAGAAATTAAAAATAGAACTTCTAATTCTTCCCGACTTGTTTTTTCATTCCTTAAGCATATTTCTAATTCTTTTTGTCTTCTTATTCCATCCTTTAATCTCCCGTATGAAGCTTCATCACAGTCCACATCTAAAAATAAAAATTACAACTCAATTGACCCAATTTTTGTCCAACCCATGAATTAGCCAACACTAAAATAACTAACAATAATATTTTTTTCAAAACATAAACTGGTGTTTATTATCTCTTATGTCTTTACATGGACGTGCCTCCATTTGGTTGCCATGGATCCAAGTGGACCCCATGGAAGGTGGGCACTTTTAACGAGATTTCCTTTAAAGAGAAAACTATTATATATATATGATCAATATAAGTACTTTAGAGAAACAGCCCTAAATATATGTTAACAGGGTCCAATATGAAAAAAAATAAAAACGAAAAATACAAATGATATCGTCCATAAGTCCTTTTAATAGGCACAACATGAATTAGATCCTTCTTCTCCCATTTGTCCACGGTGGTCTGCCTTTTCTACAATTGATTTTGACATTTTTTAATGAATCTTTATACCAATTATTTATAAATTAAGTATAGTTGTAAGTAAAATACCTTTTCAATAGTTTTGATCTTTACCATGTATATTTTTTAATTTGCAATCCTTGATTAACAGTGGGCTCCAAATTGTGCAAGCTCCACACAAAGTAAAAACCGAAATTAGGAGGGTCAAATTAAAATTGGTTCTCCAAAAATCAACGACGACTTTCATATATCATACTCAACATATTAGTTAGATTCTTCTTTAAAAATCAAACGAAAGATGAGCAGCCGTGTGCTTGCACAAAATTTAACAGAACTTAGCTGAACTCGATCAATTGTTGAGCTGATCAGGGTCTACATAATCATAAGCATATTATGAAGAGTTTTTACTATTATATATTGACAATTTCTTTTTTACTTTTTAGGTACCAACCAAGGTGGTTGGATACTTGTGACTTGTGAGGCCCGAGTGATGCTGGAGTGAACCCTAGCATAAACTGGGGACAAGATCCCCTCATGCATAATATTAGAGAAGATCACTTGCGCATGCGTTTATTTCTGCGTGGTTGGGTGAGAACGTTCCTGCTAACCACCGGGCTATCTCTATATTCTCATTTGATGTGTTTTAACTCTGATGAATGGCTCAGATGACCCATATGTACTTGCTTCATTAGGGGGAAAAAAAAAGGCCCATGTAAGATTATTGGTGCAATGTTACACACAAGTAATATATACAATGTGTGTTTTTTTTTAATACTTTCTTTTCATGGTCCTTTACTCTCTCTATTTTTTTTTTCCTTTTTAACAAAGTATTCAAATAATTTATGTTGTATTTTTAGACTTTTAGTTTAAATTTATATTTTACCGTGAGTGTTTTTCTAAGAATATCCAAATAAAAATATAAAATTTGAGATTAACCCGGTAGTATCCCTCCCCCACCTATATGATCTTCATAATGACGTTAATTTGCATCATTGATTAAGACTTGAGTTGCATGACATCAACTGCATTGCGTGTATTGGTTCGTTTGCACTCAAACTGCATTATGGCATCTGTAAGAAGAATCTGTCTATAGTTTTTAATTGAACTGCATAATGGCATCAGTAAGAAGAATCTATCTTTTGAGAGAGAGATGTTAAACTATGGTATGGACCTGGGCCAGACCACGAATGACCAATGCCCGGTTTTCGGGTCGAGTCCTAGAAATGAAAAAAATTATATAAGTTATTGCATAATGAACTTCGGCTGTCCTCTATGTCTATCTTGAAATCAAATAACTATAACTCATTACCTGACCGACACCCCTACACAAGTCCCTCACCAACCATCAATGATGATCTTGATTGTTTTATATGGGAGCATACTTGTAACTTGAGAATTTTTATTGGATCTTGAACCGGAAGGCTTTGAAATGCATTATATTTAGTTAACATACCATTTGACTTATAAGCCGAGAATCAGGATTTGGATATTTGGGATGTGAAACTTACCAAAAATCTCCATTAAAAGTACGTCGTTGATATGCTACGACCCATGATTAAGGGTGTCATCCGGACCGAGTTTTCACTCCACGTATAAGAAGAAATGGTCTCCTTCCTGCTTGTGTTGGCTTGTCTTCCCACTTGTGCGGGCTCTCTTACCCATCTACGTTTCCAAGTGAATGGCACCAATGCTTTCTGCACTCTTTCCACTTGGGTTGACCACCAAGTGGGTCAATTGGCCTTCTTTTCTATTCTGTACCTCTGCTTTTGATAAAGTGGTCGGCGCCAGAACAAGATAAAATATACTCAGAATGGAATCCACAAGTATAAAAACTGCAAAATGAATATTCAATGAGTGATGAAAGACTGTATCATTGCAATTTGCAAATCTTGATGACGAAGGGTTTTTAAGATTTGGACTGTAACTAACACAGAAATAAATATAGTTTAAGACAACCAATACAAATGTTTCATTAACTGATCTCCTTGCTTCAAACCATTGGATTTTTGTCACCTCTCCCCATTTCAAAATCATGGGATTCTTTTCACTGGAAAATCTTTAAGTTCACCGTGAGGTGAACGGAAGAGGCCAGGTCGCCTTAATCAGGACCGTCAATTTGGTGGGACCTATCTGTGTGGGGCCATGTACAGAAATCACACTGATTAAATAAACCTGGCAATTCAACTATTCAAGTAAACTCTTTTTCCTTCTAAATCTGTACCATTATCCAAAAGCCCACAAGCGAAACGGGCTAACAGCATCTGTTAGGAGTGATCTTCCAAGTATAGCCAATCTATAGCTGGATTCATTCGATGGACGGTCCAGATTTGACGATCATACGTCCATGTGTATGGTGGACACGTTTACGAGACAAGATAGGTCCATTCTGGATGGAGATAGCAGGGTCTATCTAATTTGAAAATAGACACACCAAACTAAAATGTGAGTGAACTTTAACACTATTCTTGGTCTTCAGTTGTGGAGCCCATCTCCAAAAGCTGATCTGGAGTGGGGTCCCCTCTTCCATTTCAGAGGTGGGCCCGGCTGACTATAATTGAATAGAGACAAAATGGTTGTTGGCTCCTCACTTTAAAAATTCAGTGTTCATCTCGGAAGGCAGTCCATAATATATCGAGTCAAAAATTGGTGTGATTCTTTCGTATATGCGGGACTCCCAGACGGATGTAGGGTAACAAAAGAAGAAGGGCTAGACATTAATGAGGAAATATGTGATCTCAAGTTGATCCAATGATCATGATTCTACGCAACTGCTAGATTGGGTGGTCAAAAAATAAAGATCAAATGTGTGAATTTTAACAAATGAGTATAAAATAACATCATCTTTTTTTTTTTTATTTCCCTAAAAAAATATTATTTGACTTTTATTTTTAAAAAATATATCTTTAATCTTCATTTTTAACCACATTATTTATTCAAATGCAAACAAATAGCCCTAAGTTTAAATCGTGTGTCTCACTTGCCACAAGACCCACGGCTTGCAATTAGGAGGACAATGTGTGGAACAATTAGATCAAATAAAGGTAAACCCATATTGAAAACTCATTAAAGGGCATTTTGAAAAGTGGATTCTCTAAAGAATTCTAATATAAACTTTCAAGTTTTCTCAGCTAACTATTACTATCAAAATCTCAAAGCATTAAGTAGAGGCAGCATAAATAGTTCTTAATACTCATTTTTTGGTAGAGCACACTCCTCAATACTCCCCCTCAGGTGGAATCTAGTTGGCAAACTTTTGGCGACATGTTTTTTCTAGCACCGAGTCATTCCTTCTGAGATTTGAGCTTGTTATCGGTAAACAATTTTAAATGCTTCCCCTTAGGTAGAGCCCACTCATCAATGTTTTTCTTTGGGTGGAGCCCACTCCTCAACACTCTCCCTCAGGTGGAACCCAGTCAATGTACTTTTGGTTACATACATTTTTTTTTTCGAAGCGTTTTCCATAGGATTCGAACTTACAACAAAAGCTATAGCTCTAAAACCATATTAAATTTTCTCAACTAGTAGTTATTCCCACCAAAATCTTGAGGCTTTAGACACAATAAATATTATTTTATGCTTCTTTATTGGGTGGAGCCCACTTCTCAAAACACACAACAATATATAGCATTTGAAATAAAAGTTCACATATATGTCTTCATGGATGTTACAAATACCAACCCCGTGAAAATTATGGATGGAATCTCCCTTCCCTATTTCGTGGAAAGCGTGCTTAGCTGGTTGCCACTCCAACCCACAGGAATGGACCCACAAGCATGGTGTCATGTAAAGAATGAGTAAATGGTTTAGGCCAATCACTCCCAATTCCTCGGAATCTCTTGTCAGTGCATCATATCTTAAAGAACTCTAATTAATTTTTATTCTAGTCATCAAATCAATCAACTCTTTTGTTTCGATGAAGAAATCAATCAACTTTTAGAAAAGGATTAAAGAAAGAATAAAAAAATTACTATTAAAAAATCATCTTAAAAGAGAATTTACAAAATATCAAAAATATAACTTGATGGAGAGAGAGAAAGCCACCTACTTCAAGCGAGTTTTAAAGCTACAAAATCAGGCTTTGGAAATCCGATGGTGTTGTTGATAGGTGTTTGTGTTTGAAACCCTTTACATGAGATCTAGTTTAAGTATTAAATGTCGGAATCAATCTTTTTAACTAGTTCTTAACTGGAGAATTTGCTAAGTTGGTTGGCAACCTTATATCTTATTCAAAAATATTGATCTCTTGGCATGGACGGCGCTACATTAATCATAGTAGGATCAATTGACCCCACTAAGATTTGAGAAAATATTTAAAAATGAAAAGTTTATGTTATGAATTAAACTTACGAGAAGCTTTTAACCCTACTCAGTTTAAGAGTTTCACCCCACATTAGCTAACTTTACATATTTTCTTTGCTGTCGTGGTAGTAAACAAAATTCACCATAAAATACTCACCGCCTAAGTTCATGAGCCATCTACCAAAATAAAATAAAAGTTAATGGGCTCACATGGCTGATATACGCTCTAGCAACGAGTTTTTAGAACTTAAAGGTATTTGTAACATTGTTAGAAAATTAGTGGAAACAAAGAAGGATATCGTATACCAATTGGTTTATTTGCTTTTAAAATTGACATTGATTTTACCAATAGCAACTGCGACGGTAAAAAGAGTTTTTTCTGCAATGAAATACGTAAATAACAGGTTGTATAACCGAATGTGGGATCAATAGATGAATGACTGTTTGGTCACATATATTGAAAATAATGTGGTTGCTGGTGCTGATAATGAAGCTATTATGCAACGATTTCAACACATGAAAACCTATTGAGCGTAGTTGTATGAGTTTATATATTTAGATTTTCTTTTTGGATTAAAAACTATTAGTAACACTGTATTAAGATTTTTATTTTTCTTTAGAATCCAATATTATCTTGAGGTTTTTTACCGAAAAAAAATACTTTATGTGGTCAGTACACCAAACAAGTGATGTATTGGCTGAAGAGCTTAGTATAATGTATCTATTGCACAATGGAAGCTTCTTTTCGATGATAAACATTGATGATGACATTGATATCAATGGACTTTTCAAAACTTCAAAGTTCGATTCTTCCGGGATATTAATATTTGTAAACGAAGAATAGGCGAAGAAGATGGCATCGAAGTACCTCAACAATGAAATGGAAGAAGCACGTAGGCTCCATGTTCGTGTTGCTGGTTTGGTTGAGTTCCAGGTTCAATTAGCTGAGTACGTGGATGTTGTTGATCTTGAAAAGAAGTCATGCACATGTCGCAAGTGGGAAGTCATCGGCCTCCTATGCTGCCATACTTTGGCTTCAATGAAAGTGCGGAATGTAAATCCGTATGATTTTTATGAGCATTGGTACACTAGGAGCATGTATCAAAGGACATATGATGATATACTTCATGCAATGCATGATAAGAAGCAGTGGGAGCAAAAATCAAGTGAACAGGTACTTCCTCCGTTGGCCAACAAGCAGCCAGGAAGGCCTAAGAAAAATAGAATCCATGTGGAGGATAGGAACCAACTGCGCAGAGTGGTCACTTGCTCCAATTGTAAAGAACGTGGACACAACAAGGGCAGCTGTAAAAATCCACCGGCTCAAAATTAGAGTCATAATGAAGTCCATCTTTTGTTAGCAAAGGCATTGGGTTTGCTTGGGATAAGAAAAACGATTTATTGCTGAAATGTAAATATTTTGTTTATTATGAGTACTCATCTTTTTTGTTTATATAATTATCCATGATTGGATGTAATGCTCCTCTTTTTTGTTAATGTAATTCTCTATGAATGGATGTAATTCCCATCTTTTTTGTTAATGTAATTATCCATGAATGGATGTAATTCTCATTTTTTTAATGTAATTCTCCATGAATGGATATAACTTTGGTTTTCAAAATATCGGATTAGTATGGATGTATTTTTTATTTTTTTTACTGCTTTCCTCCTGGGTCAAATTCAACCCTGAAGAGCACGAAGGTAGGTCGAATGCGTTGTTGGGAAGAAAGTGGCCCTAATACATTTTCCTTTCCTGCGTCGAATTCGATCTGGTAAGTGACCCAAGAAGGTCGCATTCGACTGGGAATGTACTTGGGTTTTTTCTGACTTTAGGCAGTGGGAGGTTGAATTCGACTTTAAACGCTGAAACTGAAGGTCGATTGAGATGTATTGTTTTTAGCAGACAGATGGGAAGTTTATGCTTATATGGTCAAATTTTACCTCCGGTGCTGAAACTGAAGGTCGAATTCGACCACAAAAAAAATGGTAAAAAAAAGTTAGGAATCCCGTACGGATTCCCTGTTAGGTGCATTTTTGCCTAATGTTCCTTGTTCGGTATATTGACCACATAAAGTGTTTTTTCCGGTAAAAATCTCTATTATCTTTGTTGGATTATTGAAAATAGATTATTTGATAAATTTATATTATTTTTGTTGAATTATCGAAAGTAGATGACAGATGTTGATAAAGGGGAAAATAACTTTATTCATTTTGCAGAAAATAAGTCTTTTATTGACCCCACTGACTCAAATTCCCGCAGCCGCCACTGTCCTTAGGTATGTCATTTTTTCTATATGTGTAGACTCTCATGTGTGTGGGTCCTTTAGGGTCCCAGCCCTTTTAGACGCAGTATTAAAAACTATTTCTATAAAAAAATTTAAATAAAATAAGAAAACTCTAGTTAATTTATGTCATTATTAAATATATATGGTTTTTGTAACACCCCGACCTGCCTTAATTTCGCTTTAGAGTTAATTAACCTAGATTAATAGCTTAATGGATGTTTTGTATCTATTTGGGCTTGATTAGGTAGAATTAGTTGGGTTTGACCTTTTACTAGGTAGACTATGACCTTTGGGGAGTTTTTTGTTTATGTGTGGATTTAGATTTTTATGGGTTTTTAGTGCATTGCATAGAGCATTTCATAGTCTTTAATTTTCATGTTCACCCAAATTCAGATCCACCTTGGCCCAAGTACTAGTAGGAAGCCCTTCTATGACATTTTGACCCAAAATCTGGGTTTGCATGCAAAACCCAGAAAAACCACATTTTTTTAAACCCATCCCCAACGATTTTTCTTTCCTCCTCTTCACTTCAGCCGAGACTCTTCTTCTCCTTCCCTTGTCTACTATCCCTATCATCTTCTTGAATTAGTTGCTGCATGTGGGTTATGGTGAAAGCGTCTTCATCTTCTCCAACAAGAATTTCATCGTCTAAGCTCAAGCACTCCTCCATTTTTCCATCTTCTTGTTCTTTTGGTAAGAACCTTCTCTATTAATCACTTCCTCTTGATTTCTTTTAGTCATAGAATGTTACAATTTGTGCATGAATCTTCTTCTTCCTCATTCCATTTCATTTCACCATTTTAGGTGCTTCTTGAGCTTGCATTTTTGGGGGTTTTGAGTTTGGAGAGCTTGGCTTTGCTGGGAGGGATTGACTTGAGTAAGATTCAAATTTTAGCACCAAGGCAAGTTAAACTCATATGATTGTATGCAAGCTTCTTCTTTTGATTCTACCTCATGTTAGATTACCCATTTCCTTGATCAAAATGGATTTTTGTTCATGTTTTGATATAAGAAACGGATTGATCTTTGTTGATCTAATGTTGGGTTAATGATGATGTTATGAGCATGTTTGGAGGCTCATTTTATGCATTAAATGATGTTTGAAGGACTGAGAGAGGCAATGGTTGGCCTTGGAAGGGAGCAGGGAAGTTCACAATTCAGGTACAGAATTCTGGACTGCCTGCTCGAGCACTTGAATGCCCGCTCGAGCGCGCATGACCTATGGTTGGTGTCCGCTCGAGCGCATGCTTGTTTGCTTGAGCGCACCTAATGTATGACAATACTATGTCAACTTCCAACGGCCATATCTTTTTAACCGTCCGTCCGTTTTTGGAGGTTCACATACCGATAGAAAGATCTTGAATAGTAGAATCCAATGGTCCCTACATATATTTGATTTGAAATTTGGGGAATAAGTGGACATTGGATTTTATATTAATCTTGGCAATTGGATGGTACCACGAGGCAAGCGTTGAACTGTAGTATGTTAGATTGCTTTGGCCTGATAGTTGGACCTTAAGGATGAATACCTTGAACCCTTTATCATGCCCAATGGACTTGTGATTTAAGTGGATGCGGCTTGAGCAACCGTGCACCCACAAAGGGCCTCGTGTTCTTCAAAATTAAGATCCGAACCAAATTTGTTATACTAAGGGATTGGGTGCCCAAATTAAGTAACATCGATGGTTCTTTTGTACGTCACTAACACTGGAATCCTTAGTACTACACCGAGTTGGACGGTGAAGACCCCGAGCATTCCCAAGACCGTAGGATTGGCTTGCTTCATATCTTGATTCCGTCTATATCTATGTACATGCATTGCATTATGTTTCCAATACTCTCGTATGACTTTATCATACTTCTGTCTAGTTATGTATATCTTGCTTATGTACCTATTTATATTATATCTGTTACATTTTGATAAGTTCTGAATTATGTATCATGATAATATCTGTTCTGTATATGTATAGTTGTTTTGGTATATTCTGTTCGACGAGTCGGCACCACTTGACTTCGACCCTATCTAAGTCGAACCCGGCTAAGTGTGGGTTTAGTATATACTTCTAGCCCTCTGCAGATGAGATTATATTTTGAGGGTTGACCGGCACCCTAGGTCCACGATGGAGAGTTTTGGGCCCTCTGTCTCCTAGTGGTACCACCCTGTTCTATTCTGCTATGTTATGTTTCTGCTCTCACTTTGCATTCATGTTTACATGGTTAATTTGAGAGAATATAGCTAATGTGGATGTGCCATTTAGTTCTGCTATTGTGTATATCTGTCATCTATGATTCGTACGTCTCATGCTTATTCATGCTCAGATTTCCCTAGTGTTCATACTTGACCTCATGTGATTTATGTCTGTCTAACTATTCATTTGTCACATGTTACATGATTTATATCTGTTTGTCTTGCTTAGCCTGATCTAATGGTGCTACATTTGGCGTTACAGGTGAAGACCTCGATTCCATTGCCAGATCGCTGAGGAGGAACAAGAAACTCCCCTGTAAACTCATTTATTCATGTAAAAATCATTGTATAACATTTGTGTATGCAACATTTGCATATGTATATCGCATTTTCCTATCACATGTGTAAAAGGCAAACAACCTTTAAAATATATCATGTAATTCAACTTTTAATAATATCATGATAAATAGAGATTATCCAGTGCACGCTGAGTGTAAGGCCATGGGGGCCCATTGTTGGCCCATTTGAGTGGATCATATACAAGGACGCCCCCTTTCCCGTTCCCTGCAAATCACATTGATTACATAGGTTTAGCACCCATCCAAATGGACTAGACAATTAGATTAGTGGTGCACTCGATTTGGACGGTGAAAACTTAAGGCCCCTGCTCAAGGGCCCATGTGATCATCTGAGCCTGGTTCACCATACATATGTAGGTGAGTGAGGGGAGATCTTTCGATCCCATTAGTCCCATCCCTAAGTGGACCCCACAACTAGGTTCTCACTGGATTAGAACTCTCATGATGAATCTCAAATATTAAAAACAAACTAAAAAATACATATGTTTGATTTTTACCATGATAATATTTCTAAACAATGATAATATAAAGATAAAGATAAAACCTTAGGTGAGCACCGCATACCTAATACCTAGTGGGGCCCACTTGGTGGTCCATGCGAGTGAACCATAAAACAAAAGCCCTCCTAACGATCAACTATCCAGGGCTTGGCACTCATCAGAATGATTGGATCGTTGGAATGACTGTATACTCGTTTTGGAAGGTGAGAATTTGTCGATTGTTGATCAAGTGGTTGCTATGATGATTCAAGCCTTCGTCACCATACAAGTAGGGAAGGAGCGAAAGATCTTTCAATACCTCACTTCCCATCCCCACTCAGGGGTGGAGGGAGGGGTGGTTGAGTGGGGGCCATTGCCCCCGCCCAACTTATGATGGCCCTTTGAATACATGAGAGTAGTTTAAAATTTTCTTATGGCTTGTTACAACTTTGCCCCCACTCATCTATTTTTTTTTAACACAATAAGAGAATTAAAAGGTGGTTGAGGTACTTTTGTCTTTTGCTTTATATGAAAAAGAGTAAGTAAATTAGTTTCCAAATTTTTAGGAGAGGTTTCAAGTTGCAATCAACCAATAAAATCTTTTCTCCCCCCTTTATCACCCAAACATTTATCCTCCATGACAATTTTGGAGAAACCTTCATTGTAAATATATTTGGCCATCTTGGCTTCTTCTCTAGTTTGAATTTCAAAGCCTCATCTACCATTGAATAACAAAGAAATCCATGGTTATTAAAGGACCACTAAACTGGGTGGTTATTAAATCAAGGATAGCGAGATAATCTTAAAGGTGTTAAAAATTTTCCTAGATTTTACTTAAATAGGAGTTGGTTCCACTTTATTGAGCATATGATTAAAAATACTATGTGCTCAATCTTATGATGGGGCTAATTCTTATTGGAGGAAAATTTGGGAACAACGCTTAAGGGGACTACATTTATTATGTGTAGCATGGATATTACAACTTGATGGTATGCTCTCAATCATCTACGATATTGCAAGCATCATAGCCCATCAAAAGATTAGAAGTAATCAATCAATGGATTTTCAATAATTCACATAGGCGTTGTAGCAAATTAAACGATTATGACTAGCCAATCAAGTTTACAAGTGATAAATCTGGCATGGGTCCTACTTTATCTCGAGTCATGAGATAAAATTCTTAGTCGTAAATGAGTAAATGATTATTTTGAGCGGTTTTAATTCATTATGGCGAACCTTATTATTTTGCAGTTTAACTATCCTTAAGTTTTTGAGAAATCATGTCTTTAAAAGTACTTAGATATTTTCAAATAGTATCTTATTTCTTTAGATATTATTAAAAAAATATGAAAAACTAAATAAATTTTAAAATGATAAAAAATAAATTTTAAAGTGATAAAATATAAATATAAAAAATTATCGATCTCCTCTAAAAATATTTGGCTGTATAGTCGTTTGTCCGCTGGATGAAAATCCTGCACCCCCGACCCCCCCCCCCCCCCCCCCCACGCTGTCCCATGTATGCCCTCAGGTGGGTCCCCAAGGAAAAGTTGATCGCCTTATCACGAGCGTACGATAAATACCAAGAAAAGTATCGTGAGTTTGTGGATATGTGTCGAGCTGGTGTGAGCCTCACGTGAGTCTGTGGTCATCTTCCTGTACGAATACGAAACTTTTATGCCGCCTCGGTGCATGCATCCCTGAAATTTTACACCTACTTTTTTCCCCACTTGACATACAAGTGAGCTGGTCTTGACGCCATATATTCATGTCGTTGGATTTGCTTTATATATTCTAACTAGTACATAGAGTTTCGTACGCTAAACCGGCTGGAATTTTGTGTGACCCATATGAGGCCATGCCAATCATGTGAGAGGGGTGCCATGGAAGGACTCCAATGAGATCAGGGCGGAGCCAGGATTACATCTTGGGAGGGGGACTTGAATAAAAATTTATTTCATCAATTACTTTGCAATGGATGCACTAAGATCCCTTCTTTCCTCCTCCCTGTCTGCCACACCTGCACTAAGATCCCTTCTTTCCTCTCTTTTTTTTTTCTCTTCCTCCTCCTTCTTCACAGCACAACCCACTTGCACTCTCTTGCACACACTAACTGTACCCACCTCCGCTCCCTGTCTCCCTCCACCCGGAGCTTGAATAAAATCTTTGGGGGGGGGGGGGGGGGGGGGGGGGGGGGGGGGGGCGCATTTTGGTGTTTTAACAGGGTTTTTCAAAGGCTGGCCCCCCCGGGCCTCAATGTGGTTCCGCCCCTGAATGAGATCTAAGGGTTCGCAAGCATCAACCCATTAGATTATAGTCTCACCCTTGATCTATGTCCCTCGAGTGTAATGATTCTAAAAGACATCATTTTGGAATCTTAAGACCTGTTTTTTTACTATAATTCTTGATAGGAGTTTTACCGGTTGTGGTTTTTGGGACCATGACATTTTCAAATTCCTTATTTCGTTACAAGAATTTATGAATTCTAGCACATGAAAAATTCTAACTAACCTTTAAGAATTCAAGAATTCCACCATCTTTGTATTTTTGTGGAATTTCTAAATGCTCAAGTCCAAAGGATGATTCATGAATTCCACGTTGTCTGAGAATTCAGGAAATCCCCAAACAAGAATTTCTGTAATTTTAGTAAGTGAACATGAGTGATGGTTGGATGAGTGTCAAATCTGCATGTGTGCCTTCTATTATTATTATTATTTTTTTTTATCATTTTGTTTGTGGCATGTCAAGTTGATAATAAGTGTGAATAGTTTAAATTAATCACAGATCTGGGGGATAAGTGGACCGCACATGCTACAATGTTCTTAACTCATTTGTAGCCAAACTGTACTAAAATATTTTTCGTATATATATCATGTGTGTATCCATGTGGCTTGCATGTATGTATGTATATATACAAGCCCGTTATTGTTATTTTTATCTGTAATAATGCAAGAGACGCCGGGCAGCTAAAATGTCAGTGTCTTACAGGTATAAATCCTATAATGATAATAAAAATTATACCCACACGGTCTTCGGGTAGGTACATACGCCCAATTTTTTTTCAGAATAGTAGACTTGTGTGGTCCTCAAAAGTCTTCCAAGGCAAGTGAAACTACTTCTAACCTAAGAAACAAGTCAAAAGTTAGGTACCCCATGTGGTAAAAACAGACACTTATGTTGTTACCCCTAACCCAAAGACTTGTATTCCAGTAACAATAACTATGCATGACTTAATCATGCAAATACATGGGAACAGAGGACTGCATTAAACTAGGGTTTCTTGTTTCAACATATGGTTTTGGGCTGGTGACCTAAAAATCCTTGTATTGGAATGAGAGTTACGTTGTGAAATTTGACGTGTCATGGCCGCATGGGCCTACGTGAATCTTTTGTCAAAGGAAGAAAAAAGGGGGTGATTGAGAAGTCTGGCAGGAATGCAACAGTGTAAATCAATCAACCAATTACCTTGTCAAATTCCAATTTCATCGGTTAAAAAAAAAACCTAGATCTTGACAGGAGGGTCATGTGGGGCTCACCATCCTGGCCCCTCCCACTTGTGGAAATCGATTGTTTGGGTTGCTTGTGCTGAAAGTTCATGGCGTGAGGACAATAGGGCATGGAGTTAGTGAGAAGCTGTGGGGTGTGGGTTGCTGTTCTTGGTAAACAGTAAGTGTCTTGGTAAAATGTTTAAGTCAAGCAATTAATTGGTAGATTCTTGTGGATGGTCTTTCTTAATGTCTTTTATTCAATGACTTGTTTGGTAAGAGATGCTGTAAGGACAGTGGTATTGTTCTTGTTGGTGAATTTTTAACTTACATAAGCCCCTTCCTCTCTATATAAAGCTTGGCCAGTTGGATCCAAAGGTTGAGAGCAACTGTGTTCTTCAGAATCGACAACTAACCTGGGAGGATCTCGACGCCAGGAGATGGGACGAGGACGCGCTCCATGCTGTGAGAAAGTTGGGTTGAAGAAGGGACCATGGACCCCTGCCGAAGACATGAGGCTTATGGCATATATCCACAAGCATGGACATGGAAATTGGAGGGCTCTCCCTAAACAAGCAGGTTCTCTCTCTCTCTCTCTCTCTCTCTCTCTCTCTCTCTCTCTCTCTCTCTCTCTCTCTCTCTCTCTCTCTCTCTCTCTCTCTCACACACACACACACACACACATATATCGTGTATCATGACCTCAATGTTACACATTCTCAAGGGCCATGGATGCGCATGTACAAGACAAGATTTGGAGCCACAAATCCAAATGTTCAAAAGGCGGTTTCGAAATTAGGATCAAACACTTGGAAGGAGCAAGCTTAACTAGGGTTCTATAAATGAACATGGTAGAAGCCATGTACATAGATTTTCAATTTGATTGATTTCAGTTAACATGCGCCCACATGTGCCATTACTGTGGGTATTGAGAGTCTCTTAGAATCTTGTGTTAGGCATATTTCATACTTTGGTGAGTAGTTTGAATATGACTGCACTTGGATTCTAATACACAGTTTATTTATTACTATGAGAAGTCAATACTTTTCTGGTGAAATTACTAAACCGTCCTAGTTTTCTTAAGAACGACAAACGTTGCTTTGAGTTCCAACTTAAGCAAAAACAGTTATTTATGACCAAATGATACACCCCCAATTGCAAGCTAGATGCAGAGCATACTCTAACAATAGACTTTCATTTTCTCAGGGTTGTTGCGATGTGGAAAGAGTTGCCGATTGAGATGGATTAATTATCTTCGACCGGATGTCAAGCGCGGAAATTTCACCCCAGAGGAAGAGGAAACCATAATCAAGCTACATGAATTGCTAGGGAACAAGTAAGATCTTGCTTAAACCTGACATGTAAAGTTAGTTCAATGCGCCTACAATCTTAAGTATCCCTTTTTCTAACACATTTTAAATGATTCTCTAATTGGGTTTAACTTATAATATAATCCAATGTAGGTGGTCGAAAATTGCATCTCGTCTGCCAGGGAGAACTGACAACGAAATTAAGAATGTGTGGAACACGCACTTGAAGAAGCGATCGGTATTGAAGGAATCCAAACCCACAGCACATAAATCTAAAGAATCATCAAGCTCCTCTTCTTCTAATTCATCTGTATTGTATTGCGATCAAGGCGAAGGGATAGAACATGAAGAGCAAGCGAACACAATGATCAACTCCAAAGAGTGTGAGATGGTCCTCATGGAGGAAAGGATAGAAATCGCTATTGAACCTGACATTTGGGACATGCTAGAAGATGGTCCTTGTCAGTTGCAAGAGACTAATGACAATGAATTGAAAGACAAATGGGACACAGACAATCGATCATTGTCAAAAGGGCCTAATCTTTTGATAGATGGGCCTAAACAATCATTAAGCCCCTCATCTTCTTCATTCTCCTCCAACTCTTACGGTTCATATTCAATTCCAACTGATGGAAAAGGACCAGCAGGACAAACAGTACCACCATTAGAAACAGGGAGGTTTGTTGATGTTCTTGACATTGAACATCAGGAGATGAAGCATGACCAATCTAATTTGGAAACTGCTACAACCGCTCTTCATTTAAACTTAGACTTTTGGGGCATGTTAGATGATGACCTGTGTTTTTTCCCATCCACTACTGTGGGGCCAATGGGTGATCAAGGACTTCACCAACACACATCAGAAGAAGAGCCAAAAGAAGTTGATAGCAAAATGTGGATTTCATACTTAGAAAACGAACTCGGGTTGTGGGCCACAGGGGGCGATGATCAGCAAAGTCAAATAAATAGCACACTTGGGTCACTAGCGCCATGTCCCCCCTACGATGGAAAACTAGATGTTGAAATTGATCCTGTCATCACTTATTTTCAATCGCACCCATCATCACCTGCCATCTTTAGTTTATAGTAGCAATGTCATTTAATTAGCCCTTAATCAAGTCAAAAATTGTAGGCTTCAAAGTGCATTTCTTCTCCATTGACCAATCGTCGAGGGACAATTTAATGGACTACCCCAAAACACTTAGAATCTCTCTCTCTCTCTCTCTCTCTCTCTCTCTCTCTCCCCCCACATGTAAAAGAATTGTCTAAGGTATACGGCGGATTCAACGGGAATCTTGAATACATTTTACGACTGTTCTTGTCCTCAGTGATTTAGATATAATCATGTTAGAGCACATACCAATAGTGTGAAGGAATTAAGGTAGGATTATGTAGCATCTAAGATTGTCAATACAAGTGGGGAAGAACTTGAGTTACCCTGCAACCCTTGTACTTTAAATATATATATGCAATATATGAAGCATAGCAAGTTTCACTTGTTTTCTATCTCTGGTGTAACCAATCATATACTATTTGATAGCGTGTATTGTGACTCTTACAGCTCCCACATCTCATTCAACATGTGAAAAGTACTTTGGGATACTTCACATATTTTTTCAAATTTCATTTATATCTTTGGTAATTTCTTTAACTTGAAGTTACAAGGATGTGTCCTACCAATCTTTCCTCGCTCTTTAATTGGTCACCGAAGTCAGTCAACCTGGAATCCCGCAACCTATTTTAGCCTATCAAATTAAACGAGCAAGTTGACCCATCATCACATCTCATTGTCAGTGATTTTACATTGAAAAATAATATTAGGAAATCAAAAAGCAGAGCCCATAATGCCCACTTCAGAGAGATGTGTCCAGTGATGAAGAACATCAGGGGAATTTTCAATTTTAGCGTGTTTTTCGATAAGAATATAGGAAGAATGCCAATAGCAGTACAATAATCAAAATATGTAAAAGTATATGAAAAATATTAAAAAGCGCTTCAATTCCACGAGTAAAGATATTTTAGCAAGGCAGTGGCTCCTGTGCATCCTGCGAGTGCACCACCTAGTGGAGCTCACCTTATGATCAATCCGACTGGACCATCCAACCGTACATGAGAATTCAAGTGTAGGCCTAATTGGACCTGGATCAGGCCCATGTTAACAAAGGCCAAACTATAGACAACAATCCAAAAATCCAATTATAATTTTGACCCAAAAAGGGTCCATTACTGGATTTATCGGGTGGATCCATCACTAACCAGGTCATCAGGTGTCCATCGACATCCGTACCTGTCTGTCCAAGGTTAATTCCCCATCGTGAAGTGCACCTAATCAATGGGCCGGCTTATATCTATGTGGCATCTAGGTGGACCAACTTATCCACATATTAGGGTCCACCTTTGCAAGATAGGGATGTGGATGGAACAATGTTTCTCGCAGACAAATTGGGATGGGTGAAAACACTGTAGAAGTTGGGTAGTTTGGACCTAAGACACCACTGGATCCAGCTCGTCCTATGAGTTCAAGTCCACACCCGATGGGTTGAGTCTTATTCTGGGCTCAAAACCCAGTGGGCCATATTTGACGATGGATCCATCTCGAACCAGAATAGTTATTTTAAATAATAAGAAAAATGACCAGCTCCAAACGATTAGTCAACAAGACAACAACTCACCGAATTCTCATCAAATGAATCCACAGCCACAGGCAAGTAGTGTCCATCATCAATCTGAAAGTGATCCACATAGAGATGACCAAAGGCCTTTCAGCTCACCAAATTCTCAGACTCTTAGCAAGGGTATGGGCCACCCAGCATATTACGATGGTCCATAGGAGCAAAATAAAAAAACTACAGGTAAGTTGCCCTAAACTCCCTTCTAATTTTGCATGATTATCACTATTCTTCTGAAACAAAAAATAATCCTCAACTAACCAATCTGGAGAATCTAAGGGCTTCCAATTCAAAATTCAACTCTGAGAACCACATGGAAAATTATACTGGCGTTCTTTGGAATTGCAGAGGTGCCCAAACAAAAGCTACAATAAGGGAACTTAAACGCCTTTGTAGAGAATTCAAACCGCAATTTCTCTTTTTATCAGAGACTAAATCTGATGAAAATTATATGATAGCCAAAAAAATTTATTTCTAGTAATTTTGCAAGCGTTGATTTTAGCAGTCAGAAAAGCTGGTGGAATTAGCAAAGGGTTAATGAAAGGAAAATCTCCAAAACTGTAAAAGCTCCGGGTAGGGAGTTGGTTAAGTGTAATAAGAAAAAAAAAGGGAATGTTAAGGGTATAATCAAAGCCACCAGAACCGATCTTGAGAACATAAGATTAAAAAGTACTAATGAAAGAAGTATCAAACAAGAAAATGAATTAACCCATAAATTAGAGGAATACTTGATCAAGGAAAAAGATCTATGGAGGCAGAAATCTAAAGAACTTTGACTTAAAGTGGGTGACAAAAATACCAAAAATTTCCACTCTTTCACCATTAATAGAAGAAGAATTAATAGAATTGTTAGTCTTAAGAATTATGATGGAAATTGGATTAATAGTGGGGAGGCTATAGGATCTCTCTTTTGTGACCACCTTAAGGATATTATGACTTTAAAAGGAAAAAAATGGACTTTTCTATAGTTAAAGAAGTCATAAACCCGAGCTTATCTGAGCAGAAAAACAAAGCCCTTATCGCCATACCCGAACATAATGAAATTGAAGAGGTTGTTTTTCAATTAGATCCTTTAAAATCCCTTGGACCAGATGGATATCCAGCCAAATTCTACCAACATATCTGGGAGGATGTTGGAGAGGACATAATAAATATTATTCATTAATTTTTTTAGAACCAAATTTCTCTAAGAAATACCTTCATAATCCTCATGCCTAAGAAAAGTCTGGCTATTAGTGTTAGTGACTTTAAACCTAGAAGTCCTTGCGATGTTGTTCATAAAATCATATCCAAAGTGATTGTGCTAATAGACTTAGATTGGTTCTTATAAATATTATAGGTGCTTTTCAAAGTGGTTTTCTAAAAGGTAGAATGATTTCATATAATTATATTATTGCCCATGAGGTTGTCCACTCTTTTAAAATTAGGAGAAAAATGCAAGTCTATGGGCCTACAACTAGACATGGCTAAAGCTTATAAATGGATGGAATAGGACTTTTGTTACAGTAGGTGGGCATTCTAGACAGAATTTCCAAATTTTTGATTTGCTTAAGGTAGGGATCAGACACCCAATAGGCCATGGAACCAATCTCAAGATCTCAAACCGTAACCTTAATATATTAAGATCCCGGATCTTTGTCAAGAAGATAGATCTGTACATATAAAACAACTATTTACATCTACAAATATAACTAGTGCAAATCTTTACCTATAGAGCTCTGTTGTGCTCAAATCGAGTCTTTGAACTTTTCTTCTGAAAAATCTATCACAGAAACGATCTCCCAGACCACGTAGTTTTCCATGCTATGACCCAATCGCAGAGATCTTCGCAAAGAGAATCGCGGGACCTTAGTTGAGAAGAATTACTCAAGACACTCAAGGAGAGAAATCTGAGGAGAAAAGAGGGGAGGAGAGAGAGCACCCTTTACGCCCCATAGCAGTGTAGGACTCCAACCCCTCTTGGACTTAAATAGTCCTAGAGCCTTAAATAGTCCTAGACCCCTAGTTCTCTTACGAGTCCTAGTTCCACTGCTCTTTCTCTTATGAGTTCTTGTTTGATTATAACTCTCTCACTATGGGCTAACACGGGGACCACTAGGGATTCCTCTTGGATCTAGCTCCAACTGAAGTATATGTCCCCACATCTCATTTAAGTCCTTCACTCACATTTATTTGAAAATAACTCCACTATATAAATGCAATTGCACTTTAGTTCTAGAAATTTTATAAGAAGACTTTAAACTTTCCAAACTGTAAGCAGTCCCCTCCATCATTTATATCCATGGATCCATTAGAAACAAATATCAACTGTCTAACCAATGTGGACTCACCTCTTACTATCCTTGTGACTCAATTAATCACATTGATCATCGATACCATCTAACTAACTCTTAATCATAATGGGTGCGCAGTTATTGACGACAAATTCCATTAATTAGCACAAGGGGATACTTTTCCTAACGAGTACAGATTACATCTTGAGAATATATGTTCCCTCAATCCCACCACCATCTACCGAAGATACCGAGGTTTTGACTCACGGTTGGCCTCACTCATTGGTAAGTTAAAGTAAATGCATAGTAGAAACTTTAGTCCATTACTCCCTCAGGATTGAGAGCCCATTTGTAACGCCCCAATTCCGGATACCGATATATTCGTTCGACTACCCGAAATTGGCGCGCTACTTTCCGGAAAATCCGAGAACTTCCAAGATCGTAGGTCGCAGTGAGGTCCAATTTAAAACTTTTTGACCAACATAATTATAACATGTAATATTGCGGAAGCATAACGATTTAAACAAAACGGAAGCAATAGGTATCGATGTATATATTAAGTTTGAGCAGAACATTTGTCTAATTAAAATGGTTCAATGTTAATCAAAGTTATACATTTCCATTCTACCCTTCTCACTACAGAATATCTCTCCAAAACCCAAAATAAACAAAGTCCCTCAAAACCCATGTGGATACTCCTCGCCCTCCGGCTCGACATCCGTGTCGGCCGGGCCCCACGCGTACTCTCCTGCAACGGGTGCCTCGACTACAGCTAGTGTGTCATCTGAAATCTCAGGATCAAGGCCTAAGCACCAATGAATGGGTCAGATCTAAACGATCTGGCAAGATACAGCATACTACTAACATAGAACATATATATCAAAGGAAATAAAGATGAGTACATAAATTAAATGAATAGCAAGGGAAATGAACTAGGCAGGTGTGCATGATAATCATAAGGAACTAAGATAAATAGAAACATCTAAACTACTGTAAACAAAGGGGCACATTCACACGAGCTGGAATACCGCAGGATATTATGCCGCGGCCCTCCCATACTGAACACAGTTGCGGCGGGGAAATCTCATCAGTGGGAATAACTAATCCCAGATCTCACTCATCATCTCATCATTTCATCATCTCAACACTCCAGATCGGCACGGTATCACACCGTCCGTCTCAACCACACAGCTCATCATGATAGCTCCTCAACACTCAAATAGCTCCTACCGGGGATGATCAGTCCACAGGCTGAGCTTAAATCAACCGAGTGAATGTTCATGCCGACTCGAGAATAACTCTAAGGTCTGTGTCTGTCTAGGCTTTGCCTTGCGTGAACAAGGTCCTAATCAATATCCCTAAGAGGTCTACACATCTCAATACAGTCTCTGGATCTCATTCAAGGTCCAGGCCCACTCGTTGGATCCATACCAAGGCCCATCAGTACATGGCCTGGTCTAATACTGTCCAAACGAGGCAACTAATCCATCTATTACTGATAAACAGTCCCATTCCAATCCATACAACTTAACCGTCCAATAGAAACTACCTCTTCAAGCTAAAGGGTTCACATCTCCACACTTAGGCCCAATAAGGGCCCGCCTAGACACAGACACGGGTCAATGATCTCCGAAACCACATTATCGGGTCACCTCTAGATACCCTAGGTTCAGGTCTTCCATTTATGTTCAATTAATAGTAAACAACTATTCTAAAGATCTAAGAATGACAAAACAATAATAAGGAAGTATGAACTTCAACATAGGAATCAAAAGGGAAATCCAACGGTCCAATCCTAGGTAATGGGCCACTTTAGGTTCGGGTCTATCTCCGGTAATTCGATCTCTAAACGATGTCATTAATGCCGTAAAATATTGTATTTGGTGCTTAGTTGATTAAGGGCATTGTTGACAACTCTTAGAGGTCGAATCATCTTATATTATCAACCAAAACACTAAACAGTGGTCCCCGCGAGTCAAGGTTGAGCCACACCGTTGACTCGGGCTTAGGACACAGATAAATACTCATTTGGATGGTCAATGGGCCCCACAACTGATCATATCTCCTAAATGTTGAAAGATGGAAAATCAGGGTTTTCCAGGTGAACCTGATGTGTTGTGAGCTCGGTTGATTTCCTGGCCTGGAAGATCAACCGAGTACACTAACTAATCTAAATCAGGCTTCCTGGACAACTCAATTCGTTTCCAAAGGTTTCCAGCGTGTTCGGTCAAACCCCTGGCCTGGGTGATTGATCGAATACTCCAAAAACCTTAGAAATGGTTGATGTCCCAGCTTTAAACATTATCTAAAGTAAAAATCCTAATATCAAGTCAATCTAGGTGTAAAGGGTCCAAGTTCCGGTTGGAAAAACCAACTTTCAGTCACTTCTTGCACTAAGAGTATGCACCAGGTCAACAGGTGCAAGACCGGGTCAACCTGGCCATTTAGAATGAGTTTTATGCAAGAAATGGCTGAGGGCCAATTTTTCCAAGATTTTCCAGTGTGGCCGGTTATCCTGGGCGGGTCCCTAGTTAACCTGCCCTACATGGACTCAGCCTGCAGAAGGAAAACATCTGGGAGCAGGATTTCTGCAAAGTGCAGTTTGGCCGGTTAACCGGCCTACAGGGCCCGGTTAACCGGCTGACCTGCAGCATGCCCCTGCAGAAGAATAACTGGGAGCTATGATTTTCCCATTTCTGCAATTTCAATGTGGCCGGTTGACCGGCCTGCAAAGCCCGGTCTACCGGCTACACTGCCGGTTAACCAGCCGGTCTACCGGCACCCTGAAACGGGAGAAATCCCAATTGCTGTAACCTTTCTGTTTTGCCTCCTTTTACACCCAAATCACTTCCAATCACTTCCAAACTTCACCAACACCATTCTAAACATAAAATGACTCCATAACCATCCATCCATCACCTTATGGCCCACTGATCTTCCAAATGTGGGGTGAAAACCCCATCCATCAGTGACCTTTCATCCAAAACACAAAACAGAGCTCAAAGGAAATCTAACATTTAACTGAACATATTATGAACTGAAATGGAATCACAGAAATAACCACACATCCTAAGTTAGTAGTTTGATGCACTTGCCTCTTTAGCTTGAGAGAGAGAGAGAGTTGTAGAGAGAAAGATAGCTAGAAATGAAGGTCCAGACCCAGTCCAGCTGAACAGAGGAGAGGAGAAGAAGAAGATGATGACCCAGCAGGTGCTGTAGCAGGTGTAGCAGCAGCTCCAAATAGT
Source organism: Cinnamomum chago (assembly GCA_038049695.1). Taxonomy (NCBI): domain Eukaryota; kingdom Viridiplantae; phylum Streptophyta; class Magnoliopsida; order Laurales; family Lauraceae; genus Cinnamomum; species Cinnamomum chago. The sequence goes on from CP142457.1 coordinate 37,022,203, forward strand.
CCCAGCACAATTGAAATGGTCCCAGTTCCAGGGAGAAGAAGAGATATGGCAGCTGTAGCTCCTTAAATGAAGAATTCCAGCACAACAGAGAAGGAAGAGGAGTAATTGCAGCACAGATTCAGCCCAGCAGTGAAGTGAAGAATAAGAAGAAGAAGAAGAAGAAGAAAAAGAATCCAGCAGTAGCTTCAAGATGGACTTACAGCAACAGCAACAGTCCAGTAGAGTAGTGGTTCCAGCAGAGAACCACCACAGCAACTGGAAAATGAAATGAGAAGGGAAGATGGGGTAATAACAGCAGCTCTTGGAAAATTCCAGCAGAGTGACAGTTGCAGAGAAATGAAGAGAGGAATAGGAAGATGGAGCAGCAACTATAATACTTCCTCTCAGCACAGAAATCAGAACTCCAGCAAAGTAACAGGGCTGGATGAGGGGAAATGAGAGAAAGGGAAAAGAGAGAAATGAAGAAGATGAAGGGGTGGCTGCAGCAGTAGTTCTTCAAGGTGAGGTTCCAGCAGTCACAGCAGCCCAGGTGGATTTCCAGCAATTTCTCCAACACAACAGAGAAGCTGGAGATGGTGTAGTAGCTGCCACTGGAAAGATGTCCCAGCACAGAGTCTGTAGCTCAGGTGAATGAGGAAGAAGAAGAAGTAGAAGAAGACAGCCACAGCAGCAACAATCTCAGCTCAGAAGTGGAGAAGAAGAATAGAAAGAAGGAGCACAGCAGCTGAGTAGTGGTTTTCAAGAAGATAGTCTCCAGCACAGTCTCAATGGAACTCTTTGCTCAACGTGGGAGAGGAAATGAAATGGCAGTTGGGTGGCTGGAGGTTGTTTTCTTGGGAAGAGGGCTGAGATTAGCTTAGGGTTTAGGGTTTTGGGGATAAGAGAGGTTTTATAGTTTTTAGGTGGGATGATTAATTACTAGATTAGCCTTAGGGTTTAATGGGATTAGGGTTAGGGTTTGAGGGTAGTTGGGTCATTTGGTTAGGAAGTTTCTAGAAGAGGGCACCTTGCACTAACCCAACCTTAATTAACTTAATTAGACTAAACTAACTAAGCCTACCCCACACTAATGGCCTAGGATTGACTCAAACCCTTTTCTAATTAAAAACACTAACCCACTAAGCTAATCTAACTAACTTAGGAAATCTAACTAGTCAATCTAATTAGCCCCTAATAAATCAGTAATTAGCCAGGATTAGCAAAGATTAGCAAGGATTAGCAATAATTAGCTAAGATTAGTAGAGATTAGTAGTAATTAGCAAAGATTAGAGTTAATTAGTCTATAAAATAGCCTTTAGAGGGCCCACCAAGGGTGGGACCTCACACCATTGCTCAGAAATTATGAGAGTGTTCCTTAATTAAGGACAATACTTTGTATAAGGCATTGCTCATGGTCTTTTAGTACATCCAATGTACTAACACAATGTTTCGTTGAGAATTGAAGAAAGAGCATGGAATGTTGATTTTATTCAATCTCAACAAATTACTAGAAGACACAAAAGAGACTTGCACATGTATTTGATGGTGCATTGAAAAGTCACTCTTGCTTTTATTTTAACGTGGGTTTTACTTGTCTCACCTTCTGAATGCAGGTTGTTTATAATTTTTTTTGTACAACACCTTCATGAGGCTTAGGAGATCAAATACAAAGGAGAATGCAAAAAAGTTAGAGAAAAGATGGACAAAGCATAGTTGCCGTCTTCGGGGACCATGTTTGGCCTGATTGAAAGATGATAGCTAAACACCGTCGTCCCTTTTTTAATGTAATCTCCTCTATCAATCTTTGTAATTCATCACCACTTAGTGAAAGAATTTTCTTGAATGGAATTTACATCAGAATTGAAGAAACATCGTCATTATTCCTTCCTTATGTGAAGAAAACAAAGAAAGATTCTAGAGACCTTCGGAGAGGCTTAAAATTACTGCTGATTGGCCATTACCTTGTGAAGAGAAGTAAAAATGGGTCTTTGTAGTGGAGCTTTTAGTCTTCTTTTTGTGTGAATGTCTTTGCCTCTTATTGTTCCTCCTACTTTCAATGCTCTCTATTTTATAGCCTTGAGGGCATAAATGTTGTAAATCATGGAGTGGGGATTAGTTTTAGGAGGTGGAGTAAATGGGGTGTAACTGCCTTTTCGCGTGTCTAGTAGTTAGTTGGCTTGGTCAAATGGAAATTGTGGGATTTAATGGCATTAACTATCGAAAACTATTCACCAGTTATTAAAAGAGCCAAGTAGCGGCCATCGGCTGTTGGAGTGCATAACATAAGTTGTTTGGTGGCTAATCATGTTCAACGTCCACCGGTCATTGCAGATATACATCACCAGTCATTGCATTGTTTAAGAGGCATATGAGCACTGGTTGAAGGAGTAGATACTGGATGGAAGAGCAAATATCGGCTGAAAGAACAAGTACGGGTTGGAAGAACAAATACCGGCTAGAAGAACAAGTACGGGTTGGAAGATCAAATACCGGTTGTTGTACTATTATAAAGACATTTGACCAGCTAATAGTTCTCAGCAGTTGACATCTTTTAGTGGTTAGTAGTTTTCAGCATAGACCGGTTAAAGTATAAATACCGGTCGTTGCGTTGTTGCAGAGCACTTACCGTCCATAGCCATTTTTTTATTTCTATATTTTGGCGATCTATTTTCCACATGTCTCTCGGTCCTGTTTGTCGAACTTCGCTGGTTAATGGAAATAATAGCCATTCACCGTCAAAATTTATCAAATGAGAATTTAAGTGTCAACAAGTGCCCCACTTGAGGTACAATGATTGGATTATATCCAAGAAATCATTGTGCCTCGAGACTCTCAACATATTATGTAAACTTGGATTTGAATGGTAAATGGGTTGAGGATAAAAGATTTCACTTAGAGGTTACTTGTGCCCTACTTTTTCATAGATATCATCTGTATGCATCTTTGTGGGGATTATGGAGAGTACCCAAGGAAGAATCTCAGAGGTAGAAGGTAACAATTGAGAAATTTAGGAAATATATGAAAAAGAACAATCTCATGGTGATGGATTCGGTTGGGGAACAATCTCATGGCATTGGTAGTAATTGATGAACTGAGAAGACAAATTAGTCATTCTGGAGATATTCTGAATATGTTCTTGTGATGACATTCTAGATTTTGGCGGGACCATAAACGTCAGAAGTTAGCTAACATCACTTCCTTTTTCAGCCGAAACGAAGCTTAATCTTTGAATTTTGATTTCCTTTTCTAATGAGCGCAAAAACATGATCATAATAATCAATAAAACTCGAAGTGACAAGTGGGCGGCTTCACGTGAATCGAGGAGCACAGACAACTGTAAAAATCTTCATTCGTCCCTTCCTTTTCAAATTCACGATTCTTCATTGGAGTGCTTCAGCGAGGGAGAAACCTTTTTCTTGCTATTTTTCGAGCTTTCTTCAAATCTTCAAGCGTTCTTCTATGCCTTTTTTCTTCTAAATCGGAGCATTGGCTGGTATATTCCTATGCTTTCCTTAGAATCTCTTCTTTCCCCTCTTATATTGTCTTGTAGCCCATGATTATTTGACCAATTTCTATATGTTTGCTTGGCGACCATAAATATGGAGTCTAACAACTTTTAAACTTTCTCTAGGGGTTTTTCCCTTTTACTGCACTATTAATCACACCCAGAAAATCGAATGGGATTTCGATCTTTCTTTGAGCCGCATGAATCGGGGATTTTCGATTTGGTTTGGAATCTCCGGATTTGTATAGGCTTATAATTCGAAAAGTTTCCCGACTTGAATGAAACTATTTATCCTTAAGAACCACAAGAATGGCCATGAGCATTGAAAATATTATGAAATGACTAGTAGATGTCAAAGGGCAAAACAATGGCTAATGAATTTATTGAAGATGGCATGATGGCCGGTAAATCACGAGGGACTAACACAGTAATCAGCTGGTGATTGTTAAGGATATGGCCCCATAAATAACTTGTATGATTGTCTTTTTATTCATCTAAGCATGTCTTCGTGAGCGAGCATTAAATTGCCCCGTTTTTACCAAAGACTCTAACCTTAAACTTTTTTGGTGTGCCTTCAATTGCACTGTTGAGGCTAAGAGTCAAGTACTTCTCTTTTTTCTAGATATTTTGTAGGAAAACGTGTAGCCCGCATGCCACGGGTCCCACGTTAGATCAAGCAGGGCAGATGCCAACAGAGAATACAATTCCACTTAATGTAAGACTTGATCTGGTCCCATTAATAAGACTCCCAATAGGATTAGTGGATGTGGGTTTATTGGTGAAGAAGTCTCTAGTAAGTGTGACTCTTTGGGACTTGTCTATTTAAGATAAGGGAGCCCTAGGGTTGGCATTCCTTCCATCCCATAGGAAAGACAAGAGGCGAAGAGATCCACGAAGCTTCCCAATCGCCGGAACGCACATAGATCTCTGGCCGAGTGTCGGAGTCTCCACATCCAAATCCATTATTTTCGACCCACTTCTAAATTCAAAAGGAGATTCTATCAAAATTCTATTGGGCTTTCCTTTTGGTTCCAGAATATTAGGCCAAATATTTTCACTGATGATTTCTTTCTTTTGCAGACAAAAATGCTACTTTCTCTCCTTCTGTTGCTGATGCCGTCAAGCGTAAACGACATGTTGTAGAAACTTCTCATGCTTCTTTTACTGAGGCTACACAGGCTCCTCTTTCTCCTCGTGATGTTATGCGAGAAGGACGTAGGTGTCCAAAAAGTGTTTGTCAGAATGTAGATGTTATTGATAGAGCTGCAATTTTAAGATTTTGGAGAAAATTGTTGACTTATAGCTCGGAGAGGGTGTATTCTAACCTATTGACCAATTCTCCTTGGAGTGGCGGTCGTTAAGGAGTTTTATATAAACCATAATACATTTTTGGTGACAGCAAGGATTGTTATGATCGTCATCCAAAGCATGTTACTTTCTCTTTCATCAACAACTAAAGAGAGACAGTGGTCGTGTTTACCCAACACACTTACAAAAGAAGTTCATCTGCTTTGAATCTCAAACTTTTTATGCCACACAAAAATGATGAAGTTATTGCATCGGGCTCTGCTAAAAGGTACTTTAAGATCGATTCGTTTAAGAGTGATGAACCCAAATTCTTTGAGTTAGCGACTACAAAGTTTGATTTGTAATTGGCGCCATGTACTTCTACCGTTTCTTCTGGTTCGCCTATTTCTTAGCTTAGGGCAATTGGTCTTGGACTCTTAGAAGGAGATGGAAACCTTTGGATAGGGGATGAACATAATCCCAGGGGATGGTTCATACCTTCAAAAGATTGGGAGCAGTGGACCAAGTTTGTCTTGGCTGAATGCAATGATATTTTGCATGATGCTAGAGCTTTAGAACCAGTGAGGGTGACAGCGAAGGGGGTTCTTCGCAAATCGAAGGAATCTTTGTAGGGCAATTCTAGAATTATTTTGTCCTACAACCAACACTTTCATCACTCCTAATTCTAAATTAGGATTTTCATTATCAAAGATAAATGAGGTATTTAGTCTTCTGATACTTGGGGATCTTTATGAAGAATTCGCTCCTTTTAATGCTCATCTGGTAAGCGAATCTAAAGAATTCAGAGTTGTCTTTCAGCAGGTTTTCGCTTTAACTGAAATGTGTCGCGATGAAAGTCAGAAAGCGAAAGTGAATCTGTGGATCAAGAACATGTTGCCAAAGGGCCGACCAACATGATTTCCTTCTTTGAAAATGAAGGTGTTTTTAAGAAGAGAGTCACAAGAGTTGATGCTGAGAGCCTAAAATATACATTTTTGGCCCCTCAATGAAGACTTTGTTATACATTCTGATGAATTTAATTAGTTTAATTATGTTATTTTTATGTTTACAAGTACCTAAGGTGAAAAGAGTGAATTCAAAGAAAAAGTGGATGAAAATGTCAAAAATCCAGATGAACCAGAGGTTACTACCTCCGGGCTTTCGGACGCCAGGCCCAGATTTGCACCGAGGCCATTGCCTCCTGGCGTACGGACACCCAACCCGGGTGAAGTTTCTGCCTCTCTGCGTTTTGAAGGGAATTTCTAGCCAAAAGTATATATAAAGCAAGCCTAAACTCATTTTTAAGATAATTCACATCTTGGGAAAAGATTTGTAGGCTGGTTTGGGAGCTTTGGAAAAGCTTTAATGGGGATTTCGTCAGAGATTCTTCATCAACCTCTCGCCATGCGTGACTAAATCTCTATTTTTGGGTTGTGATGAAGCCCTAGTCTTGTATTTTAGTGATGTATAGGTTCTAGGGTTTTACTTTGAACTCTATTTGGTTATATGACATGATGTTATCCATTGATTGGATTTTATTAATGTAATATCTCTTTCTTTGGTGTTTTAATATTGTAGATTCGAATACTAGTCATATAACGATGCTTGAATCAATGTATTGTTAGATCTAGGATAATCTATGCCATAGAGATAGGTTATGCCCCGATCTACATCCACATGTCTTATTTGTTGACTCTGTGAAGGTTTGTAACTAGAACGAGTCTTTTTAGTGTTGATAGTGAAACCCTAGGTCTATACTTGTCATTGTACGAGGTTAGAGTGAATTTGTACCTTGAGATCTTTTCTTTGATTGAATCAAAGCTTTGTTTTTTATTCATTAATTTAGGAATCAAACCCATTAAACCAATACTTTGTTTTCTAATATGATTAGTTTAGAAATCAACAATTCGTTTTCTATTAGGATTAGTTTAGGAATTTGGCAACCAACACAACTTAGCCTTTTTGTCCCATTGGATACGATACTTGGTTAACATCTTTGCTTTCACGAGTAGAGATAGTAGCTAGAGATATTTTATATTTGCAAACCCTGTTTTGGGATGATTAGTTGACCGTATTTCAGAGAGTCCGAAGCGTAAGACGCCCAAGTCTATCACAACTTTTGAAGATTGTCCCGAGTTTTCATCTTATGTAGCAGAAAGGTTTTCGGGTGTGATACCAAAGAGGAGGCTTGCAGCGATGTATTTGATTGTCTAGCTGTCTAAAGTCATTTTCCCAATTACTAGAAGAGAAGCTCAAACTGGCTGTATTTATCCGGCCTGCAAGATGGCATTCGGCATCAAGTTTCCTCTTTGCTCAGGATTGAAAGTAGTTGGATTTCTCGTGCGATGTGAAAAGAGATAGAACCGGTATTTTGGAAAGAATCTGTTATATGCTTGGTTTGTGTATCATTGCAGAGGATTGCACAAACTAGGTGATGAGTAGAACCTTCCCTTTTATAGTGGATCAGGGGAGAATCTTTTGCTTCACCAGGCATGAAGAGTGGGGTATTTGACTTCATAAGCTATGATATTGATGAGTCCTTAAAACTGTATTCTTATTAGATTAATTTTGATCACTTTAAGGACTTATCAATGTTAAATCACATCATTTAGGCTAAAATCATGAATTATGCATCTTGCAAATCATTTGTAGTATTTTAATGCATATTTCTTTCAAGAATCACATGTTTTGCAAAAAATCAAGAAGAATTGTATTTCTGGAACTCTAATTTATGAGAATCTTTGGAAAAACCCTAGTTTTTCAAGAAAGGTTTCATCATCATTGTCTTTTTAAGATAAAAAATCAGATGATGTCATCTCAAGATATTATTCAATGAGAAATAGGGCTACATTCATGCATTTGTGACCTTAGGGGTAAAAATGTCTTTACACATAAAGTGACACATTTTTCTATATGAAAGCACTCAAATTATCATCCATTGCATTTATAGGATTATTATTATTCATTTTTTAATATTTCAAGGTTTACTAGTTGGATCAGGACTCTTCATGAAATCCCAGTTACACTAGAACTCTGCTGAAATCCCAAAGAACTTTGCTTTCACTCTGGACCTGTTCATTTCTACAGGAAATGCGAAACTGGGACCCATAGAATTCATCTAGAAAAAGAAGTTCTAGTTGAATCAGGAGTTTTACTGGCATCAAAACTCTTACGAAGGACACTCATAAGCACATAAGATCAAAACTTGGGCCCCACAGTCAAGAAAGAAACTGAAAATAAAAAGAAATGAAGATTGGACCCCACACACATACCCATGTCGGAGCTCACACATGTAGACGCTCAAGATAGGGGTTCCACACTTCATTTTCTACATTCAATGTTATCCTACAGATAATGCTAGGAAATTTTCAAGAAATTGGCAAAGACAGTTGAACTGGAAGACTACTTGTCCTCGAAATCTAAAATCCAAGAGGGACCCACACATCCTTGGGAATCCCACACACTCTTAGTAGCATTCTAGAAGCTTCCAAAAGAATCAAGATCTCTCTAGTCTCTCAGAGTCCACATACAACAAAGGTCTATCTAAAAGAAGAGAAAAAAAATATAAAATTGTAGAAAACCTAAAGAAGTAGGGACATAAATGGGTACCCGATTCTCCGATTACCCAAAGGTTCCAACCCATTAAAAACCAGGTCTGGGTCCTTATTTAGGCCCCGATAAGTAAATGGGTCCGGGTTCGGTTCCACCTTGGTTTGGACCCGTGGACCCGAGACTCGACATATTACCTCAATTTTCGAAAATCTCTCTTAAAAGCCATGTTTTTTTAATATCATTCTCTACCTAAACCCAGACCCGGATTTAGACCCATCCCATATAAGGTTCTAGTTCTGGTTCCGGAGCCAAGAAACCGGTTCCGAAACAGTTCCGGGTCCGGATCCGGTTCCACCTTCTCCTTAACGGTTCCGGTTCTGTGGACCCGGATCGGAACCGACCAGTTTACAACCCTATAAAGAAGAGGGCTCCAGATACCCTTAGACATTGTTAGGGTTTTCATTAGTTTTTAATTTGATTGGATGCATTCATTTTAATTTAGCTTGAACTCTCATGCACTCATACTTCTTGAAATATCGGGATCTTCATGCATTATTAGTTTTTAATCTTAGCATCAAAAGATTTTGTAAAAGCATGCACAAACATGTTTTGAATTTCAATTTAAAAACTATTTTCTTCAAACATGTTAGCCTCTAGTCTAGCCTCGTTCTCCAAGACTAAGTTTCCATTCAAAATCATCTTTAAATATCATTTTATATCAGGGAAAGTTCGGTCAGTTGTCAGTTCCGAATCCAGATTGTAAAAATTGTTGTATTAGGGAACTTCGGTCAGCTGTCGGTCAACCGAACTTCAGTTCGGTGAACCGACAACTATACTACGGTCCGCGAATTTTAAATTTTATGACCGTTGGGACTTAACCATTGAGTTCGGTCGACCGAACTCCATATATCGGTCGACTGACGATAGATTCGTTAGAGACTTTTTTCCTTATAAAAGGACCCCTTCCTTGAGTTTTGTGCCAATGCTTTTGAGGCTTTTGAGGGCTAAGGAAGGTGGGACATCCATGCTAGCCTAGAGGGAAGCTAGGAGGGAAAATCATCATGACAAACCTTTGATTCTTCAATGGGTTTGCTCCTCTTAACTTATTTTATTCATGCTTGTCTTTAAATCTTTAATTTCTTCAAATGGCATGATTAAAGTGTTCAAAGTGTTCACATGTTGAGTGTTTAAACATGCTTTGATTTTTTAATATGTTTATCATTTTAACTTAATCATTTGAATAGCATTTCACATGTTAGTCATTTAATGGTTCTTTCAAACTTGCTAATTTTATGTTAAACTTTTCAAAACAAATTTGTCATTATTTCAAAAACATGTGTGAATCACTTAGTTACTCTATCTCACATTTGCATCATTTATGAGCATTGAATTTCAAAAGAGATAGAAGTAGTTTTTAAGGCATATGTATCATTTATTGATCTTTGCATTTATCATGCATATGTCTTAGATAGAATTACACTTTCATATCAGCCTATGTCAACAGGCCTTTGTATGTATTCACTTGCATCTCATCTTATGTTTGTTTAGGCATAATTTATTGAGATAAAATCATGCTGTAAAGGTTAATGCTTAGCCTATTAAAAAGCATATGAGATTGTATAGGTTAATGCTTAGCCTTGTGTAAAAAGCATTTGTGGTTGTAAGGTTGGAGGTTAGCCTAAACCTTAAATTGATAGTAGAAATATCGGGAGTGGATGTAGGCTTGTTTGGCCGAACCACTATAAATTTGCTTGTTATGGTGATTGATGTTTTACTTACAATCAATGTTTCTTTTTCAATGTCAATCTTGAATGATGATATATATAGATTCTTTACTTGTTATTAGAAACTTCACTCATAATCAAGATATTGAATCTACAAAGCATAATTGACATATGATTAAAAAGAATTGTTCTAGGTTTTTGAGTTCACCCTATTCACAGCGCCCCCCCCCCCCCCCCCCCCCCCCCCCCCCAGGGTTCGGTTCTGGATTTTCAGATGTCTCCTAAGGGAATATTCTCATCATGTACATGCCCAAGGTGGTCCCACACAATCTTCTTGGCTCCTTGAATTCAAATGAATTATATCTCTTAGGTGTTGTGAAGATATGGAAGACCTCAAGTTCAAACTTGAAGAGATTAAAGAAGTCTTTACAAGAAGAAAGAAAGAAGTCCAAGACTCCATCCAAGAGACCCCTTGGACGTCCATTCTCTTTTTTCCAAAGCAATCCACGCCCATGGTGGGTCCACTCCACTTCAGTGTTCACCAATTGAGATCTTTTAAAAGCTCTACACATGTGGGCCCAACTTTGGAGAATTTTTAAATTAAAGGTGAGTGTATTCAGAAGTTCTACAATGCTAGAAGACTCCAAAGTTCTCTAAATTTATCCTAACTGTATTCAAAGTGGAGCAAACTCTAGAAATTGTAATCAAAGAAACAGTTTGAGATAGAGACGAATTATGCTTGTAAAATCTATGGGGTGGAAGGGGGGTGTGGGTTGGTCCAAACCATGAAGAAAATAAAACCCCTTCTCTCTAGTTCTCTCCCATCACACTCCCACTCCCCCTCTCTTTTTCCATCTTTCCACTCCTCCATAGTCATCTCTTCAAGAAGGCTTGTTCCAAGTTGAAGAATCGCGAAGACTATAGAAGGCTTCTTCATCTTAGCATGTGTATGTTCTTTTTAGTATCAATTTCGTTTATCTTTTGTAATAAAGACATTGAATGCTAGTAAAATCCTTGTCTTTTTATGATCTTTTTCTTGTAATTTGCGTGTTATTTAGCTGCTATTTTACTTATCTTTTCAAAAGGGCCAATTGGAGAGTGCTTAGGGAGTGTTAGTAGAAGGTGCCCTTATTATGAATGGCTTGGTTTAGTATCCTCCAACATGTGGTCTAGGGCATGGACTCTTGATCATGGATGGGAGGCAATGCAAGCTGAGAAACCGAAGCGAATGCTTATGTGCCTAATAATGAATATGAGGTGTATCTTGAAACCCCGGGCAGCTTTCACACCAATTTATAGTTCACAATTGGATTGACAACCCAAGTTGTGAAACAAGTCCTAGATGGTAATCTTAGCAATTTTTAGCCCAAGTTGGAGAGAAGTAGAAAGGATATTGGATTCACCACATTTACCTTTTTTGTATGCTTGACCACATTTAATTTATTGTAAACTTGACACTAAATATTAGGATATTATTTTTTATATGTTTTATGCATCTTAGTTTAGGATTTTATGCATGATTTTATTGTTGGAATATGAATATGGCATGCATTAGTATTAGGGTTTTCATTTAAATATGTTTCGTTGCTGGAATATGATGATTTCTTGACTGATTAAAAGAAAGAAATTCAGACTGGTTACAAGTAGTGAAATTGCAATGTTAAAAGACTGCACTGTTTTGACAGTTTTAGTTTGTTTTTCTTCCAATAGTTCGTGATTTAAAAACCAGCCTAGAGTAAGTAGTTTTACTTGAAAATTTTTAGAATTAAAGTATGTTATATGGACTTTAGAACCCATAAATTCAAAGTAAAATAATCTCGGGTAGTGAAATAACTAATTGCTTAAATATGGGTACTCAGCAAGACTACATCAGAATTCTGTAGCATAGCATGATCATGCAAGCATTTTAGTGCATGCATATCTCACTCATTTGAGATCCTTTTTTACCTGTTTTTTTTTTCTTTTTTTTTTGTTAGATTCATGCATAATCAAAGAATAAATTCCAGCCATAAAATTTAGGTTTAGATCATCTTAGGTAATTCATTCAGGTCTGAAAAGTTTGGCCTAGAACAAGGTGTTTTCTCACCTAGAAAATTTCTGCATCCATCTTAAAGTTAGATTTTTTTTCTAGGATTGCATTGGTTTCATATAGGATTAGATAAATTAGTTCATTATTACATAAAAATAGGTTTTAGGATTAAGTTAGGAATTTAGGATAATTAATAAATAATTAAGTAAAACTAATTAAAATTTAGGATATATTAGAATACTAATATTCATAGTATTAGAAAACTACTATTTAGGAATTCTAATTTTTATTCTTACTACTTTTTCGCAGATTTCTAGAGTTTGAAATAAATATAATTGTGCTAAAAGAAGAATTCTAATTGGATAAAAAGTCTACAAAATTGAAAATCTTAGGTTAGAAGTAGTTAAGATTGGTTAGAAGTCTAAGTAATTTAGAGTTTTCTCAATTTGAATCACTTTGAAATAACTTGAACAATTGAGAAAGTTCTAGAATTAGAGAGTCCTAGTTTTATTTTATTATTATTTTCTTGAGGTACAATTTCAAGTTGAAAAGGATTTGAATTTCAAAATGCTCCCAAAGGATCGATCCTGTACTCACCGGGTTACTAAACTACAATCGAAGCTCTCTACACTGGAAGTTCGAACATCAACAAATATTTGCAAGAGATCGGCCATAGTGAGAGAGATGCAACGTATCGGTCTTGTTAGTGGGCAGCGTTTTGTGGACAGAGCTCACTCGAAGACTCGACTTCTTCCTTTAACCGATTGGGAAAAAGAATGGCTAGCTTGTTTCGATAAGGCCATCAGATTTGGTTTATTGCTGTCATGGGCTCATTGATATTCAACCATATGTTCTTTGCTATATTTGGTTGGCAATTTGGTTATTCTCAAGGAGTGTTGGGATATCCCATCCATATTAGAGGTAATATTAGGAATGCCTTCCTTCAAGATGCATCACATGCTTGGCGCTTCTTTACAGCTTTCAACACCAGCACCTTTTTCAGTTGTCCCAGTTTGGTGCTACTGTCTATACTTCTGGATTTGCTCAATGGTATGCCTGAGCAGGACCTCTATATAACTGAAGGAAGTCTGAATCAGAGAACGCTGGCTTAATTGATGCTGATCATCTAGATTCCTAGATACACGATAGTAACGAATTGAAAATAGGCTTGTATGAAGATGGATCAGACTGCTGCACACTATATGTGCAGTATCAATTTGGTGTCGAGAATGTTCCTCTCGAACTTAGAGAACCTAGATGACCACATCGTCAAGAACCCATTGCTTCAGAGCCTACTAGATCTTCAACGTCTTTTAGTAAAGAAGTCATTCCTTCCTCCAGTGAAGGTTGGAGCAAGAAGAGAAAATGAGAATAGGTGTCATCAGCTCCCACATCTAAAAAGAGCGGTAGATGAGTATCTCATAGGGATAAAAAGAGAAATTCTTCTAGATCCTATGAGGTACTATCACTATCAGCAACTGATCCAGTCGCTTTAGTGGATCATTATAGTAAATGAAATTACCACTTTTCCTTCTTTCTTCTTTTCCAATTATGCATTCACATTGATGTTATTCATCTTCTTCTTGTTTTCTTTTCTAGCATCAAGAGAAAAAGGGAGAACTATATCCGAAATGTTTTCATTTTGCAAAAAAACAGATTGACTTCGTTGCTAAAGGTATTTCAAGATATTCTCCACAACATCTCATTGCGGGACTTAGCATATGTTGCTGTGACTAATTGACTCATACAATATGTGCATAAGTTATTCCGGAGGTTTCACATTTTGCTTCCGTTCCTGGTGGGGAGAACTAGAGCGTACATCTCGAATTACAAAGGGATCTGATAGCTGCATCCATTTCTTCTTCTGGAGTAAAGACATTAATCAATGTGCAGATGCAACCAGAGCCTTCTATTGATGAAGAATTGGCTCCTACTCAGCCTCTCTCCACTACACAAGGGAGAATAGAAGAAACACAAACGATGAGAGGAGCATCTTTATCTACAGCCCCTATGCAGGAAGATGCGATGTCAGAGTAGTCCGAAGCAAAATGTCCAACCGATACACAGGAAATATCAGAATTAGATGTAATAAATTCTTTAACAGTTGTACAGCCACAATTAAGAGTTGTTTTTACATCACCTCCGTTTACACATGAGGGAGTTGAATCGCTTCAACTTCCATACTCTGAACCTTTTATTGTACTGACGGAGAGAGGCGTTGTCAACCCTTCTATAAATGTTAGGTCCAATTTAGCCAGAGAATCAACTCCTCCTACTAGTGCAGGAACATAAGTAGTCGCCTTAGAGTCCTTTCTTCCACCTCACACAGGTGGTAGTGCAAGTAAAATAATTTCTGAGGAACTTTTTGAAGGTGACTTTGATCTTTAGTTGTACTCTCAACTTCAAAATCATGTCTCATTCTTTCATTCTTTCTATTTTAGGTCTATCTCATCCAAAGTCTCCTTCAAGATCAGCTAATAGGCCCATCGAGTCTGGTGATCTCGAGGAGATTCAAAATCAAACAGCTACTTCTAGAGATGCTGTGGATGTTGAGGAAGAAAGAATAATTTGATGCAGGCAGAATTTCAAGAAAGGATAGGCAATAACCTTTCCGAGCACGCCTCCTTTGCTAAAGCCCTTGTTATCCAGCCCCATCTGATTGAATCTGAAGTTAGGGCTATTACTACCGCACAACATCTAAGTGGGTCGCCTTCATTAGATACCATTGATACCATCAAGCCAAACGAGTTTCTTACTTGCTTCATTCTTTGAGTAGACCTTTTTCTTTCCTTTATTGGACAATGCTTTTTTCTTTTTATTGATGCAACCGGTGAAGGTCCTTCCTTTGTGATTCCCATGAATGAAGAAGAGTATTCCGTTGACTTGGACTTTAGAACCCATAAATTCAAAGTAAAATAATCTCGGGTAGTCAAATAACTAATTGCTTAAATATGGGTACTCAGCAAGACTACATCAGAATTCTGTAGCATAGCATGATCATGCAAGCATTTTAGTGCATGCATATCTCACTCATTTGAGATCCTTTTTTACCTGTTTTTTTTTTCTTTTTTTTTTGTTAGATTCATGCATAATCAAAGAATAAATTCCAGCCATAAAATTTAGGTTTAGATCATCTTAGGTAATTCATTCAGGTCTGAAAAGTTTGGCCTAGAACAAGGTGTTTTCTCACCTAGAAAATTTCTGCATCCATCTTAAAGTTAGATTTTTTTTCTAGGATTGCATTGGTTTCATATAGGATTAGATAAATTAGTTCATTATTACATAAAAATAGGTTTTAGGATTAAGTTAGGAATTTAGGATAATTAATAAATAATTAAGTAAAACTAATTAAAATTTAGGATATATTAGAATACTAATATTCATAGTATTAGAAAACTACTATTTAGGAATTCTAATTTTTATTCTTACTACTTTTTCGCAGATTTCTAGAGTTTGAAATAAATATAATTGTGCTAAAAGAAGAATTCTAATTGGATAAAAAGTCTACAAAATTGAAAATCTTAGGTTAGAAGTAGTTAAGATTGGTTAGAAGTCTAAGTAATTTAGAGTTTTCTCAATTTGAATCACTTTGAAATAACTTGAACAATTGAGAAAGTTCTAGAATTAGAGAGTCCTAGTTTTATTTTATTATTATTTTCTTGAGGTACAATTTCAAGTTGAAAAGGATTTGAATTTCAAAATGCTCCCAGAGGATCGATCCTGTACTCACCGGGTTACTAAACTACAATCGAAGCTCTCTACACTGGAAGTTCGAACATCAACAAATATTTGCAAGAGATCGGCCATAGTGAGAGAGATGCAACGTATCGGTCTTGTTAGTGGGCAGCGTTTTGTGGACAGAGCTCACTCGAAGACTCGACTTCTTCCTTTAACCGATTGGGAAAAAGAATGGCTAGCTTGTTTCGATAAGGCCATCAGATTTGGTTTATTGCTGTCATGGGCTCATTGATATTCAACCATATGTTCTTTGCTATATTTGGTTGGCAATTTGGTTATTCTCAAGGAGTGTTGGGATATCCCATCCATATTAGAGGTAATATTAGGAATGCCTTCCTTCAAGATGCATCACATGCTTGGCGCTTCTTTACAGCTTTCAACACCAGCACCTTTTTCAGTTGTCCCAGTTTGGTGCTACTGTCTATACTTCTGGATTTGCTCAATGGTATGCCTGAGCAGGACCTCTATATAACTGAAGGAAGTCTGAATCAGAGAACGCTGGCTTAATTGATGCTGATCATCTAGATTCCTAGATACACGATAGTAACGAATTGAAAATAGGCTTGTATGAAGATGGATCAGACTGCTGCACACTATATGTGCAGTATCAATTTGGTGTCGAGAATGTTCCTCTCGAACTTAGAGAACCTAGATGACCACATCGTCAAGAACCCATTGCTTCAGAGCCTACTAGATCTTCAACGTCTTTTAGTAAAGAAGTCATTCCTTCCTCCAGTGAAGGTTGGAGCAAGAAGAGAAAATGAGAATAGGTGTCATCAGCTCCCACATCTAAAAAGAGCGGTAGATGAGTATCTCATAGGGATAAAAAGAGAAATTCTTCTAGATCCTATGAGGTACTATCACTATCAGCAACTGATCCAGTCGCTTTAGTGGATCATTATAGTAAATGAAATTACCACTTTTCCTTCTTTCTTCTTTTCCAATTATGCATTCACATTGATGTTATTCATCTTCTTCTTGTTTTCTTTTCTAGCATCAAGAGAAAAAGGGAGAACTATATCCGAAATGTTTTCATTTTGCAAAAAAACAGATTGACTTCGTTGCTAAAGGTATTTCAAGATATTCTCCACAACATCTCATTGCGGGACTTAGCATATGTTGCTGTGACTAATTGACTCATACAATATGTGCATAAGTTATTCCGGAGGTTTCACATTTTGCTTCCGTTCCTGGTGGGGAGAACTAGAGCGTACATCTCGAATTACAAAGGGATCTGATAGCTGCATCCATTTCTTCTTCTGGAGTAAAGACATTAATCAATGTGCAGATGCAACCAGAGCCTTCTATTGATGAAGAATTGGCTCCTACTCAGCCTCTCTCCACTACACAAGGGAGAATAGAAGAAACACAAACGATGAGAGGAGCATCTTTATCTACAGCCCCTATGCAGGAAGATGCGATGTCAGAGTAGTCCGAAGCAAAATGTCCAACCGATACACAGGAAATATCAGAATTAGATGTAATAAATTCTTTAACAGTTGTACAGCCACAATTAAGAGTTGTTTTTACATCACCTCCGTTTACACATGAGGGAGTTGAATCGCTTCAACTTCCATACTCTGAACCTTTTATTGTACTGACGGAGAGAGGCGTTGTCAACCCTTCTATAAATGTTAGGTCCAATTTAGCCAGAGAATCAACTCCTCCTACTAGTGCAGGAACATAAGTAGTCGCCTTAGAGTCCTTTCTTCCACCTCACACAGGTGGTAGTGCAAGTAAAATAATTTCTGAGGAACTTTTTGAAGGTGACTTTGATCTTTAGTTGTACTCTCAACTTCAAAATCATGTCTCATTCTTTCATTCTTTCTATTTTAGGTCTATCTCATCCAAAGTCTCCTTCAAGATCAGCTAATAGGCCCATCGAGTCTGGTGATCTCGAGGAGATTCAAAATCAAACAGCTACTTCTAGAGATGCTGTGGATGTTGAGGAAGAAAGAATAATTTGATGCAGGCAGAATTTCAAGAAAGGATAGGCAATAACCTTTCCGAGCACGCCTCCTTTGCTAAAGCCCTTGTTATCCAGCCCCATCTGATTGAATCTGAAGTTAGGGCTATTACTACCGCACAACATCTAAGTGGGTCGCCTTCATTAGATACCATTGATACCATCAAGCCAAACGAGTTTCTTACTTGCTTCATTCTTTGAGTAGACCTTTTTCTTTCCTTTATTGGACAATGCTTTTTTCTTTTTATTGATGCAACCGGTGAAGGTCCTTCCTTTGTGATTCCCATGAATGAAGAAGAGTATTCCGTTGACTTGGACTTTAGAACCCATAAATTCAAAGTAAAATAATCTCGGGTAGTCAAATAACTAATTGCTTAAATATGGGTACTCAGCAAGACTACATCAGAATTCTGTAGCATAGCATGATCATGCAAGCATTTTAGTGCATGCATATCTCACTCATTTGAGATCCTTTTTTACCTGTTTTTTTTTTCTTTTTTTTTTGTTAGATTCATGCATAATCAAAGAATAAATTCCAGCCATAAAATTTAGGTTTAGATCATCTTATGTAATTCATTCAGGTCTGAAAAGTTTGGCCTAGAACAAGGTGTTTTCTCACCTAGAAAATTTCTGCATCCATCTTAAAGTTAGATTTTTTTTCTAGGATTGCATTGGTTTCATATAGGATTAGATAAATTAGTTCATTATTACATAAAAATAGGTTTTAGGATTAAGTTAGGAATTTAGGATAATTAATAAATAATTAAGTAAAACTAATTAAAATTTAGGATATATTAGAATACTAATATTCATAGTATTAGAAAACTACTATTTAGGAATTCTAATTTTTATTCTTACTACTTTTTCGCAGATTTCTAGAGTTTGAAATAAATATAATTGTGCTAAAAGAAGAATTCTAATTGGATAAAAAGTCTACAAAATTGAAAATCTTAGGTTAGAAGTAGTTAAGATTGGTTAGAAGTCTAAGTAATTTAGAGTTTTCTCAATTTGAATCACTTTGAAATAACTTGAACAATTGAGAAAGTTCTAGAATTAGAGAGTCCTAGTTTTATTTTATTATTATTTTCTTGAGGTACAATTTCAAGTTGAAAAGGATTTGAATTTCAAAATGCTCCCAGAGGATCGATCCTGTACTCACCGGGTTACTAAACTACAATCGAAGCTCTCTACACTGGAAGTTCGAACATCAACAAATATTTGCAAGAGATCGGCCATAGTGAGAGAGATGCAACGTATCGGTCTTGTTAGTGGGCAGCGTTTTGTGGACAGAGCTCACTCGAAGACTCGACTTCTTCCTTTAACCGATTGGGAAAAAGAATGGCTAGCTTGTTTCGATAAGGCCATCAGATTTGGTTTATTGCTGTCATGGGCTCATTGATATTCAACCATATGTTCTTTGCTATATTTGGTTGGCAATTTGGTTATTCTCAAGGAGTGTTGGGATATCCCATCCATATTAGAGGTAATATTAGGAATGCCTTCCTTCAAGATGCATCACATGCTTGGCGCTTCTTTACAGCTTTCAACACCAGCACCTTTTTCAGTTGTCCCAGTTTGGTGCTACTGTCTATACTTCTGGATTTGCTCAATGGTATGCCTGAGCAGGACCTCTATATAACTGAAGGAAGTCTGAATCAGAGAACGCTGGCTTAATTGATGCTGATCATCTAGATTCCTAGATACACGATAGTAACGAATTGAAAATAGGCTTGTATGAAGATGGATCAGACTGCTGCACACTATATGTGCAGTATCAATTTGGTGTCGAGAATGTTCCTCTCGAACTTAGAGAACCTAGATGACCACATCGTCAAGAACCCATTGCTTCAGAGCCTACTAGATCTTCAACGTCTTTTAGTAAAGAAGTCATTCCTTCCTCCAGTGAAGGTTGGAGCAAGAAGAGAAAATGAGAATAGGTGTCATCAGCTCCCACATCTAAAAAGAGCGGTAGATGAGTATCTCATAGGGATAAAAAGAGAAATTCTTCTAGATCCTATGAGGTACTATCACTATCAGCAACTGATCCAGTCGCTTTAGTGGATCATTATAGTAAATGAAATTACCACTTTTCCTTCTTTCTTCTTTTCCAATTATGCATTCACATTGATGTTATTCATCTTCTTCTTGTTTTCTTTTCTAGCATCAAGAGAAAAAGGGAGAACTATATCCGAAATGTTTTCATTTTGCAAAAAAACAGATTGACTTCGTTGCTAAAGGTATTTCAAGATATTCTCCACAACATCTCATTGCGGGACTTAGCATATGTTGCTGTGACTAATTGACTCATACAATATGTGCATAAGTTATTCCGGAGGTTTCACATTTTGCTTCCGTTCCTGGTGGGGAGAACTAGAGCGTACATCTCGAATTACAAAGGGATCTGATAGCTGCATCCATTTCTTCTTCTGGAGTAAAGACATTAATCAATGTGCAGATGCAACCAGAGCCTTCTATTGATGAAGAATTGGCTCCTACTCAGCCTCTCTCCACTACACAAGGGAGAATAGAAGAAACACAAACGATGAGAGGAGCATCTTTATCTACAGCCCCTATGCAGGAAGATGCGATGTCAGAGTAGTCCGAAGCAAAATGTCCAACCGATACACAGGAAATATCAGAATTAGATGTAATAAATTCTTTAACAGTTGTACAGCCACAATTAAGAGTTGTTTTTACATCACCTCCGTTTACACATGAGGGAGTTGAATCGCTTCAACTTCCATACTCTGAACCTTTTATTGTACTGACGGAGAGAGGCGTTGTCAACCCTTCTATAAATGTTAGGTCCAATTTAGCCAGAGAATCAACTCCTCCTACTAGTGCAGGAACATAAGTAGTCGCCTTAGAGTCCTTTCTTCCACCTCACACAGGTGGTAGTGCAAGTAAAATAATTTCTGAGGAACTTTTTGAAGGTGACTTTGATCTTTAGTTGTACTCTCAACTTCAAAATCATGTCTCATTCTTTCATTCTTTCTATTTTAGGTCTATCTCATCCAAAGTCTCCTTCAAGATCAGCTAATAGGCCCATCGAGTCTGGTGATCTCGAGGAGATTCAAAATCAAACAGCTACTTCTAGAGATGCTGTGGATGTTGAGGAAGAAAGAATAATTTGATGCAGGCAGAATTTCAAGAAAGGATAGGCAATAACCTTTCCGAGCACGCCTCCTTTGCTAAAGCCCTTGTTATCCAGCCCCATCTGATTGAATCTGAAGTTAGGGCTATTACTACCGCACAACATCTAAGTGGGTCGCCTTCATTAGATACCATTGATACCATCAAGCCAAACGAGTTTCTTACTTGCTTCATTCTTTGAGTAGACCTTTTTCTTTCCTTTATTGGACAATGCTTTTTTCTTTTTATTGATGCAACCGGTGAAGGTCCTTCCTTTGTGATTCCCATGAATGAAGAAGAGTATTCCGTTGACTTGGACTTTAGAACCCATAAATTCAAAGTAAAATAATCTCGGGTAGTCAAATAACTAATTGCTTAAATATGGGTACTCAGCAAGACTACATCAGAATTCTGTAGCATAGCATGATCATGCAAGCATTTTAGTGCATGCATATCTCACTCATTTGAGATCCTTTTTTACCTGTTTTTTTTTTCTTTTTTTTTTGTTAGATTCATGCATAATCAAAGAATAAATTCCAGCCATAAAATTTAGGTTTAGATCATCTTAGGTAATTCATTCAGGTCTGAAAAGTTTGGCCTAGAACAAGGTGTTTTCTCACCTAGAAAATTTCTGCATCCATCTTAAAGTTAGATTTTTTTTCTAGGATTGCATTGGTTTCATATAGGATTAGATAAATTAGTTCATTATTACATAAAAATAGGTTTTAGGATTAAGTTAGGAATTTAGGATAATTAATAAATAATTAAGTAAAACTAATTAAAATTTAGGATATATTAGAATACTAATATTCATAGTATTAGAAAACTACTATTTAGGAATTCTAATTTTTATTCTTACTACTTTTTCGCAGATTTCTAGAGTTTGAAATAAATATAATTGTGCTAAAAGAAGAATTCTAATTGGATAAAAAGTCTACAAAATTGAAAATCTTAGGTTAGAAGTAGTTAAGATTGGTTAGAAGTCTAAGTAATTTAGAGTTTTCTCAATTTGAATCACTTTGAAATAACTTGAACAATTGAGAAAGTTCTAGAATTAGAGAGTCCTAGTTTTATTTTATTATTATTTTCTTGAGGTACAATTTCAAGTTGAAAAGGATTTGAATTTCAAAATGCTCCCAGAGGATCGATCCTGTACTCACCGGGTTACTAAACTACAATCGAAGCTCTCTACACTGGAAGTTCGAACATCAACAAATATTTGCAAGAGATCGGCCATAGTGAGAGAGATGCAACGTATCGGTCTTGTTAGTGGGCAGCGTTTTGTGGACAGAGCTCACTCGAAGACTCGACTTCTTCCTTTAACCGATTGGGAAAAAGAATGGCTAGCTTGTTTCGATAAGGCCATCAGATTTGGTTTATTGCTGTCATGGGCTCATTGATATTCAACCATATGTTCTTTGCTATATTTGGTTGGCAATTTGGTTATTCTCAAGGAGTGTTGGGATATCCCATCCATATTAGAGGTAATATTAGGAATGCCTTCCTTCAAGATGCATCACATGCTTGGCGCTTCTTTACAGCTTTCAACACCAGCACCTTTTTCAGTTGTCCCAGTTTGGTGCTACTGTCTATACTTCTGGATTTGCTCAATGGTATGCCTGAGCAGGACCTCTATATAACTGAAGGAAGTCTGAATCAGAGAACGCTGGCTTAATTGATGCTGATCATCTAGATTCCTAGATACACGATAGTAACGAATTGAAAATAGGCTTGTATGAAGATGGATCAGACTGCTGCACACTATATGTGCAGTATCAATTTGGTGTCGAGAATGTTCCTCTCGAACTTAGAGAACCTAGATGACCACATCGTCAAGAACCCATTGCTTCAGAGCCTACTAGATCTTCAACGTCTTTTAGTAAAGAAGTCATTCCTTCCTCCAGTGAAGGTTGGAGCAAGAAGAGAAAATGAGAATAGGTGTCATCAGCTCCCACATCTAAAAAGAGCGGTAGATGAGTATCTCATAGGGATAAAAAGAGAAATTCTTCTAGATCCTATGAGGTACTATCACTATCAGCAACTGATCCAGTCGCTTTAGTGGATCATTATAGTAAATGAAATTACCACTTTTCCTTCTTTCTTCTTTTCCAATTATGCATTCACATTGATGTTATTCATCTTCTTCTTGTTTTCTTTTCTAGCATCAAGAGAAAAAGGGAGAACTATATCCGAAATGTTTTCATTTTGCAAAAAAACAGATTGACTTCGTTGCTAAAGGTATTTCAAGATATTCTCCACAACATCTCATTGCGGGACTTAGCATATGTTGCTGTGACTAATTGACTCATACAATATGTGCATAAGTTATTCCGGAGGTTTCACATTTTGCTTCCGTTCCTGGTGGGGAGAACTAGAGCGTACATCTCGAATTACAAAGGGATCTGATAGCTGCATCCATTTCTTCTTCTGGAGTAAAGACATTAATCAATGTGCAGATGCAACCAGAGCCTTCTATTGATGAAGAATTGGCTCCTACTCAGCCTCTCTCCACTACACAAGGGAGAATAGAAGAAACACAAACGATGAGAGGAGCATCTTTATCTACAGCCCCTATGCAGGAAGATGCGATGTCAGAGTAGTCCGAAGCAAAATGTCCAACCGATACACAGGAAATATCAGAATTAGATGTAATAAATTCTTTAACAGTTGTACAGCCACAATTAAGAGTTGTTTTTACATCACCTCCGTTTACACATGAGGGAGTTGAATCGCTTCAACTTCCATACTCTGAACCTTTTATTGTACTGACGGAGAGAGGCGTTGTCAACCCTTCTATAAATGTTAGGTCCAATTTAGCCAGAGAATCAACTCCTCCTACTAGTGCAGGAACATAAGTAGTCGCCTTAGAGTCCTTTCTTCCACCTCACACAGGTGGTAGTGCAAGTAAAATAATTTCTGAGGAACTTTTTGAAGGTGACTTTGATCTTTAGTTGTACTCTCAACTTCAAAATCATGTCTCATTCTTTCATTCTTTCTATTTTAGGTCTATCTCATCCAAAGTCTCCTTCAAGATCAGCTAATAGGCCCATCGAGTCTGGTGATCTCGAGGAGATTCAAAATCAAACAGCTACTTCTAGAGATGCTGTGGATGTTGAGGAAGAAAGAATAATTTGATGCAGGCAGAATTTCAAGAAAGGATAGGCAATAACCTTTCCGAGCACGCCTCCTTTGCTAAAGCCCTTGTTATCCAGCCCCATCTGATTGAATCTGAAGTTAGGGCTATTACTACCGCACAACATCTAAGTGGGTCGCCTTCATTAGATACCATTGATACCATCAAGCCAAACGAGTTTCTTACTTGCTTCATTCTTTGAGTAGACCTTTTTCTTTCCTTTATTGGACAATGCTTTTTTCTTTTTATTGATGCAACCGGTGAAGGTCCTTCCTTTGTGATTCCCATGAATGAAGAAGAGTATTCCGTTGACTTCTTATCATCTATTGAAAATGGACGCGGCAGCAGTTCGGCCCATTGATTTTTCTACCCAACCATTAGTGATAGTTGAACGAAAGATATGTCTAAGGATGATGCTAGCAGGGGTATTCCAGTTCATCTCCAACAACAAATTGGAGTAATTAAAAAGCTATAGATTCATTATTAAGTGCTGCTTTTGACAATCTGTTTGCCTTCCTGGAAGATTGGAAGGGAAATTATATTCGAGAGCCTATCGTATTATTCCAGCGGGAAGTCCTCGACTGGTTGGGTTTCATGAGACAGATGCTTGACAAGGCGCGCCGGGGGACTGATGAACCCATTACTTGTCAAGATTCTTCTAATACTCGAAAATGGAAATATGAAGCCACAAAAGAAATAAGAAAAATCCATACAAAGATTTCACAAAGAAAACTAAAAGAATCCAATGGAAGTAAAATAAATAATTAACTCATAATGATAAGCAATAAAAAAAAGAAAAAAAATTACAACACAAAATTGAGACTTCACAGAAAACCCAATGAGTTCCAAGATAACGTGGGGAAGTTACAAAATGGGCAGCAAGTTAAAAACTTCACTGGGGGAGTTAAGAGGAACGTGAAGGATTTTTTAAGATGACAAGGTAGTGAACTAGGCAATAATGGGTAAGAAGTAAAGGTAGAAAAATGTGACCCAACCCACCATTTTAGACGGGTCGGTCTCGGGTTAGGTTTTTCTAACCCGTAGAAAAATGGGTCGAGTTAGGGTTGACTCGAATGACTCATGTATAATCTTTTATATTTATATTTATATTTATTTTCATAAGGAAAGATTAGAGATAATGTAGATTTAATATTTTTTTGTAAGAATCCATTGTTTGGTTTGTGAGAGAAAGCTTTGGAACTCATGTAGATGTGACTTTTATCTTCTCCACTCCTTCCTTTAGAGTTTGTATAATTCCATGAGATGAAGAAACACCAAAAGGAGGAGAGTAAAGAGTTTTCTATAGTGCACTGAACACGAGATCAAGTTTATACGTATTGAACCTTTGCTAAACCTTGCCGTCAAACCATTATATAGTTACAAAGCTACAACTCACTCTAGGTCTAAGGCTTTGACTTTGATAAATTCTGAGTTAAAGGGTGGGAACGCTATGGTGGGGACCAAGTACTGAAATCCAGCCGTTCAAAGTAAAAAAATTTCGGGAACAATGGACCATCCAAAATTTTATCTCCGTTAAAGATAGTTCCCACCACTGGATTAATTGTAAGATGAAAAACATGATAATGAGTATGCATATTAAATTTATATTTTTTTTATCAGAGAATTAATTTGGCGGTGGAAATTGTTGGAAATAGGTGGGCCTTGTGGATAGGTTTTCAAAACTTTTGACCCACTTGACGTTGGGATCAAGTATCCATAAGGCAACAAAGCCCAATCCAAGATCCAAGACCTCAATCTCATGATCAAGATCAGTAAAACACTATCTCCAAGAAAGTATATAGCATCACCATTGTAAGGTCAAATCTTGAAGGTATGGTTACTTAGGCGAACCTTGAGCTACCTACCTTCTTCCTTTCACAGAGCTTTCGTGCCTTGACTGGAATCTGTTTAAGAGATCAACGGCAAGGAGAGATTCGATCGGTTGTCCCGACCGAATGCACTCCGATGCTTAAGTCAATAAGTGAAAAATAAACTTCTCTTCTCTTTTGGTTGTTGGTGTTTTTTGTGCATACATGTTCTTCTTTCTTCCTTCTCCTCTTATACCTTCCCTTCCTCTATTTTTTCTTCTCCGTTTCCTTCCACTCCCCCATTTGTCGCTGATCCTGCCTCAGGAATGCCCACGTCCATGGTCGTGCCCTTTGATGTGGGGAAATGTGCTCCATTCCACTTCGCATGATCTTCTTCTTTCCTCTCTGGTCTCCACCTGTCCTTCCTCTTTCCTGTGTCAAGTCCTCTTGGGCTAATTGGACATAGTCAGTAGCTCAGTTCGGTCCGGCTTGGCCCAAGATTTGTGAACTGGTTATGCAGGCCGGACTAGTCTCGCAGGCTGGAGCTACCTCATTTAAGATCAGGCTCGAGCCCAGTGCCCTCACAATTGCCCCCCCCCCCCCCCCTCCAAGCCTGTCTTTTCCTTTCTGCCTCCCGAGGAAAAGGGAGGCTTGGTACGGTCGTACATCCACGTGGCGCTGTTTTACCTATTTTCCTGTCCATCAAGTCGCTGAATGTTCCTTCATCTTTATCCTCCCCCATCTCTTTCGGGATTTTAAATCTTTCCCGAGGTGGCACGCCTTCCTGCAACTCTCCATCTCCTTCTTCTTTAAATCTTCTGCAGCAGCTCTTTTTCCCATCTTTTTCTTCTGTCTTCAATCCTTTCACTGTAAGTTTCTCCTTTCTCCTTACTACTTTTGTTTTCTTTGCTTTTTCTTAGAATGGGGAACTTGAAGGGCCTCATTAATAATGCAGAGGGACTTGCCGAATTCAGGCAGAAATACAATATTCCCTCGGATGTTCAAATCCGAGCGTCTTTCCCTGGGAAATCCCTCGAAAGTGGTTTCCGTGACACCATGCCTTTTCCCAATATCGCCATCGTGGAAGGGGGCATGTGTTTTCCTTTAGACCCTCTCCTTGTTCATTTTTTGTCTGTTACGAACCTTTTTCCTACCCAATGTGCCCCTAATCTGTTTCGTGTTGTAATAGGGGTGGCCGCGCTGAATAAATTGCTCGGTACCAACCTCAGGGTGTTTGACATCCTTTCCTACTATCCTCTAGTTCCCCTCAACAATCAGAAATCTATCTTTTATTTGAAATCCCGTGATCAGAACAGGCTTCTTGTCCATTATCTCCCAGACTCGAATAAGCTGAGCAAGGGAGATTTTGTCATTGTAGGCGGCAACTGGGAGGCGCGGACCTCCTGGGGCGAGGTTAGCCGAGAAGTCCCCCTAGTCCCAGGCTTTCCAGGTCGACCTCCTTCTACATCATGCTTTTCCCTTCCAGTCTATCGTCTCTTTTCTAACACACAACATTTCATTTTGTCTTTACCTGCAGGTCTATCGATCAACCAGATTCCTCAAACTCTTCTCCGGTCTGACGACTTGAAAAACAGTTTTGGGATACCGAGGGCCCCCAGAGCTGCGTGGTTGGGGTCGAGCCGCCCATATTCTGCTTGGATATGAAAGGTCCTACGACAGTTTCCTAGTTGTCCCACCTTGGCATACTCCTGGGGAAATCCCTGGGGAACCAGCCCAACGCTTTCTCAAGAGGAAAGTCTCTGCTGTGACAGCACCAGGGCTTCCGGCCGTGGCAGGGCGGCCAATACCCAATCTTCAGGCTCCCAGAAATCCTCTGGTCCATCACCCTCCGCCGAACAAAGTCCCTCTAATAGGAAACGGAGTCTCAGGAGATCGGCTCCATCCAGCGCTTCTTTTTCCCCTCATTCCAAACAAGTTCCGGTACTGGAGGTTTCAAACGGCTCTTCTTCTTTGGATCCAGATAGGCTATCTTCTACCATGTCTAGGCGCAAGGCAAAATGATCTACTTTGTAACCTCGGGGACCTTCCCTGTCCCGAGGTAGAAAAGGTGTTAGGGATTTTGTAATTGCAATTTGATGGATGCATTTGCACTTTAGCATCATTTGATATTTCACACATGCATTGATTAAAAATACCTTGAAATCTAGTTTTATACATGCATTGGTTTTTAGATTTGGAAAAGTTTTTGGTTTATGCATGTTTTGGTCATAAACTTGGATGCATTGGTTTTAGAACCCAAAACTCTTTTGAAAACCTA
Organism: Cinnamomum chago; assembly: GCA_038049695.1. Classification (NCBI taxonomy): domain Eukaryota; kingdom Viridiplantae; phylum Streptophyta; class Magnoliopsida; order Laurales; family Lauraceae; genus Cinnamomum; species Cinnamomum chago. The sequence continues at coordinate 37,050,334 of CP142457.1, forward strand.
ATTCCTTGTGCATTATATTTGGAAAATCATCTTGTGAATTTAGGTTTGAGCTTTGCATACATTCATTACAAAAAGAAACATTTTTGTATGCATTTTCATTTGAAAAGAGTTTTATCAAATCAAGCTAGCCTTTGGTTTTAAAGTTTTCAAATCATTTTAGGCTTTGTGTTTTTCATGTTTTTAAACATCTTAGAATGTCTTAAAACATGTTATTTAAGCTTGATTTAGTGGCCCAAAGATCCCTCAAAGAAATACTTTGAAATGGAAAAAAGTTGGATTTTTGGCCCCATGGACTCGCCCGGCAGTGTCGCCGGTCTCGGTCGACCGAGACCACTGCAGGGCAAGTGGACAGTTTTTTGAACTGAAGCCCCAATGGTCAGAAATCTGACCGTTGTGCCTTCTCGGTCGACCGAGAACTAGCCGTTGGCAACTTTTTAGCTATAAAGTCCATTCATTTCCAACCTTTTTCAAGGCTTGACACATGAACTTTTGAGAGCATTTTGGAGCCAAAGAAAGGGGAAGAAGTTGGAAAGGCTAGAGGGCCATTTGGAAATCAAATACATGAGTTCTTAAAAAGGTACACTTTACTTGTATTTTGATTTTCATTAAAATGAAATCCATGCATGCTTAAATCTTTGTTTTTTCACTTATGCATGATTTCAAGAGTTGTTTTGCAAACTCATTATCTTCATTGGTATATTAGAATGGTTTGCAATCACTCTCACCTAAATCACATGTGTTCTTAGACTTTTATATTCATACAACATGTTTTAGATCATTTCTTCAAGTTGTGTGAATCTTTCATGTGATTAGTATTTTTCTCTTCAATCATCATTTTATTAGCTTTGATTTTAAAATGCATCATGCATTCATTTAAGAGCTTCATTGTTAAAATAGATTGAAGTAGAGCATTCATACACTTGTGCACACACTTTAACTTAATTGAGTGTATGTTTGTTATTTGTATTAAACTTTCATATTAGCCTAGTCAAGAGGCAATTTCATATGAGCTTAAATTGTAATCTCTTAGAGTGATCTTTTGTAAAGACACTTTCTTAGAGAAAGCTTTATTTGTAAAGGTTATTGCTTAGCCTAAGAAAAGCATTGTATAAGGTTATTGCTTAGCCTAAGAAAAGCATATTGTAAGGTTATTGCTTAGCCTAAGAAAAGCATCTTGTAAGGTTGTTGTTTAGCCTTTGAAAAGCAACATTGTAGAGGTTATTGCTTAGCCTTTGAAAAAGCATAAATAGTGGAAATCCGGTGGGGTGATTGGATCACAAGCCGGTAGTGGATGTAGGCACGTTGGCCGAACCACTATAAATATTGTGTTGTGGTGATTGCTTTGTGATGATGGTATTGTTAGCTTCCGCATTTTGATTGTTTATCATCACATGTGACTAGTTTGTTTTAAAGAAGTTAAAATTGGTGTAAATTGGTCATAGTTGTAGCTCACCCTATTCACCCCCCCCCCCTCTAGGGTTAGGATCCTCGTGGACTTTCAAAAGGCTCCTCCTCTGGTTCCCTCCTCTTCTCTGGGCAAAAGGCCCTCGGCTAATCCCTCACTCAACCTCGGTCCAAGGAAGTCGAAAGGCAAGTCTTCGACAAGGTCGGCTGATGATCCCGACTCCTTCTCTGCCTGGTTAAAGGACTCCTTACCTCCTCTTCCTCCTCAGCCGAGCTCTCTTTCCGAGCATAAGGGTTCGCCGAACACACTCCCTCAGCCTTTCTCGGGTGAAGGAGTCTCAGACTCTTTGTCGGTGGCATTCCAGCTGGGCAAGTCTGTCCTTCTGCCCTCGGATATCGGATTACATGGGGCTTTGTTCGACCAGGATCTGGTCTCTTCCAGCGTTCAGCATTGTCTCCTGGTAAATTTGTTTTGCCTACTCCGCTACCTCTAACTACATTGTGTTTCAGTTTTCGCTCCAACTTCTTTCCTTCAGTTTTCGCTCTGACTTCTTTCCTTTATTGTTCCTCAGGGGCTTCAAAAGTGGTTTGCTCTTTCAAACCGCTTGGAGAAAAGCCTGAAACGGATAGAAAGTCTAGAAATGGAGCTGGGGGTAACTAAGGCTGCTCGGCGACTAGTAGAGACCTCCGCCTCGAATTCTTCGAAGGCTTTGAGCCTTGCGGAGGCTAAGGCTGCTGCAGCCACTAGTCGCCTGGTCGCTAATGAGATGGAACTTGAAGCTCTTCGTGGCAAGCTCGCCGAGGTGCAGATGGCTATAGAGTAAGCGAAGGATGCTGCCTTTGAAGAGGTTGAGGCGATGTATCTTGGTCAGGTGGAGTAGATGAAGGCCCTTGTATTTAAGCGCGGGTACGACGTGGGCCTAAGCGACACAGAGGTCCCAAGAGATTCTCCTCTCTGGGCCAAGCACTCGGTCCAACCAGTTCCTGCTCATGAATCTCTGCTCCTGATCCTATTGAGAGGCCGAGCTCGCCCATGGCCCTGAACACTGACATCCCTCCCAATACTAACCCTATTATGTCTACCTCTGATGTTTCAAAAATTGTTTGAAGAAGTATTGTACTCTGGCCCCCTTTTTTTGTAATGCTTTGGAAGGTTGCCCAACCTATGGGCTAATTGTTGTATTTACCTTTCTTTTTTTCTCTATAAACATGTCTTTTGTGCTCTGAATGCTTGGCTCTTGTTTATTTCCACTTTTTCTTTCCACATGGTTCATGCCTACTGCCACTGTTGGCCTTTTACCGAGCTTCCCTCGGCCCAGCATTTGCGTCGTCACGCCAAACATCGGTTAAGGGAAGATCAATGCAACACACCTATTTTGGGACTTTCCCAGTTAGGATATTTTCCTTTGGCTCAAAGTAGTGGGCTTACTACTACCCTTAATTTTCAGGCTTTGGCCTTATTTAGGTGCGATTGTCCCGGTAGGGTCTGGTCCCTACTGCGAGTCCCCGCTCTATTGAATTTTATCGATTGGTTCCTTGGCACAAGGTTACAAAGCATTCATCATTAAATTTCAATCAGTCCATAAAATAACCTGCATAAATTCTTAAAATTTACACATGCTTTTGATACACTGTTATGAGTAAACCTGCACAAACCAAATCCAAGACACAAGAGTAAACAACTACTTAAATAAAGAAAAACTTAAAAATAAAATTTCTTTAAATTTGTTGCGTTCCAAGGTTTTTGCAGCGCTTTCCCCTCTAATGTCTCCAAGCAATATGCCCCCGTTTTTCCTGCAAAAGTTACTCTATAAGTTCCTTCCCAACTTGGTCCCAATTTACCGTGATCTGGATTTCTAGTGCCAAGAAGTACCCTCCTCAAGACCAAGTCTCCAACTTGAAAGGTTATCACTTTGACTTTCTTCTGAAAACTTTGCGTCAGTTGATGCTGGTAGGCTGCTAGTTTAATCAGCGCCTGCTCCCTTTGTTCCTCGACCATATCGAGTTGCTCGGCAATCCTTCCTTTGTTTCTTTCATGGTCATACGCCTCCGTCGTCATGGTCCGCAGTCCAACCTCCAAGGGAATCACGACTTCGATCCCATAAGCCAAGGAAAATGGGGTCTCCCCGGTAGACCTCCTTGGGGTCGTTCAGTAAGCCCATAAGACGCTTGGCAACTCATCCACCCATGCTCCTTTAGCTTCATCCAACCTTTTATTCAATCCATCCAACAAGGTCTTGTTGGAGCTTTCAGCCTGGCCATTACATTGTGGGTAAGCTGGTGTCGAGAAATAATGATAGATACCGAATCTTTCACATAAGCTTCTGAAGACTTTCCCCTCAAAATGCTTTCCATTATCTATTATCAATGCTTGAGGTATTCCGAACCTGGTAATGATGTTTTTCCATACGAACTTTTCTGCATCACTTTTTCTAATATGAATCAAGGGCTCTGCCTCTACCCATTTGGTGAAATAGTCTGTTGCTACTATGAGGAACCTGAAGTTTCCTGTAGCTCTTGGCATAGGTCCTACTATGTCAATTCCCCATTTGTCGAACGACCAAGGACTTGTTATCACATTGAGCTGCTCGGCTGGTTGGTGGATGTTCCTGCCAAACCGCCGGCATCTATCACATTTTTGGACGAACTAAAGGAGTCTTTTTGCATGTACGACCACCAGTTGACATAGTTAGATGTGCCAGGCTCCGACCCCCAATGTGGCCCCCACGGCATCCTTCATGTATCTCCCATAGCAAGTTTGCAACGTCAGCAGGGTGGACGCACAACAGATATGGTCCAGAGTAAGACCGGCGATAGAGTTTCTTGGTCAGGGACAGCTAAAACCTTGCAGTCTTCCTTCTTATTTTTTATCTTTCACCGGGCTCTTCCGGGAGAGTTCCGTTTTCCAAGTATGCAATAATCGGAGTCATCCAACTCGGACTTTCATTCCTCGGATTAATACACATGACCCGTTCCCCCACAATATTTGGCTCTGACTAGAAATCTACAGTGATCTCCTTCTTCAGCTCGGATCTCACTGCAGTGGCCAAGCAAGCGAGGCTGTCAGCATGTGAGTTTTGTTCCCGACCTATCTGCTTCACCTCGACATCTCCTATTTCTTTGATCAAACGCTTTGCTGCGGAGACATAGGCAACCATCCGATCATCCCGAGCAGCGTATTCTCTTGTCAGCTAGTTACCGACCAACTGCGAGTCGCAATATACCAGCAGTTGTCCTATTCCGAGCTCTTTGGCCATCGATAGTCCAAACAACAATGCCTCATACTCCGCTTCGTTGTTCGAAGCGCTGAATCCCAATGTCATTGCTCGCTCAATTATTACCCCTTCTGGCATTTTGAGTACTATGCCCGCGCCTAACCCTCGAGAGTTGGATGCCCCATCTACATATAGCTGCCACCGCTAGTCGCCTCTCGCTCCATGGGCTTGTCGATCTAGAGCACTTTCCTTAGACAATTCCTTGTGAGTGAATTCAGCTATAAAATCGGCTATCACCTGCCCTTTTACTGCATTCTGGGGAATTACTTTAATGCCATGCTCGCCGAGCTCTATCGCCCATTTCATAAGCCTTCCTGAGAGGTCGGCTCTCTGAAGGACCGATCGAAGTGGGTGCTCAGTCAGAACTTTGATGGTGTGGCCCTAAAAGTAGTGTCTCAGCTTCCGAGCTGCACATACCAAGGCGAAAGCAAGCTTTTCAAGCGGTAGGTACCTCGTTTTGGCATCCAGCAAGGTTTTGCCGACAAAATAGACTGGCTGGTGGTGCTTTCCTTGCTCCCTCATCAAGGCTGCACTGACCGTGTGCTGAAATACCGCCAGATACAACTCAAGCTCTTCCCCGGGATTTGGAATTGAAAGGACAGGAGGGGAGCTCAAATATTGCTTGAGTTGTGCGAGTGCTTCGTCACATTTTTCATCCCATACCTTTTCTGCCTTCTTCTTTAGGGCAAGAAACAATGGTCGGCACTTATCCGAGCTCTTTGCTATAAAGCGGTTCATGGCAGCAAGCATTCCTGTCAACCTCTGCACCTCCTTCCTTGAGCTCGGCCGTTCTATTTTTTGCACGGCCGTGATCTACTCGGGTTTAACCTCAATTCCTCTCTGGATCACAATGTATCCGAGGAATTTCCCTGAACTAACCCCGAGCGAACACTTCGTGGCATTAAGCTTCAAGTTGTATTTCCGTAAGATTTCAAACACCTTCTTCAAGTCTTCGTCATGGGTTTCCTTTAACTTCCACTGTACTTCCAATCAAGCTCTGAAATATTCTTGTAACCAACCTTTTGGTATGTCGCCCCCGCATTCTTAAGTTCAAAGGGCATCCGTTTATAACAGAAGGTTCCCTTTAGGGTTATGAATGTTGTCTTCTCCTAGTCGTCCTCCGCCATTGCAATTAGATGATATCCTCGATACGCATCCAGGAAACTCATCCGTTCGTGCCCTGCCATGGAGTCCACCAGTTGATCAATTTTCGAGAGTGGAAAACTATCTTTAGGACATGCCTTGTTCAAGTCGGTGAATTCCACACACACCCTCCGTTTGTTGTCCTTTTCTGGTACAATGACGGTGTTGGACAACCACTCAGGGTAATGTACTTCCCTGATGGCATCGACCTCTACTAATTTATCCACTTCTTCATTCACAGCTGCCTGGCGATCAGTGGCCAGCTTAATTTCTTTGTTTTTGAACAAGTGGTCTGGCTCTCGGATCTACCCCTAGCTTGTGGCTGATGACTTCGGGATAACCCCTAGCATCTCATGTGGGGCCCATGCGAAGATGTCAACGTTCTGGTCGAGTAGTTGAGCCAGGCTACCCTGCTCGTCTTTGGTCATCGTTTTCCCTATCAACCAATATTGCTCGGAGGATGGCACACCTCCTCTTCGAACAGTAAATTTTTCCAACTCTTCCACCGTCATGTTGGTCTGGTCGGCCCTTTCCTTACCGTCTTCCGACCGACCTGTCTGTAGTTGCTATTCCTGGTCTGCCCTTCTACCAGAGCAGTTGCCTTCTTCTTTGATTTTAACTGCCTTCCCCTTAATTGCGGCTATCAAGCAGCTTTTAGAAACCTCCTGGTCTCCTTTGATCTCCATCATTCCACTCAAAGTCGGGAAGCGGATCCGTTGATGGTAAGTTGAGGGAACTGCCTTCATCCGATGGATCCATTGTAAGACCCCGACCCGAGTGAACCCGATTAGTATTAATTAAGTTGTGTTTTAGTTATAAGTGTGTTTAGTGGATTTTGGTTAGGTTAGGCTTGGAATAGCTTTTGATATAGTTTTGGGGAATTTTGCTCGCTTGTGATTAGTGGGGCCCTTTGGGGGTTCCTTATTTATGACTTTGCATGCGCTTGAGGATTTATCGGAGATTTTTCATTCATTGTTTTAATCTCATTTTCATTGTATTGTTAATCCCTACAACTTTCATGTTGACCCCGTGCCCGTTCGAGACCCCGAAACGTGATTTGATAGCCTTGAGGGCAAAACAGTCATTGTACACTAAATCTGTACCAAAAACTTGATATTTCCGAAACTCGCGAAACATATATTTTGGAAACTAGATATTTCGACGATTACTTTTCTCTTCTTCGTCGAATTCATTAGAAGCCCCGAAAGCCAAGATTTCATCCCTTGAATGTCTTAAGTAGTGAGACCCACTTCCATTGCTTATATAAGGAGACCCATCTTCCTCATTTTCCATTTTCCAGCACAAAAAGAGAGTCTAGGGTTTGTTTGGCAGCTTTTCTTCTTCCTCTTGCTCTCTCCACCTCCAATCCACACCAAACTTGCATCAATCAAGAAATGGAGGTTTTCATTCTCTTCCCCACCTTGCAAGCTTCCTTTTGATACCATTTGTTGAGAAATCCACCAACTTTGAGATCTTCATTGAACTAACTCTTGCCATTTGGAGAACGTACAAGTAAGTAATCATTCATTTCTTCTAGATTTGTATTCTTCCAGCCCTAGAGAAGCTTCATCTCCATTATTGTAAGATTTCCTTTCCTATTTCTTGTTTGGACTCTTTTAGGGTTTGTTTTGGGGAGTTTGTGCATAGCTTGGATCTTTGGCTTGGAAGAGTATAAGAATTTGATTTGCTCATTAGAAGACCCAAGACAAGTGGATGATTTGATTTTTATAAGCTTTCAATGATTTTGGTATTTTCCACTCATGCCTATTTATTGCATTGGTTTGAAATAAATGTTCATGATAGAGTTTGGTAGTGCATCTATGACTTATAAGTGTATTGGTGCATGGCATTTAATTTCCTCTTGTGTGGTCCTAAATGTACTCTATGGTGAAATGGTTTCCTTCTTTCTTTATTTGCATTGGATTTGATGTTAATGGAGGAGGTGATGGAATGAACCCATATTGGAGTTGTGGAGAAATGTAGATAGTTGCATTGGAGGAGCTTTTAGCTTAGTTTTATGGCAAGGATTAAGTGGAAGTGAGGAGAGTGGTTTTGAGGAGGGAAATGGACTCAAATATGAACACAGTGGGTGTTTCCCCGCACATGGCGATCAGCCAGCGGTCACCTGTCGGCTAGCCGTCTGGTGACTGGCGGCTAACCTCCAGCTAGCTGAACAGTCGCGGTTACTTTTTCAGAGAGCACCATTTTCCACCTGAAAACACGGTCAGCCTCACGGTTAGCCAGTGGCTAACCGCCGAAACCATCGGTGGCTAACCGCCAGCCAACCGACCCATTTGGTGGCTTTTCCAGAGAGCAACATTTTCTCCTAAAAACACGGTCAGCCTCACGGTTAGCCAGCGGCTAACCGCTGAACATATCAGCGGCTAATCGCCAGCCAACCGAACCATTTCGGTTACAATTACAGTAACCTGTCTTTCTGTCAGGCCAACTGCGGTCAGCCGGGCGGTCAGCCAGGTAACAGCCATCTGACCGCAAGGTAACCGAAATTACCCAGACAACCATCGGTTCGCTCGAGCGCTGAGCTTTGTCGGTCAAAGGAGATTCACTAGGCATTGTATGAAGCCATCCGAGAAAGAAACCATATCACGAAGATGTCATTCGAAGTTTTGAGAATTCAAAGTGTGTAAGGAGCCCAGAATGTCCCCAAACTCAAAGAGTACCAAATTATTATTAGATCAACATACGGGATCCCTATTCACTTCAAATAAATCTTGCACCTGATACTTTATCTGAGATTTCAATTGTTTATTGTACTTTATCGATCCTGAGATTTATACTACATGCTTTGTTTTCCCGAAAGCATTGAAGTACACTTACAGTGGTTACTTGTCTTGAAGTGCATTGCACGACATGAAACGACAGTGTGCCCTTGAGCACCCTCGTCTTGCCCGTTTATTTATTGTACTTGATTTACTTGCATATGTCTCGATTTGTTATTTGACCTATTAGTCGGCACCACTAAGCTTGGATAACCCTATTGGTCTGATCCACCGACTTGGAGATCCCCCTCTTGTCCCGCCAGCTGCAGTTTGGATCCCACTACCCGGTTATTACCGTGGTCTTGTCCCGATGCCGCATATTACTACTGTGGTTCCCGATGCCCAGCTCGCTACCGTGGTCATGTATAGTATATGTATATGTATTTATAAGATCCACTGTATCTCCTCACCTCGAGTGACTGAGATTAGTGCCTAGTTATTGCTCTGTCACTTTAGTGATAGAGACTTAGCTTCGTATGGTTACCATCTTGCTTGTTTCCCGTTTCCTTGGTTACCTTACATGTTTTATAATGCACACTCGTATTTGAATAAATGTTTTATCTCGTTTATAGAAATTGTTATTTAAACAGGTTTAAATGCTTTTGAAGGTAAATTCATTTATTATCATATTGTCATTGTATTTTATCATTTGTCAAACCGTCGTGTTTGACCCACTCTTTGGTACTCAGGTCCCGTCGTCGGTTATCCCGAGGAGGAGCACGAGGAGGCAGTTGGTGAACCGCACCAGTTAGTTGAGTGGCGTGCTGATGATGTCATGTAGACATTAGATTGCTAGAGAGAGATAACATTTTGGGAGAACTTTTAACCATTCTTTTAGGGATTGGTATTTTGTTCATATTGGCCTTATGGGCCTCTATTTTTGGGAAATGTAACTAAATGATCTTTTGTTTAAACTTGAGCCTTACTTTTAGGTAACATGCTAATGATCATTGTTCACTCTGATACGGTAGTATACTTGGATTATTATCTTTATGATTTGAGATGGATTGAATATTTGATTTGCTACACGCTTCCGCAATTAATAGAAATGTTCATCTATGGTTGTGATATCCTCACCGCGGACACCTGTGGGAAATTAAATAAGTGTGTGCACCTTGTTGACACACTCTACATATTAACCATTCACTCACCACACTATCATCATCCTTAGTGTCCCGATCCCGGATTAGGACCTCGGTAACTCGGTCCGGGGTCGCGACATCCATGTTCGTCCCATGATAGCGTTGTAGGGCGATGGCACGTCAACCACGAGAAATTCCACATCCAGATGAATAGGCCCTACGCCGACTTGCACTGTGATGACTCCCTTCAGATGCGCAGCTTATCCACTGAATCCGAACAAGGGTATTGAGGTCGGCCTCAAGTCTGAGTGTTTCAATCCAAGCTAATGGAATAGTTCAGCGTACATGATTTCTGATGAACTCCCGGGGTCGACCAATATTCTTCGAACTTCGTATTCTTATATCTTCAGAGTCAATACGAACGCATCATTATGCGGTTGGACCGTGTCCTGTAGATCTTCATCTGTGAATGAGATTTCCCCATCTTTTCGTCTTTCCCGGCGGACCATGCTTGGTTCAGAAGTTGTTTGGTAAACCTCCGTTAGGTGCGCAACCATCTTCATCTACTGATGAGCATATTTGGTTGTCACCTCAGAAGGGTTGGAAGCTTCATGCACCACGTCTCTTACTCTCATTGGTTTTTCTTTTTGCTGGTCACTCCTCGACTCCTTCCTGGCCAAGCCGCCCAGGGTGCCTTTTGGTTGGGAATCCTCCACATACTCCTTCAAGTGTCATTCCTTCACCAGATCTTCCAAGTGCTATTTGAGTATCCTACAATCTTCTGTCAAGTGTCCGTGTTCCCGATGGTAGGAACACCATAGGTTTGGATTCTAGCGTCCCGGGTCACTGACCATCTTTAAGGGCCTCCTGAAGAACGGTTTATCCCTAATCTGAGTTAGGATTCGATAGATCGGCTCATTGAAGACGATATACACTCCCTCATAAGCCGACCTTTCGGGCTCAAGTCGAGCCGCCCTTCGTTCATTCCTCTCCCCAAATTCTCTCATTCGCTTCCGCTTGCTTTCTTCCTCCGTCGAGCGATCCCATCTTGGCTCCGCGATACCCATATCCTTTTCCAACTTTATGAATTCTTCGATGCATTCCATTAGCTCGCCTTGGGTAGTGGGGGAACGTTTTGTCAAGGACTGGCATAGCTGGTTTTCTTTCGGGAGTGCTTGAATGTTGCCACCGCAACATGCTCGTTGTTCCCTTCTACTTCATTGTACAGTCGCCAATAGCGGGTGTTATACTCCTTTAGGCTCTCCGAGTTTTGCTTCTTGAGTGATAATAACACCCCAACATCCTTTAGCTATTTTGAATTCGTCACGAATCGCATGATAAAAGCCCCAGCCAGTTTTAGAAAGCTACAAACCGACCTTGGCTCCAGACGAGAGAACCATTTCAAGGCTAGGTCCCCAAGGTTAGAAGGGAGCACCTTGCACATTAGGGAGTCATATCCTGTCCATAACACCATGGAGTGCTGAAAGTGCTGGACGTGGTCGGTCGGGTCCGAGGTCCCATCATACACCCTTAGCTTTGGGATTGTAAACTGCCGAGGTGCATCCGCGTTTTCTATTTCTTCAGAGAACGGAGATTCGAAGTTCTGGGAGTTCCTTAAGCACCCTGTCCTGGTTAGATTTTCTGGTGGGTAATTTCAGTCGACCAATGCCTTTTCAATCAGGGCTTTGATATTCTTCTCAGCAAGGCCTCTCTGTGGGGCCTTCCTCCGTGGGGGAGTGCCTCCCCTCGTGCCCAGTGCTTGGGCTTTAACTTTTTCCTCCTTCCGTGGTCGGAAGCTCGAAGTCCGACTTCCTTCGCCGCCCGTCTCCATTCCAACAAGGGAGTTCTGAAGTCTTGACCCAGAGCGCTGCCTCCTTCGCTGCCGTGCTGTCGTTCATTTTCGACACCCCATGTCCCGTACTCCCTCGGTTTCTTCTGGGCTTAGGGAGTGCCTTCTTCCTTTCTTTGATTTTTCCAGCTCCTGCAGCAGGTAATGAATCTTTTCCTGCTGCTGTCTAGCTCCTTCGGCCATGTCCCGTATGGCACTTCTGCAGGCCTGCTCAAGTCGATCATATACTCCGCGTGGAGGGCTTTGCCTTGAAGGATCATTATGCAGTCTCTGATGCGTCTCCTCTTGAGGTTTCCCTATTGAAGGAGAAGCCTCTGCTCGAGTTGGTCATGTGCGATGGATTTCTGATCGGATTCGCCCCTTTCCATCCCTTGATGGAATAGTTCACCCACTTCCTGTGCATGGCACATATTCAAAGTCCATTTCATAGGAATGATGGGTCAAGGGATCCTTGCCCGGCTCCTCACGCTGCCCCTTGGGCCGTGCTTCTTCTGCTCGAGGCGGCGATCTGAGCGTGTACTTTCTCTTCTCGACTTCCCACATACGGCGCCAATTGTAAGGTCAAATCTTGAAGGTCCGGTTACTTAGGCGAACCTTGAGCTACCTACCTTCTTCCTTTCACAGACCTTTCGTGCCTTGACTGGAATCTGTTTAAGAGATCAACAACAAGGAGAAATTCGATCGGTTGTCCTGACCGAATACACTCTAAAGCTTAAGTCAGTAAGTGAAAAATAAACTTCTCTTCCTTTTTGGTTGTTGGTGTTTTTTGTGCATACCTGTTCTTCCTTCTTCTTCCTCCTCTTATACCTTCCCTTCCCCTGTTTTTTCTTCTCCGTTTCCTTCCACTCCCCCATTTGCCGCTGATCCTGCCTCAGGGATGCCCACGTCCATGGTCGTGCCCTTTGATGTGGGGAAGTGTGCTCCATTCCACTTCGTACGATCTTCTTCTCTCCTCTTTGGTCTTCACCTGTTCTTCCTCTTTCCTGTGTCAAGTCCTCTTGGGCTAATTGGACATAGCCAGCAGCTCAGTTCGGTCCGGCCTGGCCCAAGACTTGTGAACTGGTTATACAGGCCAGACCAGGCTCCTGGGCTGGAGCTACATCATTCAAGATCAGGCCCGGGCCCAGTGCCCTCACAACCATGCAGCCAAAATAAACCCACAACAAGTTAGGAAGCAGATTATATATTTGGAGCTAGGTAGTGCTCTAATGAAGAAGAAGACAACTAGCTTAAACAAGAATTCTTCTTGTAGCGAATTAAGATCTTCAAGACCTTGTTGTCTTCCATGCTATGACCCGTTTCGGATTTCTTTTCTCGAGAAGAATGGTGGGATCTCCAAGAGAAAACCAACTAATAGCTCTAAGGAAAACCCGGAAAAGAAACTAGAAGAAAGAAGAGAAAAAGAGAGATGTACAACTCTTGCACAAGAAGCCTTGGGCATGAATCCCTATGTGGATATAGAGTATGGGACGTCCAAGGAGTTTCTCTTCTATATATAGCTTTTTGGCAACCTCCTCTAGCTTTCTAATAATTATTTAGAAGTCCCACTTCCATAATAATTAGTAACCTTCTTTTCTTACTACTACCACTATTAGAAGTCTCACTTCCAATAGAAATAGTAACTTTCTATTTCCATTCCTTTTTGAGTTCAAGTAGAATTAGTTATGATCTAATCTTGGGCTAGCATGGGGACCATTAGAGATTCCATAGAAAGCTAGTTCCAACCGGGACACTGCGACCCCATCTCATGTACAATTCGGGCTCACAGTTAATTGCAAATAACTCCACTATATAAATGCAATCACACTCTAGTCTAAGGAATAAATTACAAGAAGACCCTAAACTTTCCTAACACCACAAGTTGGCCCCTCTATCAATATCTATTGATCAATTAGATTAAATATGTCCCACCAATTTAGATCCACATCTTATTATCCTTGAGACTCAATTAATCACAGTGATCATCAATACCATCTAATTAACTCCTAATTGAGATGGGTGCACACTTACTATTGATAAATCCATTAATTGACACAAATAGATAATAAAGATAGATTCCATCTTGACTATTGAATGTTCCCATAGTCATACTACTACGTACCTAAGACACCGAGGTGTTGACCTACAGTTGGCCTCACTCATTGGTGACTCAAAGAAAATGAATAGATAGAAAATTGAGTTCATTAATGTCTCAAGATTAAGAGCCTATTGCTAAGGAATTATGAGAGCAGACCTTAAAGTATAGACAGTGTTTCATAAGGTGCTTCTCATGGTCCTTCAATACATCTAATGTATCAGTAAAATGATCCAGATTCTTACACTCCAATGATCGAGACAGATCAAACTATCTCATAGTGATCATAATACTGCAACCTTATCAAATGAGATGCCCAATCTCATCACCGGTTGTGAATCAATTTAAGTATAAGATTTGTGACACATGTCTCCCGCATGTGAATCACATCCACACACATGTATCACATCTAATATACTCGTGGGCCCTAGTTCATCTCATGAACCATCATGTCATATGTATTGGTTATGTGCAAAAAGTAATAAAACATCATTCATCTCAGTAATAAAACACCAGTTCAACTCATGTTATTTCCACTGTCAAATTGATAGTTCCCACCACTAGATTAATTATAACATGAAAAACATGATAATGAGTATGCATATTAAATTTATATATATTTTTTTCAGAGAATCAATTTGACGATGGAAATAACCTAGATTGAGGTGAAATTTGGGGATATCCCATAAATAACAAGGATGCTTGTCTTAATGATTGTGATTTTTAATAGATGGGGTCTAACTTGGTGTTCCACTCCTTTTACATCACGATTTATAAAAGTTAAAGCCACACACACAAAAAAAAAAAAATCAAATCTCCACCTTTTCTCCCTCAGCAAGTGTGCATGGTAAAACATCAGTTATATGGAAGTTTCCAGCCTCCTCTTTAGTTCCATACTGTTGTCGTGAGTTATCTTTTTTCAATAATGTTTTCCTTTTCTTATGAATTATGAAACTTATTATTTTTGTTGATCGATTTTATATATCATATATTCATTTGGGTTTAGTTTTATGGGGATTTTACCAACAAAAAAAAAAAACACAATAGGTGACCATTGTACCAAAAAGGTCATTTTAAATGACCTTGCACCAAATCAGTCATTTTGCCTGAAAATGTATTTTTTAAAACATTTTCTACTAGCATCCCTATCGACCTTTGTTTTTCAATGTTAAGGGTCCTTAGTGACCCTGCGGTCCATCTTAACCTTCACAAAACTCCCATTTACTTTGTTTATAGTAACTCAATCGACCTTTATTTCTATAGATAAGTGTCCCCATTGACCATTCAGTGTATGCTTATAAATGAACGGAACTTATCCTCATTCCCTGTTCTTGAACGATGACAGTCGACTAGCTTCCCCTCCATAGGTCATTCCCATCTTTTGAAGACCATTAAAGCCACATTATTTTGTTTTGTGGAGAACATTAAAGTGCATATGATATTATTTGGGGCAGAGCAAATGAAATGTGAAGTTTGTACTTTGCCCTAAAACATGATTTTTTTACTTTTCATAAACCCTTTTCATAATTCCTAGTTCTATGTGACCATTTTTGCATGCATTTCTCTATTGTTGACTTGGACCAGGTGGAAGATCGCAACTGCAAGAGAAGGGTTGTAACCTGCTCCAACTATAAAGAGAGGGGACACAATCAGGGAAGCTGCTGTAATCCTCCCGCTCTGTAGTAGAGGAACCGGATTTTTATTTTTTGATCTCTTATGTCACAGTAGAGGAACAAATGTAATGAAATGTAAATGACATTTTATCTCACATGTTTTTTATTTTATTTTTTGGCTTCTTGTTTATGCATACAAACAACAATGTAATCAGAAGAAATCTAATGACATGTTAATGACATTTTGGGTGTTTACATTAAAATATTACATCTTGGTACTTCTTAATGAATAATGTTCCTTACATGGATTTCCTTGTGACGAGAAGTAATACAATCCCTGTTGGATATTCCACTTCATCAGTTAATTTGTAATGGACCTTATTTGCCCATCTAAACTACTTCTGATATGCACTATGTTTTTAATCGACACTTAGATGTACAATGCTTAGCCGCAAGACTACGGTGTCGTCAAGTAGTAAAGGACTAAAGAGTCCGAATTATCGATCCCACGGAGAGAGAGGATAGAACAAGTGATGAATCCAATTAAGTAGAATTGAACTAAGATTTAGCTAATATAGACAATTGAAGTGAACAATTAAAACTACTAAACTATGCAATGTAAACAACTAATTAACAATCTAAAATATGAATTTAATAAGATCTAAGTTAATCTAACAAGCTACACTAAACTATTGGATGAATGGTGCTTGGGAATGGAAGATTTAATGTGAAGATGTGGTGTGAAATGTGTAGGATTTTAAAACAAGTGATGTGAAATGTGTATGATTCTAAAAATCTAGAAGTGAAAACAATAAATCAAATAAAGATTAAAATTAACAACAATCAAAATAAAGATTAGGCAATCCAAAATCCACTAAGTATATAATAAATTCAAACAATGCATGTTCTAATTCAACTCCTAAATCTACAATCCAATTAGCAATCTCTTGCCTAATTAGATTGGATGATATAGCAATGAAGATCAAAGTAAAGAAAATCAAAGGCCAAGATCCTAGATCATCATTTAGCTACCATAACAATAAGTCATCAAAATCAAACTACAAAAGATCAAAGATACGGGCTATAGAGCATGCTATGTGAGAGAACTTAATCCAACTACAAAGCATCAATTGAGATTATCCAAACGTCAAGTGCAAAGATAGAGCATGAGAAATGAGAGAGATTAGCACAATTAGATTTAAAATCTACTAGTCAATCAAGGCACAAGTAGGGAATTTAAATTAAACATGCATGTAATTGAACTAATCACATTACTTAGCTTCAAAAGGAGGGCCTAATCCAAAATCTTAAGCCACTAAATATCAAGAAAGAGCTCCAAATCTTCATTAAAGATTTTCAATTACATACTCTCTCTAGATTAGTTATAAAGAAGCTCATAATTACAAGAGTAAAAATAAAATTGAAAAAAGACTAACTTGCCAGAAGATCTCCCCCTTTCTCTCTAGAAAAATTCATTGGCTCTATGAAATATTTTTTATATGTAACAAAAAAAAAATATGCCATTGAAGGAAATTGAACCCATAATCTATTTCTTACTAACCCAAGCTCTAACCAATACACCAACCACTCATTTGTATTAGAAAATAACTTTTGTTATCCTTAAAGTCTTCTCCTCTTATTTTGGAATTCTTCCACACTTCACCAAGATTTCTTCATGTTACTTCTTTATTGAAATCTCTTCTTGATGCCTTGGGAAACTAGCCGAAAGGCTGGGGCAGTCGCAGGGTCCACCTATACAAAATAAATTACATAAAAATGTATAAATAATCAGATTTATGCATGATAATCCGATAATCCGTTAATGTGATAGAATGATAAAATCTCTGTGCAAAGCAAATGATATGCATATGAGATGCCGATAAAATTTGGACTAAGGAGGGGTAAAATATGCAATATTTAACACTCATCAGTTTTAATATGTAAGGGTCGCTAGGGACCCTTATCTATAACTAGTTATAGGTCGATGGGGATGCTGGTAAGGTTTTCTATTTTTAAATCGTTTAAATTGACAACATATATTTTCTATTTACAATTAAGTTGAATAACATCACCTGTACTGTGACTTCCATGCTTCCAAAACATAAAGGCAATTTCATGCAAATGTAACGTGTGATAGAAATGTATACATAAAATAATAGTATGGAAACAGTTTAAAGAAGAAGAAGCAACCTTGATTTCATACATCAACTTCAACAAATAAGTTTCAACCAAACAACAAGTTCATTACATCATTTTCACTCAAAAGAACAAGTACATTACATCAATTTCACCCAAACAAATACTGTGAAGGGCTTGATTTCATACATCCTTGCCATCGTCTAATGCAACAAAACTTGATTGAACCAGGAGGTTAGGGAGTTGAAGCATGTCAGCGTTCATCAACCAGCTTCTCTTAAAGATCTCAATCAACATCTTCTGTCGTTAATAAGGAATGTCAACTTGCGTGAACCTTATTGAGCGATGTATGCTGTGCTTTGCGTATCCAATGGCAAATAAACCATAGTCCATCCTACTGTCGAAGGTAATGGACCTACAACGTTGGCATCGTGCATTTAACTGGTCATTTTGAACTGTATTTGACTAAAATGCTTACAAATGTATGAATACTAAAAGGCCGTTGTAGAAAAATCTATACTTTAAGATAAATGTGATTGTGCCCAGATTCATGATGGACGACAACCATAGCCAGATCATGCATTTGAATTTGGAAACCATTTCAGAACCGTAAACAATAGAATCCCCCTCTAAGGTTCTCTAGCCATTGTCTTCCAGAAAGGGCTTCAGCCATTTTTATGGCATTTTTCTTACTATTAGGGTAATGCTACACAACGAAGACAAAGAAACCCTTTTAGAAAGTGATTCTCAAGTGGAGATTAGATGTCTGCCACGAGGAAATATTATATCGCAAAAGGGATGGAGACGCAATATGGGCCCAACCTAGACGACAATAACATCACAGACGACTTAGAAAAGGCCAAAAAAGAGCATTTGAAAATACATACCTTCAACAAAGAGGATGTTGGAGGAGACCACAATTGGTAGAAGGAGATCCTTGGCCAGCCAGGTCAATGCCTAGGCAAGGGCGTGGAGTTGCAGGCGACCGTGGTGAAGAAAAAAGAAGTGGTTGACAAAGAAACACTTGAAAAAGAAGTTCTGTGAAGGTTACGATGAACCGTAGGGTCGCTAGGGACCCTTTACATTGAAAAACAAAGGTCGATAGGGACGTTAGTAAAAAATGTTAAAAAAATACTTTTCGAACAAAATGACTGATTTGGTGCAAGGTCACTTAAAATAACCTTTTCGGTATAGTGGTCACCTAATGTGGTTTTTTTTTTTTTTTGTAAAATCCCCTAGTTTTATTGTAAAATGGTTATCATAGAAAATTAATGACTATCTAGGAAATCATATAAAATTGTTATTTCAAAAGTTTTATCACCCATGCTTAAAGAATAATGCATAACTATGAAAATAATAACAACGGTACTTATAGGGGTCAACATTCAAAAAATATAGTTACTTTTATAAATACGCCCTAGATAAAGTCCAACTCCTAGTCAATATTCCAAAATGGGGTCAGGGTCTCTTCCTCATTAACTAATTTTAACCTATTGTTGATAGTTATTAGCAGAAAGACGCTCTGTGGTGTAGTGATAGGGTCGCTCCTTTGATATCCAAACTGTCCTTAATTTGAGTCTCGGTAAATATCATGATTAATTTTTACCGTGTCATTAAAAAAAATACACGGGTCAGGACGGGCTAGGTCTAATTCGTTGTGGGTTGCAGGTTAGCAACCCGTTTCAAATGTGGGTTGGTCACGAGTTGGAGGTCCAAAAAGTGTGCTCTACCTCTAGCCTGACCCAACCTGTTTGTCAGCCCTGGTAAGAAGAGAGGATGTGGGGACAAAGAGATCAAGAGATTGGGAGGGGTCAAACAAAATTAAATTGGATGAGTCAATATCAATTAGAGCGAATTGGAGTTGATTTCAATTTGAAACCAGTTTGCTTCGTGTGTGTGTGTGTGTGTGTGTGTGTGTGTAATGGGTTGGAGTTTAGTCTTTGAATATTCTTCATGGGATTCATCTTCTTTCAAATGGTTTCGTTTTTTTTGTGTGTTTGTGCTCAGTTTCCCTAAGAATTACCAAAGAATGGTTGAGATTATTCTCAGTTCATTGATTTTGTATCATTTTTAAATTAGTTTAATTTTTTGTCAATTTTAAGTGTTAGTTCTTTCAGTTTTTATTGCTTTATCTATCTAGTCTATTGATAGTAGCTTATAATCCCTTATATGCTAGACAGTCATGTTTATCAAATACATGACACACGATTCCTAAGATACACTCTAAGTCAGGCTCATATCCTAGTCCTACAAAGATTTATATTTCATAATTAATGATGCCAAGAGAGTGTATAAGGAACGATAACAATGGATACAATTCATAAGTCAATGAGGAATTACAATCCAAACCTAGGCAAGTGGTGTCATCCCTATACCCCACATGTTATAACGAAGTACGTGTGGAAATTGGATCAACGATGCTTCTAGGGAAATCCCTTGGTGTACAATCATGTTAAGCATCAATTAATTTAGTTCCATACGCATTCGGTTACACCATGGGTAATACACGAATACCTAGACAACCCATCAAAGCACACCAAGCCAAGTTTTTTTATTTCAAACCTCAATAATGGTCATGTGAGAGTAGGTTCATGGGTTTCAACATCTAAGGCCCAAATCTAGGTTAACAGTCTCATTTCTAACAAAACAAGATCTGAATCATTGATCCGAGTAATTACATTACTTCCCGACCTCCGATCGTAACGAGACCAGAATCATTGGATTCTACATCTCAAAGGACTTTCCATCAATATATTGCATGTAGAAATCCAACGGGCGGATTAAAAGTTACAAGTCTCTGAAGATGTCATGTTCAACGAACCTGCACCATCTAATTGATCGGACAGAAGGTCTGATCGATCGGCCCTGAACACCATCCAATTAGTGCACCCTATCCTATCGATCAGACAGAGGGCCCGATCGATCGGCCCTGAACACCATCCAATTAGTGCACCCTATCCTATTGATCAGACAGAGGGCCCGATCGATCGGACCTAGGCACCTCCTAGTTATCCGAAGATTTCCTCTATCCGATCGATCACACAGAGTGCTAGATCGATTAGACAGTGGATGACCTTAGTTAACTGGGGCATACCCCCTTGTCCGATCGATCGCATAGTACGATCGATCGATCTGACAATGGCCTGCAATCCAAAAAATGGGTTTCTACCATCTTCCTCCTCAAGCCAATCCATAGCTAACCTGCAGAAAGTAAACCTCAATGCTCCACATCCATCACATTCATCATTTTACATATCATTCTGGTACATTAAACAATATAGAGTTACCAATTAAGAATTATACCAACCCAAATCCCCCAAACCTAATATAACATGTTAATCCCAAATCAATATCAGAAATAGGCTTGGAATTAGGGAATTCTAACATAGAAGCATAGCCAATCAATAGAAAGCAATACATACATATTCAATTATAATTGCATATCTATTTGCCTCAACCAAGAAGAAGAAGATAATTGGGGAAAAACTTGATAATAAGCCTTCTACCAAGAAATCCACCAATCTAACCCAATCAAACACAACCTAGAACGCAAAGGAGAAGGAAAGAAAGAACACGATCAAGATCAAACCTAGATCTAAACAAAAGAGAAGATGATTGAAAAGATGAGGGTAATAGAAAGCTTACCAAACTGATATCAATGGAAAGTGGAGATCGAGAGGATGAAGATGAACGGCCCATATCATGGAGATGATCTCTCCTAGAGAAGCTTGGGCTTGAGAAGATGAAGATGAAGAAGAAGGGGCTCTACTGGAGTCTTCGTTGCAAAGAATGAATAAGAGATTAGGGTTAATCTCTACTTAAGGAGAAGAGAAAAAGATTGATTTGCCCTTAAGTGGGTCCCGTGAAGGAATGGACCACTTGAAGGGTTTTTTATCGTTGGATTGCAACGAGCCAAGAGACGACAAAAATGATCAACGCGACGAGGCCTTTCCAACGAACTCAAAAATCACAGCGATTGTGATTTTTCAAAAAAACACTCAATTTTCCTAAATTACAAACTACCCCCCTGCAAGGGTTAAACGCGTTCGAAATCGCACAAAACTTCGCAAATAAAAGAAAGTCGCTCATGATCTAAACCCACCAAAATATCTAACAATACATTTAATTATAATAATAGCAAGATAAAGGGGTCAACGGGCTTGCTAATGGGCCCAACTAACCCAGTAAGGTCGAGGACCTTACAATATCCAATGGTATGGCCTACTTCCATTGGGAATCAAGTTTGAGCCACTGCCAATACAAGTGGGGTAGTGTTTGTGAATAGTTTGGACTAAAACAAAGCACCATCAATTTGATGGAATCCCTTGGTTGGCAATTTACTAGGTTAGTAAAAGTAATGTAAAGCCTCCATTTTTCACACAACATGTCACATCAAGAGTATACATCCTCAAAATTTCCTCTTTTTTAAAAAAGAAAGTAAAATATAAACTTCCTTTCTCCACTAAATGACAAAAATACACCCACTTTTTATATAAAAAGTAAAAAAGATTTACTACCAATTCACTAAAAACAAAATATCATCGTAACTCTTATATTTTATTCTCTTGATTTGATGCTTTACATCACTTTGACTTTAATAGTAAATTGTCAAACGGGAAACACTAAATTTATTTGTATTAGGGACATACAAAATTTGCTTGTTTCATGCAACCATCAAATAAAAATGAAGAGTTGGCTTCAGCCTATTCTAGTGATTTCTAGTTCTTCTCCATTCAAAAATGAGCTTGGAGAGCATCGATTACTTTCTTGTCAACTTGGAAGGCCTTGGTAAGAACATCATCATGGATTCGTGGTTTCGACCCAAAAACCGCATTTGCAATAGTAATGACACCAGGGTTTTGGCTGCTCAAACTACTGATTGCGACCGCATTGGTCTTACCCACATTCAGCTGGAAGTGAATTAGGCCCATCGGGAAGACAAATACATCACCCTTCTTGAGGACCTTCGTAAAGAGGCGGTTCTCAGGGTTGGAGGTGACAAAACCAGCATATAGGGTGCCTTTGAGGACCACCAAGATCTCAGTGGCCCGTGGGTGTGTGTGGGGTGGATTCTGGCCATTGAGAGCATAGTCGATGCGGACTGAAGAGATGCCAAGGGTGTTGAGCCCAGGTATTTGGGTCGCAGTCACTGGGGTCACCCCTAACCCAAGTGGGTTCGATGTGTTGCCCTGCTTTTCAAGCCCTGCAAAGAAGAAATCATTGGCTTGTGCCAGCTTTGGATTCTTGCATACAAACCCATTCACCAAAACTGAAAAACAAAAAACAAATTCAATATCAAACACGTTGATTGTTACGTTGAATTCAATGAAAAAAAGTAAAAAACTTATGAAATGAGCGAAAAACACCGTGTACCAGGTGATTTCAGGTCAGCGACACAGAAGTCTTGGAGGGGACTGGGATCATAGGCATTACCAGAAGAACAGATGAAGAGGAGGACGAGAAAGAGGATGTGAGTAGCCATATTCAATCTTCCAGGCTATGGAGAGAAGATCAGAAGGAGGAAGCGATTTGACTCTTTTTTTAAGTGTTAATGAACCTGCGAAAGATGGATTCACGGGACAGATTTATAGGGAGTTGGATACGTCTCTCTTTATTCCATTGAAATGGCCATTTTTTTTCTCCCCATGCACTTGACAATTTTATTGTTTATAAGCCAATGTCTTTCTCTTCTAAACCATCATCTATTTTCAATTTCTAGTATTTGTCTATACAAGAAATAGATCTAGTTACTTGCAATATACATTGTCACCGTACAAATTTGGCCCACTCCTGATATTAATTTGACGTTTACAATCATTTGATCTGCTTAATCGAGGAAAGTAATTTGATGCATTATCAGCAGGTTGATAATTAAGATTTTTTTATTTTTTTGAATAAGAAATAAAAGGACGCCAAAGAGGTTAAGCAACTACATATAAAAATGTAGATGTATGGTGAGTTAGCTACTAACCGCCTACCTATCTATCCATGGTACATCAACCAACCTATCTGCTGTGTCTCTCTTTATTATTACTATATTTATTGTTATTGCAACTAGATTACACGTATTGACAATTAAGCTTTAACCAATGTATCTAACAATAAGTAGAGGTGGCAAACAGGTCCGATCAGGCTAAATCGGCCGGACCCATTTATTAAATGGAGCATCTGGCTTGTTTATTAAATGGGTCAAGAACACCTAACCCGCACCCGCTACAGGTCAACCCAATCGATCCCACACTAACCTACATAACTAGGGGTGTAACGGTTTGGTTAACCGGTTAATTTGGGAAAACCATTAACCGAACCGTAACCGTGGTTTTCTGTCTTTAAAAACCGTAACAGTAACCGTATCCACAAAAACTGTGAAAAACCGTAACCACGGTTAACCGTATTAAACGGTTCGGTTACACGGTTAATAACCGTGGAATGCCTTCCTCACATAAGGGGATAAATGTGAATGATTGAAGGTAAAATGACACATAATGAGCAATTAAATAAGGTAAGAAATATTTCATTCAACTCTCTTATTTTTTCTTTTATTTGTAAACGATACGGTTAACCGCATACGGTTAACCGAACCGTATCATACGGTTCGGTTCGGTTAATAACCGTGAATTATTACGGAAAACCGTAACCGAACCGAACCTTGCAGTTTTTTTATTTCATTAACCGTAGCCGTAACCGAACCGTGAAATACAGTTATTAACCGCGGTTCGGTTCGTTTCGGTTCGGTTAGATGGTTTTCCCATTTTTTTTACACCTCTATACATAACCATTACGGGTTACTGCGAGTACGGTTGCTTGCATAACCTGCATCCAAACTTAAATTTATTAACAAAAGTCCACTAACACTCTAACCATACCTAAAATTTAAATTACACCTAAACCAATAAGTTAATTTGTAAAATGTGATAAGATATAAATGAAGAATCCTTAATTTCCTAATTCATATTGGCGTAATTTAAAACTATCATGATAGGCAATATTGACAAGCTCTGTTTGGGTTATAATAAGTCTACCGTTATTTTGCTTCATATAGAATCTTAAACCAAATCTAGGCTCAATTGATATTGGGTTGGAAATTTAGGCCAACACCTGACCATGATCCCATAATTAGCTCCTCTCTTGTTTTTTTCCAGCTTAAGGAGAAAATAATGTGAAAACTAGCATGAACTCAGCCATTACTTAATTCTTTTATTTTATTTATGCAATATCATTTACATTTTCTTCATATCCGCAATCCTCCAAAGCCAGAAGACCACACAAAAATATTCTTAATTAAGCCAACAAAGGCCTACTCGAGAAAAAAGAAAAAAAAAAGGATTATTTTATACCTTGAGTATAGTATATATTTCTTAAATAGTGATCATAGAAATCAAATAGCAAAATTAATAAAAATAAAATAAGATTTTCATTAAAAAAAATTTAAAAATATCATATCAAGATAAAGAGACACACAATAGAATTAAGTATTGAGTACAAGTATTAGTTGCAAAAAAAAAAAAAGAAAAAAAGAAAAATGGGTCATGATATTCACGAGGGTCAAACGGGTTGACCCTAACCCGACCTATATATTATTCCGGTTGGATTGTGCGGGTCATATGTGGGTTAGGCCGGGTTGGCTTATGCCAGCTCTAGCGAAAACTATGATCAATATTTTTGCTAAATCACCCAATGGTTTTGAAATCTTCAGCTTTATTTGTATAGTTTTAATAGAAATATAAAGTTAAGAACGGTTGCTTTCCATCGGGGTCCCAAAATTGCCAGTTGAGACACATGGCATATCAGTAGGGTCTACTGGCCCTATTAGATGCACAGGTGGATTTAAAGTAAAGATATGCCAAAAATTAGCCCCATTAATTAGTTTTAGCCATCTGATTGGAAATTATGAAACCAAGGGCCTGAAACAAAATGAAATATTTTCCAACGTACTTATAATTACATTAGGATTGTATAGAGATGTTTGATGCCTCGATCGGGCCCAATAGCAGGATGTGGTGGGATTATGGGACCAAAGTTTTTATGGGACCCTCATAACCAAGGCCTAGATTGGTGTTTGGCAATATGGTGTGGCTATTGCTATCAGTCTAATACAACTAGGCATGGTTCAAAATTGTGGTCGCGGTCGTCAGCGCGATCGACCCAAAAAAACCTTTATGATGTGGCATTGCATCGCGATTCGCACTCATGACGGTCAATTGCGGTGTATGAATTCTTATTTTACAACAAGAAAAACTAAAAATCCAAAAAAAAAAAAAATACAGGATATTATAAAATGGTAGAAAACAATGTTCTTTTCCATTAATATTAAACATCTTAAAGAAAAATAACAGTCCTCCTATGTCATAACATTCTGTATCGCTTCTATTTAGCCTTTTACTATTAAATATGCTGTGTTTTAGTGTTTAACATTTTGCCCTATTCTCATAATTGTTAGGGATTTTGTGTGTCGCAATTTGATGGATGCATGTTCATTTTAACATCATCTGAATTTTTATTCATGCATTGATTTTATAAATCTTGAAATCCTGAGATTTCTCATGCATGGTTTTATGACTTTGGATCTTCATTTTTCATGCATGTTTTGGTTTTAAAACTTGAATGTATAATCATGACATTTTGATTTTAATCATGCTCTCATAATTAAATTAACAATCTTAGGCATGTTAGGCTCATGTTTTGAAAATCATTTTTGACATGATTGAAATATGAATCTAAACATGATTTCCATGGCCCATAACTCCCACTAGAAAAAAGATTTGGATGATCATTAATTAAAAAAAAAAAAATTGCTACAGTAATTTTGATTTTTTTTTTTTTTATAAATTGAAATCCAGTTTCAAGGGCTTAAGTGGATTTTTTGAAGAGGACTTTGAGTGAACCTTTGAAGTTGTTTTAAAGTCCAAAACAAGGGGCCGGAATGAGTTGAGATGCATGGCTACAGGACCAATGGAAAGCCAGAATGCTTGGATCAAATAGGTAAACCTTTCCAAGTTAGCATTGTTTTCCATAAACATTGATTTACTCATGCTTATGCAAACTTTTGTTTTTCTAACATACCATGATTTCTATCATTCAATGTGCTCTAGTTAGTTGTTTTCCAAATCTTGAACACCTAGTTATACTTGTTTGCATTTGAAAATAACATTGCTCATGCATCACATAGTTTGAAACTTCACAACTTGCCTAGCCTAGATAGTAATATCTTTTACAAATTGTTTTAACATGTGATTAGCATTCTTACCTCAATAAAACACTTTTATGTTTATCACTTTCAAATGCTTGCTGCATACATAGGTGAGCTACAATTTTAAATTTGATTGAGGATATCATGCATAGACATTGATAATTAATCCACTACTAGAAAAAATGGTTTTTATATCTGCTAAAAACCGATATAAAAGACCTATTATATCGGTTTTTCAGTAAACTTCAAACCGATATAAGTACCCCCGATATAATAAACAACTATAAACGATATAATATGTATATTATTTCATATCGGTTTTTGGACAACTGATGTCTTTTGAACCTGAAATTATAACACATATTACTGTAAAACTGATATAAAAAAAGTGAAATCGATATAAAAAAATATTTATAATATCGGTTTTCGGAGAACTGATGTGTTTTGAAACTGAAATTATAACATACATTACTATAAAACTGATATAAAAAAGAGCGAAACCGATATAAAAATTATTTATAATATCGGTTATAAAGGGCTTTGTTGTATCGGTTTTTTTGGATTGTATTATATCTTTTGTTCCATAACCGATTTAATATTATATATGTATTTTTTTTTTATAAATAGTCATTCTAAAAAGGGTCAGGTGTGGCGGCTAGCCGCCCTTTGCAAGGGGGCTAGCCGCCAGACCCACGGTCAGCTTTCCAGTAAGCATTTTTTTTCAGGATGATTTTCTCTGCTTCATGCGGCTAACCGCCAGTGCACCTACGGCTAGCCGTAGTGCTAACTGTGGGATTACGGTTTGATTTCCAAAGACCAGTTTTTTCAGAACCATCTTGCGGTCACCCCTGCGGTTGTCTCACGGCTAGCCCCCAACTTTTCTTACGGCTAGCCGTGAGCCATCCTGATTTGAATTTTCTAACCGTTATTTGAAAGCGGCTAGCCGCTGGTCTAAAGTAACTCATTTCTTCAAAAAGTAAAACACTCACAAAAATTATCTACGATGGAAGCATTCAACTTGCAGACCAATCAAAAACTACATTGACAAAAAAAAATATAAGTGTTTAGGATTCACAATATAAACATCTACTAGAAGGGCAAAAGCAAGACACTACAACATATCTCAAAAAAAAAAAAAAACCAATTATATGATATTAAAATACATGCAAGGAAAAAGAGTTAAAATTCATTTATCGAACTCACCTGCAAAGGAAACAATCAAGACCATGGAGGCGCTCCTGCAACCAATATCAGTAATATAGAAAAAAAGGAAAAAGTCAACCTCATTTCATAGGAGTGGAAAAGGTAAAGATGTAGTCCATTAAATAGATAATTTAAAAGCACTTACAAGTCCTATAAGAATTTCAAGACAAAGTATGACAAAACTTTAGTTGCGGACTGAGGAAACAAGAAGTTTAACTCCCTGCAAAAAAATCCATGCAATGTATGCTTAGAGAGAGAGAGAGAGTTGAATATCAAAACAAAATAAATTTAAGTTGTTATCATCCTACAGCCTTGGCCTCATCCATCAACCTTGAAACTCCATGTCTAGGCTCCACCTGATCACCGAAAACAACTGACATGCATACAAACATCTTCCTCATCCTCACCAAAAAGAAGAATAATAAAGCTAATATAATTTATCAGATAGTGAGACATAGTAAATAATTCCAACCGCTAAATTTTTTTAAAGTATAAATTAAAAAATTAGAAAAGATCCAAAAACAAAAGAATGATAATATGAAGAACAAATGCTCACCTTACTATAGGCAGAACTCTGACATGGGACAGAGTACAAAACCAAAAGATTCACATTGGTAAGTTCAAACTAAAACAAACAGACATGTATCAAAGACAACAAAGCAAGAAGAAATAAATTTCAGCAGAATTAAGGAACTTAACGCCAAAAAAAAAAAAACTACAAAAAGATATAGAACTTGAATCCATGCATCTTGAAAGGGCTCAAGATTTAAACACAATAAGGCTAAAGGAAAGGACAAACACCAAGTCCTCTACAACCCCACCCACACTCTGTCCTATTCCTAAAGGGTTTCATGCAAAAGAAGATCGAAGTGTGATTCAGAGGGCATGTATTAAAA
The DNA here is from genome assembly GCA_038049695.1 of Cinnamomum chago. Classification (NCBI taxonomy): domain Eukaryota; kingdom Viridiplantae; phylum Streptophyta; class Magnoliopsida; order Laurales; family Lauraceae; genus Cinnamomum; species Cinnamomum chago. The sequence goes on from CP142457.1 coordinate 37,078,979, forward strand.
TTGGGAACAAAGAAAGCAGAAAGATTGTACAGCCTTCTCATTCTACTCATCATGTGTCAAACTTGTGCCTTCATCTTCATATCAGCATTATCCTTCTCTTTCTTCTATCTCCTCACTTTTTCTCCCTTCATATCAGCAAAGGCTTCTATGTTAATGATTATGGAAGAAGATCGCCTAAAGAACTTGAGAAAAATCCAAACCACCCAAATCAGGTGAGGACTCGGGCAAGGGTCCCACCTAAACAACAAAGAGCACACAATAACACTCAAGAAGAACAGAACATGCATTTACAATCTATGATACTTATTTGTCAATAAAATGAGATCTAAAGGGCTCCATATGAACAGAGACGCATAGATAGGTATAGTTGGTTTCATGATATATATGCAGTGGGGTTCAGCTTTGAGAAAAACAAATGATGTGTACTAGATTTTTCATGATAATAAAATCACAATACTTCCCACTAAAACATGAACAATCTGCAACACTTTTGTGACAATCAAAGATGTGAAATAATCATGGGATAAAAGTAAGCAGGGATGCATTTTCAGAACCATGGAACTAATACCATTAAGAAATTAAAAACCATATTTATTAAAAAATATAATTAAACTTAATGGTTATATTTTAACATTTCTGGCAGTTGTAAATGCTAGAGGCTAGCCTTCAACTTCTGGAGGCTAGCCTCCAACTTCTGGAGGCGGCTAGCCGAACCAAGTTGGAGGCTAGCCTTCAACTTCTGGAGACTAGCCTCCAACTTCTGGAGGCTAGCCTTTAACTTGGAAGCGGCTAGCCGAATAAAGTTGGAGGCGGCTAGCCTCACCAAGTAAAATCAAATTAATCTTCATCTCTACTGATCACGAACATAAATCAAACCTTGAAACCAACTTGTCTAAAACAAAAATCTCAACTAACTTGTCCAAACGAAAAAATCCCCAAGAAAAAAAAAAGTTTCAGGCACGTAGTCTTATGAATGATGAAGAAAGAGGAAGGAAAAACCCAAATCCCTATTGATCTATTACAAATCACAATGCAAAATCATCCATTTGATATGAGTTTCTCTGAGTCATATTCTTTTAGAAATAGAAATAGACAGAGAAGAAGAATACAAAAATTAAAAATCATGAAAAATTAAATGCAATCATGCTAACATTATGCATTTTGGGGGTTTACTTGGATAGTCCTCACTGAAATGCAGCGTGATGGGGAAAAAATCCACCCTCCTAGTCAGTCCCTTGCTTGCCAGGGATCCCAATATTAGCCAAACCAGCTCCCTGTCAAGCAATCACATTACACCTTAGAAACCCAAATACTCAACCCTAAATAAAATCTTAAATCCAGACTTTTAATCAAAACATTAACAAAACCCAACACAGAAACCCCAAAAAAATCCATCAGATTTAAGAACCACAAAGCAAATCAACGAAAACCCCAAGAACCCACTCACAATCCTCCGAAACGTGATCTCAAATCTGAGCTCCGGATCCAACCCATGTTCAAGGATGTCACCCCCACCATCCGATTTCTTCCCAGCGTAACCAGCTGGGCCGCAGCTGCCATTGCTCGTGCAGGGCCGTTGCCGATCGAGAAAGAGAGAGAGATAGAAATAGCAGAGAGAAAGAGTGAGAGTGAGCGAGAGAGACAGGGAGAGCAGAGAGAGAGTAGAGAAAGCGAGAGTGAGAGAAGAGCAGAGAGAGCGAGAGTGAGGAGAGAAGAGAGTGAGTGAGAGGAAAGAGCGGTTTTTGGAGGGAGAGAGAGCGCTGGGAAAAAAAAAGGAGGGAAAGAACGAGTGAGCCCGCGCGGGGAGCAGCATAATAAGGGATTTTAAAACCGATGTAAAATCATTGTGTATATAATATCGGTTTCATAATAACCGATATAAAATATGTATATATAATATCGGTTTCATAATAACCGATATAAAATATGTGTATATAGTATCGGTTTTATAATAACCGATATAAAATATAGAAATTAATATCATATATTTTCTAACCGATATTATATATAGAGATTATTATGTCGGTTCCTGTGTAACCGATATAAAAAAATTTTGACCGATATAAAAAAATATTAACCGATATAAAAAACCTTGACTGAAGATATTATATCGGTTATATGAAAAACCGATATAGGGCAGTTTTTGTAACCAATATAAAAAACCTTTTTTTTCTAGTAATGATCCTTGCATTTTTTTTGAGTGTATGTTTGATTTGTACTTTCACTTTCATATATGCCTATTCTAGAGGCATTGTATTGTGCTCAATTTATAATCTCATCAAGTGTATTGTTGACACTATCTAAAAAGATAAACCTTATGGTACATAGTTTTTGCTTAGCCTAAAAATGCATATTTTAAGGTTATTGCTTAGCCTTTTAAAAGCATATTGTAAAGATTATTGTAAAGGTTATTACTTAGCCTTGAAAAGCATATTTTATAGTGGAATGCAGGTGGAGTGTAGAAACACAAACCAAGAGTGGATGTAGGCATTTTGGCCGAACCACTATACATCATTGTGATGTGGTCGGTGTCTATGATGACTCTTTTTCTTGTATGCTTCTGCACTTTATTTTCATTATCATTGCTTGTGCTTGATTGCATAAAGAAGTTAAAATTTAGCATAATTGGCTTAAAAATTAAGCTCACCCTATTCACCCCCCCTAGAGTTCGGATCCTGAACTTTCAATTGGAATCAGAGCCTTGGTGCTCTTGATTAGGTGCAAAAACCTTGAGTTAGAGAACCCTAGTATTTTGCTTTAATGAAGATTATCATAATGGATTCCCTTTTAGTTGAAAATGAAAATCCCCCTTCTAGTCCTCTCCTTCCAACAATTGAAGATATAAACATTGAAATTAATAAATCTCCATTGTAATTAAAATAAGAAAATGATGATTATATGGATTAAGAAAAAGCCTTCATTTAATTGTTTGAATTTAGTAAAAAAAAACCTTGCTAAGAAAAATGACACATTAAGGCTAGATTTAAATCATGTTAAAAACCTTCAAAAGATCAACTTAGAAATCAAGAAGTCATAAAAAGTTTGGAATATAAGTTGACTAATTCTGAAAACAACCTATCTAATGCTCAAAGTGAAATAAAAGAATTAAAGATAGGTTGTGATGAATTTCAAAAGGTAAAACCAAAATTAATTGAGCTTAATGAAAGCAATCTTAAGGGAATTGAAAATGAACTTATAAAATAAAAAACTGAAAATCCATCCCTTAAAGAACAAGTACTCGACTTGAAAGGTACAAACAAAAATTTGAGTACAAGTTTACCCAAGGTGAAGAGAAATTTAAAAAATTACTAAAACCGAGTAAATCTCTAAGAGATAGGACCGGACATTATTACGATACGAATGTTTCTCACAGTCCAAGGATCTCAACTATATTTGTGAAAATTGAGCCCTCCTTCTCTAGTACTCAATCATCTTTGCCCAAAATTACATAACATTATTGTGGTATCAAATGACATTTCAGGTTTGAGTGCGAACTAAGAAAATGTCACTTGTTTAAACCCCTCTATGAGCTTAAGAAAGTAAAATCAAATCTTATGAAGGGTAGGACAATCAAAACTAAGGAAGACTCTAAGAAGCTCGGACAAGTTAAACAAATTCAAAATGAGTCTCCTAAGATTGATTCTAAAAAGGATAAACAAGTAAAACCAATTATAAAAGAATCTATAAAAGAGAAGCTTCTCAACATTCGTCCCTTAACTTAGAAAATGAAAGAACTTTTGAAGAAAGTAGAAAAGTTAAACTTGAAATTCAAAAGACTAAAAGAGGGAGGAAATAAGAAAAGAAATGATCGAGAAGAGTAAAAAAAAAAACCTCACCAACCTTTAAAGACTAATCACTAATCTAAGGTTAAAACTATTAAATCTCAAAGTCTTGGTGAAAAGTTTAAACCTAAGATTTCACAAGTAAAACCTCAAAGTGTTGGTGGGACATCAAAGTTAAACAACCAAAGGTAACCTTCTCAAGACCTTAGGTGGATCCCCAAAATTAGATGCTTAGAAAACCTCTAAGGCTTTGAAATTTGTTGAACAAACCTATTCTTATAGTTATATCTTTTTTCGGTCACGGTAGATTTGCATTTTGATCTCATATAGTTATATCTCTTGAAATGCGAATTTCTTTGTGATGAGCTTTATAGTAAAATATTTTCTCAATGATCAATTGATTTCATTTTCAAAAGCTTTATAGTTATATCACGTTGTCTTTAAAATCGGTTGATTGTAATTTGCTAGAGTCTATAGTCATATCAATAGATGCTTTGAAAAAAGAGTTTCCATGGATTTCTCAGTTATATATCTTTTTAAATGGAAACTATTTTTGCTAAAAATCAATTTGTACTTGTGATAAATAGTCACATCTTCTGAAATGCAAATTGGGTTTGTTGTTGTGTCATTCATAGTACGGAATGGAATGATTTGCTAAACTATTTCCATCATTTTAAAATGCAAATTATTGTTGTTAATTACCATCTATTTCGCTGAAAATGAGTTTTTTAAAGAATATGTTCAAAATAATCTGTGCCCACAATTTAGAAAGATTTCTAAAAATACTGCTAGAAATGATGCTATTAGGTTGTGGCAAGTGAGAAGGAAAATATTAAAAATTAATTTGCAGACATTCCTTGTAGAATAGCTATAACTATAGATATATGGTCATCTAGAGGAGATGAAAGTTATCTTTGTTTTACTGCAAATAACATAGATGCAAAATGGGTTATTAATAAATCAATAATTAGTTTTGCTAAACTTGATTGGCCAGTTCCCTTATTTTGGAAAAACTAGATGAACATAATATTAAGGATAAAGTTATAGCTGTAACTTTAGATAATGCAACAAATAATATAATGGTTATTGAACTAATGAAATTGCAGATGTCCCTTGCATCTTTGATAGAGAGTATCATCTTCCAAAACAAATGTGTATATCACATCTTAAATCTCATTGCAAGAGTTAGTTTAAAGCATATTTCCAATGTAATAGAAAAAATTAGAGAAATTGCTAAATATATTTTTTGTTCCGCACAAAGAAGACAGTTATATTTAGGAATATGAGTGAGGCATATTCTATCAGCTATAAAAATACCCAAAGATGTTGAACATAGATGGAATTCTACGTATGATTTGTTAAGTAAGGAAATTGATAGAAAAACAATTTTGAATGAATATTATGCTTTTAATGCACAAGATTTGTTAATGACTGAGGAACATTGGGAGTTGTGAGCCCTTATAAGAGATTTATTATAAAAATTTTATACTGCAACATTATTTTTCTTCGGGGTGTTTTATCCTACATCTAATGGAGCTTTAAAGTCTCTTTTCGAAATTAGTGTATAATTTAAAAGATTTAGAGATCATTTTTTACTTAAAGACATTGTTAAAAAAATGGAAGAAAAATTTAACAAATATTGGAGAGATGCTCCAATGACATTTTGTTTAGCAGCTACATTAGGTCCTAGGTTAAGAGTAACTGGTGTACAGTTTTTCATTAAAGAAATAATTAATAATATGGACCGCTAAGATTTAGATACTTTTTCAAATATAAAGAAAAAATTACAAACACTTTTTTTTATTTTATTGTGACCAATGGGTACAACATGGGTACAATGGCCTCTCAACAAGTCCAGCAATTGGTTGAGTTGGAGAGTTGGGTGGGATATGTTTTATAATAGACTGGGCGAGAAAGAGGGCATGAAAAACTAAAAAAAAAGACTGGCTATGCAGTGGTGCATGATTCCCATATCGGAAACATGCAAGCCCTGATCCTGTGTATATAAGTACGGCTTGGTCTTAACCCCATGTGAGGCCTTTTAAAACGTGCTGTAAGATTTGATTGAAATCCAATGAGACAAAGTGGACAATATCATGTAGATAGTGAGTCCGGATCGTTACAGAAGATATTAGAGCCGATGACGGTTCATGACATTACAAGTGGACCTGTATCGTTGCAAGTGTAATTGCAGGAATATATGAAAATATAATAATAAATGAGATAATTTGAGTAATAAAGAAAAAATTGATTTATAAATTTAACGAGAGTGTGGGCAGAATTTTAACCGTACGTTGCATTGCCCATACATAAAATAATTCCTTGGAGGTGAATAGACATACGGACAACAACGTGAATCGAAAAGCATGGATTTCATCACTCAAAAGTACAATTGGTAACATTAACATAGTAACAAGGTTCTCATCAAAAGTGTTCTCATCAAAGATCCACACTTTGATTTCAAAGTCTTGACTTAATGGTTTCCAAAGATTCATACGGTGTTGATGGAATCACAAAGGAAATAAAAACGAATAAACCACACGAAATAGTTACATAACTAGGTGAACTGACTGCGGAATTTCTAGAATTTGACATGTAGTTGATTTATGAATTTTGATTTTATCAAAGAAGACCAAAATCAGTTGGTTCAACTTGAAAACGAAAACTCACTTAAAACACACTTTATGTAATCTTTCTCAAAATTAATAAAGGAAGATAAATACTTTTAAAGTGCTGCTAAATGTAGACTGATTGTTGCTCTCCACACTCTGCACTCTTTTATGACCATATATACCCCAATATAAAATTAACCAAGAGGACATCTCTTCTTCTCAACTTCTTTCTACACCTACCTACTCTCATTCCCAACCCCATCCACCCCAACCACCACCGCCCCCTCCGGCAACATCGCTAGAGGGAGAGGGAGAGAGACAAGGGGACAGAAAGTGGGCGGACGGCAGCGGGCGAGAGGGAGAGTTGAGAATGAGGGGGAGAAGGGGTGTGCCGAGAGCAATGGGGTTACCATATGTTACGGTATTTTGGGAAAAACAGGGTTTGTAAGTAGTAATTGTGGGGAGTGTAGAGAGTACCAGTGTGGAGAGAGGAAAAACTATCGTACATGCAACAGCTCTCTACTTTTAAGTTTTTACAGATTTTCAAAGACAATATAGGTCTACCAAAAACTAGTTTTTTTTTTTCCAAAAACATGGTTTTGGCAGCTCATTCTAGGAAATTCATAGAAAATTCTATAGAACTCGGTAAAATACTATTCCAAATGGGTTCGTTTGGCGACTCAAAGATCTACAACTTTCATGAGACACCGAAAATCGGATCCTTACTAATTTTGATTGATTACTGATTTAGCAGCCGGTATAGTTACTGCCAAGCTGGTTTCGATTGGTGTTACAAATGCAAGTAAGGTTTGATCATGAAGAAATAATTTCTAGCAAACCATAGGTGTTTTCTAAAACCATCAGAAAGATATCTCAAATACTATTTTTCCTGGAATTATTTGAGATCGTTTAGTATCTTTTTAAAACCTAGTTGAATAGGACTAATGTGCACAAAAAATTTTGAAATGAAAGTTTTACAGGGTTTCACTAAAGCAGGTGTAACTTGATGGCCCGAAATCGAAACGGTGCAAATTCATATTGCTGAAAAGATCTTTTAATTATGAATAAAACCAATACAAATTTGTTTTCTAAGACAGATTTCAAGTTAAAACTGTGGGAAAAGGGGCTGGTGATGGATCATAAATTGTGAAAATATGGAAAGCAAATCATTTTGTGCACTGAATTGAAGAATTCAAAAGACGGATATCGAGGGAGATGTAAAACAGATCTAATACATGCCCTGGAGCATAAGTTTAACATAAAACACTTCTTATTCAGATTTATCAAAAAGAGACACAAAAGATTGCATAGGGCACAATTATAGGCATGATGGAAATATGAATCGTCACATGGAATCAGATCTACAACATTCCGACCGTAGGATCTTGACTAAAACAATACCCAAATCTAAGGATCCGTGCTGGATCTGCAAAATCAAACATGGATCTAACTGTATAACACAAAAACAATGAAAATAAACTTGCATACACGATCAAGATCTCTTTCGTATAAAATTAGATTCCATCCAATAGTTTCGTACACTAGCACAAAGGTGTGAATTTGATCATAACTTCCCAATGAAAGGTTCAAATACAAAGATTCATGTGAAACATCAATAGGATATAAGATCGTCAAGGAAAATAGGGGACTTATTCAACAGTCTACATGATCTATACCATTCAAATAATAATCGAAGATTCTAGGTGAGCTATGTCACATTTCAGTCCTGAGATTACTTGGGGTAATCCCGGGAGTGTGACATACGTGCTCCCACGAATGTCACACATACCTCGAGTTAGGTCCGAATCACGAAGGATAAAACAGTCACTTCACATATGTGAGAATTGCTCACTAACATCCGCCATTTCACATTTTTAGTGCGGAAGTCCGTATAACAGTAATATCAGAGCGTGACGGTCCACTAAAGTTCCATATATACATACAAAATGTCAAGTTCATTTCACTGAAATGTAGAGAATACCCAAAAACCACCCTACAAAAGTTATATGAAAGATACATGACATACATACAATTTCCAAATATTTCACAAGTACCACCATGACAATCATAACAAAAGGTAACGTAAGATGGCACGATGTGACTTTCCAAAAAGAACCTAAAATAGAAACCATAACTCTCTCCGAACGGAGGACTAGAGGAAGTCTTCCACAGTCCACTCTTCTAGTCATGGAGGAACCTCTTGGGTCTCCTCAAGGGCGGGAGTGATAGCTGCGTATGTGACACCAATGATAGCATTGTCAAAATAATAATTCAGTAAAGTATAAGCAATTTATAAACCAACACGTGTTGTATCAAAATAGGAATAATGACAGGTGATTAACAAGAGATCAAACAATAGTCTACTAAGCAAATTGTGCATTATGAATTAATCATGCTTTACAAATTATAGATCGAGAGACTCATTTTACTAGTTGGCTACTACCTTGGCTCTATCCTCTCTGTAGGTGCCTAAAAATTACAGACTTGGTTAGGAGGGGATCAAACTCTCAATTTGATTATTTGGGAAAGAATTATCCTCCTGCAACCTGAAAGGGAAAGCAAAGACAAATGTCAGAGCCCCTGGCTGTAGGCAGCCGAAGGCACTCCGATACCTGAGTTAGTTCGGTGACTGAACTGAGGAGGAGTGAATGGAGGAAAAGAAAGAGAATGTGAATGTCTCTTCTTGCATACCTTTGGTGGTTTTACCTCATGCATATATATAGGCATGAGAGTTGACTCTTGGGGCAGAGTCCCATTAGACCCCTCCTGAGTGGAGGTAGGTAAAAAGGGGAAGTCTCATCAACCTACATTTCGCCTCATGAGTGGGGGTAGGTGACGGTATTGTCCCATCTGGCCATGCCTCAATGGCTGCGAATGTGACCGTGAGATAAGGCTGGCTACTTATCTAGGTCTGGCGCTCAATCTTTCTGCCAGCTTCACCGTTGTACCTTTACGGCAACGCATTTATGGCTGAAGGACAGCAGAGGCCGAGATCAGGTTAGGGCCAAGACCGAGACGTGCTTTGCAGATATTTTTACTGGGATGGGCTTTGGGATCTTTCCAGGCTGGCACTCCTGCCGAGCTGGGTAAGACCGAGATCGAGAATTATCCTGGCATTAAGAAATGCCCCCACACAATTGCCCCCTAGCTTCTGACCTTTTATAATTTTCATATTCTTTGAGGTCGGGAGCTAAAAATGATAGAACATTTTGCGCCCAGGTTCCATCTCGGTACTAATCGCTCACGTCCGCTGGCGTCTGATGCTTATCATGATGCCACTTCGTCTGCCCGAGGCAATAAATGGCGTGTCATTATTATTTCGTCTGGCTGAACACGCGAACGTTGCTTCATATGCCCGGGGAGACTAATAGTGCATCAGAATTATTGCGGGGGATGAACTGGCGATGCCACATGTCATCTTCTAGCTGGTTGCTGCTTCTACCGAAGCGATGCGTGGAGAGTTCGAGGCAACGCTTCGCACGCGTGCTTTTAAGAGGCGCCTCTTCCCTCTATAAATAGGGATGCCCCTTCTTCCGTTTCTTACTTTTGCTTTTGCTTGGAAGAAAACTTTGCTGGAGAAGACCTTCTACCGAGATTAGAACTTAGCGAATCCGAAGATCCCCGTTCTCGAACCCTTTGCTTCCTCTCTGTGAGTCTTCTCCTTCCTTATCTTTCCTTGCTCCGTTCGTCTTTGTCTAGGGTTTTTGTCTTTCTTTTTAGGGTTTCTACCCCAATGTCTTATAGACTTTCGAATCTCGTCCTTCCCTGCTTCCCGACCTTTCTAGTTTTTAGAAATGGAGATTTACAGTCACTGAGTAGAGAACCCCCAAGCTCTGGAGGGGAATAAGAATACGTACAAGATACCAAATGACATTCTGCTGAAGTCCGCCGACCTCCAGGGTAGTTTTGATGGCCATACTTATTTCAGAAATTGGATGCCCTTTCCTTTGGTGGCAATAACCGAAGGCGAGGTCAAATTCCCCATCCACCCCCGTCTTCAATCGTGCTTGAGCGTTTGGCGGCTCTGCCCCTTTTCAATTAATGCCCAATGGTTTCAAGATAATCATAGGTGTCGCCGAGCTCAATGAGATCCTCGGTATTAACCTTGGTGTGCACGACATCGAGGATGTCTACGACATCTCTAAGTCCGTAAGGGGCGAGGACTCATACTACCTCCGGGTAAAGGCGAAACGTCGACCCCTGATTAATGCTTTGGAGGACTCAAGCAAATATGCTGGGGACGACCGCCTGCTTGTCTCAGGGAATTAGGAGTTCGGTCCGACCGAGACCGAGGCGGCAAGGAGAATTCAGGTTCCTCGGAGACCTGGGACCCCTCCGAGTAAATATTCACTTCCTCTGAGGTACTGCATTTGCTATACCACTGTTCTACCGAGCTGATGTTTTCTTATCTATCTTTTGTGCAGGCGTCCAGCGAAGAAGGAAAGAAGTCAACCTAGACCGTTGGAAAAGGAACGAGGCTTGGTTCCAGAAGGTATACCAGTACCACGGTCATAGCGACCGAGCTGCCTTCTCTCTGCTCGAATACACGCCGAGGTACCAGTCCTACATCAAGAGGACGACCGAGCTCCCTACCAAGCCGATAGGGGAGGTGGTGCTTGCTCTCACCGAGGCCAGCGGGAGAGTGTCTTTGGGCGCCGAGGCTTCTTCTTCAGTGGCTGACCCTGCGGGTTCCGACCCGGTCAAGGCCGTTGAAGCCTGTTCTTCCTCCCCAAACCTAGAAAAAGAAGAAGAAGAAGAAGAAGAAAGAGAAGAAATGGACGGGCAACGAACTCCTATCACTGATTTGGCCGCCGTCATCTTCAAAAGCAGAGGTCCGCCGTCTCCAAAGCGCCCCTCCAGCTGGTCTGGCGCCGCTTCCGGGTCCTCACTGGCGCCCCCTCCGGTCCTTCGGGTGCAACCGGGGCCTTGTCCTCCGCTCGGAAGAAGAGTGCCCAAGGCCCTTATCAGGAGAAGAGGGGCAGGTCGGAGGACCCAATCAAGGAGACTTAGTAGCGGGCGACCAAAACTGGAAAGGAGGGGGAGAGGCCTCCACTCGAAAAAAGGCCCCGGGTGGAGGGTGAGTCGGAGCAGACCTCTGGGTCGGCCTTGGAGAGCCAGCATGCCGAGCCACCCCACTTCAAGCCCGACCTCCAGCTCGAGCCCGACCGATTTCTGAGTGTAGAGGATCGAGTAGGGGCCGGCGCTGAAGTCATTGCAGCACTTTCCAAGGCTTGTGCTCTCCTAAAAGATATGAGAGGCACAATAAAGCCGAGCAGCTGAGTTTGCTTCTGTCGTCGATAAAGGCGTCGATTGAGGTGAGTTTCTGTCTTTTATATAAGTATTGTACCTCGGCCGCTTGTCTGACGTGTTTTCCTATTTCACAGAACGTGCAGCGGTTGCAGGTGGTGGTGGATAGAGTCGACCAGAGTGCAGCAAGGTTCAGCGAGCTGGAGGGTGAGAAGAGGAAGATGGGAGCGGCCCTAAAAGCTAGCGCCGAAGAGTTGAAGAAGGCGGAGGGGAGGAACGCCGAACTCGCAGTAGAGCACCAAGCGGCGAAGACCGAGATCATCAAGTTGCGAGTTGAGACGAAGCATTTGAAGGGTGCGGCCGAGGCCAAAGTAAAGAGGGTGCACGAATTAGAAGGCGAGCTGGCGAAGAAGGAGACCGAGCTGGCAAAGAAGGAACTCGAGCTCGAGTCCTTAAAGGAGCGGGCTGAGGCCGAATCCTCTTCTCGGGCCGAGGTCGCTCGTGCTTACAAGGAAGGAGTGGATTGGGCGACAACAGAATATATGGCTCAAATTAGGAACCTGAGCCCGCTGCTGTATGAAATGGGATGTAGAGATGCGCTGAAGAAATATGAGGTTTCCGAGGACCATCTCATTTTTGAGAATATGCCCAAGTTCCAGCCTGCCTCGTCCGATCCCGAGCCAGAGTCTGCCTCCAATCCTTCCGAAGCCCCTCTTGAGGCCTCGAGTCCTCTTCCTCCGCCCGTAAATCCAGTTGAAGGCGCTCAAGTCTGCCCCACGCCCGAGACTCCTGGTGCCTCCGGTCCTCTTCCTCCCATCCCTCCTACTGGTGAGGCCGCAGCAGAGGGCGCTTCTAAAAAATGATGTATCTTTTTTCTATAACCCTAGGATGTTGTGATTGATTCTTGTATTCTCATTTTTTTAGAAGATTTGTAATAAATACTTCCATTTAATGAAATAAAAATTTTTTCCTTCGGATCTTTCCTCTGTCTTTTTAAGTGACAGAGGTTGGTTCTGTAACCGGAAGGATGTGAGTTCGGTATAAGAATATAATAAACGAGTTTGGTTTTATAACCGGAACCGTTAAATAATTATTGAGCAACCTTGTAACCGGAAGGAAGTTAGTTTAATCAAACTTGGTCTAAAGGTCCTATAACTTAGCATTTTGCTTGGCTAGTTTCACAACTGGGTCGTAGTGTCGAATTCGATAACTTGGAGAGCTAATTTCACAACCGAACTAAAAAGTACACCGAGTTCCACAACTGGGCGATTTAGATGGCTAGTTTCATAACCAAGCTAAAAGATGGTTGATCTTGTGACCGAACCCTTGTCTGGCTGGTTCCACAACCAAGCTCAGGCAGTTGGTTCCATAACCAAGCTAAAAAATGGCTGGTCTTGTGATCGAACCCTTGTCTGGCTAGTTCCACAACCAAGCCCAGGCAGTTGATTCCATAACCGAGTTGAAATTTACGCCGAGTTCCGTAACTTGGCGATTTAAATAGCTGGTTCCATAATCGAGTTGAAAGAGGTTGGTACCGTGACCGAGCCTTTGTCAGGTTGGTTCCATAACCGAGCCCAGGCAGCTGGTTCAATAACCGAGCTGAAGATGGCTGGTCCTGTGACCGACCCGAGACAGCTGGTTCCATAACCAAGCTGAAGATGGCTGGTCCTGTGACCGAACCGAGGCAGCTGGTTCCATAACCGAGCTAAAGATGGCTGGTCCTGCGATCAGGCCGAGTTCCACAACTTGAAAGCAACGAGGCACATCTTTATAAGAGTCTCATTCATTGATTCAATAACTGAGTACATTTCCGAAGTAGTATTTCTTGAGATGCGTGGCGTTCCATGGTCATGGTAACTCTCTACCATCCATGCTTTCGAGCCTGGAAGCTGATTTCCCGGCTGCCGAGATCACTTTAAATGGCCCGTGCCAGTTTGGTGCGAGCTTGCCTTCATTAAGATTATTGTCTGTTGGAAGTGTCTTAGACACCTCATTTTGGCCCCCTATGATAGCCTTAAACACTTATCATACATAATGATGCCCCCATTTCACCCATAATTGAATGGTTAATGGCATAATTCAAATTAATTAATGACGATGAAGATGCTTGTTGATAATTTTAGACTTAATTCGACGATTCATAAAAATTGTGAGAGAAAAGGCCAAATTGCGTCTGGATCTTGAGTTCAACCCATTATTCAAACAAGGAATGGACTACAACGCTATCCAAGCCCCTTCCAAACTACATAGAACACACTCATGTTGTTCCTAAAGAGATTACACATAGTTTGCCTAAGTACAATACGATTAACATGAATTAAGAGGTTAGAGTCATTGATCCAAGTATCCCTTACTTTTCCTAACCTCTGACCATTAGGAACTATAGACCACAAGATTCTACGGTCTGAGAGTTTTCCGATGATATATAGAACGTCCAATTCCGACCAACAGATCAAAAGATATGGCCCTCGGAAGACTACGCAAATGATCCCGCACCAGGGACACACTGGCGCGCCCAAGTTCCAAACTGCACTTGGGCGCACACACAGGTGTGCCCAGGTTCCAAGGTCACACTTGGGTGCACACACAGGTGCGCCGAAGTCCCTGGTTACACTAGAACACACTTTAGTGCACATTTAGGTTGGTTCCGCTCCACTCTTCAGAGTTTCGACCCAATCTCAATCTGAAAACAATCCAAAACCAAACCCCAAGCCCATTCGACCCAGAAGATAACATGGGCGCACACACAGTTCTAAAATCCACTTGGGCGCCCCCACAAGTGCGCCCAAGTCCAATTTCCTCTATTTTAGTCCAAATTCAACTCAAAGACAACCCGAACCAAACCCTAGGTCAACTTAACCCCAAGTCCCTGTCATTTCCCGACCTCTGATCATTATGATGTATGGACCAATAGATCCTACATTTTAAGAGCTTTCCAACGATATGTGGAACGTCCAATTCTGACAAACGGTCCAAGAGTTATGGCCCACGGAAGATTGCCCTAACGGCCCCCCACTAGAGACATACTTGGGCGCCACCCTAGGTGCGCGTGCGCCCAAGTCTCAGCCTATGCTTGGGAGCACACACAGGTGCGTCCGGGTCCCCAGTTGCCCTAAAAAGCGTTTGAATACATACTTAGGTGGGTTTCGCTCTATCTTTCGCAGTCCCGGCCTGACCTCAACCCAAAAACAGTCAGAACCCGAACCCAAAGCCCACTTAGCCCTAAAACAAAACATGTGCGCACCTGTGTGTGCGCCCAAGTTCCCGAAACCCTAAACCTACCTTGGTTTGCATGAAGCCTCTAGAAACTTGTGCAAACAGCAGCCCTAACCCCTTCTCCACGAGAAAACCCTTATATAAGGATCTCTTATATCATTTTACAAAGGAGGCTCCCAAAAAGAATAAGAAAACTAGAAGAAAAGAGAGAAAAGGGAGAATAGCCACCATAGAGAGAACTTTAGATCTAGAAGGAAGATGAAGAAGAGGAGCTTTCTGGTTTCCTAAGATTAGCAATGGAGAAAGCTTCCAAAAGCCATGGATCTGCGCGAAAGCTTCAACCTAGAACTTGAAGGATACAACTCAAACCGGTATTTCTAGATTAGGTTCTTTTCAATCAATATTCAATATCATTAATGCTTAGAAATATACTTAGGATCATGTATGCATTGTAGATCTGCATTAATAGTAGTACTTTCCAGTAGATCTAATACTTAGCAATCATCTGTCATTAATAACATGCTTAGGATCATCCCTACTCTGTAGATCTGCATTATTTCTTGCATTCTGAACTTGTGATTAGGGTAGACTTTGCATCCATCTTGTCCTCATTAAGGAAAATCCGAAAAAAAAAAGTGCAACAGAACACTTGGGCACAACTATATGTGTGCCCAAGTGTCTGCATTTGGGTTCCAACCCCGATTTTCATATTAAGCATATTTCGTTTCCTAGATTCGAACTCGCTTTCATATATATTGATATTGAGACCTTCCGATCTGTAATTTTGCATCCCAAATCGTGCGAAAAGTATTGAGAAAAGAAACAAAGGGGAAGAAAGGTGCAGGAGAACACTTGGGCGCAACTGTGTGTGCGCCCAAGTTTCTGGATAGGGCTTTGGCCCTGATTTCCCATTTCGCACGTATTCTGGTTCTTAGATCCAAGTCTACTCCCATAAAAGTTAATATTAAAGTCTTCGGATTTGAGAAAAGTATTAAAAGAATTAGAAGAAAGGCCAAATATATCGCTGAAGAGGAAGAAAGGTGCAGGAAAACACTTGGGAGCAACTGTAAGTGCGCCCAAGTTTCTAGATAGGACTTTGGCCTCGATTTCTCATTTCGCACGCATTCTAGTTCTTAGATCCGTGTCTATCTTTGTATACATTGATATAAAAACCTTCAGATCCACAAAAGGCATTGAAAGAATCGAAGGAATACTGGAATACATTACCAAAAGGTAGAAAAAAAAAAGACAGTGAACTTGGGCGCCACTGTGGGTGCGCCCAAGTTCCTGCCAAAGGGACCCGCCTCTTGGACTTTGGCCCTCTTGTCATTACTTCTGAATCCGAAGGTTATTATATCAACAATTCATATTAGGACCTTATATTTAGTCACAAAGTGTCGAAAATCGAATTGGAATATCGTAGAAAATTGCAAGTGCATCACAACCCGCAGGGAGACACTTGGGCACCACTGTGTGTGCGCCCAAGTTGTCCAGAGGCACTTGAGCGCCCCTGTGTTTGCGCCCCTGTGTGTGCGCCCAAGTTCCCAATTCGTTTTCTGGCCCGCATTTTCATGCCTTTGGATTCCATTTAGCTTGTTGTTTTACCTTTGTGAGGATTTCAATTGACTACTGAACCTCTAGACTTTGAATCATCGAATCATCATCATTTTAGGTTAGGATAAATTGCATAAAATACCAAAAAAAATCATAAAATCATAAAATACTCCCTTTCTCATCTTGCTCTCTAGTAATTAGAGAAGAGAACAAAAAGATTAAAAGAAGTAGTAGAATTAGAACAATAGACATTGAGTAGAGGATCATAAGTTGTTCTTTAGGTTAGGTTGCATTGCTTTTGCATAAAAAAACAAAAAAAAATCACAAAATCATAAAATGCTTCTCCTCTCATCTTACTCCCTAGTAATTAGAGAAGAGAACACAAAAAAGAAAGTAATTAAAAGAAGTATTAGAATTATAAATGTAGACATTAAGTAGCTGATCTTAGGATATTCCGTTCGTGCCTAAGTAAATCAATAAATTCGATCAATCCCCATTCTAAAACACTTAAGTAACTTAAAATACCTAATTAAAACATCCAATTAAAATCCGTAGAATTAATTAATTAAATCCCTGAAATTAATTAACAACTCCTAATAAAACCCTAATTAACAAACCTTAATTAAAATTCTGATTAATAAGCCTAAATAAACCAAAACCCCTAATTAGTCAAACCCTAACAAACAAAACCCTAGCTACCAATCCCTAATTAAGACCCCAATCGAAACCTAATTAAAGACGATAAGACCAAACCACACCCAGAGAATAAAGACATTCCCCAATCGAGATACGAATCCGACTTAGGAACACCCTAGAATCGAACGAATCAGTAGCTCCACGACAGGCAGACACTTGGGTGCCCCTACAGGTGCGCCCAAGTTACCCTAAGAACCTGGGCGCATACACAGGTGCGCCCAACTTCTTGTTCCGACCCTGAGACACGCATTGGTTGCATTTCAACTCCCGAAATTAAATCACAATCACATTTAAGGTTTATAAACTTAAAACCAGCCCAGGATACAAAATTATTGACATAGATCACCTGAAACTCCAAGCCTAAGTGAACAAAATCCCGAAAAGAACCACAACACACAAACCAGACACTTGGGCGCCACCACAGGTGCTCCCAAGTTACTCAGGAAACATACGCGCAACCGCAGGTGCGCCCAAGTTCATCTCCATCACCCGGGACCTCCGAATCCTTATTCACTTTAAACCTTAACCTCAATCAACATCATAAAACCATCACAGAACCAATAACAACCTTAAAATCAAAACCTTAATCAGCTTAGACCCATCCGGAACCTCGAACTGAAGCCGGACGGTCGAAGAACATCAAGGCACCACTTGGGCGCCCATATAGGTGCACCCAAGTTCATAGAAACACCTAGGCGCATACACAGGTGCGCCCAGGTTCCCTGTCTATCCCAAGTTGTAAACCTCGGTTGTATTTCGAATTCCAGACTTAAATCATTAAGATAAAAATCAATCCAGAACCTAAAACAACATTAAAACAGAGACTTGCATCAAATAGAAACTTCCCGAATTCCAAAATCAACATCGATACCGTCGTCACCAACCTTAGCACACAGAACTTGGCACTTGGGCGCCACTATATGTGCGCCCAAGTTACCTGAGCAACCTAGGCGCAACCACAAGTGCGCCCAAGTTCTCCGTCAGTCCTATTTCACCGATTCTGACATCTTTCCATCATTTGGAACGAAACCTGAAACTCCAGAACCTTAAACAACTAAAACAAAACCTTAATATATTTAAAAACAACCTAATTAGAACCTTAAAGCATCCCTAAATCACTCTTAACCAACCTTCAACATAAATCAACTCTTAATTTAAAACAAACCAACCCAATTAAGACAATGCTCAACCAAATTGTTTAGGCATAGAAATTATCAAGCTTAGGCTATTAGCACCCTAGGAATAAATCGGACTTCTCTCATTAGAAAGGTAAGAGTATTAGGCTTCGTCCCATCACTTTTCTTGTTCCGATAAGGGATCTGGAAAGCTGATGTGGGCGGTCTAGGACCTTAGGTTAGGGTTAATCCGATGATCAGTAATAAAGCACTAATCACGTAAGTCTAAGTAAAAATTCCCTAGTTATGCCCTTCTAGCCCAATATTAAAAATCCATAAAAACTATAAAACCAACAAAATAAACCCAAAAAGATTTTTCCTTTTATTTCTTCCTCCACCTCAGGTGCCAGATATTTAATCGAACTTAATAATAAAAGGGAATAAAGAACTGATTTCTAAAATTGAATAAATGAGAATAATAAGATGAAATGAGTGATTTCACACACTTCGCATATTTTTATTTCGGCCCATAGGCCACCCTCAAACAATTTCGGCCCATTGGCCTCTCTAAAACAAACACCGGCCCATCGGCCACCTTCAATCAATTACAACCCATCGGCTTTCACTTTTATCACTCGTATATTGCACACGAATAACACAGAAATCACAAGTCAAAGTCTCATTTGCATCATCATTTTGATTTGAATAGTTAGCCTTTAAGCCCTATTTTGCCAAGGGATCAAAAGGGGGTACCCGGGAATGGGGCCGATCCTCTTCTTAAATATTTGGCACCTCCCCCCTTTTACTTTTCTTATTTTAATTATTTTATTTTACTTGGATATACTATGATTTTGTTATGTGAGGATTAACCTTATTCGGACTTTGACTCGTAACCCTGAATTGACCCCATATTAAAGAGATCCGAAGAGACCCAAATTAATGTGACAGGAAAACCGTCGTGTGTTGCTGGCAGCACATTAGACGAGAGAAGAACCCACCCATTTATTTTCTCTCATTTTTCTTTGGCTTTTGTCGAAGAACGGTGTTACGACCGTTACCGTAGCTAGCGATCGTGATCCGTCGATTTTGAGGGTAGTCGGAATCCTCATTTTCGATGTAAAATTTAAATAGCACATATAGATGAATGGAGATTTCCCTCCCCAGGGGGATCAAAATTCACATCCGACAACCTGGCGATCGTGATGGGACAACTTTTGTTTTCCTGTCACCTATTTGGGTATTTCTGGAGTTTTATTCTAGGACACGAACATCCGGTCAATGATCAGATGTTCGTGTCCCATTCAGTTTAGGGTTATTATGAGTGGAGTCCGAAAATTTAAACCTGAGGTCTGAATATACCGCCTACTGAAGCCTTCCCTAATTGTAACAAAATAAAAAACCATCATTAAAACTTTCCCCTTTCATCACTAAAAAAAAAAAAAAAAACTCCAAAAAAAAAAAAAACCTTTCTCTCCTCTTCCCTCCCTTCTATTTTGAGCCAAAAATTTCTCTTGGTGTTACATGACATTGTTTGATAATTGTTTGGAAATCAAATATAAGATGGCCTATCAAAATCTACATTGAACAATTGCATCCCAAACATCATACATGCTCGACTCAAATTACCAATCTTACACGAACCACATGAGTCAAGATTTTGAGAACTTAAACAACTCATACACAAATATAAACCAACACTACCACAATGAAACACAAAATTATCGATACATTTCCAACAAACTATAACAACTCAAACTTCTTCCCTTAGATCTACACGACACTTTTATGCAAACAAAGACTTAAACAATCACACCTCTTATGAGCACACGAGGCCAAACCATGGCCCGATCCATCAACCCCAACCATATCAAACCACTTCCCAACCAACCCGACAATATTACACTCAACCAAATCAAAACACCATGCACACAAATTTAAATAATCAAAACATTGATCATGACGTAAATCAAAATTTAAACCTTAATAATCAACGAATCTACATCCAAAACACACAATATATAACAATAAACCAAATCTTAATCCATCCTAATCAAACCTACCAATCCGTCCAAACCATTCCATCCAATCAGACTCCCCCTCCCATTCGAACATACCAATTCATCCAGGTCATTCCATCCAATCAGACTCCTTCACCCATTCCGACCAACCAGTCCATCCAAACCATCCCACCCAATCAAACTCCTTCACCAATCCAAACCATCCAACCTCCCATGACTATCTCATCCAATCAAATCCCTTCACTAATCCAAACCATCCAACCTCATCAATTCAATCAACCAATCCAACCTTCCATAACCATGCATCCTTATCCGACCTATCAACCATTCCAATCCACGCCATCCAATGAAAGCCATCATCCCACCCAACCCTCACCATTCATCCAAACAACATCACCTACCATGATCGTTGACCCATTCCAGCCACACCCAACCATGCCATCCAACTCAATCCATCCACCAACCCAATCTCCAACGATCATAAATCAACAATCCACTCACGCTCCGAACGACCAACTTAGTCAAACATCCAATCAGAACCACGACAGAAACTCAACCACAGATGCTAGAACACAAAACCCATTTTTACCACGTAAAACCAAAGTATCTCGAAAATAGATCCAGGATGAGTTTGCTAGGATGGTGGACATAAGTGAGCTAGAGTTGCCCAATTTGGACTGATTTAAGAGTATCACTCCAAAGAATGATCCATATGAAAATACGGGGAAGCCCCTAGAAGAACAATTGATAGGTGGTGAATACCTAGAATGGGGACTTGGGCTCATCTCAGAAACTCTAAGAAGACTTATGGCTGAAGAGATCAAGATCCCAACATTATGGAAGGGCTATGAGGTAGAAGAGGGGATACGAATTCTTAGAACATATTTTGCTCCCTTCCACCAACCCGAAAACGAAGAAATCATAGATACTCCATATCCCATAATTAACTACCCACCATATCATGTTATCAAGAATTGGACATATGGTCCTCCATATTTGATAACTTTAGCCCCTGAAGTAACCTACGATCCACCAAATGACCAAACTTCTTAATCTTCTGATGAGATTTACGACCCCATCTTTAAAGACATGCCTCATGAGGACTTTTATGATATGCTTAATGAAGATTACGAACAACATGAAACACCTTGGGGCGGTAAAACCCAGACCACTACGCATCAAATGAACGAACTAGATCAATCACAAACAATCATCCAATAAAAAATACCAACACCACAAATGCTACCCCAAACACAACCAAATGAAGATCATTCAACGCAACAAATAAAAGACATAACGATTCATTCGAAGATAGACGAGACAGTACAACCTAATGACCCACATGAAGAATCTGAATTCACGACGACGATGAAGATACTTGACCATCAAATGGATCGAGTGGATGAATTAATTAAAGATTTTGATGTCATAAGATCTGAAACACACGAACCAGTCAGGCTTGAATCGAATGACTTAGAATCAAGTGTGGAAACTCATAGATTGGTTAAACCATCTTCATTTGAAATAAAGCACCAAACACAAATGAACAAAATCATACAAGATCCAGAATCTCAATGTAAGACGAATACCACTAAAAGATATAGACTGCGTTACAAACGAAAGAACTTGAATCCCAGACCATCATGCAAAACCCAAATCATGATCCAAAGACAAATAAGCATGCAACCAAATGATGAACAAGACTTTCCTAAACCCAAACCAATGCATCTTGACCCCATTCCAACACCAGTTGAACCAAGAAAGGTTGACAAAGAGTCTGGATTTGAATTCCTAGATACGAACATGTTTAACGAATTACAAGAGGACATAGAGAAACTCAAATTCGACGTTAGAAAGATGCCAATTAGGTCAAGCATGCCATTAGAACGAATAAAGCCCGAATCTATCATAGAAACCAAAGCACCACCTAAAAATCAACACCAAGAAGTTGTTAGGCCTACCATTGAAATCCAAAGAGGAAGCTCTCACATAGGTCCTACCATCTCATTAGAAAAGACCCTAGAGAAGGAACCACAATCAAATGATGTCTTGACTAGTGAGCCTCATAGGTCAATCCCTTTTAGAAGATCAAATGATAACGATATAATTAAACCGATCTTAGAGGACAAACGTGACTTCCACAATGAGATAGAGCCTAACTGTGTTCTATCCCTGATTAAGGCCCATCTAAATGCGAGACTAAGACTTCAAAGTATTCTAAAAAGTTTACCATGCCCGCCCTTGACCAATCCAGTGATCATGAGCCAAGATTACATAGAATATTTTGAGAAGAGACAACTACCAAGAGTTGATCCAACTCCAATCCTTCACCTAAAATGGTACCCGGCCCATAAAGATCAAAATCCAAACACAACAACAGAGATTATGCCCAAACTAGAAAGCCAAATAGAGTTTGATCCAATTAGTTTCCACAAAAGAGTTGAGACCACTCCCAGAGCACTAGGAAAGACTTTCGGAGATTTGACTGTAGAAGAACTTTCATGTGTTAACCCAAACATGCCACCTAAGATTCCGTTAGTCCCAAAGAACAATGTAAAAATCCACACAACTGAAGAAATTCTTATCCCACATAACCATCCAGTAGTGACACAACCAAAACTTCAAGATTACACCCTTGCTCAAAGACTTTCACGATGTAAGTCTGCTAGGTTACAAAGAAAATACCTTCCAAAACATGGGTGAACTACATTTAAGGAAGCTAGATGCACTACAACAAAACCTAGAGCCCAAAGAAAAAAGAAAAATCATACGGTTCACACAAAAGATTAGGGCCGAACAATTAGGAAAACAAAAGACCGGAGATCATCAAGTAAAAATAGGGAATCATCATTCAAAGACCACAAATCTCCTAATTGTTCAAACTCTTTAAGACCGAGGCCCAAATGGGGGAGGTCCAAAACATTTCAACGCTCTCGTTTTCGGCGAGAGCAAACTAAAGGTCCCAAATATAAGAGCCTTATCTTAATGCATCAACGAGCGAAGTCATATCTACGTTCTCAAAGAAATCAACATAATGAGACACATTTGAAACTCTTTAATATGAGACGAAGGCCCAAATGGCGGAGGCCTAAAATATTTCAACGGTCTCGTTTCCGGATGAACCAAAATAAAAACTTATGGACCAAATGCGCCATTTTAGGACCTGAACGACAAATAACAAATCACAGGTTTCATAGAAGACACCATAATAAAATACAAATGAGATATGTTGTCATCAAACCAAAGCCCAAATGGCGGAGGTTGAAAATGTTTCAACGCTCTCGTTTCCGAAGAGAGCAAAATGATAAGACCCAGACCAAATATCCACTAATAAAAACACATAGGTCAAAAGGTCTTAAACGCACCCGTTTTCGAATAGTCAAAATATTCAAAATGCGCAACACATCACTAGCACACACAATGGAAAATCACAATCATGCTAGGCCGACCCTAAGCTTCATGCCAATGAAGGGCTGCAAATTCAAGCGAGCCCGAATAAATTAGTTATTACGTAGGATTATGCAAAAAAAAAAAACCCTAAAAACCCAAAAAATAATAAAAACGTCACAAACCCAAAAATCAAAAATAAAAAACCCCCAAAAAAAAGAGAAGTATAAACAATATTAAAAAAAAAAAATTGTCCGATCATCATAAAAGGCATAGGCGAGCCAAAGTGGTGGAAAATCCCTCTAGTAGAACAATCGTGAATAGAAAAGGTCAAGAGTAGAATTAGTGAGATCGGTTGCAAATTTTACCTATTACTTCAAAGCCGGGACTTCCCTATGAACCACAATTATTAATGATGATTGGATGTTTCTAAATTAGTGGGTACTAAAGAGGGTAGCTTGGTTGACCACATTAGGAGATTTAAGAACTGCCCGAGGCATTCATATCAACAACAACAACTAATGCATATGTCAATATTAAAGCTACCTCCGTAGTCAAATTCATTAAAAAGAACATAATAGTTTGACTTGGCATCCCCAAGGTATTCATAACAGACAATGGTCCATAATTCATATCCCGACAAATAAACGAGTTGTGCACAAAATATGACATAGATCTGCATCGTTCGACCCCATATTACCCCCAAAGATAGTAACTGGCCAGACCATTTGGTCAAAGCATTGTGGGTGTACCAAACTTCTATAAAAACTCCTATAGGTGAAACCCCATACTCTTTAACCTACGAAACGGAAGCAGTCCTTCCACTCGAAGTCCTTCACCCGTCACGCGTGTCCAGTTAAATGAAGATATAACAGAAGACCAAGGGAGAGAAGCACAAGTATATCGGAAGCGGATCGCCAGAGCCTACGACAAGCATGTCAAAGAACGAAGATTCAAAGTTGGTGATTTCGTGCTAAAGCGCATCACTCCATCCCAGCTTCCACATCCCAAAGGTAAGTTTCTACCCAATTGGGAAGGCCTTTATGTAATTAAAGAAGTATATTCTGGAAATGCATACAGACTAGTAAATGCAGAAGGGGAAGAGCTCCCCGATCCATGGAACGCTATGTACCTGAAAAGGTACACAGTTTGACCCTTCCCTACTTCTTACAGAATATGAACATCATTGCTCCTTAGCGTAGTTGTAGACATCCCGTAGGAGGACCAAAGAGATGCACACTGATCAAACTTGGAACTTAAACACACACCAGCACCTAAAAATACACCAAACGGTGAGTCTACCCCACACAAATTTTGCACGGTTAAAGCCACCCAATGTAAAGGTTTGAAGGTGAGATCGCCCGTGTCATGAAAGCTTTTTTATTCCAAAAAAAAGAAGAAGAAAAAGAGTTTGTTTAGTTAGTTTTAAAACAAATCGTGACTAGTTTGGGTTTGTAGCCTTTTTAACCCGAGCCAGTAAGCCCGTAGAGGTATGCATATACCCAGTGCCCTAAAGCCACCTGGTTTGGGAGTCATTGGCTGAATGCTCGTTACATGAGTTAATTAGAAAGCTTAAGAGACCTAGGCATTGCACAGTCACATGTTAATATATATATATATAGTTAAAAGTCTTGAAAACAATAAAAGTTTTTTTACTAGTCTGGGTTCGTACCCTTTTTAACTCGAGCCAGTAAGCCCGTAGGGGTATTTACATGCCTAGTGCCCTAAAGCCACATGGTTTGGGAGTCATTGGGCGAATGCTCATTACATGGGTTGATTAGAAAGCTTAAGGAGCCCGGGCATTGCACAGTTACATGTAAAAAAAAAACAAAACAAAACAAAAAAGAGAAAAAAATTCTATTAGAATTAGGCTTGCTGAAGTGACATGGGTACTCATCGGGCGAACTAAGCAGAAGGTGGTCGGAAATCACGACACTAAGGTAGCACGATGACTCACCACCCCACATACGGACATTACTCACAAATGAGCCCCGAAGGCAGTCAAGTACTCTCCAAAGTTCAGCCGAAAAGACTAAGCAGCTACAAAAGGGGCCCGTGAGGGCTCGACCTCCAAAGGGAAGTTAGGGAGGATCACATTACCACCAGAGTGAAAATCATGGATCGAGAAGCTAATCTACCTTCACGCCCTTACCCACGGCTAGAATAAACACTAGTCTTATGCCGGGGCATTTTTTTTTATATATACGCGTACGAATATATGTTTATTTCACACGGCTTCCCAACCTGGGTCCTCATCGCATACACAACTGCCACGAGCACTCACTAGCCCACACACAAGCACCCCATACATGCTTTGACTACTAATCACTTTTGGTTGGATGTAGGGAAGACATATCCCCTAAGGTATGCATTCAATCTTGTTATTTTCAAAGCTTGAATGCCGAAGCGGTCCCCTGACATTTTTAGCGAGAAAGAAAATATTACCTTAGCCAGACTATGCAGGGGGCCTAAAAATATTAAACTAATGACTCCCACGTAATGAGCATTACACTAATGACTCCCACGTAAAATAATGCATGTAAAATAAAAAAAATACCCCAGCTTGCGGGATGTTTTGGATGTGATCGGGGTTGGGTTCCCTGCAAGGTCCCCTGACATTTTTTTATTTTACATGCATAATTTTGCGCACAACTCCTCATGATTTGAAAAGAATACAATGGTGGTAATTAAATTTGAGATATATAAATTATGTATGTTACGATACTTTATGATGAATTTAATTATAGATGCCTACTGTTCATACCTTTTCTACGATATCACATGTTATGCTATTGAAAGAATGCAGTTGTCTTAAACCTCTATCTTTACATTTATAGCTAACAATGTGAATGCCTTAAAACATAGAACTGCTTAGGCCACAAGCATCACACACCCAGGCACTCCCCTTGTCTGAGAACCCTAAGTCTATGTTACATCTCTGGTACAAAGTTGTAGTTATTTGATCTATTGTATAGGTTTCATTACCGGCTATCTCTGATTACCAATGGCCTTCCATACGAGATCCATGCTTAGAGCACGAATTTCGAGAAATTCTAGAAAAATTTCGGCAACATCTCCCTTTGTTTTTTGGCCCCCGGAAAATTTCCGGATACAAAAAACCTGTTACCTGTGAAGAAAAACACTTCATATATTCCCCGACATCCCCACAAAAGCTCCTCATCAATCAACCACATCAACCATAGCACTTCTAAGGCATTAGACATACCATCTCAACTACACATACATGGTATATACACACATATGATACATCTCAGACCAAATACATACGAACTCAAGCCATGAGCCAAGTACAACATGAAACCGCATAAATACATGGCCGGCACATATGAAGACAATACAGAGCAAGGATGCACAAGGGATGGATCCCTAGGAGATCAATCGAAGAACGATAACCCTACGGAGCAGCTCCAATATGACGAGCCGACGAAGCGAATGAAGACGGACCAGGGGCACGCTGAGAAGGAGCTCACATCGAGTCCGGAAACGCGTAACCTCTCTCTTCCAACCTCTAACGATATCGATCGAGGCACCTTCGTAAATCAGCAACCACCTCCTCGTGACATCGCGCCATGTGATCCATGCGCTCAACATACTGATCATGGATAAGAGCCCTCTCCTCAATCGAACTGAGACGTGAAGGAACAGAAGCAACGATAGCACCGCTCTGCAAGACAATTTTTTAAAGAAACATTACATTCAACAAACCTCGCTGCAACAAACATGGAACTTAAAAGGAAGAAAAGACCCTCACTTGCATAAAGGGCTCATAGCTCATGAGCTTGGCACGTAGCTCGTTAACCTACAAATCACAAGATTACAAACCACATCAACGATGGACAAGGAATCAAGGTTGAAACTTCACATGAGAAGGGCTCATACATGTGCCTCTGAAGCATCTCTCTCCGCGAGCGCCTTGTCACGCTCGCTACAAGCCTCCGCCTGAAAAATCACAAAGAGACAAACGGTCGAGGATCAGTTGTTATACAAAAAAAAAAAAAAAGACGACGCAATAAAAGCCCGAGCCTCACTGACTTGCAGTCGGTCCATCTCAGCTCGTAGTGTCTGAAGCTCGCCCTCCAATCTCATCCTCGTAGCCTTGGACGCAGCCAAATCCCTATCCCTCTGCACAAGCAATCAGATGTCATAAATCTTAATTCGCGATGAAGATTGAGTTAATAACCTTCTACCTCAAAGGTATCCGACAGTGCATTAATGATGGCGTCGCGCAGCCGCAATTCCTTTTGTAGACCCCTCTGGACAAAGTAAAGAGAGTCAGTGAGTTCAAGGCATTACTTTTACAATAGACGAGGGATCATGATTCCCATGCCTCCTTAGCCACAAAGGACACATGTAGTCCCATTGTCATGCCCTCCTAAGGTCACAAGGTATACAGTGCAGTGAATGAGTACTCTGACACACAACACCAAAGGATAGTACCCCCAATCCCCATATTACAAATTGAACAGGTATTACCTTCCCTCTCACCAACTCGGATAGCCGGAGTACCTCCTCCCGAAGGGCTAACTCAACATCAGACATCACTCTTGTAGAGGTCCCCTACCATGAGGGACAATGAGAACAATTAGAAAAAGAGGATAAAAAAATATATGGTTCACGAACCTGGTGAAACTTACCTCGCCTGAATTATCACCTAACGGACGAGTCCCTTCACACCCCATCCCAGCTGGGGGAATCGTCTGAAATAGGAAAACAACATGATGGATTAAATCAAGGATAAAGGACAATCAGATAAGTAGAAAAGACTAAATGATTACCCGAAGTGACAGCAACGTCTCCATCGCCTCAGCGTAATTTCGGATAGAGTAGGAAAATCCACCGAAATACGACTCAGGCAGTATGTACCGGTGCGTGATATCCCTCCAGCGCCGCTCATAATCACCCAACGCCTCTTCATTCGCACTGAAAATAGGCGCGTGTCCCCCTCTATCCCAATCATCTATCTCAAACTGGTGCCGATGGGAATGACCAAATATCGCTTTGCGCCATCCCCTATATGAATGACTTATGGTAGGCTCAGGAGGTAGGATGACCTGATGACTACCGAACTGGTGAGCAACTCGACTCACAACAAGCCTAGAAACAATCTGAGGAGCGTGAAGCCATATGTCTCTTGCAAATAAATGCACCCCCTCTCGCACAGCCGTCGACTCATCATCAGGACCGCCCTGGTAAGGACACCAAATGATCTGAAGAAGGGAAAGAGCATAACCCCGAAGGATGTCATCCATTAGAAACCTAAAGAAGGGAGGTGGCCGATTCTGACCTAATTCCAAAACAGGCTAACAGCTTAAAAAGAAAGTAAAAGGAAAGGAAAGAGAAAGAAAGAATGACTTACCTCCCGGTCCATCAACTCGTTCAAAATGAAGTGGTAGCCCTGCTCATCAGGTCTCATCCTCAAATCTTTGGTTCGCTTCGCCAGCTCTGTAGATCGGATGTTAGCGAAACCCCGCATAGTAGCATTCGGGTACCACTACGCCACCCGGGGAGCAAGGCTCAACCGCACTGGCAAACGCCCGGGGCGACCCTGCAAGATATGCTCCCATATCCACACCTGTTTCAAAACAGTTAAATCATTAGTAAGGCAGAATGTTTAAAGCAGAAGATTAACAAATGTGGGAAACTGATTTACCTGAAGAATTGGGACAAAGCCCCGGAGACTCCTGTGACCCCTCTGGACCCGACATCTATCATCTAGGCTATGGAAAAGAAAGGCAAGAGCTGCCGCACCCCAGGCATAATCACCTACCCGGCTCAAATCCTCTGAAAACCTGAGTAGGGTGCCAGACACTCTGTTGCCCGTGGCATTCGCAAATAAACATTTCCCAAAGAAATAGAGGAGGAACGCACGAAGGCTTTCGTCCTCGCCTTGCCTAGCCGACGATAACCGAGGACGCCTCAATGCAACATCGGGTCGGGTCCCCTTTTTCCCTGCCAAATTGACAAAGATCTACAGTTAATAATACTCATCCATTTACGGAAAGCAATATTAAGATCACGGCTTACTACTCATCCGTCACATAGAAGGTCTCGCAAGGGATCCCCATTCTCTTCCGACGATAGTACCCATCGACAGGTACCTCTCTGCACTCATACTCTACAAGTGGAAAAGGCGATTATAAACATTAGCTGCCAAAGTAATGAGGGGTAAGAATAAACTTAAGAATTTACCTGGAGGAGGGACAACATCATCACTACCCTCATCGTCTCCGGCCGCCATTCCATTGCCACCCCTCTCATCTCCGCTTTCCCCTTCGTCCATTGGTAATCACTATCATCGGATGCAAGTAGCTCATCCAGAGGCGCTATATACTCTTCATCATCAGAGTCGTTAATCACGCCCTCGCTCTCATCCATGTCGGTATCTGGTCTAGTAGCATCTGCCATGCTCGTCTGCTCAGTAGGAGTCGGGGCAGGTCCACTGTCTCCACCCCTAACCGGTGAACCTCCGGCAGCTGCCATCTGCACCTCATGACCAGCAAAGACCTCTGCCTGATCACGAGTCCAGCCTAGATCGCATAAGAAATCATGATAAGTGAGTAAGCAAATGAATCAAAGATTATGAGAACAAAAGGAGAATACTCACTATCTAGAATCTTCGCCCGCGTGGGGCCATAAGCCTCCCATAACCACTCAGTGTCAATCTGGCTAGAGCCAAGATAAGGCCATGCACCAAACAAGCGCTGAAGCAAGGGCCGAATGAGCTCGGGATTAGCGTCAACCGCACCAGTCGAAACCGGCAGACCGCTCACCCTCAAACCCCAACATCTCGCTATGTTCTCAAGGGTGATGGTCATCTCGCCGGTCGGGAAATGGAAAGAATGAGTCTCATCCCTCCATCTCTCCGAAAGTGCGCTAATCAGACAGCAGTCGACTCGGAAAGCTACAATTGACATGAAATCTCCGAAACCCATGGCTCGGAGACATCCTTCAGAGTGTCTGGCAGCTCCGTCCACCACTCTTTCACCTTAAGCCACCCCACCCTCATCCGAGCAAGAGGTACAAGCTGAAATTGAGAGAAACATCATGATTGTTAGCCCAAAGATTTAAAGATGAGTAATGGTGAGACGCAATACAGAAAAGACTAAGTGTCATTACCTTGCCCGCTCTTATCTCGTCGACAAGTTGGGGATCTTCCTTAGTTCGTTGCTTCTTATGCCTCTTTCCGGGCCGGGCCGTATTCTGCCCCGCCTCGGGCTCCCCGGTAAGTCCAACTTCGGGGTCCTCCCAGAGTCTATCTAAGGGAACGCCCCCATAATCTCCCGACTGACCCTCTCCCGACTCAACCATAGTCGAGGTCCTCTTACTAGCGAGCCTCGTCTTAGCCATTCTGCACATTCCAAAAAAGGAGAGAGAGCATATATAAGAAACCATGGATTTAGAAATACATGAGCAAAAGGGAAAGTTTTAACTTTGAAGATGTCACATAGAAGATTGTACAAAGCAACCAAGAAGAATCTATGAGAGACATCAAAATTGGAAAACATTGGCCAAACCAATCCTGAAGTAAATTAATCAAAGAACAAGAGTAAAACCAATAACAATAATAAATAATAATAATGATAATGAGAAGAAGTAAGGTGAACCCCATCTGAGTTGAAACAACCCCCCTGATTTTTGTCCACTGTCCCATCACGATCTGATTATCACACCCCTCCATCATCAAATTCACTCTTCAATGCAAACAAACAAACAAACCAAAAGGGAGGGGGGAATAAAAGAACAAAAGATCTTTAACACAGTCACGGATATAAAAGCCAGCATAAAACAGATCATCATCATCTTATCAAAGACAAGACTAAACAAGCTCGCTCCACGAATTTGGTGAACCCCTGAATTACAATAATAGAAAAATAATGCAAAAAAAATACCCAAGTCGCCCCCTGCAATGGCCAAGATCTGTGTCAGGAGTCCGAAATCATATTCACCACATTCTCATTTAAGGCCAACAAAAGAGTCCAATAAACTCAACAATCTTCACTGCACTCAACAGTCTCCATGGGTGACACCACACTTCACTCTTCATCATCTCATCAATCCCAACTAGTTACAGGTAAACACCCATTTTCCACCCAGACTGATTTTGCCAAAGGATTCTCACTGTGCAATCTTTCAAATTGGAATCATGAGGGCTGGGATTGCCAACCTCACAACAGTGACAACTCTACTCTTTCTCCTCTTCAAAACCCACCAATCTCCTAGCTACTTTTGGCCAAAACTGAGCCCCTAAACCCCCATTCTGCAACCATAGTAAAAAAAAAAAAAGAATGAATAGATGGAAGGGGCGAGACCCACACACCTAGATGCTGCTGGACCCACGCTGTTTCTCCTCCTTCTGCTGCCCTCCCTCGTTCCTCACCTACAAACAACAGCAGCTGGTTCAAAAAAAAACAGAGAGAAAGAGAGAAAAAAAAAAACAAGAGAGGAAATAGAGAATAAAAAAAATAGGGATAAATGAAATCATACCTGACCTCCTCTCTCCTCCATTTCCTTTCTCCTTCCTCCTCTCTGTTTTCTTTCTTTTCCTCCAATCGTCCTTCACTTGAAACAGCAGCAGCAACGGATAACAAAAAAAAAATGGAGAAATAAAAAGAAGAAAAAAAAAGAGGGGAATGAATAAAATCATACCTGACTCTCTCTCTCCTTCCTCTCCTTTCTCCTCCCTATTTTCTTTCCTCTTCCTCAATCGTTCTTCACCTACAACAACGACTGCAGGTTCACGAAAAAAAAAAAGGAGAGAATAAAAAAAAAAAGAAGGGAAATAAAAAAGAATGGAGCACACATACCTGGCTCCCTCTCTCCTTCCTCTCCTTCCTCCTCTCTGTTTTCTTTCCTCTTCCTCCAATCGTTCTACACCTACAGCAACAGCAACAGGTTCACAAAAAAAAAAAAAGAAAGAGAATGGAAATAGAGATGAATGACATACATACCTGACCTCCCCTCTCCTCTCTTCTCTCTTTCCTTCTCCTTCTCCTCAGCCCACTCGTCCTTCACCTGAAATGGAAGCAACATCATTCAAAAAAAAAGAGGGAAGAACGAATGGAAGCAGGGGAAGGGATGGCCCACCTACCTGGACGCCAGCAAGCCTGCGCTGCATCTCCCTCGCTCCTTTCCTTTATCCACTCCACTCCCAGCTCCTTACTTTCCACCTGAACTCACGCCCAAAAGAGAAAGAAGAAGTGAAGAACGAAAAATAAGAAAGAGAGGGAAACACAGAATGAAATGAAAAGAAGGAAAATGGGACCACCCACCAGTGCCCTAAGGGCATGTTGTAGTTTTCTGCGGAAAACTTCTTTTTCATGTGTTTGGTGCGGCAGTTTTCCGCGGAAATGCTTTTTCGCCACGTCAGCTTTTTCCTTTCTAACCATGGAAATAGACTTCTTATGGGGGGGGTATGGGAAGTCCATTTCCACGGAAAACCGACCCCCCAATTTCCTCTCTCTCACCCTCACTCCACCCAACCACCCTCTTTCTTCCTCTTCCCCTCCCAACCCCACCCACCCCACACACATACCAACCCACCTACCCAATGGTTTTCACTAAAAAAATGGTTTTCACTAAAGAAATCCATAGTTGCACCAAACAACATTAGCACTAATTCATCGAGGAAAACCTTTTTGCACCAAACATAAAATTTTGACTTCCACGGAAAAACTTTTCTAAAGAATTTGAAACCCATGGATTTTGCTGATGTGGCAATTTCCAATTTCCACGGAAATTACATGTACACAAACGTGCCCTAAAGCACGCCCAAGGCTGGGCGCTGGATGGCCTAGCCCCATCACATGGTGGGGTCCCTCTCTATGAAGGACCCACCTAAGGCACACCCCTGTGTCTCTAAAAAAAAGAGACCGAGAGAAAGATAAAAAAATGGAGAGATGAGCTTTGATTTTAAAAAAATGATATAAACATAAAGAGAAGGGTTAATTAAGGAACTTAAACATCCCCCATAATCATGAACTCAATTATAATAAATAAAAAAAATCCATAAGAGTAATTGGTCATCACCCGTTCATCCTACGTTAATAATTCATGATTAAATCTCATAACTCATCATCATTGATATCACAATAATGAGATATCACCGTTATTTAAGACTAAAACATCATCACATAATAAAATAAAATAAAAAGAGGAGAAGGGAATTATAAAATCTAAATTGACTTTTATTAAATTTTCATAAGAGTCACTTAACAATGGAATGATAAGTTAAACCAACTACCCTAGGCATTGACTAAAAACGAATAGAGGTAATCACGTCTGCCTCCAAATCCTACTTGAGGCTTATAACTACTATTATTGGTCCTAATGACCCAACCTCTTAATCACGACCTAGCCTAAAATAAGGACCCCTAGTGAGTCATCTAGAACGGGTGAATCATGTCGTTGAAGACTGGGAAGCGAGCCATCCGCACCTCCATTCCTACTACGTGAGCCTCGAGCTGCCCTTGTATTTCATTGAAATTATTTAGAGGATTACGAAGGGCATCGCAAATCTCTCGGATATGTCGGGAGTCGTCCTGAAGAGCAGTATACACTGGGTGAATAAGCGCCGAAAGCGTAGTGTTCTGCATCTCGAAGCATTTTCTATAACGCCTTGGAATGCACGCCTCAGCCTCATGGGGGCAGGACATGGTCATGGGCTCCAACTGATCCATCCGCCTTTGCAGTGTATTGAAATCATCGATTGGAGCCCTTTCACTTGCAGTCTTGGTGGCTTCCCAAACCTCAAGCATTGCCCTGAGGTCTATCAAACTCCATAAGAGGGACTGAAGCACCTCGCTGACAAAACCCGGTAAGTCCTCCGAAAGCCCAGTGTAACCACACAACCTACCAAGGGTAGTCCTCCCAACGATGCATAAGTCTCCATATAGCCCGCAAATTCTCTTATATTTCATAACTAACAGATCATACGTCCCGCGCTTAACTTCACCAAGACGTTGATCCACTATCTCTTCAAATTCGAACACGTAATCATAAGTAGTGGGAATGGACGACTCATGCTCGAGATAAAATTCCGCTCGATCCTCAGAGTCGTGGTAACCTATCCTCTCAGTCCCAGGGGACCAGTATTCCTCCCTTGGCACATAAGGCTTGCAAGCGCCTGGACCTGCACCAGCATCGATGGTGAATGAAAAGACCGGGAAACCAGCCATTGAATGAAGTCCAAACCTGCAAACAAATACACCCAGGCTTAGAGGTTCTCCACATGAATGGTAGTGTACATATATATATATATAAAAGAGGAAGATCACTTAGGCGCACCAAGGGTGGCGCCCAAGTCTGTCTCAGGGATTTCATCCCATGTGGGTCCGGTTTAGCCCAAAATTATTCATCATAGCCCCTGAAGTTCGTAAGGCAAGTTCCCCGAGG
Source organism: Cinnamomum chago (assembly GCA_038049695.1). NCBI lineage: Eukaryota > Viridiplantae > Streptophyta > Magnoliopsida > Laurales > Lauraceae > Cinnamomum > Cinnamomum chago. Next base: position 37,114,018 of record CP142457.1, read on the forward strand.
GTACTGACAGATCACTTTCAGGTCTTTAGGAAACCAAAAACATGTTTTTTTTGCTCAAGCAAGTATCAATAATGCAATGCAACATATTAACAACAAACAAACAACATTAAGAACTACAAAAGAGAAATCTAAAAGACATGAGGACTAACATGAGGAATAAATCAAAAACCTATTGGTGTTCAATCGAATAATGACACTCCAATCTTAAAACTACAATCCAAGTTTAGACTAAAAAAAAATCACCATTCAATGATGAGTAAAACAAAGAACTACAAATCTGAAATAAAAGAAAGACATCATAAATCTTTTAGTAGTTCATAGGACATGACATAAACACTAAAAGAACATCATAACATCAGCATCAAAAAAAAAAAAAGGAGAAAAGAGAAAGAAAAAAAAAAGAATGAAGGAGATGATCTAATCTAAGAAAGAAACAAAAGCATAGCATTGCTAGAATCAAAACCAATCTAAGATTGAAACATAAAAAAGAACATCCCATCATCTCTCAAGGAAGAGCAAAACAACTAGAAAGCATGTTGCATACCTCAAGACCAAAAGAGAGAAAAGAGTGCTTACTTGAAGGCAAAAGGGAGACCAAAAACCCTGGAACTCGAAGTTTGAGGAGTAGAAAACTTGAAGAAACCCATAGGCAACCCTTCCTTATATAGGTTAGCGTCCTAGTTTCAAAAGAGGACGGAATGCCACTTGGGCGCACTCCTAGTGGCGCCCAAGTTCTCCACTTTTCAATTCCATCACACAAAGGACACCTCGCATAACAGCCCCACAAGAATCCTGAACCAAGTAGGAAAGACTAGTCTATGTGCGCCCAAGTGCACAGGAACACATGGGTGCCCCTCCATGTGCGCCCAACCTTATATTTTAATTCGGAGAACCCTGCAATGCATGAACTCAAAACCAAAATGGTTCTCTGATGATTAGTAATCGAATCAAACGAGGGCGACAACAAATAACAACCAAAAGAGAGTAATGAAAGCATCTGAGTGGCCGAAAAAAAATGCTCACCGGACATCACCCTTTTGCATGGAAACTCATTGCATACACCCTAGTCCCATCACGCATACATCTAACATTGTGCATTGCAACCCATGTCATCCCCATCAATAGAAATTAAAATTATTATTCCTGCAAGTTATAAAATTGAGTACTAACAGGCAAGAGTGCAGAATCTTTTAGTGTTTATCCACTGCAGATTTACAACCCAAAAATGAGAACAACAAAAGTGATTCAAACACACTGATGGGGATGAATGACACAAACTTCTGCAAATGGACAACAAAAGAAAGCGGCAATGAGCCCCATCGTCGGATTTATGAAAAGCTCTTGAGGTAAGTACACCTAACTATGGATCTTCATGATTTTACCTCACGTCTGGAAATTGAGTCGCCGTAGGCCTCCCTTAAACGCTTATAATCGGTACGGCAACCATAATACCGTGTTATCACGAATTGTGGTGTTTGCCGATTCAAATCTTGACGTTGGAGAATGGAATCCGTGTAACTTGAAACCCTCCATGATAAGCACAAAATGATGATCGAATCTATCCCAGGTTCTCATCTAAGCTTGGGTGAAGACTAAGATCCCTAGAGAGTGACGGTTATTCTAGTGGACATTTTCCATTGATTTAGCTCTTTCGATGCATACCCGAGTTTCAAAATAAAATCTCATTAAAAAAAATGCATCTCATTCTCACATGCACCTCGCACCATTGCTTGAACTATGTTTGTGATTGCCTTCAAGATCTCCATTACTGCTAGTTAGTTTCAACTATGCCTTAAGCATTCAACTGTGGATGAAAGTCAAAAGACATTATGTATGACAAATTGAATAGAACTCTATTGCAAGAACAAATGAAATTCTAATAGTGACTTAGCCAATCGAAAGATCAACTTCTGATTCAGACCACCGTGGCACAGTTCCAGCCATCACTTTAAAATAAGTAACCGGGACACAGTTCCCACCATCAACTCAAATTAAACAACCGGGGCACAGTTCCCAACCCGCCGCGTGGCAATACTACGGGCACCGAGGCACAGATCTCGGGTTTCCAATCAAATCAGTAGGTACGTATCCTCTTTTTTATTTTTTTCCCCTGAACAGGATCGATCCTAGAAAAGTGAACCTCACCTTTAGAATAAGTTTGCAATTGCATACATCCATAGGCGGCCACTCCCGCGAGCTCAAAAGCTCCCGTGAGTCATGAGTGGTGTGTCTACATTCTTTGGAGCACAACTCTCCACGTGTTGTTCTCCAAAGAGGGGCATACTGTAGACACCTCATTTTGGCCCCCTATGATAGCCATAAACACTTATCATATATAATGATGCCCCCATTTCACCCATAATTGAATGGTTAATGGCATAATTCAAATTAATTAATGACGATGAAGATGCTTGTTGATAATTTTAGACTTAGTTCGACGATTCAAAGAAATTGTGAGAGAAAAGGCCGAATCGCGTCTGCATCGCGGGTTCAACCCACTATTCAAATAAGGAATGGACTACAACGCTATCCAAGCCCCTTCCAAACTACATAGAACACACTCATGTTGTTCCTAAAGAGATTACACATAGTTTGCCTAAGTACAATACGATTAACATGAATTAAGAGGTTAAAGTCATTGATCCAAGTATCCCTTAGTTTTCCTTACCTCTGACCATTAGGATCTATAGACCACAAGATTCTACGTTCCGAGAGCTTTCTGATGATATATAGAACGTCCAATTCCGACCAACGGATCAAAAGATATGGCCCTCGGAAGACTACGTAAGTGGTCCCGCACCAGGGACACACTTGGGCGCCAATATAGGTGCGCCCAACTTCCAAACTGCACTTAGGCGCACACACAGGTGTGCCCAGGTTCCAAGGTCACAATTGGGCGCACACACAGGTGCGCCCAAGTCCCTGGTTACCCTAGAACACACTTTAGTGCACATTTAGGTTGGTTCCGCTCCACTCTTCATAGTTCCGACCCAATCTCAATCCGAAAACAATCCAAAACCTAACCCCAAGCCCATTCAACCCAGAAGATAGCATGGGCGCACCTGTGTGTGCGCCCAAGTTCTAAAACCCACTAGGACGCCCCCACAAGTGCGCCCAAGTCCAATTTCCTCTGTTTTAGTCCAAATTCAACCCGAAGACAACCCTAACAAAACCCTAGGTCAACTTAACCCCAAGTCACTGCCATTTCTAGACCTCTGATCATTATGATGTATGGACCAATAGATCCTACATTTTAAAAGTTTTCCGACGATATGTGGAACGTCCAATTCTGACAAACGGTCCAAGAGTTATGGCCCACGGAAGATTGCCCTAACGGCCCCCCACTAGAGACATACTTGGGCACCACCCTAGGTGCGCCCAAGTCTCAGCCTATGCTTGGGCGCACACACAGGTGCGCCCGGGTCCCCAGCTGCCCTAGAAAAGCGATTGAATACATACTTAGGTGGGTTTCGCTCTATCTTTCGAAGTCCCGACTTGACCTCAACCCAAAAACAGTCTGAAACCGAACCCAAAGCCCACTTAGCACCAAAACAGAATAAGGGCACACCTGTGTGTGAGCCCAAGTTCCCAGGCCAACATGGGCGCACATCCCGAAACCCTAAACCTACCTTGGTTTGCGTGAAGCCTCTAGAAACTCGTGCAAACAGCAGCCCTAACCCCTTCTCCACGAGAAAACCCTTATATAAGGATCTCTTATATCATTTTACAAAGGAGGCTACCAAAAAGAATAAGAAAACTAGAAGAAAAGAGAGAAGAAAGGAGAGTAGCCACCATAGAGAGAACTTTAGATCTAGAAGGAAGAAGAAGAAGAGGAGCTTTCCGGTTTCCTAAGATTAGCAATGGAGAAATCTTCCAAAAGCCATGGATCTGCGCAAAAGCTTCGACCTAGAGCTTGAAGGATACAACTCAAACCGGTATTTCTAGATTAGGTTCTTTTCAATCATTATTCAGTATCATTAATGCTTAGAAATATGCTTAGGACCATGCATGCATTGTAGATCCGCATTAATAGTAGTACTTTCCAGTAGATCTAATACTTAGCAATCATCTGTCATTAGTAACATGCTTAGGATCATCCCTATTCTGTAGATCTGCATTATTTCTTACATTTTGAACTCGTGGTTAGGGTAGACTTTGCATCCATCTTGTCTTCATTAAGGAAAATCCGAAAAAAAAGTGCAACAGAACACTTAGGCGCAACTATCTGTGCGCCCAAGTGTCTACATTTGGGTTCCAACCCCGATTTTCATATTAAGCATATTTCGTTTCCTAGATCCGAACTCGCTTTCATACATATTGATGTTGAGACCTTCAGATCTGTAATTTTGCATCGCAAATCGTGCGAAAAGTATTGAGAAAAGAAACAAAGGGGAAGAAAGGTGTAGGAGAACACTTAGGCACAACTGTGTGTGCGCCCAAGTTTCTAGATAGGGCTTTGGCCCCGATTTCCCATTTCGCGCGTATTATGGTTCTTAGATCCGAGTCTACTCCCATAAAAGTTAATATTAAAGTCTTCGGATTTGAGAAAAGTATTAAAAGAATTAGAAGAAAGAACAAATATATCGCTGAAGAGGAAAAAAGGTGCAGGAAAACACTTGGGAGCAACTGTAAGTGCGCCCAAGTTTCTGGATAGGACTTTGGCTCCGATTTCCCATTTCGCACGCATTCTAGTTCTTAGATCCGAGTCTATCTTTGTATACATTGATATAAAAACCTTCAAATCCACAAAAGGCATTGAAAGAATCGAAGGAATATTGGAATACATTACCAAAAGGTAAAGAAAACAAAGACAGTGAACTTGGGCGCCACTGTGGGCACGCCCAAGTTCCTGCCAAAGGGACCCGCCTCTTGGACTTTGGCCCTCTTGTCATTACTTCCGAATCCGAAGGTTATTATATCAACAATTCATATTAGAACCTTATATTTAGTCATGAAGTGTCTAAAATCGAATTGGAATATCGTATAAAATTGCAAGTGCATCACAACCCGCAGGGGAGACACACAGTGGCGCCCAAGTTGTGTAGAGGCACTTGGGCGCCCCTGTGTGTGCGCCCAAGTTTCCAATTCGTTTTTCGGCACGCATTTTCATACCTTTGCATTCCATTTAGCTTGATGTTTTACCTTTGTGAGGATTTCAATTGACTACTGAACCTCTAGACTTCGAATCATCGAATCATCATCATTTTAGGTTAGGATAAATTGCATAAAATACCAACAAAAATCATAAAATCATAAAACACTCCCTTTCTCATCTTACTCTCTAGTAATTAGAGAAGAGAACAAAATGATTAAAAGAAGTAGTAGAATTAGAACAATAGACATTGAGTAGAGGATCATAAGTTGTTCTTTAGGTTAGGTTGCATTGGTTTTGCATAAAAAACAAAAAAAATCACAGAATCATAAAATACTTCTCCTCTCATCTTACTCCCTAGTAATTAGAGAAGAGAACACAAAAAAGAAAGTAATTAAAAGAAGTATTAGAATTATAAAAGTAGACATTAAGTAGCTAATCTTAGGATATTCCGTTCGTGCCTAAGTAAATCAATAAATTCGATCAATCCCCATTCTAAAACACTTAATTAACATAAAATACCTAATTAAAACATCCAATTAAAATCCGTAGAATTAATTAATTAAATCCCTGAAATTGATTAACAACTCCTAATAAAACCCTAATTAACAAACCTTAATCAAAATTCTGATTAATAAGCCTAAATAAACCAAAACCGCTAATTAGTCAAACCCTAACAAACAAACCCTAGCCACCAATCCCTAATTAAGACCCCAATCGAAACCTAATTAAAGATGATAAGACCAAACCACACCAAGAGAATAAAGACATTCCCCAATCAAGATACGAATCCAACTTAGAAACACCCTAGAATCGAACGAACCAGTGGCTCCACGACAGGCAGACACTTGGGCGCCCCTACAGGTGCGCCCAAGTTACCCTAAGAACCTGGGCGTATACACAGGTGCGCCCAACTTCTTGTTCTGACCCTGAGACACGCATTGGTTGCGTTTCAACTCCCGAACTTAAATCACAATCACATTTAAGGTTATAAACTTAAAACCAGCCCAGGATACATAATTATTGACATAGATCTGAAAGTCCGGGGATCCGAACCTTAGAGGGGGGGTGAATAGGGTGAGCTTCAATTATGACCAATTTTAATCAATTTTAACTTCTTTAAATTAAACTAGTCATAAGTGATGATTATCAAACAAAATGCGGAAGCTTAATAAAAACAATCACCACAAAGCAAGCACCATCACACAAGAATTTATAGTGGTTCGGCCTCAATGCCTACATCCACTACCGGCTTGTGATCCAACACCCCACCGGATTTTCACTATTTATGCTTTTCAATAGGCTAAGCAATAACCTTTAGAATATGTTTTTCAAGGCTAAGCAATAACCTTTACAATGATGTTTTTCAAGGCTTAACATCAACCTATACATTATGCTTTTCTTAAGCTAAGCAATAACCTCTTCAACCAAATGGTTGGTTATCTCTCTAAGTAGTGTCTAAATTACACTTGATGGAGATTCAATTTAGCTCATTACAAATGCCTCTTAATTAGGCGGATATGAAAGTGAAAAACTAATTCATACAAACACACTATGAATGCAAAGATGAATGCTCAATGTGTATGTATGATGTCCTCAATCATTTTTAAAATGAAAGCTCATAAATGTATGCCTAAGGCTTTTGAAAGTTTTAGCTCATAAAACATTTATGATTGAGGAAAGAATGCAAGTCACATGTTAAAAATAACTTGTAAAAGAAATACATTTGTATCCTAAACAAGTTGTGAAATTCTAAGCACAAACATGTGATGCATAGGGATGTCAATCAAATCAACAATGTAGCTCATAAAACATAAAAATAGATTTGATTGAAATTAGGGGACAAATCATATGTAATTATAAATACAACTTGAAAATGATATACCTATCAAAGCAAAGCAAGTTGTGAAACTTTAAAACAAAACTACATATGATTTGTAAATATGTTGAAACCAAAACATAAGATAGATTTGAAAGAGATTTTCTTATTATGGAAAACAACAACCAAAGATTCAACCAAGTATAGGAATCATGTTACATATAATTTCAAAGATTCTTTCAGTAACATGATCTACTTAGATTTACCAATTAAAGTACTACTTGGATTGAATCAATGGTGATGCATCCAAAACAATAAATCAATTCAAAACATAAACATGTTAAGGACACAACAAAACATAGTTTATCATGCTAGAAAACATTTACCAAAAATAAAGCAAGGCATGACAACATATGTTTAAGGAAAGTAAAGCTTACTTAGACATTTAACTTCATTAATCCAAGCTTTAGCTCTCCTAATGATCTCCTTCATCCCTTAGTTCATTTTCCTTTGATTTGCCTCAAAACCTCTCAAGGAGGGCCTTAAAATTCCCAGCTTTTGGCAAAGGAAAGAACTAGTATTTATAGCCAAAACAGCCCAACGGCTAGTCCCCGGTCGACTTGGCCCTTCCCTGGTCGACCTGGCCTTCACAACGGCTATAAAAAGATCCGTTAGACAGGAGCCAACGGCTCAGTCCCGGTCGACCTGGCCTCCAGTGTGCCCGGTCGACCTGGCCCTACCCGGTCAACCTGGCACACTGCAGGCCCGGTCGACCTGGCCTTCTACAGGGTCAGGCCTGGGACCAAAATTCCCAAAATTTTCATATTTCAAAGATTTTCTTGAGGAAACTTTTTAGGCCATTAAATCAAGCTTGAATACATGTTTTAAATCATTCTAAGGGTTTTTAAAACATGAAACATAAAAAGCCTAAAACGTTTTGAGAGATTTGAAACTCATACGCTAGCTTGATTTCTAAAACTTCTTTCCAATTTAAAATGTATCCAAGTTTAAAAACAAATCATGCATAAATCATTATCTTAAAAACAATGCATGTGTAAGACAAGATTTCAAGTTTATCTAAATCAATGCAAGTGTGTAAATCAAATGATGCTTGAACGATAATGCATCCATCAAATTGCAATCTACAAAATTCCTAACAAGATCACCTGAAACTCGAAGCCTAAGTGAACAAAATCCCGGAAAGAACCACAATACACGAACCAGACACTTGGGCGCCACCATAGGTGCGCCCAAGTTACTCAGGAAACATAGGCGCAACCACAGGTATGCCCAAGTTCATCTCCATCACCCGGGACCTCCAAATCCTTATTCACTTTGAACCTTGACCCCAATCAACATCATAGAACCATCACAGAACCAATAACAACCTTAAAATCAAAACCTTAATCAGCTTAGACCCATCCGGAACCTTGAACCGAAGTCGGACGGTCGAAGAACATCAAGGCACCACTTGGGCGCACAGTTCATAGAAACACCTAGGCGCACACACAGGTGGGTTCCCTGTCTGGCCCAAGTTGTAAACCTCGGTTGTATTTCGAATTCTGGACTTAAATCATTAACATAAAAATCAATCCAGAACCTAAAACAACATTAAAACAGAGACTTGCATCAAATAAAAACTCTCCGAATTCCATAATCAACATCGATACCGTCGTTACCGGCCTAAGCACACAGAACTTGGCACTTGGGCGCCACTATCCGTGCGCCCAAGTTACCTGAGCAACCTAGGCGCAACCACAAGTGCGCCCAAGTTCTCCGTCAGTCCTATTTCACCGATTCTGACATCTTTTCATCATTTGGAACAAAACTTGAAACTCCAGAACCTTAAACAACTAAAACAAAACCTTAATATATTTAAAAACAACCTAATCAGAACCTTAAAGCCTCCCTAAATCACTCTTAACCAACCTTCAACATAAATCAACTCTTCATTTAAAACAAACCAACCCAATTAAGACAATGCTCAACCAAATTGTTTAGGCATAGAAATTATCAAGCTTAGGCTATTGGTACCCTAGGAATAAATCGGACTTCTCTCATTAGAAAGGTAAGAGTATTAGGCTTTGTCCCATCACTTTTCTTGTTCCGTTAGGGGACCGGGGAAGCTGATGTGGGCGGTCTAGGACCTTAGGTTAGGGTTAATCCGATGATTAGTAATAAAGCACTAATCACGTAAGTCCAAGTAAAAATTCCCTAGTTATGCCCTTCTAGCCCAATATTAAAAATCCATAAAAACTATAAAACCAACAAAATAAACCCAAAAAGATTTTTCCTTTTATTTCTTCCTCCACCTCAGGTGCGAGATATTTAATCGAACTTAATGATAAAAGGGAATAAAGAACTGATTTCTAAAATTGAATAAATAAGAATAATAAGATGAGATGAGTGATTTCACACACTTTGCATGTTTTTATTTCGGCCCATAGGCCACCCTCAAACAATTTCGGCCCATTGGCCTCTCTAAAACAAATACCGGCCCATCAGCTACATTCCATCAATTACAGCCCATCGGCTTTCACTTTTATCACTTGTGTATCGCACACGAAAAACACAAAAATCACAAGTCAAAGTCTCATTTGCATCATCATTTTGATTTGAAAAGTTAGCCTTAAAACCCTATTTTGCCAAGGGATCGGAAGGGGGTACCAGGGAACGGGGCCGATCATCTTCTTAAATATTTGGCACCTCCCCCCTTTTATTTTTCTTATTTTAATTATTTTATTTTACTTGGATATATTATGATTTTGCCATGTGAGGATTAACCTTATTCGGACTTTGACTCGTAACCCTGAATTGACCCCATATTAAAGAGACCCGAAGAGACCCAAACTAATGTGACAGGAAAACCGTCGTGTGTTACCGGCAGCACATTAGACGAGAGAAGAACCCACCCATTTATTTTCTGTCATTTTTCTTTTGCTTTTGTCGAAGAACGGTGTTACTGCCGTTACCGTAGCTGGCGATCGTGATCCGTCGATTTTGAGGGTAGTCGAATTTCTCATTTTCGATGTAAAATTTAAATAGCACATATAGATGAATGGCGATTTCCCTCCCCGGGGGGATCAAAATTCACATCCGACAGTGTCATTTTCAAGACCAACTCTCCAACTGAGAATTTTCTTTCATTGACCTTCTAATTGTATCCTCTGGCCAACTGCCTCTGGTAAGAGGCTAAGCAGACAGCTGCTGCTTCCCTTCGTTCCTCAGCCAAGTTAAGCTCTTTAGCCAGATTGACTTCGTTTTGCCCATGGTCGAAGAGGTTCAATCTCAGGGTTGGAAGGCTGATCTCGAAAGGGATCCCAGCTTCCATTCCATAGGCTAGGGAGAAAGGAGTTGCCGAAGTGGATCGCAGCTTCCTCTACCCATCTGCATTTAGCTCGGTCGAGCCTTTTCTTGAGTCCATCCCGCACCACTTTATTTGATAGTTCTGCTTATCTATTGCTTTATGGATAGGCCGGAATCGCATATTAGTTTCTGATGCCAAGTTCCTGGCACAAGTTTTTGAAGAAGTTGGAGTCGAACTGGGTCCCATTGTCCAAGACCAGAGCTCGAGGAACTCCAAATTTTGTAACAATGCTCTTCCACATAGAATTCCTCGTGTCCTGTTCGGTGATGGAGGGCAGCGCTTCGGTCTCTATCCATTTGGAAAAATAATCAGTGGCTACTATTAGCCACCTTTTATTCTCTGGAGTTCGGTGAAGAGGCCCCACGATGTCCAAACCCCACTGAGCAAAGGCCCATGGGCTGGAGAGTAGATTCAAGTCTTGCGCTGGTTGGTGCAAAGGGTGTGAAAACTTCTGGCATTTTTCGCAATTCCTGGTGTAGAGCTGAGCATCTTTCTGCATATAAGGCCACCAGTAGCCTTGACTGATGCTCGATACGCCAACGATCTTCCTCCGATATGATTTCCGCAGATTCCTTCATGAGTTTCGTAAAGGAAGTCTTCGACCTTGCTTGGGTGGACGCAAGGTGGACGCACTGGAGATAAGGTCCGGTGAAGGATTTTTTTTAGAGTTTTCCATCCGGAGATAACAAAAAATGAGATGCTTTCATCCTAACCATGTGAGCTTCATTTTTGTCTTCAGGGAGCTGATCTTCTTTCAGATATGCTATGACTGGATCCATCCAGCTTGGTCTAAGGTCAGTGCACAGAACCTGCCAAGGTGGTTGAAGCTATATACTTGGTTTTTCCAGTGTCTTCACCTCAACTGTTCTTCTCTTTCCTGCCTCTACAGCGGAGGCCAGGTTGGTGATAACATCTGCATGGCAATTGGATTCTCTGTCGATCTGCTTGACTTCGGGTTTCTCGAATTGAGAGAGGAGCTGCTTGATAGTCTCCGCTCAGTTGGCTCGCACCAGCTAGGAGTCCCTGAAAACTACTAGCCGACGTGCCCCTAGGATTTTAGCACTGTTGAGACCCGCGATCAGTGCTTCGTACTCAGCTTCGTTATTGGATGCCTTGAAGTCAAGGGTAAAGGCTTACTCGATGACGAGGCCCTCTAGAGATTGGAGGACTATGCCAGCGCTAGCCCTTTTGGATGTCGAGGATCCGTCAACGAAGACCTTCCATACTGAACCAAGGAACTGCTTCCAAGATCGGTCTTGTTCTGTCTTGGTAGCCTCATCATCCTCATTGCCCCCCAGTTCGGTATCGAGCGGTGTCAGTGCCGAGCTAGGAGAAGTGAACTCTACAATGAAATCTGTCAAAATTTGGGCTTTGATCGCCGTTCTGGGTTGATATTGGATATCGTACTGGCTCAATTCGACGGCCCATTTTGAAATTCTTCCAGAAAAGTCCGCCTTTCTGAAAATGGACTTAAGCGGATGTTCTGTAACAACCACTATTGTGTATGTCTGGAAGTAAGGAGAGAGTATGCGAGAGGCGCTAATGAGTACCAATGCAAGTTTCTCGAGTGGAAGGTACCTAGTCTCGGCGTCAAGCAAGATCTTGCTCATATAGTATATAGGCTACTGGTGCTTGCCTTCTTCTTTGACTAGTACCGAGCTCACTGCATGATCCAAGACCGCTAAGTAAAGATAAAGAACTTGTTAGGTATTTTGTTTTTGCAATTTGGTGGATGCATTTGCACTTTAGCATCATTTGGATTCACACACTAGCATTGTTTTAGAAAACCTTGAAATCTAGTTTTATACATGCATAGCTTTTAAGATTTGGAAAAGTCTTTGCTTTATGCATGTTTTGGTTTTTAAGTTGGATGCATTGGTTTTGAAACCCAAACTCTTTTTGAAAACCTATTTCCTTGTGCACTACATTTGGAAAATCATGTTAGGTATTTAGGTTTGAGGTTTGCATACTTTCAGCACCTTTAGAATCAGTTTTGTATGCAATTTCATTTGAAAAGAGTTTTTCTCAAATCAAGCTAGCCTATGGTTTTAAAGTTTTCAAATTTGTTTAGGCTTCTTATAATCATGTTTTAATAACCTTTAGAATCTCTAAAACATGTATTTAAGCTTGATTTAATGGCCCAAAAGGTCCCCCATAGAAAGGCCTTCAAATAGGCAAAAAAAATTGATTTTTTGCAAAATGGGGTGTCTCGGCAGTGTCGCCGGTCGACCGAGACCTGTGTCCCGGTCGACCGGGAACACTGTCGGGCAAGTGGAAAGTTTCTGTGCAGAAATTTTCCAACGGTCAGAAATATGACCGTTGTGTTGTCCCGGTCGACCGACACCTCTAGGTCGACCGAGACAACTAGCCGTTGGACTGTTTTTTGCCTATAAAGTCCATTCACTTCCAACTTCTCAAAGTTGAACAAATGAGCCTTTGAGAGCATTTTGGAGCCAAACAAAGGGGAAGAAGTTGGAAAGGCTAGGAGGTCATTAGGAGAGCTAAAGCTTGGATTAATGAGTTAAACCACCAAGTAAGCTTTACCTTTTGTTAATCATAGTTTTCATGTCTTGTTTAAGTAATTGGTAAATGTTTTTGTACATGATAACTATGAAGTGATGAATCCATTCTTCTCTTAATCTTTGATGTAATTAAGATTGGATTCTTTACTTTGTTTCAATCCAAGTTGTTTTTTTAAAACCTTCTTAATCATGCCTAGGTTAAATCTTTGATTTTCTTTACATGCATGATTCTTTGTCTTGGTTGAAACTTGCTTGTTGTTTTCATTCATTTAAACATTAGTAAAATCTATTTGTTTTTTAAAACAACATTGCACATGCATCACATGTTCTAAGTTAGTCTTTTACATACAACTTGTGATTCTTGATTTTCATATCATAAACAAGTTATTAAAACATACATGTGATTTGCATTAGACTTCATTCAAATCTTTTATATGTCTTAAACTTTGAATTGCTTTGAGCATACATATGAATGAGCCTTCATTTTAAACTTGATTGAAGTCATCACACACACACCTCATAAGCATACATCTTTGCATTCATAGAGTGTTTGTGTGAGTTTGTTATTCAATTTCATATCCGCCTATTTAGAGGCAATTTTCTTGAGCTTAAATTGTAATCTCTTAGAGTGTTGAGTAAACACTTCCTTAGAGAATTATTGATTTGTAAAGGTTATTGCTTAGCCTAAGAAAAGCATCTTGTAAGGTTATTGCTTAGCCTAAGAAAAGCATTTTGTAAAGGTTATTGCTTAGCCTAGAAAAGCACATTGTAAGGTTGTTGTTGAGCCTAGAAAAACAACATTGTATAGGTTATTGCTTAGCCTTTGAAAAAGCATACATAGTGGAAATCCGGTGGGGTGATTGGATTCACAAGCCGGTAGTGGATGTAGGCATTGAGGCCGAACCACTATAAACATTGGTGTTGTGGTGCATGCTATGTGGTGATTGTATTTGTATTAGCTTCCGCATTTTGTTTGTTAATCATCACATGTGACTAGTTTATGCTAAGAAGTTAAAATTGGTCATAATTAGTCATAGTTGTAGCTCACCCTATTCACCCCCCCTCTAGGGTTAGGATCCTCGTGGACTTTCAATTGGTATCAGAGCCAAGTGCTCTAATCCCTTAGGATCAAGTGTTTGGAACTCTTGATTAGGTGTAAAAACCTAGAGTTAAAACCCTAGAGTTGTGCTTATTTGAAAATCATTTAAATGGACTTCACTAGGCTAGACTTTGTAGATTCTTCTAGACCCCTCACTCTTCCTTCTTTTGGAGTTTCAAACTCTCAAACTAATGAAAATCAATTTGATCCAAAAGAAGAAGAAAATGAATATAATGAAGAAGACCTTCAACAAGCTTTTGAAGAATTATATGAAATATCCTTAAAGCTTGAAAAGAAAAACAAAAGTTTAAGGGAAGAATCTAAAAACCTAAACAAAGAGCTAGCTTCTTCAAAAGATGAACTTAGAGAGAAAGAAGAAGTAATAAAATGTCTAGACTCTAAGTTCATGATCTCTTTAAATAATCTATCTAACATTCAAGATGAACTAAAAGAATTAAAGATGGATTATGATAATGTCAATAAGGAAAATCTAAAACAAAGAGATCAATTACAAAGGCAAGATAAAGACTTTAACAATCTTGAATCTAAATTGACTATCTCTAAGGAAAATTTATCTAATGCTCAAGATGAATTAAATGAGATTAAGATAAATTGTGATGAACTTAAAAATGAAAATTTGAACCTAAGAGATACAATTAAAAGACAAGATGAAAACATTAACTATTTAAAATCCAAGTTGACAATTTCCAATGAAAATTTGTCTAATGCTCAAAGTAATTTAAAAACTTTAGAACTTGGATCAAATGTTGTTAATGAGCTTAATTCTAAGTTAAAACTTGCCTATGAAGAGCTAAACAATTTTAAGGGAATTGAAAATGAACTAACAAAAGTTAAATATGAAAATTCAACCCTTAAAACCAAAGTCACTCAACTTGAAAGCTATAAACAAAAGTATGAGTGCAAGTTTACCCAAAGTGAAGGGAAACTTGAAAAATTATTCAAATTGGGTAAATCTCATGGAGATAGGACGGGTCTTGGATTTAATAGGAATATGTCATATGACCCTAAATTCACCAACCCTTTTGTGAAAGGTGAGTCCTCATTCTCTAGCACTCACACTTCCTTGCCCAAAACAAAATGTGATTATTGTGGCAATGAAGGACACTTTAGGTTTGAGTGCAAACTAAGGAAAAGAAGCTATGTGTCTAAACCCATCTTTGAACTCAAGAAAGTAAAATCAAACTTGAAGGGTAAGACACTAAAAACAAAGGAAGACTCCATAAAGCTTAAACAAGTTAAACCAATTAACAAGGAGTCTCCAAAAATAGATTCTAAAAAGGTTAAACAAGTCAAACCAAGTTTAAAAGAATCTATTAACAAAAAGCTTCTCAACCTACCTCCCTTAAGTCAAAACATGAAAGAACTTTTGAAGAAATTTACTAAGTTAAATCTAAATTTCAAAAGTCAAAGAAAGGGAGAAAATAAGAAGAAAAGAAATTTGAAGCAATCCCCTATGAAACAAACACACCAACTCTCTAAGACTAATCATCAATCTAAAATAGTCAAACCTCAAAGATTTGATGTTAAGTCTAAAAGAATTTATCAAGTCAAATCTCCTTTAGTTGGTGAGAACCCCAAACTAGACCTCAAAGTTCAACCCTCCCAAGACCTCAGGTGGATTCCTAAAGTTCGATACTTAGACAAACCTTAGGGTCTTGAACCTCATTGACCAACCTACTCTTTATTAGTTAAATCACTATGTTGGTCATGATTGCATTTGCATTTTGTTTCTTTTAGTTAGATTTCTTAAAATGCATTGCTTCTTTATGATCATTTGATTTTGGTTTCATGCACCATTCTAAGTTACATGTCATGGTTTTCAAAATCTTTTGATTATAATCTCATCATGTTTGATTTGCTTGTTGCACTCATATGTTTTGCATTGCATTTCTACATGATTAATTGATTGTGATGTTAAAAGCTTTCATAGCTAATTTGTCATGATCAATTGTTGTTAGATCATTTGATGGATGTCTTAGTTAGATCCTTTTTGTAAATCAAATGATTTGAATCAATTCAAGTTTTTCCATGGATTTATAAGGTATACCTTTATATGGAAAATCATTGTTTTGAAAAATCAACTTGTATGTGTTGCAATTAAGTTATATCTTTTCAAATACATTGTTGATTCTTGATCTTCAAAAATCTTTCTTTTTATGCCCATTGTTGGATTTTGTTCATTGAAATGATTTGAAGATTATATGATTGGAAATGCTCTATAACATCATTAGTTAGATTCTTCAAAGCATGTTCCATGATTATCATTTCCTTTTCTTTTGGTTTCATTATCTTTAGAAATGGAAATGTATGTTGTTTGCTCTCTAGCTTATGTGTTTACATTCTTTTCATATGCAAATGACTTTTGGTTCCATGTATGGTTGTGAACTTGTAACATTTGTAGAAACCATACTAGAACCTAAATCCATCCTCTATGCTCACTAGTCATATCTTTATGGATGGTTATGATGTTGATTCATGTAGATTCTCTTGGAGTCATCCTTATACATGTTTCAACTTCATAGTAGTGTTCTTGATCATATGTACCTATTTGAAATCCATTTCTTGTATTTCATAGTTATATCTCTTGTTTGATGGATTTCTTAGTGTTGAATTCATATGATCTAGACACTTTGGAAATTGCATGCATTGCCAAGTAATATTCTTTTGCATTGCAATTTACCATTGTTCATCACTATGCTCTTTAGGAATATCATTAAAAGTGATGAATATGCATTTATGATGCTTGATGGTAGTTTATCACATCCTTGCTTTTACTAATGTTATCACATTCAATTGGTTTCATTTGGTATAACTTTCCATTGATTTCATATCCAATTGATATCTTATCTTGTGTATGTGATAGACCTTGTGTGCATTGGACTAAACTTGATAAGTAATATGATCATTCCATGTCACACACCATTAGCATCATAATGCTCATGATTGCCACCTCTTTTGTTCTTATAGTTATATCTCATGACCACCATGTTTATGTGTTCATAATAATGGTTGGTTATTAGTTGAGGTTGGTTTCATGTTTGAATTTCATTTCATTCATTCTTGCACATTAATAGTCATATTTATTGTTTGAATGAAATGATTTCAAAACTTTCATAGCATATGCTTTCCATAGTTATATTGATTGATGCTATGTTTGAGTAAACCCCATATCATGGATAGCTCTAATTTGGATTTCTCATAATAGTTATACTTTTAAATCCATTTTAGAGTGATTGAGTTTATAGTCATATCCTTTAATCTCAATTGATATGTTTGTTTCAATTGATATCCATGATTGCTTCTCCCATTAGACCTAGCTCTCTTTTGGTAATTTGATCATATGAGCTTTATAGTTAAATGAATCTAATCCTTTCCTTGAAGTTAACCCTCACTTGGTTAAACCACCTACTTCTTGAATCTAATAGTTATATCTTGTCAAAAGCTTGACAAAAGAAGAGAATGGATTGAGGGGGAGTGTAAACCTTCATAGGAAGAATTAGTTTTGATCAAATTCACCCTTGGAATGCTAATGAGCCCTTAGAGTTAACTTACATACATGATAGCCTGTTATGTATTTCATTTTCGATTACATTTGTTAACAGGTGCTACTAAAGGTATTCTTCTTGTCTCATGTGTGTAGGTACCTTTGCAATTTAATGTCAAAGGGGGAGAGAGAGTTCAAGTGTGACTCAAAGATCTCCTACTCATCAAAGGGGGAGAGATTTCGAGAGTTCAAGTACTCGAAGATCTCCTATCCATCAAAGGGGGAGAAAGCTTTCAAGTTCTCAAGAGGAGAAAGAAGCATGGTCAAAGGGGGAGAGCAAATAGAAGAAAGAAAGCTTGGAGCTAAAGAAGATGCTTGGCTAAAGAGAGGAAGATGGAAAGAAAGCTTGAAGAATGATCAAGCTCCAAGCATCAAGAAGATTGAAGAAAAGAGCCCAAGAGCCCAAGCTAAGAGAAGAAGCATCCAAGAAGATTTCAAGACTTGTCTAGCTGAGGGGGAGCTGAAGACAGAGTGTGTAATCTCAATGATGAGTAAGTTGCCATCAAATTGCAAAGGGGGAGATTGTTAGGTATTTTGTTTTTGCAATTTGGTGGATGCATTTGCACTTTAGCATCATTTGGATTCACACACTAGCATTGTTTTAGAAAACCTTGAAATCTAGTTTTATACATGCATAGCTTTTAAGATTTGGAAAAGTCTTTGCTTTATGCATGTTTTGGTTTTTAAGTTGGATGCATTGGTTTTGAAACCCAAACTCTTTTTGAAAACCTATTTCCTTGTGCACTACATTTGGAAAATCATGTTAGGTATTTAGGTTTGAGGTTTGCATACTTTCAGCACCTTTAGAATCAGTTTTGTATGCAATTTCATTTGAAAAGAGTTTTTCTCAAATCAAGCTAGCCTATGGTTTTAAAGTTTTCAAATTTGTTTAGGCTTCTTATAATCATGTTTTAATAACCTTTAGAATCTCTAAAACATGTATTTAAGCTTGATTTAATGGCCCAAAAGGTCCCCCATAGAAAGGCCTTCAAATAGGCAAAAAAAATTGATTTTTTGCAAAATGGGGTGTCTCGGCAGTGTCGCCGGTCGACCGAGACCTGTGTCCCGGTCGACCGGGAACACTGTCGGGCAAGTGGAAAGTTTCTGTGCAGAAATTTTCCAACGGTCAGAAATATGACCGTTGTGTTGTCCCGGTCGACCGACACCTCTAGGTCGACCGAGACAACTAGCCGTTGGACTGTTTTTTGCCTATAAAGTCCATTCACTTCCAACTTCTCAAAGTTGAACAAATGAGCCTTTGAGAGCATTTTGGAGCCAAACAAAGGGGAAGAAGTTGGAAAGGCTAGGAGGTCATTAGGAGAGCTAAAGCTTGGATTAATGAGTTAAACCACCAAGTAAGCTTTACCTTTTGTTAATCATAGTTTTCATGTCTTGTTTAAGTAATTGGTAAATGTTTTTGTACATGATAACTATGAAGTGATGAATCCATTCTTCTCTTAATCTTTGATGTAATTAAGATTGGATTCTTTACTTTGTTTCAATCCAAGTTGTTTTTTTAAAACCTTCTTAATCATGCCTAGGTTAAATCTTTGATTTTCTTTACATGCATGATTCTTTGTCTTGGTTGAAACTTGCTTGTTGTTTTCATTCATTTAAACATTAGTAAAATCTATTTGTTTTTGAAAACAACATTGCACATGCATCACATGTTCTAAGTTAGTCTTTTACATACAACTTGTGATTCTTGATTTTCATATCATAAACAAGTTATTAAAACATACATGTGATTTGCATTAGACTTCATTCAAATCTTTTATATGTCTTAAACTTTGAATTGCTTTGAGCATACATATGAATGAGCCTTCATTTTAAACTTGATTGAAGTCATCACACACACACCTCATAAGCATACATCTTTGCATTCATAGAGTGTTTGTGTGAGTTTGTTATTCAATTTCATATCCGCCTATTTAGAGGCAATTTTCTTGAGCTTAAATTGTAATCTCTTAGAGTGTTGAGTAAACACTTCCTTAGAGAATTATTGATTTGTAAAGGTTATTGCTTAGCCTAAGAAAAGCATCTTGTAAGGTTATTGCTTAGCCTAAGAAAAGCATTTTGTAAAGGTTATTGCTTAGCCTAGAAAAGCACATTGTAAGGTTGTTGTTGAGCCTAGAAAAACAACATTGTATAGGTTATTGCTTAGCCTTTGAAAAAGCATACATAGTGGAAATCCGGTGGGGTGATTGGATTCACAAGCCGGTAGTGGATGTAGGCATTGAGGCCGAACCACTATAAACATTGGTGTTGTGGTGCATGCTATGTGGTGATTGTATTTGTATTAGCTTCCGCATTTTGTTTGTTAATCATCACATGTGACTAGTTTATGCTAAGAAGTTAAAATTGGTCATAATTAGTCATAGTTGTAGCTCACCCTATTCACCCCCCCCCCTCTAGGGTTAGGATCCTCGTGGACTTTCAGAACTTCCCCTTGTGTTGGAGTGGACAGCAGGGGTGGTGAAGAAAGATAATCGTTGAGCTTCTACAGAGCTTGATCACACTCTGGAGACCACTGAGGTTTTGAGCACTTGTCCGAGGCTTGGCTGATGAAGCGATTGAGCGCAGCGGCCATTCCTGTAAGCCTTTGAACTTGTTTCATTGAGGATGGGCTCTGGATCGTCTGGATCGCTGAGATCTGCTCCGAGTTGGCTTCGATCCCTCGTTGGGTGACCAAGCTTCTAAGGAATTTTCCGGAGCCAACACCAAATTCACATTTAGAAGCGTTCAGCTTGAGCTGGAACTCTTTGAGGATGGCAAATGTCTGACGTAGGTCTGTTAAGTGGTCATGTGACCTTTTAGACTTAACGACCACGTCGTCAATATAGACCTCTACTGTTTTCCCGAGCTGGGCCTAAAACATCTTTGTTACCAGCCTCTGGTAAGTTGCCCCGGCATTTTTTAACTCAAATGGCATCACTTTGTAACAGTAGATGCCTCTAGGTGTTATGAATGCGGTTTTTTCTTCGTCAAGCCCGTGCATCAGAATTTGATGGTAACCTTGATAGGCATCGAGGAAACTCATCCTATCATGTCCTGCGGTGGCGTCAATCATCTGGTCGATCTTTGGGAGTGGGAAGCTGTCCTTGGGACAAGCTTTGTTGAGATCTGTGAAGTCCATACAGACTCTTCATTTTCGACTCTTCTTCTTGACCACCACCGTGTTGGTCAGCCATTCTGGATAGTGTACATCTCGGATTGCCCTGGCCTCTAGGAGCTTTTCGACCTCATCAATGACTGCCTCTGTTTGTGGGATCCTCGTCCTGCGAGATTTTTGCATTATAGGTTTGTGCTTGGGGTCTACGTTTAACTTGTGGCACATGATCTCTGGGTCGATGCATGGCATCTTGTATGGCGTCTAGGCGAAAGCGTCCTTATTCTGCAACAAGAAGTTGAGCAGTTCAGACCTTTCATCATCAGGGAGCTGGCTCCCTAGCCAAAAATATCTCTCGGGGTCGTCGGGATTGATCCTGACTTCAGTTAGATCTTCTATGCTTTTCTGCTCTGCTGATCGACTAACGTCCCCGAGCTTGGCTTCGAGTTCGGCCGTATGTACCTGCTGCGACTCCGCTTCGCCAAGTACCACAGCCATCAGACACTGTCTGGCCATCTACTGATCTCCTCGTATAGTGATTACCTCAATTCTTCTGCTGGCCTTCTCCAATGGGAATTTGAGCTTTTGGTGATGGGTGGAGGGCATTGCTTCCATGTCGTGCAGCCAAGTTCGCCCCATAATTACATTGTACGGGGATGGTGCATCCACCACCAGGAAGTCAGCTGTTTTAGTGACGCCTCTAATTTGGATTGCTAGGGAGACTTTCCCCATAGGATATATTGGCTTCGAGCTGAAACCTACCAGGGGAGTGCGGGCTTCCTTCAAATCTTCCTCTGTCAGACCAAGCCTCTTGAAGCAGTCGAAGTAGAGGATCTCAGACGAGCTCCCGGGATCCACAAGAATGCACTTCATCGTGTAGTTTTTCAACCATAGAGGGAGAATCAGTGGGTCATTGTGGCGGATCTGGACCCCTTCCAGGTCCTCATCTATGAACCAGATCTTGGGCCTCTCCTTCCGAGCCTTCTTAGGCGTAGGCCCCAGTTCCGCCGACATCACCTACTTGCTGTGTGAAGACCTCCTGGACTCGGCACGAGTTTGGTTACCTCCCCGAGAAGGGGGGGCCAAGTGGATGATGTTGATGATGCCCGCGGGCTCGTCGCTGTCCTGATCCTCATCAGATCGGCGCTGCTGAGCTCGATTGACCCTTCCACCCTCCTTGATGTAATCTTTAAGGTGTCCGTCCTTGACGAGCTTCTCGAGGTGGGACTTCAGGGCCTTGCAGTCCTCAGTCTCGTGCCCATTCTGCTTATGATAAGTACAGAACTTGCCCTGGTCTCGGGTGGATGAGTCGCCTTTCATCGACTGCGGCCACTGGAAGTAAGGCTCCATCTTAATTTTGCCGAGGAGCTTATAGATGGGCTCCTTGAAGATCGTATTGACGGCCTTGTAAGAATCACAGGCCGGTTTGGCGGACTTGATCTTTGACCTCTTATTGCCCCCATAGGTGGAGGCCGAGAAGGCTGCCGAACTTGTCGAGGCCTTCTTTCTATCTAGCTCTTTTTTGGAGAATTTTTTGTCTCCTTTAAGGGGTCGGTCTCCTTGTGAAAGGCCAAATCTTTTATTGCCTCGGGCCTCATCCTCCTCTTGCTAGATGTACATGTTCACCCTAGCCATCAATGCCTTCATTGTAACCACGTGGGACCGAATCAGGTCTTTGCGGAGCTCATTGCCTGAGAGCAAAGCCTGCTGGAAACACATGATGGCAATATCATCTTTGGCATCCTCGATCTGGCTATAGATCATCCAGAATCTTTTGGCGAATTTAGTGACATTTTCAGTCCCCCTCATCTGGTTCTCCATGAGGTTGCCACTCGTCTTCGAGATGACCCGATGTGGTTGAAACTTTTCAACGAAGGAGTTCCGGAGCTGCCACCAGCTCGAAAATGCTCCCTCCGGAAGCGTGCAGAACCATCTGAGGGGAAGGTCACCTAAACTGTAGGAGAAGACTTTACAGTTCAGGCGGTCGACGTCCCCCCAGACCGACATTCGCTGGGTGAAATGCAGAAGGTTCGTCGCGGGGTCCGAGGCTCCATCATAGAGGACGAACCTCGAAACACTGAATCTCTTAGGGAGAGAAGTCCTTTATCTCCTGAGAGAAAAGAGATATGCCCTGGTCTTTTGCGTCGTAGGCGCCTAGCTGGTCTAGGTCGAGGCCGACTTCGGCCATCTTGTGCTGGACCTCCCGCCTGACATGGCGATCAAGCCATTCTCTCAGGTCTCCCACGTTCTCTGGCCTCAGCGACTCTGGCCCGAGCAATTCTGGTATGAGCGACTCTTGTTCTTGGGGTGATCTCCTAGAGTCGCTATGCAGATGGTTGATGCTCGAGCCTTCTTCTTCGCCGTGGTCTCTTCTTTTATTGGTCAGGACTTGCCTTAAGTCTTGTCTATCCAGAGGGTCCCATTGGCGTCCGAGGGGCGGAGCATGGGTCCTCTTCTCCTTCATCCTGAGCTGCTCCTGGAGTTAATGAATCAATTTGTCATTCTCTTGGATGACCTGGTTCTGAACCTTGAGGTCTTCAAACAGAGGGTCATTTTCTTCATCGATTTGGTGAAAGGATTGAGCGTCATCGTGAGTGTGGCGATGAGAGTGATGAGACCTGACCCCCACGGGGTCTTGCCCCGTCGTCGAGGGTCTGGTAGGGAAACATTCTGCTGGGGATTCTCAAGTGGCTGAGCATTCTGGTGGAGAGGGATTATCTGGCGATCATTACGCCGGGGAAGTGTCGTCAACGCCCTAGACAAAAAGTCTGACTGGACGATGCCCTTTATGCACACGGGACCAGATTTTCCCCTGAATCTTCTTTGACGGGGGACCGCCGAAGGTTCTAGAGGTGGGGGAAAGACTGGTGGAACCTCCAGCGACTCCGGAGGAGGGAGAAAGGCTGGTGGTGGCACCGTGGGTGCCACTAGAGGTAACGATGAGGCTTTCTGGGTCTTTGAAGAGCCCCCGCCATTTCTAGTTTTTGAAGGCATGGCTTTGGCATATTTGGTTTAACAATTTCTCACAGACGGCGCCAATTGTAAGTGTCTAAAAATTACGGACTTGGTTAGGAAAGGATCAGGCTCTCAATTTGATTATTTGGGAAAGAATTATCCTCTTGAAACATGAAAGGGGAAAGCAAAGACAAATGTCAGAGCCCCTGGCTGTAGGCAGCCGAAGGCACTCCGATGCCTGAGTTAGTTCGGTGACTGAACTGAGGAGGAGTGAATGGAGGAGAAGAAAGAGAATGCGAATGTCTATTCTTGCATACCTTTGGTGGTTTTACCTCATGCATATATATAGGCGTGAGAGTTGACTCTTGGGGCAGAGTCCCATCAGACCCCTCCTGAGTGGAGGTAGGTAAAAGGGGAAGTCCCATCAACCTACATTTCGCCTCCTGAGTGGGGGTAGGTGACGGTACTGTCCCATCTGCCTATGCCTCAATGGCTGCGGATGTGACCGTGAGATAAGTCTGGCTACTTATCTAGGTCCGGCGCTCAATCTTCCTGCCAGCTTCACCGTCGTACCTTTACGGCAACACATTTATGGCTGAAGGACAGCAGAGGCCGAGATCAGGTTAGGGCCGAGACCGAGACGTGCTTTGCAGATATTTTCACTGGGATGGGCTTTGAGATCTTTCCAGGCTGGCACTCCTGTCGAGTTAGGTAAGACCGAGATCGAGAATTATCATGGCATTAAGAAATGCCCCCACACACTCTCAATTAGAGAGCACTCATGTTGGGTTGTCATCAGTGATCCGGTCAAAGATTCTTCTAGCTACCCGGTTCTGGAGTTCCGGCTCTCAAAACGAACTACTGCAGTGGCCTCGAATAACTAAACTGAACTCATCCCCATCGAGTATCGTATAGTTGAAGCTAAGTGGTGTCGAGTGATGAGTGTTAAATATTGCATATTTTACCCCTCATTAGTCCGAGTTTTATCAACATCTCATATGCATATCATTTGCCTTACACAAAGATTTTATCATTCTATCACATTAACAGATTATCGGATTATCATGTATAAATCCGATTATTTGTAGCACATTTTTATGAATTTCTCTTGTGTAGGTGGACCCCGTGACTATCCTAACATTCCGGCTAGTGTCCCAAGCCATCAAGAAGAGATTTCAATAAAGAAATTACATGAAGAAATCTTAGGAAGTGTTGAAGAATTCCAAAATAAGAGGAGAAGACTTTATGAATAAAAGAAGTCATTTTCTAGCACAAAGGATTGGTTGGTGTATTGGTTGGAGCTTGGGTTGGTATGGAATAGGTTATGGGTTCAAATCCTAACAATGGCATATTATTATTTTTTTTTCCTTCCAACTCACCTCTCCATGTGAAAGGATATGAGCCAATCAAAGCTTGCCATGACACAAATCCATGTGAAAGGATATGAGCCAATCAAAAGCCTCCAAGTTGAAGGACCACATAAAGCAAAAGGCACATATGCTTTTGGAAGGAAAGTTTGTTGCAACCAATCAAATTGAAGCTATCCATGTGAAAACAAAAGAGCCAATGAAAAGCCTCCAAGTTGAATTCAAGCAATCCATGTGAAAGCAAATAAGCCAATCAAAAGCCTTCAAGTTACAACTAATCAAATGGAAGCAATCCTTGTGAAATGAAATGAGCCAATCAAATGTCTTTAATGTTTCTATAAATTAGAATGTTTTGTAGAGTGAGGGGGATCTTTTGGCAAGTTAGTCTTCTTGCAATTTTATTTTTACTCTTAGATTGTAATTAGGAGCTTCTTTGTAACTAATCTAGAGAGAGAGTGTGTATTTGAAAATCATTAATGAAGATTTGGAGCTCTTTCTTGATGTTTAGTGGCTAAGGCTCTTGGATTAGGCTCTCCTTTTGAAGCTAAGTAATGTGATTAGTTCAATTATATGCATGTTTTAGTTCAAATTCCTTACTTTTGCCTTCATTGATTAATAGATCTTAAATCTAATTGTGTTAATCTCTCTCATTTTTCATGCTCTATCTCTACACTTGATGCTTGGATAATCTCAATTGATGCTTTGTAGTTGGATTAAGTTCTCTCACATAGCATGCTCTAGAGCCCTTATCTTTGATCTTTTGTAGCTTGATGTTGATGATTAATTGTTAGGGTAGTTAGGTTATGATTTAGAATCTTGGCCTTTTGTTTTCTTTACTTTGATCTTCATTGTTATATCATCCAACCCAATTAGGCAAGAGATTGCTAATTGGATTGTAGATTTGGGAGTTGAAATATTAGAACATGCATTGGTTCAATTAATTTTATACTTAGTGGATTTTGGATTGCCTAATCTCTTCTTTTTATTGTTGTTAACTTAAATCCTTGTTTAATTTGTTATTTTCACTTTTAGATTCTTACATCCACATTTCAAATCACTTGTTTTAAAACCCACACATTTCACACCACATCTTCACCTTAAATCTTCCATTCTCACCACCACTCATCCACTAGTTTAGTGTAGATCTTATTAATTTCATTGTTAATTAGTTGTTTACATTGCATAGTTTATTAGTTTTAATTATTCACTTCATTTGTCTATTTTAGCTATATCTTAGTTCAATTCTACATTAGTTGGATTCATTGCTTGTTCCATCCTCTCCTCGTGGGATCGATAATCCGGACTCTTTAGTCCTTTACTACTTGACGACACCGTAGTCTTGCGGTTAAACGTTACACATCTAAGTGTCGATCAAGTTCTTGGCGCCGTTGCCGGGGATAGGCATTGGAAAGCTTTGAATTTCATAGAGTTGAACTAATTTTTAGCTTAGTGTACTTTTTATCTTTCCTTTATTTTCCTTGCGGATTCTACACATTATTTGTGTTTGTTTTGTAGGAAATTTCTCAATTGGAGTGAAGGAAAGTGGAAAAGTGCTTTGGAGAACTTGAAGATTTTATTTGCTTCCTAGTTTAGGATTAGTTTAGACATTTATTTGCTTCCTTATCATCAAAGTTGTAATAATTTTGGTTGCGGGTCGGCCCGTGACCCATTTACTTTACTTAACACACCTTACTTGCTTTAAGTAGTTAGTTGTTTAAGTAGAATTGCAATAAATTACTTGTAGGGAAGGAGGACGGTTGGGCTATACCGTCGCAGCCCCTCACATTCGTACACGGAAATTGGTGTCCGTGGTGTGAGTCGACAACAACCGATTCGTCCCCCGAAATAAATCGGGAGGTTTGCATTTCCTAACCCCCGCGAATCCCTTGCAAGCGGGTTTACTTTGTTGGTTGTTCCTTGCTTTGTAGTGTAATTATTTCAAATACACTTTTAATTTGGTGCACTACTAGTAAAGGGCAAATTACCCCAACAAGATAAGGATTCGGATTTCATCACCGTTTTCTTGCCCTTAGGATTTCATTTTAATTCTCACTTAGTTTAGAACCAATAAACCATAATAAAATTGAGTAGAAACGTGACCTTAGGTTACGAGCTCACTAGGGAAGACCACTGTGGTTGTGTCAATTGTGTGCCTTGGTGGAATTTCTGGTGCCTAAGCAAACCTTGTCCCTTGGCACCATCTTGCCAAATAGGGAGACAACTTTGTTGTTCGAGGAGTTGGTTTTTAAGAGGAGCCTTCGCCTAGAGCGTCGTGATCCCACCATCTACCTGGGGGTTAACTGGCTAGAATTTCCGTTTCATAGGTTCAGGTTGAAGGCCAGAGTATCATCTTCACAGTTAGGAGCTGTCTAGAATTCTTTTAGGTAACCTTAGTCTAGATTAGCTTTTCATTTAGTTTTCACACTTTTTGTTGTGTTGCATTCATTTCATTAAGTGGACCATTGCATTGCTGGGTTAGTCGCAGTTGTATGCAAGTGTGGATACGTGATCAAGGCCGATTAGTGAGGATTGATTACCTTGCTTTACCCGCCCCACCCATAGTACCCACAATGGCTGCCCAAAACCTTCAGCAAAGGACCCTTAATGAACTATTTGCACCATTTTCATCCACTTCACCTAGTTGTATAGTTTTGCCAGAAAATAATGCGAACCAATTTGAGATCCGGCCCGCCACCATCAACATGTTACCAAAATTCCATGGATCCGAGTGTGAGCAGCCCTATATTCATGTGAACAAATTTCTGACCATCTGCCACACGTTTAAGAATCAAAATCTGAATAGTGAAGCTGTGCAGCTTAGGTTGTTTCCCCTCTCACTAGAAGATCATGCAGCCGCTTGGCTGAATTCCTTGACTCCAAACTCCATTACCACCTGGGATGAGCTTGTGAAAAAGTTTATGTCCAAATTTTTCCCAGTAAGTAAAACTGAGCAGTTTAGGAGTGCCATCAGGAACTTTAGGGGACGACTCGAGGAGGAGTTTTCCGAAACCTGGGAGAGATTTCATGACCTATTGATCAAATGCCCACATCATGGGATTGACAAAGGAGAGTTGATACATTTCTTTTATAGAGGTCTTACAAATCCCCAGCGTATCTTGATTGAATCAATGCATAAAGGAGAATTCATGAATCAAACTGCTGATCAAGCATACGAATTCCTTGTCAAGCTTGCAGAAAATTCACAAAATTGGAGCAGTAGTAGGAAAGACTTAGAGAGAGATGAGATAGGGATCCAGAAGCCTGGAATGTACAACATCAAACAAGACCCTGAGTTGAAAAATGTGATGACTAGTTTAGTTCAGGGAGTGGAAAATTTGAGCAAAAAGATAGGATCTATGTCTGTAATGTCATGCCAACCCACCCCTCAGCAACATGAGCCCACCTTGAGAAGTATGGGCAAACCGCATCATGTTTGTGTGTTATGTGATAGTTGTGAGCACATGGTTGAGAGTTGCCCTAGTCTACCATTTGTCAAGGCCGAGCAAGCCAATGCACTGAATTCCTACGGAAACTTTCGGAAACCAACTGTTAACACTTTCAGTCAGACCTACCACCCAGACAATAGGTTTCACCCCAATTTCTCGTTCCGTCAAGCCGAGCCTATTCAGTCCCAAGGAGGTCAGCCCGGATTCCAACCGCAGTATCCTAGGCAGCAATACCAGCAACCTGCTCAAACTAATCATCCCATAGTTCCTCATCCTCAGCAACCCATACAACAGAATCAGTTCCAACCACAGAACCAGTGTAGGGCACTAGTCCCAGATCAGATGCCTAACTACTCTACACCAGCACAAGCCCCTCAGCAATCCTCTCATCTGGAGAACCTGTTGACCAAATTCATTCAAATCCAAGAGCAGACTAACCAGGCCCAGAACCAGTCCATTGCAAAACTAGAGGCCCAATTAGGTCAGCTCACCTTACAGTTGTCTGAGAGAGAAAAGGGCCAATTCCCGAGCCAAACCATTCCTAATCCAAAAGGACAACCCAATCAGCCTAGAGGCCAGTGTTCGGTAGAGAGTAATGAGCATGTGCAGGCGATCCATACACTGAGATCAGGAAAGACTGTTGACAATAGAGTTGAGATGCCTGAAGAGGATCAAAGAGAGAAGATTTTTTTAGGAAAACCAGAGAGTTCGAAGAAAGTTGTCCAACCCGAGAGAGAGAATGTGAAGAAAGATTTGAAAGAGAATGCAGAAAGAGAAAAAGAGAAAGAGAAAGGAGACTCCATACCAAGAGGAGACCCACAGAGAGAGCAGATTCAGAAGCCCATTGTAGTTGACCCATCATCCTCAGAAGGGGTACCTAGAGCACCATTCCCACACCGATTAAAAGAGACTAGGAAGAAGGATCACTTTGAGGGAATCTTAGAAGTTTTCAAAAATGTCCAAATAAACATACCCCTCCTTGATGCCATAAAGCAAATTCCTTCCTACTCCAAGTTTTTGAAAGACCTGACCACTGTCAAGCGGAAAACATCAGTGCCCAGAACCGCTGTGATGGCAGCCCAAGCATCAGGGTTGATCCAGCAGACCATTGCACCCAAATACAAAGACCCTGGCTGCCCTACCATTACCATTCAGATAGGAGACTCCGTCATGGAGAGGTGTCTCCTTGATCTTGGGGCAAGCGTGAATTTACTGCCGTACTCTGTGTACACGCAGTTAGGCTTGGGAGAGCTGAAGAAGACTGATATTACCCTTTGTCTTGCTGATAGGTCAATCAAGTATCCAAAAGGTGTGGTTGAAGATGTGATCGTAAAAGTTAAGGATTTTTATTTTCCAGTTGATTTTGTGGTTCTAGATACCGAACCAGTGGCAGCCCCCGACCGACATATTCCTGTCATTCTTGGTCGACCGTTCCTTGCAACATCAGATGCAGTGATTAGATGCAGGAATGGGGTTGTGACACTTAGTTTCGGGAACATGAAGTTGGAGTTGAATGTTTTTCGTAACGGACTCCAAACATCAGACCTAGATGATGATGAGGAAGTAAACATGATTGACACATTAGTTGATCAAATAGTTCAATCATCATGTTACACAGATCCGCTGGAGGAATGTCTGGCTCACTTCAACGCCAACGTAGACATCGACGGGTCCATATGCGAAGTTAATGCATTATTGGATTCGGCCCAGCCAATGGATGTTGGCCAATGGAAGCAGAAAATTGAGCCTATCTTTACATCCACCTCTGAATCTAAGGTAAAAAAGGAATTAATTATTGTTGAGCCACCCAAGTCAGAATTAAAACCATTACCCGAGAATTTAAAGTATGCCTACTTGGGGCCCTCTGCTAGCAACTCAGTAATTATTGCCTCAGACCTTGAGGAAGAGCAGGAAAAGAAATTACTAGATGTGCTGAAAG
This sequence comes from Cinnamomum chago, assembly GCA_038049695.1. Taxonomy (NCBI): domain Eukaryota; kingdom Viridiplantae; phylum Streptophyta; class Magnoliopsida; order Laurales; family Lauraceae; genus Cinnamomum; species Cinnamomum chago. The sequence goes on from CP142457.1 coordinate 37,144,298, forward strand.
ACCATCAGAGTGCCCTAGGTTGGACCATCTCGGACATTAAAGGAATCAGTCCCTCTATAGTTATGCACCAGATTCATCTGGAAGAAGGTGGCAAACCATCTCGTGAACCACAGAGGCGACTGAATCCGGTCCTAAAGGAAGTAGTGAGGGGAGAAGTAATCAAGCTTTTAGATGCTGGCATTATCTACCCGATTTCTGACAGTCAATGGGTGAGTCCTGTCCAAGTAGTACCCAAGAAATCTGGTGTAACCGTTGTCGCCAACAAGGACAATGAACTGGTCCCAACCCGTGTTCAAACAGGTTGGAGAGTCTGTATTGATTACAGAAAATTGAATTCAATGACCAGGAAGGACCACTTTCCATTACCCTTCATTGATCAGATGTTGGAAAGATTAGCTGGCCATGCTTTCTATTGCTTCTTGGATGGTTATTCAGGATATAACCAGATCCATATCTCCCCCGAGGACCAAGAGAAGACAACCTTCACCTGTCCGTTTGGCACATTTGCCTACAGGCGTATGCCGTTTGGCCTGTGCAACGCACCTGCGACTTTTCAAAGGTGTATGTTGAGCATTTTCTCAGACATGGTGGAGAGATTTTTGGAAGTCTTCATGGATGACTTCTCTGTTTTTGGCTCGAGTTTTGATAGTTGTCTACACCATTTGACCCTGGTATTGCAAAGATGTAAGGAAAAGAACCTGGTCTTGAACTGGGAGAAGTGTCATTTTATGGTCAAATCAGGCATTGTTTTGGGTCATATTGTGTCGAGTAAGGGCATTGAAGTAGATAAAGCCAAGGTCGACTTGATTGTGAACCTGCCCCCTCCTAAAACTGTGCGAGAGGTGAGAGCCTTTTTGGGCCATGCAGGCTTCTATCGGCGCTTTATCAAGGACTTCAGCAAAATTGTTCGCCCTCTCTGTGATCTCTTGGCAAAGAATGCTAATTTTGATTTTTCTGCTACATGTTTAGAATCATTTGATCGTTTGAAACAAGAGTTGACATCTGCACCCATTATCCGTCCTCCCGATTGGACGAAACCTTTTGAATTGATGTGCGATGCCTCTAATTATGCTCTTGGAGCGGTACTGGGACAGAGGAGAGACAAATTGCCTCATGTCATCTATTATGCTAGTAGGACCCTTAACGACGCACAGCTTAACTATACCACCACTGAGAAGGAATTGCTGGCTGTCGTCTTTGCATTGGATAAGTTCAGATCCTATCTCATAGGGTCAAAAGTCATTGTCTTCACTGATCATGCCGCATTGAAATATTTGTTGAGCAAGAAAGATGCCAAAGCTCGGCTGATCAGGTGGATATTGCTTTTGCAAGAATTTGATCTTGAGATACGGGATAAAAAAGGGTCTGAAAACGTGGTAGCTGACCATGTTTCGCGTTTGATTGTCGATTCCTCTGATGACTATCCAATTTCAGAAACCTTCCCAGATGAGCAATTGTTGTTGATCGATAGTAAAACCCCGTGGTATGCAGATATAGTTAACTATCTGGTGACCGGGAAAACACCAAGCAATTGGTCAAAAAATGACCAATTCCGCTTATTGTCTAGGGCTAAATACTATTTTTGGGATGATCCCTATTTATTTAAACAATGCCCTGACCAAATCATTAGGAGGTGTGTACCCGAGATGGACCAAAAGAGCATACTTGAATTCTGTCATAACCATGCTTGCGGGGGACATTTTTCTGGTAAAAAGACAGCAGCAAAGGTGCTGCAATCTGGATTTATTTGGCCTACCCTTTTCAAGGATGCACATGAGCACTGTAAGAATTGTGACCGGTGTCAACGATTGGGGAGGATCTCTAAGAGGAATGAAATGCCCCAACAACCTATCTTGATCGTTGAGTTGTTTGACGTTTGGGGTATAGACTTCATGGGACCATTTCCCGTTTCTTTTGGTTATCAGTATATTCTTGTTGCAGTTGATTATGTGTCTAAGTGGATAGAGGCCATCCCCTGTAAGACCAATGACCACAAGGTTGTGGTTGAATTTTTGAAAAATCAAGTTTTCGCTCGCTTTGGTATACCCCGCACAATCATCAGTGACGGTGGTAAGCATTTTTGCAACCGAGTATTTGAAGCTTTAATGGGGAAGTACCACATCACGCACAAAGTTGCTACACCATACCATCCCCAGACTAGCGGGCAAGTAGAAATTTCCAATCGTGAGATCAAGAACATCCTCGAAAAGACAATCAATCCAAATCGGAAAGACTGGTCTCTGCGTTTACACGATGCACTGTGGGCATATCGGACAGCCTTTAAGACACCTATCGGAATGTCTCCGTACAGGTTGGTCTTCGGCAAGGCGTGCCACTTGCCGGTTGAGCTCGAACATCGAGCATATTGGGCGATCAAGCGTCTAAACTTTGACTTAGAAAAGGCTGGGGTCCAACGGAAACTTCAGCTTGCTGAATTGGAGGAAATGAGGAATGAATCATATGAATCTGTGAGGAGTTATAAGGCCAGGACCAAAATGTTTCATGATAAGAGAATTCTAACAAAAGAGTTCCATCCTGGCCAGAAAGTTTTGCTATATAATTCCAGATTACACTTATTCCCAGGCAAGCTAAAGTCTCGATGGTCAGGACCTTATGTCGTTCAGATAGTCCATTCCCACGGTGCAGTTGAACTTTTGAATCCACAAGATGGTAGCACCTTCCAAGTGAATGGGCAGAGATTGAAAGAGTACCTAGAGTTTGTGGATACTAAGAATGTTGTTGAGGAGGTCCTTCTTATGGAACCTGGATAGATTGGCCTCATACCATGTTAATTGCGTCTGGCTGAAGACGTTAAACTTAGCGCTTGTTGGGAGGCAACCCAATATACCCGTGTGTCGGCACCCCATGGTGAGAAATTCCAATTTATCTTCCTTTTCCTATTTTATTTCTGTTCTGCATAAACATTGGGGACAATGTTTAGGATAGGTTTGGGGGTGAGGCACTGCATTTCATGCATTGCATTTTGCATGTACATAAGTTTTGTTTTCCATTTATACCCAAAACCCTAAAAATTTAAAAAATTCCAAAATCACTAAAAATCTGAAAAAATTTTAAAAATTGTCCATGGATTTTAGCTTGAAGAGTTGTCAAAAATACAAGTCCTAAAAACTTTTTACACATTTAGCCACATGAGTGTAGTCCAAGAGAAAAGCAAATCACTTCTGAGATACCCGAAAGAATCATTAGTGGAGACTAGAACCCATTGAGCGATTGAGCCTATCTATATCCGTTTCGGTGAGGACTCTTCTGTGCTATTCCTGAGTAGAATGAAGAGCTACTCCTAGAGCTTCTTAGTCCAGCATTTCTGATCTCATAAGTGCTACTCCTTGTTCTAACCATAGAGGTGACATCAAAATGCGAATAAACCTTGACTTGTAGCTTATGATGCATTTTTCCGAACTTAGGGGAAGATGATAGGGCATTCTAAAAAGAAACCATGGCCAAAATTTTAAATCCACATTTTATATCCTTAGTAGCCATCTTGAGCCTATCTTACAAGAAACCTTCCTTCATTGACCCAAGCCTCATCACCCACATATATATCATCCTTTTTACCTATTGTTTTTTAGAAGGGTAATGATACATGATGAAAGGAAGGATTTGAGCATTAGCGTTGAAGACTTCCCATGGGCTATCAAAAAAAAAAAAAAAAAAAAAAAAAAAAAAAAAAAAAAAAAAAAAAGATGTTCTACAAAGGGATGACAAGGGAATTTGAGAGTTGAAACCAAAGAAAAAAGTAGAAAAAAAAAAATTGAGAACCAAAGAAAAAGATATGGGAGCCAAAGAAAATCAAGCAAAAAAAAAAAAAAAAAAGAAGAGATAGAGTGGAATAAAGAACACAAAGCAAAAGGAAGAAGTGAAGACAGTTGAAGACCTTCCTATGAAGATCTGAAGACCCTTACCTTCTCAAAAAAACTTTAGCCATATTTAACCCTTATCCTACCTATTAAACCCTAACCCCATTACAACCTATGAAAGACCTATTGGATCCTAACAAAGGTTAGGTGTTGAATGAGTGAGAAGTTGAGTGAGCATTTCCACCTTCTATTGGTTATATCTTGTTCTATGAGATCAATCATTCTATACATAAACTCCGTTCTTCATCAATTATGTGAGTTCTTAGCCTTGTTCATACTCACATACTGAGAGTTAGTCAGTAAAATTTGTGTGCTTCAATTGTTGAGAGTATGACCTGTAAGGCTGTAGTCAAGGCGAAATGTATTCCGAAGGGGATTAAGGTTGTGTGAGATTCGACTTGAAGATTGCATGATTATTGGCTAAATACACACACATACACAGTTGGACTTAGGTATTGACTATCATATCTTCAAGAGTTGACTAGTATTCTTGCTAAAGACTGTTGGACACCAAAAATATTTTCTTTTCAAAATAAAAGAATTTTGTGGGATTTATTCGCTGAAAACCCTCACGAGACAAAACTCGTCCACTAGGGGAAACCTAGGGGTTTAACGGCTTGTTGCACGAGCTAAGTGCAACCGCGATTCCTGCGAAAGTGAGTTAGGATCTTTATAGTGTTTTCTTGCTTATTGTTTAGTTTTTCTTCATAGTTTTGCTCGGGACTAGCAAAATGTAGGTTTGGGGGTGTGATGAGTGTTAAATATTGCATATTTTACCCCTCATTAGTCCGAGTTTTATCAACATCTCATATGCATATCATTTGCCTTACACAAAGATTTTATCATTCTATCACATTAACAGATTATCGGATTATCATGTATAAATCCGATTATTTGTAGCACATTTTTATGAATTTCTCTTGTGTAGGTGGACCCCGTGACTATCCTAACATTCCGGCTAGTGTCCCAAGCCATCAAGAAGAGATTTCAATAAAGAAATTACATGAAGAAATCTTAGGAAGTGTTGAAGAATTCCAAAATAAGAGGAGAAGACTTTATGAATAAAAGAAGTCATTTTCTAGCACAAAGGATTGGTTGGTGTATTGGTTGGAGCTTGGGTTGGTATGGAATAGGTTATGGGTTCAAATCCTAACAATGGCATATTATTATTTTTTTTCCTTCCAACTCACCTCTCCATGTGAAAGGATATGAGCCAATCAAAGCTTGCCATGACACAAATCCATGTGAAAGGATATGAGCCAATCAAAAGCCTCCAAGTTGAAGGACCACATAAAGCAAAAGGCACATATGCTTTTGGAAGGAAAGTTTGTTGCAACCAATCAAATTGAAGCTATCCATGTGAAAACAAAAGAGCCAATGAAAAGCCTCCAAGTTGAATTCAAGCAATCCATGTGAAAGCAAATAAGCCAATCAAAAGCCTTCAAGTTACAACTAATCAAATGGAAGCAATCCTTGTGAAATGAAATGAGCCAATCAAATGTCTTTAATGTTTCTATAAATTAGAATGTTTTGTAGAGTGAGGGGGATCTTTTGGCAAGTTAGTCTTCTTGCAATTTTATTTTTACTCTTAGATTGTAATTAGGAGCTTCTTTGTAACTAATCTAGAGAGAGAGTGTGTATTTGAAAATCATTAATGAAGATTTGGAGCTCTTTCTTGATGTTTAGTGGCTAAGGCTCTTGGATTAGGCTCTCCTTTTGAAGCTAAGTAATGTGATTAGTTCAATTATATGCATGTTTTAGTTCAAATTCCTTACTTTTGCCTTCATTGATTAATAGATCTTAAATCTAATTGTGTTAATCTCTCTCATTTTTCATGCTCTATCTCTACACTTGATGCTTGGATAATCTCAATTGATGCTTTGTAGTTGGATTAAGTTCTCTCACATAGCATGCTCTAGAGCCCTTATCTTTGATCTTTTGTAGCTTGATGTTGATGATTAATTGTTAGGGTAGTTAGGTTATGATTTAGAATCTTGGCCTTTTGTTTTCTTTACTTTGATCTTCATTGTTATATCATCCAACCCAATTAGGCAAGAGATTGCTAATTGGATTGTAGATTTGGGAGTTGAAATATTAGAACATGCATTGGTTCAATTAATTTTATACTTAGTGGATTTTGGATTGCCTAATCTCTTCTTTTTATTGTTGTTAACTTAAATCCTTGTTTAATTTGTTATTTTCACTTTTAGATTCTTACATCCACATTTCAAATCACTTGTTTTAAAACCCACACATTTCACACCACATCTTCACCTTAAATCTTCCATTCTCACCACCACTCATCCACTAGTTTAGTGTAGATCTTATTAATTTCATTGTTAATTAGTTGTTTACATTGCATAGTTTATTAGTTTTAATTATTCACTTCATTTGTCTATTTTAGCTATATCTTAGTTCAATTCTACATTAGTTGGATTCATTGCTTGTTCCATCCTCTCCTCGTGGGATCGATAATCCGGACTCTTTAGTCCTTTACTACTTGACGACACCGTAGTCTTGCGGTTAAACGTTACACATCTAAGTGTCGATCATCGAACCATTCAAATCAAATAATAGAACTTGAGTAAGACTATTCAATTCAATTTAATTCTATTTGAATCCAATCTATTCAATTCAATTTAATTCTATTTGAATCCAATCTTTTCATTTCATATCAGTTCTATACAATTCAAATCACATATTTACTCAGTTTGAATATTAAATTTATATATGATAACATTTGTACGATATAACAAAGGTGTCTATCCCAATAACAAATTAACGAGCAATACGATTCATGCATATAAGCCAGTATTTTAGGAACTTGAGACCTATAATGAAGTTCATTTCAATATGCGAAGCGATTTAATTAAGAGAGTGAAGGTGATGTACTATCCGACCCTAATCTAATTATTCATAGTCTCTACCTATCCATTACAATGTAGTTTTAGGTAATTTGATGTATGTACTATATTTTGTTGGTGCCACGTTGTGTGTATGTAGAGTACATCAAGACCCCATAAATCAACATCCATGGTGAAGTGCTAGACGAGCTGGATATGACATATGAGGTCATCTAAGCTTTAACAATCTCTCATGTAATTACAATTACCATTGAGCTATGTTAAATGGTCAATAGGCACCTCTCTCTAGGCCTTATAGGGTCTTCCATGTCTAACGACCCTATTAGGTTACCGTGTACCTCATAATTATCCTTAGAGTTAATTATGAAGAGTTATGGACCTATAAAATTAGGTAGTAAACCCGAATTTGGTCAAAAAGTGGCCCCGAGGCAGAGGCTTCTTTTGCTCAAGCAGACCACATGGCTCTCTCGAGCATACCCAACTAGTGGTGGTGCTCGCTCCAGCTAGTGCACAGAATTTTGGTTTCAAATTCTGGCACTCTTCTTCCCCTTCCAAATGGGTTTCTACATTGAAACCTCCTTGTCCCCCAATTCCAAATTCACATTTTCTTCAGCAAAATGACATTTACACAACTCCACTTATCAATTTCCTCTCTCAACAGACGTCATTCCAAGAAAACCCCTTTTCATTCAACATTCCATTCAAAACAAAATTTATAATTAGAGGCTGAAAACACCAGATAACTGAATTCATACAAATCCATCAAAGATCTCACATCATGCATAAATCAAAGTTACTTATACTTGCCTTAGTTGGTGCTTACAACCATTTTTTTTTATCTTCCTTTGGCTCAAATCAAGCAAAATCCCCAAATTCCCAACCCTAGGAATGAAATCTTATGAAGATGATAATAAGATGATATGCATGCAGTGTAGAAAAATCTATTGACTCGTTTGAAAACCAATTTCTAGAAGGAAAGTTGGGATTCTCACCTATTGTTAAAAATAGAGAGATGGGGAAGGTGATCTTGCCAATTCTAAGAGATGAGAAGATAAAGAAGAATATGTGGAAGCCAAATCCCTTCTTCAAACTCACAAGCAAGTCTCCTTGGGTGATTGAAGAGAAAAAGAAGAAGAAGGAAGATGAAGGGAGAGAGTTCTCTTCTCATGCCATGGAAAAAATGTCGATAGAGAGAAGAAGGAATTGTTTAAAAAGGGCGATTTTCTCAATTTCATAAGAAACCCAGTTTCTTTCTTATAATTTTATTTTGAGTCAAATGATGGTCTACTTGATTAATCTGGGGTCAAAGGAAGTGGAGTTCAATATAAAAATTGATGTACTCGTCGAGATACACGCGGTGATGCCAAGATGACATGCATATGATGAAAATTTTAAAAATCTAAAATTACGAAAAAGTCCTTTGTCCTACCAATCGAGTCAAATCGGGTTCAAACTGTTATCCATGACCCAGAGTCTAACCCAATATCCTACATAACACCAATTACGATTAAAATAACTTAATCCATTCCTAAATACAATTAAATTAAAACAAACATAGTTAATTATCGTTAATCAAAGTTAAATCGAGTCGGGGTGTTGCAGGTTAAGATTCTAGGATCCGACCCTTTCATCACATATCCATGCAAAGATCAAAAGGAAAGCACAACAAAGTCTACATCTAGCATATTGGAGGTAAGAAAATAGACTAATCTAATAATAAAGGGTCAGGAATAGAGGGTCAGGATTACTTTTCACAACTATGGTAAGAACTGTTCTAATAAATCCCATATATATATATATATATAAATTAAAAATCTATAAAAAAATTTCAAGCCCTATGGCCACCAGCCTCCCGTTAGGGCTAGGTAAAAAGCCCTAGGTAGTGCATTTTATCCAGGGATTTCGACACTCCCAAGCCCAGCCAGCATACGTTGAAGGTAGGGCCTGGACAACACGGAGGACCAGCCTTTTAGGGCATCTTCTCTGGAGGGCGCTCTTAGGGTTAGGGCGCTCTCTAGGGTTCTATAAATACCCACAAGACTCTTGCTGCCAAGCTATAAAACCCTTGCACGAGGATCTGCATCCAGTGTCATCTGCTCTTCCTTTTTGATTTTCTTCTCTATGTTTTCTTATGTTTCTCATCTCAAATGGGTTTGTTTGGCGTTTGGATGATGTTATGATGATAGTATTTCTTCTCTCTTTTTCATTTTCTTCTCTCTTTTTTCTTATGGTATCTCATTTTAGAAGGGTTTGTAAGGCGTTTGGATGATGTGATGATGATAGTATTTCTTTTTAATCCCAGCTCTCATTTAGACCATTCCTCCTTCCGCTGGAGAATGGTCAATGAAAATACTCGTTTCTGCCTGAGCATACATCCAGTCAATGCAAACCCCCCCTTTTTTTTTGTTCTTTTGTATTTTTCATTCATTTACCTTTTCTTGGATTTTTCAGATTTCATCAATATGTGTGGGGTGGGTTGGGTTCGGTTGGGCTTGGTTCCCTGTGATCTCTTTTTTCTTATGGTATCTCATCTCAAAAGGGTTTGTTTGGTGTTTGGATGATGTGATGATGATTGTATTTCTTTTCTCTTTTTTCTTATGGTATCTCATCTCAAAAGGGTTTGTTTGGCGTTTGGATGATGTGATGATGATAGTATTTCTTAATCCCAGCTCATTTAGTCCATTCCTCCATCCGCTGGAGAATGGTCAATGAAAATACTAGTTTCTACCTGAGCATACATCCAGTCCTGTATTTTCCATTTACTTACCTTTTCTTGGATTTTTCAGATTTCATCAATATGTGTGGGGTGGGTTGGGTCTAAATTCATGCTAATGTAACGCTGAGATTCATGATGAATTGATATCTGCTTTGCTGAGGGAACTCTGTCTAGGGCTTAAGGTTTAGAGTTTTGTAGGGATTCGGGTTTTGAGAAAATGAACTCATATTTGATAGGGGCTCTTTCACCATATATATATATATATATATATATTAATGTGATACATATCAGTGTTTTTGTATACAGGGTTCTGATACCAACCATGTTTTTTCTTACCAACCATGCTTTTTCTTACTCTATAATGAGTATAGGCATGATACCCAATTCACACAAGTATTTCCCAACCATGTAATGTACCTATATGTTTGGTAATGTGAACTATTATTTAACATTTTGGTTGAAATGTTAAAATCACACATGTACAGCCAACATGTTTTAAGTCTCTGATGCTGATAAATCATGCTTTCTTCTCTTCATGTTCACTTGTTCCTTTGATACTAATCCACTTTAATTACTTTGGTTCTTTATAATTTGTTAGATTGATTGTGACTTTTGGTTAATCCGGGCTGTTTTTTTTTTTATTTTTTTTAATATGTTGCAATTGGATGCTTAACTAGTTAGATTAGGACTTGGTTTCTTTCCGCTAGTTTTGACTATTGTAATAAGAATCTTTTCTTGAGAATATATTTGGATCTAGTTTCATTCCTTTGAACATATCATTTAGATATAAAATTTATCATCTTTTTAAGGGAATGTAAACTAACCAAAAGATTAGAATTTGAAGGAAATTTATTTTTATTGTGTTTAAAACTAGTGTTCTTGCAGAAGGTCGGAAACAACCTTAAGATTTAGGTTGGTGTTGGTGCCTATTCGGATGTGGGCATTAAACCCGGTTTCCCTATTGATTTTATTCAAGTTTCTTATTGATGTGAAGGTGGATAGCATCTCAGCTTTCCCCTAAGTGGAAGTTTGTTCTGAGTTTTTTCCCTTCTTTCTCTTAATTTATTTAATGGTTTCCATGGATAGTTTATGGTTATAGACTATGATGCACGGATACGGTATGGATACGGTTAGGACACGCTATAGACACGGCAGGGACACGGATTCTATACATAAAAAGTGAAATTTTACACATAAAAAGTGAAGTATCGTAACTATCGGATATGATACGTTGCCTATATTGAAGTATCCGTGCATCATAGGTTATAGACTCACATCTATTTGGATTTTTTTTTTTTTTGTTTTGTGTTTGTGCATGTGAATTGATGGTCTCGGCTATACAAAATCAATGGGTGTTTGGGGTGTATTAGATTTTGGCCCATAATTATTGCAATTGGGTTCACCTGGGAAGCTTTTGCCCAACATCGTATTTGTAATTAGGTGCTAAGTCTGTTAAAACATCATCCATCATGGAGTTGAAACCATCTTAGGCAAGTCAAAGCGTTACATGTGGAGTGTATTAGGAAACGAGGAGGCCGTTCAAGACCATAGATGAAGCAATGAGAATGGCATGAAATTATGGGGAGGCATGGAGTTAGATAGGGTCAATTGGAGGAGGAATAAAGCTCACAAAAGTGACCTTAAGTAGATATGTTCCTCAATGTTAAAGATGGCTGGTTGTGGATCTTCAAAAATGAGAAAAGGATGGCTGTATGTTTTTCCTTAGCTACTCGAAGGGCGACAATATAGCTTTGCACCATATTAGGATTTCTCATACAGTCACATAGACATACATATGCGTGCAAGCACAAACACACAGATGGGGGGACATTTGCTCATGTCAGTGTATAAATGCTGATATAAAGACAGAGGAAGGCACCAGCTAGGCAAAACAAGCCTTCCACTTTAGATGGCAAAAATTCATCTTTTTTTCAAGCCTTTTGGTGGGCCTTAGCCCTATCCTTGCCCTTGAGGGCCTAGGTAGTGCATTTTATCCTAGGAATTGAGCCCCTCCCAAGCCCAGCTTGCATACGTTGAGGGTAGGGCTTGGACAACCGGGGAGTCAGCCTTTGAGGGCATCTTCTCGGTAGGGTGCTGTCTAGTGTCTAGGGTTATATAAATAGTTAAATACCCAAATGACCCTTTGCTGCCAAACTAAAACCCCTGCAGAAGGATCCCAGCTCATTATGAGACCATTCCTCCATCTGCTGGAGAATGGTCGCTGAAAATACTCCTTCCTTCAATAGTGTCTGAGCTTCCATCCTGTCCATTCAAACCCTCCCTTTTTTCTTCTTTATTTTCCGTTCATTTACTTTTTCTTGGTTTTTTCAGATTTTATCAATATGGGTGGGTTGGGTTCTGTTGGGCTTGGTTCCCTGTGATGCCATATCTAAATTCATGCTAATGTAACACTGAGATTCATGATGAATCGATCTTTGCTTTGCTGAGGGAACTCTTTCTAGGGTTTTGTAGGGTTTTGGGTTTTTAGAAAACTTTTTCTGGGGTTTAGTAGGGTATAAGATTAAGGGTTTTGGGTTTAACAGGCTGAAATGAATGACAGAGGACAATATGGCCCTTGGCTATTATTATCTTGCTTTTTAAATGATGAAAATGGAATCATATTTGATAGGGCTCTTTCACCATATATATATAATGTGATTAATATCAGTGTTTTTGTACACAGGGTTCTAATGCCAGCCTTGCCTTTTCTTAATGAGTGGTAATACTGTATAGACATGATACCCAATTGGCAAATTATTACCCAATCATGTATTGTACCCATATGTTTGGCAATGTGAACTATTATTTTACATTTTGGTTGAAAATGTTAAAATCACACATGTACTGCCTACATGTTTTAAGTATCTGATATTGATTAACCCATGCTTTCTTCTCTTTATATTCACTTGTTCCTTTGTTACAATTTCTTTATAGTTCTTTTGGGTCTTTATCATTTGTTAGATTGATTCTGGTTATTCGTTAATCTGAGCTGTTCTGTGGAGAACCACAATTTTCTTTTTTTTAAATATGTTGCAATTGGATGCTTAACTAGTTAGATTGGGACTTGATTTCCTTCCTCTAGTTATGACTATTGTAATTAGAATCTCATCTTTAGAAGATATTTGGATCTAGTTTCCTTTGAACATATCATTTAGGTATAGAATTTATCATCTTTTTTAAGGGGATGTAAACAAACCAAAATATTAGAATTTGGAGTAAGAAAATATGTTTTTATTGTGTTAAAAACTGTTTTTCTTGCAGGTCGGAAACACCATTAAGATTTAGGTTGTGTACCCATTCAGATATGGGCATTAAACCCAATTTCCCCATTGATTTTGGTCAAGTTTCTTATTGATGTGAAGGTAGATAAGAGTGCAAATCTCATCTTTCCCTCAGTGGAGTTGTATTCTGATTTTTTCCCCTTCTTTCTCGTAATTTATATAATGGTTTCCATTGATAGTTTGTGGTTATAGACTTAAATCTATTTGGATTTTTCTATTGGTATTGTTTTGTCTGTGTATGTGATTTGATGGTCATGTAAGCAATGGGTGTTTGGGCTGTATTAGATTTTTGCCCATAATTATTGCAATTGGGTTCACCTAGGAAGCTTTTGGCCAACATTGTATTTGTAATTAGGGGTTAAGCCTATGTTATAACATTATCTTGGGCATGTATTGATGAAACTAACCCTCTGAGGCTAGTCAAAGGGTTACTTGTGGAGTGTATTAAGAAAAGTGGAGGCCATTCAATACCATAGATGAAGCAATGAAAATGACATGAAATTACAGGGAGTGCCTATAGGCATGGAGCTAAATAGGGTCAATTACAGGGAGTGCCTAAAGGCATGCAGAAAATGACTTTAAGTAGCTATGTTCCTCAATGTTGAAGATGGCTGGCTGTGAATCATATTAGGATGTTGAAAAAAAGATGGCTGGCTGTGAATCATATTAGGATGTTGAAAAAAAGATGGCTGGCTGTGAATCATATTAGGATGTTGAAAAAAAGATGGCTGGATGTTTCCTTAGCTAGTTGAGAGATAGCTTTGCACCATATTAGGACTTCTCATACACTAACATTTGTTTTCTGTGTAGCTTTTCCACTTCTCTTACGACCTTATACTCGTATTCAGTATCCTATGTTATGTTATATATTCTGTATTTGATCTGGTCAAGTTACAACTTTTGTACTGCTCAAATGTTTATTTTGCCTAAATATTCAAACTGCATTGGTGTACATTCAAAGACATCCTCCATGCCCTTTTAAGGTTATAGTACCGTTCCTTTTGATGGAATAATTGGGCTCATCTGGCTATGAAGTTTGGTTAAAAGCTGAGGAAATGGGTCATTTATTCTTGGCAAGCTTAAATTAGGTATTATTTGACTCAGCCCATCTTCTGCTCAACTTCTTCAAGGACTCATCTCAGTGTATATAAATGCCTGACATCAAGACAAGGCACCAGCTAGGCAACAATCCTTATTGAGCCTTAGATGGCAAGCTTACGCTGGCCGAATTCTGCTTGATGCACCTTTTAGAACATGCATACTTATTTAGCTTCTATTTTTCTATGTCACTATTCTGCACTTGTTTGGTAATTTTACTAATATAGTCAAGTGAAATCAAATCAAATTAAACATTTCATTAAAATCATTTTTTTTATCAAAACTCCCTCAATTTTTTTTAAAAAAAAGTCAAAAAGCAATTATATTTACTCACTAAAAGACAAAACAACTTCATTTCCCCATATAAAAAGTAAAAAATATTTCATCCCCAACAACTAAAAACAAAATATCATCATAACTCATTTATATTTTTTTTATTTCACTTCACTCCATTTTATTTTAAAAGTAAATTACCAAACAGACCCTTATCCTTGCACAGTAGAACAATAGAATAGAACCCATATGAGAAGATGTCGTTCACAATATCTTGACAATGAGAATATTTCTACTGCTCCATGCAACCCTATATGTGTCATAGCAATAGACTTGCTGTAATTAATTCATAAATTAAGGGTATTGAACAAACTACTTCAAACCTTGAGAGTGTCAAGCCGATCAATTTCATTAGAGGGTTCCCTAATAACATCTTGGACACCACTGCCGTTGTAAAAATCTAATAAATCTTCCACCTAATTCCAAAAATATCAACCCTTTACCAACTGAAATCATTGCAAGCACTTCTTTTTCTTTAGAAGGAACTGTAACTTGCACACCCACGCTTGTCCTAATGTACCTAACTAGCTGAGCAATGGCCAGGGCCACAGCTTCAGAGCTAGGAGAGATTTGGCAACTAAAAGGTTAGAAGAGCACTTACCCCTTCCGCTCTATTCTTCTATGTACTTGTCTCATCAAGAGAAATTAGGGAGCGTTATCCACTGAGTTAATTTGATTAAAGAGATGTGTATAGCCTTACAATGTATTGTTGCATAATCTATTCATTCTCATTATTCTATTGGATCTCAATGGTGACCGCAGAGACTTTCAGATCTGAAAATTCTTGACAGTTGATTGCTGTATTATGTTTTATTGTGTCAGTAAAAAAATCTGAATGTTTTGTTTCTAACATATGTCAGTCGGATACTTGAAAATTCTCTCTGAATGTACTGTTTTTGGTGATTCTACAACTGCTGTTGCTTTCATTTCTGTAATAGTGATTGGAATGCGATATGAGATGAAATGATTTAATGAAATCCCGAAGTGGTATAAGAAGATACGAGTGATTTTACACAATTCCAACGAAATTGATGAATTGCACGACTGTTTGAGAGGGCTCGCAAGTGTACCGGTTTAATATAGGACAACTTCATTGCCTTCTTGAAAAAACTGGAAAACAGTAGGGTAAAGTTAGAAAGAGAGACCTAGGGAGGGGAGCTGATGGATGAGCAGCTTTGTGTCGATTGAATGAGTGTGAATGTGATATGTTGCTTTTTTATTCTTTAGTTTGTTTTTCCTTTACTTTTTTCTTCTGCTGCTGCTGCTAATAAGAATGTTTGTGGGCACGTTTGGTAATTTACTTTTAAAGTTAAAGTAATGTAAAGCATCAAATCAAGGAAATCAAATATGAGGGGATTATGATGGTGGAAATTTTTATATATGAAGTTTTTTTTTTCCTTGTCTTTTGTCTTTTAATGGAGGAAGTTGGATTTTTTTCTAAGAGGAATTTTTTTGAAGATATGTACTTTTGATTTGACCCTTTGTCTTAGAAATAGAGGTTTTACATTACTTTCGCCAACTAAGAAATTGCGATGTAGCCCTTGGATATGGGCCAATCTGAAGTTCATAATCAAGCCTGTCGATGACCCATCTTATGTTAGGAAATTAAAGCCAGCTGCACATTTTACCATTTCTTATTGATAGGATTTAAGTTTTCTTAATGTTTGATGTTTGATTAAGATTGTTTTTCATTTAGTTATGATGAAGAAGATGATGACTCATGTAAACCAATGGGACAAAATAACTATGGAGATTATGATTTTCTTTTTCTTTTCTTTTATGCCTTCGGGCGTGAGAATTGCACATTTTTTTGGCAAGGACCTTGATCTTGCTTGCACATCAGACCAAGTTCGTGGATAAATATAACCTGTTTGTCGGCAGAAGATTGTGTCAAAATAGAAGCAATATTTAAAGAGATTCATAATTTGCCTCTGATGGAGCGAAGGAGCATGTAGATGGAATGTTGTGGCCTTTTAATTTAGGGGCTGTGTATGTTGGACAGAGCATCTTTAGTTCTAAGGATTCAACATTGCAGCTTATACAAATGGGTCTACTGCTTGGGCCATCATAGAACATTACTAGAACTAATCTCACGTGTTCATAGGCTTGAGTTTGCCATTTTTGCAGGTCAAGAAGTAGGGGAGAGAACCAACTCTCCTTGAAAGCCTAGGAGGATCCGACCAATCAAGCTTCATGAGAATATGATAGTATGGACAACCAAGCATCCACTGATGAGGAAGGCCAATGTCCTGGCTGGTACCTTCGTCGAAAATTAGATCAAACTCTATGGTTCTAGCACCTTGAAGTCCAAAGCAAAAGGAGTTGACTGACTACTAGTTTTTTTGCCTTGTGGTTTTGGTAGGAAGGGTTAGCTGTTGAAACTAATTGTGGTATTAGGGCTAACAGACCCCTCTTCAGTCTATCCTGCGTTGCCCTTTCGCAACTTTCTTACTACAAACAACTCTTTCAGCAGCAACTTTCTTTCTGAACATACTAGTTTACTTTCTTCCTATTAAAGTACTGTCTAATTTATTTATTTTTAAAGTTGATTTCTTAAAAGTGATTTATCCCTACAACTTTATGTTTTGAAGTAGGTGGGCCTTCTAGATAGGATTTCGAAAACTTTGATCCTTTTAATGCTGGGATCAAACACCCAAAAGGCGAAGAACTCAATCTCAATATTCAAAGTCCTTGTCTCATTGTATTAAGATCGAGTATCTATCAATAAGAAAGATAGATCTAAGCATGCATAAACAACTATTTAGATCTATAAAACTAACTAGTGCAGATCTATACCTGAGGAGCTATGTTGGTTGTATTCAAATTTAGAATTTGATCTTTTGATTATGCAAAATCCTTTTGTAGACACGATCTTCTAAACCTTGCGATCTTACACGTTATGATTAAATCAAAGAAAACTTCTCAAAGAGAATGGTAGGATCTCAATTGAGAAGGAAACTCTCAGAACACTTAAATAGAGAGACCATAGTAGAAAAGAGAGAAAAGGAGAGCTCCAAACACCATCAAATGCAGGTAGAGGATGTCCAGCCCTAGTGTGGCAAATTTGTGCCTTTTGAGAGTCTCTTGGTACCTTTAGAAGTCATACTTCACTTTCTCTTACTCATCTTTCTCTTTTGAGTATTGTTTGATTTTTACTCTCTTTTTTAAGGCTAGCATAGGGACCACTAGAGATTCCTTGGATCTGACTCCAACTGAAGTATTTGGAGCCTATATCTTATGTAAGTTCCGGACCTGCAGTTAAATGCAAATAATTTTAATTTTATAAGAAGATTCCAAACTTTTCAATTGCTGTAAGGAGGTCCTTCCATCAATTATATCCATGGATTCATTGGAATTAAATTGTCTAAAATAGTGCGGACCCACCTCTTATTACCCTCATGACTTAATTAATCACACTGATAATTGATATCATCTGATTAACTCTTAATCAAAACGGGTGTGCACTTACCGACGATAAATTTCATTAATCAACAAAGATGATGTTTCTCTTTTAGATGATAGATTCCATCTTGAGAGTATATGTCCTCACAATCTCATTAACATCTATCTAATATACCGAGGTATTCATCTACAATTGGTCTCACTCATTGGTAAGCTAAAATAAATGTATAATAGAAACTTGAGTCCATTACTTTCTTAGGATTGAGAGCATATTGCTTGAAAATTATGAGAGCTTTCCTTAATCAAAGATAATATTTAGCTTAAAGTGCTACTCATGGTCCTTTAGTATATCCAATGTACTAGCACAATTCATCACTGGTTGTGAAAAACAATACTAAGACTTGTGATCTATGTCTCCTACATGTGAATTTCATCCAGACATACGGATCACAAGGCTCATTTTCATTTTATGAACAATCATGTCATGTTAGGATATCAGACAAATCACCCCAAATTAGTCCTTTTTTGTGTGTGTGTGTAGGTGGGGTTGTACTCAAAAGACAAAACTAGATTGGTCGTTATCAGAATTGTTCTTCTAGTTTTTAAAACTAGGTCTATGCATCATGAATTTCTGCATGCATGATTTCTTGAGCAGCTGTTTATTTTAAGTATTGGGATAACTGGATGATGGTAAGATGATGATGATAATGATCATGGTCCAAACTGTTTTGAATATCATATGCTGTCAAATAAGTCCTAGTAAAGCTTGTGGCAGCGGGTTTGGTTCTTTCTATGGAAGGATAGATCATAAGATCAAATCCAACGACTCATTATTCCAGCTTCAAAAGTTCTTGATGCAATTTTGTTTAGCTGATTAATCTGTTCCCCGGTCATGCAATATGTGAAAATATGGAAGAAATGATTTCTAAGGCATGAAGTTGTGAAGTCATGTAGTCATTCATATAAAAAACGCTTCAAAAGTAAAATATCTAAAGTCCTAATCTCATTGTTTCCAATAAAACAAGATAAGATGCCATAATTATTACTATAAAGAGCCAACAAAAGACTTCAATTTAAAAAAAAAAAAAAAATCACTTCTTCCTTCTTTTCCCCTACTCGTTACCCTTTGATAGTGTGCCTAGCACCTTCCAACTCCCATGATCCCTTCTTAAGTTCTCACTTATTCCTCTTATCCTCTACAAATCAACACACATTCAATGTCAAAGATCATTCCTTTTTTAGAACTTTGCATGCTTCCTTGGTTTTCACATACCAGTGTTTAATCATCAAAATAAAGACTAGTAAGAGTGGACATACTAGTAAGAAGAGTAACAAAGAAAAGTTGGTGCTTGATTGGGGCAGAGATTTTGAGTGATGGGCAGTGGCGGACCTACATGTAAGTCTAGTGGGGTCATGACCCCCCTTAAGTTTTCAAAATGTTATTTTTTACCACTTAAATCTTTGTAATTTTTTATTATGCCTCCTAAAATGTTAAAATTTTATTTTAATAATTTTTACTTGGCCCCCTTAGTTCCATTTTCTGGGTCCTCCCTTGGTGATGTGCATCAAGGCTTTTCAGTTGATCATCTTCCTTAATGGATCTTTTCTTTTGTTCAGGTAAGCAGATTTTTTTTTGGGTTTGTTCAGTCCTAGAGAATTGCCATTTGGTATCTATGTTGGTTATCATGCAGGCTCTTGAATTTCCACTCTAATCTGGCGAGCATGCAAATTCATGTACTTGGTTTTTCTTATGCATTGCAACCTTGTTGGGGTGTTTCAAGATTGTGGGTACTCTGGGTGTTGAGTGTTGATGCATGAAGTGGCATAAAAGCTATTTTTATGTGCATATATCTGTCACTTACTATTTTTTTTTTTCCCGGATTCATCAGTTAAAAGAGCATTTAAGACTTTAGACCACCTGTCTTTCATTTGAAAAATTAATCAGGTCTTTATTTTTTCTTATGTACAACATGGTTCATGAAGTCACTGTAATGATTAATAAGAATTTGCTTCCCCCCATATGGGAAAAGACTTGTTAGAAAACAACTAGCATCGTGATTGCATTGTTTAATCATGATCGTTCTCTCCATCATTATCATCATCATCATCTTAGTTGTATCCCATCAACAATGGGTCAGCCTTACAAGTTCTATAATATTTAACCCCAAAATAGATGTTCATAATGCTCATCTTTCTTTTTTAGTGTTGGCCTCCCTGGTTTTCAAAAAATTACCACTTGTGTCATTTCATAGAGTGTTTTGTACCATTAAGATTTTGAATTCAAAATTATGTATTACCATCAAACTTATGCCCTCATTTTCACTTGCTATCCAGGAACATTGATTAGCTCCTGCAGATCTCCTTCTGTTTGTAAAACGAAATGATTTTCCTCGTATCGGGATCTACGATGGAAATTATGGGGGTACTAAGAACAACTTGTGGGAACAATATAGATTTCGATTTATATATGAGCGTGAAGAATATAGTAGCAGTAAGCACATCCAGAGCTCTTGCTGTTACTTGGGTCCAGAGAGAGGTTTTGAGCATTGTTCATTATATGAATATAAGCACCTTCATTATGTCTAGTGAACTGATGATTGAGAGTCATTTTCCCATCCTTAGGCCAGCCTTGAAGACCATGGATTCACCTGTCGAGTCTCTAAAGCCCGATCGATCCATAAAATTGCTAGCTTCTTTCCCCTTTCATTCATTAAAGATAGAAATCTATACATTCGAAGTCTTCTTGTATGTCACGACCCGGGCCCGAATTACGGTAACCACGGACCGTGGGTCCATACTTACTCCCGTAAACCCCGAATTAACCTAAGTTAAAACGGAATTCACAAGGGATATCAATCTCAATAACCTGTCAAACACACACAAATTTTTTTGCGGAAACATATACATTGACAATATCCATTCACTTTACATGTATACAAAAAGAATCGAGTCCTTATACATGTATCATTTCCAACATAGTCCGTCAATTGGTGCATAGCCGACACAATACGATAACAATTACTTACATTAAAAAAAATGAATATACAAAATGACTATTCAAAACGTTTCACAAAATATTACAATCCTTTTCGCACTCGAATACCCATCAAACGGTATTCCGGCCATTCCACTCGATCAATCCTCCTGGAGGAACCGGAGCGGTCTCCTCCGCTGGCGCCGGGGGCGCTGCCGCATCGGCAATGGCAAACGGACCTGTGATGTCATCAATAACACTAATGAACACGACGGTTCAACAATGTATAAACAATTCTTGTAACAACTCATGTTAGTACATATATTGAAGTCATTTAATTCATTTTGTAACAATTACCATTCTAGACAAATCTAGATAATTCCTACAATGACAATAGGTAACATAAGAGTTTATCAATAAACAATCGCTATCATAGCTTTCATTCATTTCATTTACCATTCTGTTCATTCCATTCCATTTTCTTTCATTTACCATCTTCCCTCAAAGGAATGATTCATCTTCCAAATGGAATGCATCAATCAATATCTATAGATACGATCGGAATATGTGGGACTTACTTGTGTCCGGGCCAGGGACTACTAGCATCACCATTGAGCTCCGGAACACCCCCAAATCCATCTGCTGCAGCAGGATTATTCATTTGTAATTGTTCAGTTCAGCTCAGTTATGAGTTGAAGGGATCAATAAGTATTGCCACATTCAGAATTTGCATCATATCTATTAATTCTATTCAAGATCACAATCAAATTTCTAAACCAAACAAATGGGTGAAACGCTTGTTATTTAATGTACGTGTTATTCTTGATGAACATCACTTTTGATAGTAGTTTGTACATTCAAATAACCTAAGCTAACACTCATATAGGTTTAGACAACCATTTGAAGAATTAGTACTTAATTGTCACTATTCTTTTCTCTTAATTTCCTTAATCTCGATAATCTTAGATTAGGGCATAATTAGTTCCAACACTAATTTATAGACCCCTACTAATCATAGAAAATAAATTTGATTCCCAGAATTTCTCAATTTCCACTGGACTCAAACTGACAGTCCGATCGATCGGCCTGAAATCATGTCCCAGTTACGGGCTGTCCGATCGATCGGCCTGTATGTCCGATCGATCGGACCTAAAAACCTCTCAGTTAGCAGACAGACCGATCGATCGGACCTGGACGAGTTGCAGGTCCGGGAGAAAACTGATTTTTCTCACCTTTTCCCTTTCTTCTCTTTTACACATTCAAATCACTTCCAATCCTACAAGAAAATGGAACTTCATGTTCCCCTTTCATACACCATCCATTAACCATTCAAATCAATCTAAAAACAAGTTTCCAAGACTTGATGGAAAATGCATAACTCCAATCCATGGCAAACTTAATAAACTTTTACAAGGTCTAACACTAATCACAAGCAAGGGTTTATACTTGCCTCTTATGAAGTTTAATAGCAAAAGCCCTCTTCCTTAGCTTGGCTTTGAGATGAAAATCCCCAAATGAAACCCTAATTCCATGAAAATGTGAAATACACAAACCCATAAGCTATTTGGGCTAGAAATCAACTCAAATAACCAATAAAACTAGGAAAATCCTAAAAGGAGAGTAACTACTCACTTGTGGCTCAAAGAGAGAAATCTTGGGATCTTTCTCAAGCTCTTTCTCTTCAACAATAGGGGAAAAGGCTTGAAGAAGAAGATGAAGTTGAGGTTACAATCCTCAAAATCCACTTGAATCACCCTTAATCTCACTCTTGATGGAGAAAATGAAAGAGAAGGGAGAGGATGAAGACTCTAGGGTTTGCTTGAGAGTGAAATGAATGCTAAGCTCCATTTCATTCTAATATAAGCATGTCTCACACTAAAGCCCCCTCCCATTTACCCTTATTTCATTTTGAGTCAAATGAAACCTCATTTGACTCATTTGAGGTCAAATGGGATCGCGTCTATTATGAAAGTTAATGTACTACTCGAAATACACACGTTGGTATCAAGAGTTTTCGTATTCGACGAAATACGTAAAAATTCGTATTTACGTAAAAGCCCTTAATCTACCTTGTTTGAGTCTAAACTCATTTAATCAACATAATTCCATTCAAATCCATTACATTATGCTAAATGCATCATTTGAGACTATCTTATCTCTTTTTGGTCATTAACCTTGATTAACCCACTTATTCATGCTTAGTTAGCACTAATCTCAATTAATTAGCCTTAATCATGATTAATTTGGGTCGGGGTGTAACATTCCCCCAAACTTTTTGAACCATTCGGTCCTCCGAATGCAATACAATCCAATAATAATTTAAAAATTCAATTTTACCTAAACGAATAGTTCTGGATACTTTTGAGTCATTTGTTCTTCAAGCTCCCATGTAGCTTCA
This sequence comes from Cinnamomum chago, assembly GCA_038049695.1. Classification (NCBI taxonomy): domain Eukaryota; kingdom Viridiplantae; phylum Streptophyta; class Magnoliopsida; order Laurales; family Lauraceae; genus Cinnamomum; species Cinnamomum chago. The sequence continues at coordinate 37,167,242 of CP142457.1, forward strand.
TTGGGTTCATGATGATCCCAAAGAACTTTAACCCATTCGATCGTCCTCGTGCGAAGGACTTGCTCTTTGGTATCAATAATCTGAGTCGGCTTTTCAACATATATGGTATTTGGCAAAACTTGGATCTCTTCATGCTGAATGACATGCAAAGGATCGACCACATACTTTCGAAGCATCGATACGTGAAATACATTGTGAATACCAGAAAGCTCTGGTGGAAGTTCAAGGCGATAAGCCACATCTCCAATTCTACTTTTAATCTTGAAAGGTCCGATAGATCTCAGTGAGAGCTTGCCCTTCTGACCGAACCGGATAGTACCTTTCATTGGAGAAGTTTTCAAAAATACCAAGTCATCAATGGCGAACTCCAGATCACGCTGACGATTGTCAGCTTAGCTCTTCTGCCTTGATCGAGCTACCTTCAATCTGTCTTGTACTTTCTGCACTCTCTCCGTTGTTTCAGCAATTATAGTAGGACCATGGAAACTCCTTGTTCCAACTTCTTCCCAGCTAATTGGAGTCCTACATCTCCGACCATAAAGTGCTTCAAAAGGTGTCATTTCAATGCTAGCGTGATAGCTGTTGTTGTACGCAAATTCGCACAATGCCAAATGATGATCCCAATCACTGCCAAAATCCATAACACTGGCATGAAGCAAATCTTCCAAAGTCTGAATAGTCCTTTCCGATTGTCCATCTGTCTGAGGGTGATATGCGGTGCTAAACCGAAGTCTAGTACCCATTGAGTTTTGAAAGGATTGCCAAAATGAGGAAACAAACCGACTATCTCGATCTGAAACTATCAAGACCGGTGTTCCATGCAATCGAGTTATTTCCTTGACGAACAGTCTGGACATATCGTTGAATCCCATATCTTTTCTAAATGGGAGGAAATATGCGGACTTCGTAAGACGGTCAACAATCACCCAAACGGAGTCATGCTGCCTCCTCGTCCTTGGCAAACCGGACACAAAGTCCATGGTCAAATGTTCCCACTTCCATCTAGGTATGTTCAGAGGGTGAAGTAAACCAGGCGGTTTCTTGTACTCAAGCTTCACACGTTGACATGTTAAGCAAGAAGACACATAGTTTGCTATCTCCCGCTTCATGTTATTCCACCAAAACCTATCCTTGAGATTTCTGTACATTTTCGTACTTCCCGGATGTATGGAATATCTAGTGTGATGAGCTTCAAACATTATTGCTTGCTTCAAATCTTCTTGTGCTGGCACACACAATCTGTCTCTAAAATACAGAACTCCTTCCACCAGCACAAAATCTGGTCTAGTTACGAGGTTGTCCCTGATCCTTGCCAATTCAAGGTCTTGAAATTGCCTATCCTTGATTTCCTTGATAAGCATTGGTTCAAAGACAGACATTGCTGCAAGCATCACTCTATCATCCATCGTTTCAACGCATAAGTCCAAATCTCTGAATTCTTCAATTAAATCCCATTCACCAACTAGCGATGCCAAGTCTGCAGATTTCCGACTCAAAGCATCAGCTACTACATTACCTTTTTCAGGTACATATGTGAAGGGAAAATCATAGTCCTTGATGAGCTCTAACCAACGACGTTGTCTCAAATTGATGTCCTTCTGAGTGAACAGGTACTGGAGACTACGGTGATCACAATGGACTTCAAAAGTCTCTCCGTACAAATAGTGCCTCCACTGTTTCAAAGCAAACACAACCGCCGCGAGCTCTAAATCATGTGTTGCATAATTCTTTTCATGTTCCTTCAACTGACGCGAACCGTAGGCAATTACCCTACCATTCTGCATCAACACACATCCCAATCCAACTCCTGAAGCGTCCGAATAAACCACGAATCCTCCTCTTCCTTCAGGCAATGCTAAGATCGGGGCTGAAACCAATCTCTGCTTTAAAATTTGAAAGCTAGACTCACATTCATCAGTCCATTGGAATGGAACGTTCTTCCGAGTCAACTTCATTAGTGGAGCTGCTATCTTAGAGAAGTCTTTCACAAACCTCCTGTAATAGCCCGCCAACCCTAAGAAGCTCCGAACTTCTGGCACATTCTTCGGACTCTGCCAATTGGTAATTGCTTCAATCTTAGCTGTATCAACAGCTATCCCATCTTCGGAAATTATGTGACCTAGGAATGTCACCTACTGTAGCCAGAAGTCACATTTCTCTAACTTTGCATATAACTGATTATCCCTGAGTATCTGCAAAGCTATTCGTAGATGATGTGAATGCTCCCGCTCTGACTTGGAATATACCAGAATGTCGTCGATGAAGACCACAACAAACTGGTCTAGATATGAAGCAAAAACCCTGTTCATTAAGGCCATGAAAACTGCAGGTGCATTGGTTAGACCAAAAGGCATCACTAAAAATTCATAGTGGCCATATCGAGTCCTAAATGTAGTCTTCTGTACATCTTGATCTTTAACTCGAATCTGATGATATCCAGATCGAAGATCAATCTTGAAAAAGTAAGTTGCACCCTGGAGTTGATCAAACAACTCATCGATTCTAGGCAAAGGATATTTATTCTTGATTGTTACTTGGTTTATTTGCCTATAATCAATACACATACGAAGGGTGTCATCCTTCTTCTTCACAAACAACACAGGTGCTCCCCAAGGTGAGACACTTGGCTGGATAAACCCCTTGTCTAGTAAATCTTGTATTTGTTTCTTCAGCTCAAACAACTCTGACGGAGCCATTCTATATGGTGCCTTTGATACGGGTATCGTACCCGGCACGAGTTCTATAGTAAAGTCTACTTCTCTTGCTGGAGGTAAACCTGGCACTTCATCCGGAAATACATCTGGAAACTCACAGACTACATGAATATCCTTCAACTCCTGTACAGGCTTCTTCTCAGAAATAAATGCAATGTAGCCCTCACAACCACTATGCATCAACCGTTCAGCCTTGAGTGCCGAAATAAGCTTGGTATCATACTTCTTTCGTACTCCTTCAAACATTACACTGGCATTGGCCTCATCCACTTTAAAAGTGATGATTTTGCGGAAACAGTCTAAACAAGCCCTGTACTTCGCAAGCCAATCCATGTCAAATATTACATCAAAATCGTTCATTGCCAGCAATACTAAATCAGCTGGCATTGACACTTCCCCGACTTTCACACTACATTGGGGCACATACAACTCACACACTACCCGTTTTCCTAAAGGAGTAGTTACAATAAAATCATACGGCAATTGCATTACCCGTTCTTGAATATCATGACAAAATGAGGGAGCTACAAATGAATGAGTAGACCCTGGGTCAAATAAAGCAATTGCAGGTCTATTGTCTACCAGAATTGTACCTTCAACCACATTAGTGGCAGCTTCAGCTTGTTCTTGATTCACCGCATAGGTTTGTCCCACAAGTTGTGGTCTATTCTGTTGCGGTTGTTGCCTTGGTTGTCATTGACATTGCTGGCCTTGACGTTGGGGCTGCTGCTGTTGCCTAGGAGGAGCTGGTAAGGCCAACTGCCGTGGAGGAGCAGGAATCACTGCTTCTCCCTGAGCAAACTGCTAGTATGGAGCTCTGTTATCTCTCCCACCTCTAGGACATTGAGCCATTCTGTGTTCCAAGGAACCACAGACTAGACATGCTCCAGTAGTCCTCCAGCAAGCCTCAGTCCTATGAGCTTTTCCACAAGTCTCACAGACTGGCCTATTCTCTGTCCTTGGAGCAAACTTCTGCCTCTTGTTCTTATGTTGTCCTCCTCCTTTCTTAAACCAAGAGTCAGCATTGCCACCACTGCTCTTCCTTGAGTTTTTAGCCATTTCTTCTCTATGTACTTCTTCAGCCGTAAAGGCTCTATCAACCGCCTTAGCGAACGTAGTGGGCTTAGTAGATGCCATCACCATCTTCTTGTAGGTGGGATTTAAACCCTGGAGGAACCTTTTCAACTTCTTTTCCTCGGTATCCGCCAAATCAGGGGCATATCTAGACAATTGCAGGAAGGTGTGCACATATACCGACACCGTCATCTGTCCTTGCTTCAGACTCAGGAATTCCCGTTCCTTCCTCTGTTGAACATGCTCTGGCACAAACTTCCTTCTAAATTGTTCCTTGAAGGTCTCCCAGATGTCATCTCCTGGCTCTGCCAAGAGTATCATTGATACTCTTCCACCATGTTTTTGCCTCCTCTCTTAACATGGAAGTGGCAAGCAAGACCCTTTTGCATACGTGAACAGACTATAGTACCAAACACATCACCAGTGTGTTCTAACCACTCGTCTGCTAGTATGGCACTTTCAGTACCACGGAACTCAGTAGCTCCTCTCTTCCTGAACTGCTCATAAAGGACATTAACATCATTTTCCTAGGATTGTACTACCACCAGTGTCCCCACATTAGGAGGTGGTCGAACCGACTGAGCTTGCAATTGAGCTTGAAGCTGAGCCTGCGTTTGCAATAGGGCAGCAATCTGAGCTTGCATACCCATTTGGGCCTCATGGCTTTTGGCCATTTGCTCTCTGTCTTGAGCTTGCATAGCCACTTGTACCTCGTGGCTCCTCACTAACTGCTCTAGTATGGCAGTCATCCTAGCATCAGCATTCGATCCCAGAGGAGTAGGTGTAGGACCATCATTGGTGGTGACTTCAACAAAGTCATCACTTCCCGATCCAGATGCCAAATGTAAGATTCACATCTATACCATTCCGTCACATACATTACATATAGCAAGCAATAACACAAATCCAAGAGTGGATTTGTACGCAACTCAACGTTCCTCACAACGTGCTTACAATTTTCTAAGTCTTTTAAGTTTTCCCTTACTCTTAACCTAGTCTCTGATACCATACAATATGTCACGACCCGGGCCCGAATTACGGTAACCACGGACCGTGGGTCCATACTTACTCCCGTAAACCCCGAATTAACCTAAGTTAAAACGGAATCCACAAGGGATATCAATCTCAATAACCTGTCAAACACACAAAATTTTTTTTGCGGAAACATATATATTGACAATATCCATTCACTTTTCATGTATACAAAAAGAATCGAGTCCTTATGTATGTATCATTTCCAACAAGGTCCGTCAATTGGTGCATACCCGACACAATACGATAATAATTACTTACATTCAAAAAAATGAATGTACAAAATGACTATTCAAAACGTTTCACAAAATGTTACAATCCTTTTCGCACTCGAATACCCATCAAACGGTATTCCGGCCATTCCACTCGATCAATCCTCCTGGAGGAACCGGAGCGGTCTCCTCCGCTGGCGCCGGGGGCGCTGCCGCATCGACAATGGCAAACGGGCCTGTGATGTCATCAATAACACTAATGAACACGACGGTTCAACAATGTATAAACAATTCTTGTAACAACTCATGTTAGTACATATATTGAAGTCATTTAATTCATTTTGTAAATATTACCATTCTAGACAAATCTAGATAATTCCTACAATGACAATAGGTAACATAAGAGTTTATCAATAAACAATCGCTATCATAGCTTTCATTCATTTCATTTACCATTCCGTTCATTCCATTCCATTTTCTTTCATTTACCATCTTCCCTCAAAGGAATGATTCATCTTCCAAATGGAAGGCATCAATCAATATCTATAGATACGATCGGAATATGTGGGACTTATTAGTGTCCGGGCCAGGGACTACTAGCATCACCACGGAGCTCCGGAACGCCTCCAAATCCATCTGCTGCAGCAGGATTATTCATTTGTAATTGTTCATTCATTAATTCATTCATTATATTGTTCAGTTCAGCTCAGTAACGAGTTGAAGGGATCAATAAGTATTTCCACATTCAGAATTTGCATCATATCTATTAATTCTATTCAAGATCACAATCAAATTTCTAAACTAAACAAATGGGTGAAACGCTTGTTATTTAATGTACGTGTTATTCTTGATGAACATCACTTTTGATAGTAGTTTGTACATTCAAATAACCTAAGCTAACACTCATATAGGTTTAGACAACCATTTGAAGAATTAGTACTTAATTGTCACTATTCTTTTCTCTTAATTTCCTTAATCTCGATAATCTTAGATTAGGGCATAATTAGTTCCAACACTAATTTATAGACCCCTACTAATCATAGAAAATAAATTTGATTCCCAAAATTTCTCAATTTCCACTGGACTCAAACTGTCGGTCCGATCGATCGGCCTGAAATCATGTCCCAGTTACGGGCTGCCCGATCAATCAGCCTGTATGTCCGATCGATCGGACCTAAAAACCTCTCAGTTAGCAGACAGACCGATCGATCGGTCTGCATGTCCGATCGATCGGACCTGGACGAGTTGCAGGTCCGAGAGAAAACTGATTTTTCTCACCTTTTCCCTTTCTTCTCTTTTACACATTCAAATCACTTCCAATCCTACAAGAAAATGGAACTTCATGTTCCCCTTTCATACACCATCCATTAACCATTTCAATCAATCTAAAAACAAGTTTCCAAGACTTGATGGAAAATGCATAACTCCAATCCATGGCAAACTTAATAAACTTTTACAAGGTCTAACACTAATCACAAGCAAGGGTTTATACTTGCCTCTTATGAAGTTTAATAGCAACAGCCCTCTTCCTTAGCTTGGCTTTGAGATGAAAATCCCCAAATGAAACCCTAATTCCATGAAAATGTGAAATACACAAACCCATAAGCTATTTGGGCTAGAAATCAACTCAAATAATCAATAAAACTAGGAAAATCCTAAAAGGAGAGTAACTACTCACTTGTGGCACAAAGAGAGAAATCTTGGGATCTTTCTCAAGCTCTTTCTCTTCAACAATAGGGGAAAAGGCTTGAAGAAGAAGATGAAGTTGAGGTTACAATCCTCAAAATCCACTTGAATCACCCTTAATCTCACTCTTGATGGAGAAAATGAAAGAGAAGGGAGAGGATGAAGACTCTAGGGTTTGCTTGAGAGTGAAATGAATGCTAAGCTCCATTTCATTCTAATATAAGCATGTCTCACACTAAAGCCCCCTCTTATTTACCCTTATTTCATTTTGAGTCAAATGAAACCTCATTTGACCCATTTGAGGTCAAATGGGATCGCGTCTATTATGAAAGTTAATGTACTACTCGAGATACACACGTTGGTATCAAGGGTTTCCGTATTCGACGAAATACGTGAAAATTCGTATTTACGTAAAAGCCCTTAATCTACCTTGTTTGAGTCTAAACTCATTTAATCAACATAATTCCATTCAAATCCATTACATTATGCTAAATGCATCATTTGAGACTATCTTATCTCTTTTTGGTCATTAACCTTGATTAACCCACTTATTCATGCTTAGTTAGCATTAATCTCAATTAATTAGCCTTAATCATGAATAGTTTGGGTCGGGGTGTAACATCATCTCCAAACTTAAACGATATTCTACTTCAAGTTTTGGATTTTGTTTGAGTGTCTAAATCTTACTTGACAGTAAATGCATTTTGTGGGGAATAGTTGAGCTTTAGAGATTGCTTGATTAATGTGACGAAACGTTCTATCTTTGATCTTCACAAACATGATATCCCTCTTCGACTCGCTCGTATCATTGAAAGGACACGAAGTCTCCATAAAGAAGAGAGATCCAGCGAATCATTGTCTGTACTACCATCATCCATATCCATATACAGAAACTCTAGTCGTTTCAATTTCTGGATGGCAGTGGAAAGGTGTTCAGAGAGTTTCCCCTTGGGAGGGTTTTATTATGTAGTTGGTGTGAGGGGATACATTTCTCTTGTACTTCTATTTCTTTCCCCCTTTTCTTTTCTTCTTGTACTCTTTATTTGTATTATTTTCTCTTTTAATATAAGTTACTGTTACCGATCAAAAAAAAAAAAAAAAAACATGATATCCCTCTTCGAATCAATGTAAAAACCCCACAACTTTCAAGTCTTATTGATCAAATTGAGAATTAGGTATTAAACTAATGAGGGTAGTTGGAAAAAATTACCATGAGAGAGATGAATTGCTTTATCTATTTGTGGACTAATCCCTTTGGTTGTAAAAGTTGAACATAAGGAATTGAAACACGAGAAGTCACTTCAACCTTATCGGCGAGAGCTTATCGAGTAAAGCACAAGAAAAAAATCCATAATCCATTTGAATGCAGTTTCTTATTGTTGTCGTTGCCAATGTCAAGTAAGTTGTGAAGAAATCACTCTATCTCAGAGCGATTGTAGGAATTCACTATCTTCTTAACAGTTAAGAAAAATACAAACTATACCCATCTATCTTAGACATTCCTCAAATCATAAATACCCATTGCCATACATAATCTCATTCCAAGAAGCACAACAAAAAAGAAAACAAAAATAAAATCAGTTTCAAATAGCACCTATATCTTTATCAGTTTCAAAATAATGAACAGTAATGCAATCCAAAATTACTATCACATATTTTAGCAAAAAAATGTTACTATATATTTTAGAAAAAAAATTTACTATCGCATAAAAAGGCATGGCTGTATTCCAAACCCCAATAAAATCATATTAAAGAAACAAAACATGGGAAGTTGAAACCTACCAAAAAGTGTCATTTTTAGAAATTCTACCTGTGTATAAATTCATGTTTTAGTTCGTACATTTTTATTTCTTGCACCTTACTACTTTTTCATGTACCAGACAATTTGATTTTTGTTTGATTTTCATTTGAAAGGAGAAACTTTTATTTTATAATGTATTTCATTTCTAATTTTGAGCAATAGGAATTTGAAGGGGGGGGGACAAGGCGTTCCAGGTTTGGTGTTAAAAGTTTAGTTCGAGATGCAAATGCTAAGTAGATTTTTTTTTTTTTTTTTTTTCATTTCTGTATGCAATCGTGATAATCCATCATTGGTTCATGTTGCCCCTAACATCATAAAATGGTGACGATCTTTCATTTTCTGGAAGTCCTTAACTAATTGTTGACTACATTAGACAATGTAAAACCACTACTATTACAGTATTACAGAGAAGACTAGTTTTCAGCATTTCATCAGGGAGACTAGTGAAGGAACTTGAACTTACAGAGTGCATAAAAACTGCATGGAGAGCTGAACATACATTGTTCAACATCTGAGGAAATGAGCTCACATGTCATTTGCCACAATGCAAAAAGTACAGCAGCCACATGCAGTTTGTTTTCAGTTCCATTTAGAGAATGACAACCACCCCCCCCAAAAAAAAAAAAACACTGTTGCAAGTACAGTTTCACCATGTTTCTTTTTCATTTCTGTTTCAAATTAATTTCATATTTAAGCACTACACATTGACCAAATCTAAACACTGCCTCAATGGCTTTCATTTAAAGATCCTTGAGACATCTTGCTGCAACAAATCCCTCAACTACCCATCGACAGCCCAAAGTCTAGACTTCACATAAGCTATCCACTGGATTCATATTCACAATTTTGTGATAAATATGTTTTAACAAGTTAACCTGCACCTATACGCCATAAACATGACCAAATTCTAAAATTAGATGGATTCGACCCAAACATGACCAAATTGGATCTGGGTATGGATCAGTGGATTGGATCTACCTGTAATTGGGTATTAAATACATCCAAAGGCCAGAATTATAACAATCAACCATTCCCCTAATCAAGCCAGATCACACCATCATAACAATTAAAAAAGATCCAAGGAATAAGCAATAGTCAACCGAACATCTGCACCCAATTGTTATCCATCTGACATTTCTTCAGTCATTCAGCTAAAACTGTAAACAGAAGTTATTCATAAATCTGAAAATGCGAAAAATGCAATTTACCTTTAAATGTATTTAATTGTAAAATCAGTACACAGTGTTATTCATACATATATTGAGGCGATAAAGGATATGTATAATAGAGCTGTGACATCTATAAAAACGACCGGCGGAGAGACTAAAGAGTTTCCTATCACAATTTGTCTACACAAAGGCTCAGTGTTAAGCTCGTACTTGTTTGCCCTAGTTATGGATGAGATTACAAGATATATTCAGGATGAGGTGTCGTGGTGTATGCTATTTGCAGATGACATTGTTTTAGTGGATGAGACGAGAGGAGTGAATGCTAAGCTAGAATTGTGACGGAATACGTTAGAGACAAAAGGGTTTAGACTAAGTCGTTACAAGACGGAATATATGGAATTCAAGTTTAGTCAAAGTAAGACACCTGGTAATTTAGAAGTAAGTTTTGGTACACAAAAGATTGTAGAGAAAGAAAACTTTAGGTACCTTGGATCTATGGTGCAACAAGATGGAGAGATTGATAATGATGTAAGTCGCAAGATTCAAGCCGGGTGGACCAAATGAAGGAATGCTTTGGAGATCTTGTGTGATCAAAAAGTCCCCCTCAAGGTTAAAGGAAAATATTATAAGGTGGCGGTACGTCCAGCGTTGTTATATGGATCAGAGTGTTGGGCAGTAAAGCATAATCATGTTAAGAAGATGGAAGTTGCGGAGATGAGAATGCTAAGATGGATATGCGGGATCACAATGAGAGATAGGATTATGAATGAGGAAATTATGGGCAAAATGGGAATAACACCGATTAAAGATAAAATGAGAAAAAATCGACTGAAATGGTTCGGAAATGTTAGAAGGCGTCCAACGGAGGCACCTGTTAAAATGTGTGAAAGCATAGAGATTGCCCGGAGTATGAAAGGGAGATGGAGACCCAAGAGAAGTTAAAAAGAAACTATTAAACATGACATTGCCTACATGGATCTAATGGAGGACATGGCCCTAAACAGATTTGATTGGCGTCGTCAAATCCATATAGTCAACCCCACCTAGTGGGAAAATGCTTGGTTTGGTTTGGTTAGTTATCCATACGTATGTTTAACAAATCTGACTCAACTGTTCACAAATCTGAAAAATGCAATTTTACTGTAAATGAATCCACCCCACTGCATTCATCGACCGTATGAATTCATCAAAATATAGTGACTACACTTAAAACCCAAACCTAAGGACAACCAACCATTTTACAATATGCTTCTTATCAACTCACCCGAGCACCATCCATAAACATCTATCACGAGGACCGCCTGATGGGGCGACCTGGGCCATCCCAATCATAGTGGAGATGCAGATTCAAAGATCTAAATCAAGTGAAAAAAAAAATCAGAAAAAGGAACAAAACTATGTGTTTTAAAGATTAAATAAAAGTGAGGCAAACAAGTTTTTAACCCCAGACCCATTTAGACTTTTTGGGACCCACAATGACGCAGCACTGGAAGGAAGCCTTATTTTTAGTTCATATATTCTCTTGAATAGAACGTTTTGCTGCTGCTTTTTTCAGAAAATACCTGAAAATGTGATGGGCCTTTTGAATGGTTCTCATGACACTTTGCAATTGCCCAGTTGTATATATTGTCTTACATTAGCCAGGCTTTAGCGCAAACCCAGTAGGGTAATATTTTTTTTTTAAATCATTGTTTGACCCATTTAATATTGGTAGTTGCAACCACCCACATAATTAAGGAAGCATCTATGCTTTTGAGCACATACATAAAACAATCTAAGAATTCGCTACCTTTGCTGTGAGAGTTAAGGTCTTTAGTATAGCAAAACTGAAAGAATAATAGAATTCGACGTCCTCACTCCTCACCCACGCTTGAAATTCTTTAAGACTTGGTGAGCCCAAACTATGGAGATTGAACATTCAATATCAGTTAAGGGCACCTTTGTGTAACACATTGCCAGCGGAGAACGTGAATTTAGGGGAGAGGGTATGTTAGGAAAGGTGGAGTGATGCACAGAAAAGCGGACACAAACATGTGCACTATGATTAGATAGCCCCTCTTCTCAAAGAACTGAAAGCATATTTCGACTGAAAAGTTATGGGAAACAAAGGATGAATCCCTCAGAGCAAAAATAAGAATAAAAAAACCCCCTCTACTTATGTTACCTATCCAAAACAAATTAAATATCTTCTTTGTTGACAGTTGAGATAAATTTCCTCTTCTTGGACACTTTCAGCATATTTTGAAGTCCCCTCTCCTCATCCATGAACTGGGCAGCTGTTCGTGCTCGTAATTCTTCCAAGCTCTCCCCCTCTTTTGCTCGTTCCAAGACCTGAAATAACCAAATGGAAGCCATAAAGAAGGTTACAAATGAATAGGGCTACCAAAGTCTGAAATAGACTCCATCCAGACTCAATAGTCATAAAGAAGGCCGAGGCTTAAACCTGTGATGAACTCTGTTGAATCTCTCTCTTAACTTACAAGAGGTTGATGTCAACCAGTCTGGTAGCTCAAGCCTGGCCGATAAAAGAAGTTTGCTTTTGGTTGATAGACTGATGCTACAAATCACAATTAGCCACTCTTGGCTTGAAGGTTCAGGAGCGAATGTTAAACGAGCCATCCTTACATCAAGGTCAGTTGTCATTCTTCTCGGGCTATAACAGGCTAGGCTTTGACCATAAAACTAACAGTGCATGTTCATCATATTTATCTCATCTATGATAACCAATACATGAACAATGTCAATTAATCAGATGGCCTTGAGGTTGAATAACATAGCCCATTTCATGGTTGGCTGAACCCAACCCAGACCATTGACCGGACAAGCAGACCAAGTACACCCAATCCAAGACTGCTAGTTCTTCAGCCTGATGAGAACAACCATAAGCTGACTAGGCATGTGTATCAAGAGTTGGTAACAGCAGAAAGCTTACCAGATGCCGACCATACAGATGGGTGCTTGAAAGTGCTTGGAGTGCATTTTGAGCCTCTTGCTTGGTAACGTACTCCACAAATGCAAATCCTCGGTGGTTCCCAAACTTCATTGGCAGCCTCAAGCTCTTGATCTAGAATGGCAAGAAAATTTGTTGCAATAATATCATTTACGCTAAATTTGAAAAAATCCATACAGGGGATTGTCCTTCACTGCATGGATGCAGCAGCACTAGCATACTCGGCTTTTAGCAGAAGGAAATAACAGAAACAATAATTTTAGATGCATGAAGAACAAATTAGTTCTCAGAAGGCTAGCCACCAAGAATATAATGCAATTGATGTAATGGGGGCGTGATCAAAATTGATCAGTTAAAAATGAAACTAATACAGTATTTAAAAAATTGGTATTTAAGGTCTATTGAAATCAGAGTTCTCAGAGAATTTGGTTCACAGCTTTCTTATTAATTTTCAGTAGGCTGTGGTCAGTTGCATGATATTTGGGGCGGCAAGAGAATTCATTGCTGATTCTTCAGATTACTTAAAGAGTTCATGATAGTATTCTCAGGCCCCGCTCCTTGAAAGGCAAGGAGATGGATGTAGCATAATTAAAACAAGAGTAAATTAACATCCATGACAGACAAACCAAATCAGTTAGGTTGCCTTGCAACTGCCAGCACAAAATGCAGTATTAAACATGGATTCTCGAGTAGGAATCGCAATAGGTTGAGATTGTAATCCACTTCAATCTGCCCCAACAGTGATTTTCATGGGTCCAGGGAAGGTAACGATTTATAGATTTAAATTCAAGTGGGCCATGATTTATCAATCAGTAGAGACTGAGTTGACTCGGCCAAGCGGACTCGAACTCAACAGGGGCCGATTCAAATCAACCAAGTCTCGTTGTTGGCTGAGTCCTATGGTTTTGGGCTCCAAACTCACCTATTCACAAATTTCTTCTATTGGGAGAAGCTTTAATAGAGTGGGCGGCTCTTATTAGGGGCATTTTGCATTAATAATAGAAGAACAAAACAACATTTTTTTTTTTTTTTGCAAGATCTAAGGATCAAAAGATCAAAGATACTATTCGTCTGAGTGAAATATAAACATGAATGGCTGTAACTGCTAAAATTCAATATTAATGAGCAAAACACGTCTTTAAATGTATTCATGGAACAGTGTTCTGTACTTTTTTTACTGGCGTGTTCTGTACTTTGTTAGAGCAAAAGATACGTCTTTAAATGTATTCATGGAACAGGATTCAGTACTTTGTTAGAATTTTATTGTATTTTTTAGTTTACACACCTTTTTAAAGGTTATTGAACTCTAGGGTGTGACTTGGTTCAAGTCAATTGAGTCCCATGAGACTCGACTCAGGTTGAGCAAGTTGCCCCAAGAGTTTAATTTTAACAACTTTCGATCCAACCGTAACACAGACATGATTACTGACAGGAATACTAACTACTAAGGGGAGTACAGAACAACCCAACCAATAACCATAACTGGGCAGGATTGTATTCAATACCAATCACAGGGCAGGTTATGGGATGGAGTGAGTGCAAGTCAGGTTCTGTAGGCAGATATCTACCCTAAACCATTGCCATCCCACTCCAAGGATGCATACAGCAGTAAAACAAGAGTAAGGAGATGATCTGCAGTCTGCATTGCGACAGAGAATACTCTAAAACTGGAACTTTCTAAATTGAAAGCACATACTATGTTGCAGGGTAGTATACACGTGAAAAATGAAGAGTCCAGCTTCAAAATCCAAATCGCTCAAATAGATGGCTACACATGACTGAAATTGTTCTACAAGCATTTGTGGGCCCACCCTTTGACTGATCAAGGGTAGAGCATAGAATAAGACACAAATCTAATAGCAAAATCAAGCCTTCTAAAATTGACTTACCGAGCTGCAACAACTCCACTTGCTTTGAAATATGTCCCAGTGCCGGCACATAAGGTGAGCATATTCATTAATGGTTTAGATTTAAGGAAGTGCCATGATTTGATTTCTGCATTTATTAATCTAGAAATACATACAAACACGACATATGGTAATCTAATACTTATTTTGTCGTATGTGGTTCCATGAAACCATGGGCGGTATTGAAAATCATGGCTGGAAAATGTACTTGTGTCAGCTTTTACAAAAGCCAAAAATAAGGTGTGTACTACTACAGTTTCTTCTGAATAATAAAGGGAAGCGGACAATCATTACCTGGCCAAATGAGCTGAATAACTGCCTTAGATCTTTCTTTGTTGCCTGAAAAGCAACATTTCTCACAATTAATTTTGTTGTGCTCTTATCCTTTCCAGCTTTTTCCAGTGCCTTTCCATCCTTGGAATGACAAAGTTGCAAAATAAGAGCATGACCCTCTAAGACAGATCCCTGTAAAAAAAAAAATTAAAAACAGTCTTGTCATTTGACTCTATTGCAGGAAGTTTGATGCTTGATATTGATTGGTTTTTTGTATTAGTGTCCCTATTGTATTAAATTTACCTGCAAATCCCTGCATACACTCATTGCTGTCTCCATAGAATCAAATTCAATGAAACCAAAACCCATGGAAACATTTTTCCCATTTTTCAAGTGCTGCTTTATCTGGAAGGGATAAACATACAACATGATAAGAAAGAAGAGAAAAGTACTGTAAAGAAGATACTTCAATAACATGTGAGCATTACCTTAACACTGTGGATCTTCCCCCCCTTCATGTTTTCACTAAAATGCTTTCTTAAAACATCATCAGTAGTCTTGAAGTTGAGGTTCTTGACAAATAGTGATCGTGACTGTCACAGATAAAACCTATATGAGGAATCAATTTGGCACTTATAAAAAATGCATTCAAAACAAAAATCTCAATTAAAGAAGAATAAAGCTTCATCCCTTTTTTGTACTTGTACTTTGGCATCCAGATATAACTTGATGGTGTCTGCAACTATTCCCTTTTGCATAACTAAAAGTCATGCTGGCATCCTTTTCACTAATGGTTACAAAATATCCGGAAATGAACAGCAGTTTTTTTATCTGATTTTTTAATATGATGATCCCATACACTCAAAATTGTATCCGGATTCCGGAAGCTAATATCACTCTTGCTCCCCCTTTTAGATCCAACCCAAAGAGACACGATTCATTAGGTTGTTGCGAATTCTCAACATAAAATTTTACTTTTTAACCATATTAGAAAACCTTTGGTTAGTTTCTTTCAATAAATATTTTTAGCCTTACCCCGGTAATATTTGAAAATTTGAGTACATTACTCAGCCACTGTACTCCTGGATGATTTTGGTTCTCTGAATCTCTGAGTTTTAGTATGTCTATTGCAGGGGTGAAACATAAATAAATAAAAAAAACAAAATTGAATCCGCGCCCCCCCCCCCCAAAAAAAAAAAAAACATAAATCGTAAGATATAAGGAATGCGTCATTGATCCAAGGAGTAGAATGCTTAAACTATTTGTTCAGGTCATTATGAGGACATACCATTACCAACTTTAATGGGCCTACAATTTAAACCAAGGACAATTTATGCCATACATAGTTAAAAAACCTGAGAATACAATGTTTAATGCTCAACCAAATCAATCAGTCATTATGAGATGATGGGCCAACTCAAAGGCTCAACTAAGATCAAAATTCTTCTAAAAAATATGAGTCTTCAATTAGCATACAGATGTGCCAAGACTTAGGAAAGATCACAAATCAAAATTCAATAGCCCGACAAACTCGGCCAAGTTCCCAAAATTTCCATAAACTCTTAAATCAACCACAATTTGAGTAATGTGACACAATGATCCAAAGTTAAATCGATCATGATTTAAGATTTATGCAAGCCATGATTTGGAAGTTGGAACAACTGGGGACTGATACAGTTTTCATTAGCCTAAGTTACATAACACATGGCCCCAGTGGCGGAGCCAGGAGTTTTGTTTGGGTGGGGCTAAACTTTTGCTAAACTAATCATTCCCAAAAAACAATGACTTCGCTAAATTTTTGCTAGACATTTTGCAGTGGAACTACATGCAAGAGGAAAAAAATGACATCCATGAAATTCGCAGTGTAGGACTTGCACAAGACTATGACACATTGTCTTTTATTTGTTACTAATACCATTCACCTCAGTCTCTCATATCATATTCACACTCATATATGCTAGCCAAATTCCAAAAATCCCAACTGGCATTCATATTCAGAATGACAAATTTAACACTTATTTGCTCAAAATATATATATATATATATAAATAAACACCATCCCTTCTAAAATCCCACATTTTGCAAAGGTAAGGAAGCAATCCTGTTTCCACATAATTGTAAGAATCATCTTACTCACATAATTTCAGTTCATAAATAATTAATCCATTGTATTTCACCTAAAACCCTAACAAAGTTGAACAAATTCTTCAAGAAACATGATATCATCTCTAATTAGCCATAATCTTCAAAAGGTCCACACCAAGAGATGAAAAACAATGGCTGTTATTAGAACTAATCAGGTGCCAAAATGATCAAATATCATAGAACCTAACAGGAATTCATGAACAATATGTAGATTTGCACTCAAAGAAACATAATTTCTGTTCAAAGATTCAATCAGAAGCATAGACATGAAAATTATTGAAAGAAAAATCAAAGAAATGAGAGATCCTATGCATACAGTTCTCTAAATTATAGAAAGATAAAAGAAATGAGAGACATTAACCTGAAACAAAAAGGGTGAAATCGAAGGAATGAATCATCGTGAGAGAGAGAGTCTAAAGACATTTTCATTTGCAGACTCACCACTCCGATGACAATGGAGACTGGCAAGAGTTCTCGATAGGGAGGGATGAGGGTACTTTAGTGGTTCTGTCAATTTGGGAAGAGGGCTTCTCAAACGGGGACCGAAGGGGATGGAGCTTTGTAACGTGGGGCGGGATGGGTTTCTGAACTGGGCCGTGGCCCATGGAACTCTAGCTTATGCTGACGGGGAGATTGTCACTTCACCCATGATTGGGGCCATGAGAGGGGCCGAACGTAACAACCATTGACTAGGTTTGGGTCAACTGTAACTCCTCGCATGACCTATGATATTAATACGGCTTACTAGTCCCGGTCCACTAGATCTCTTTCTAGCATGACCCACTTAATTAAATTGCTCACTTTGTTAGGTTAATAATGTTCACTCTCAGTCATGACATGCTCCTTTATTTGTATGCATACTAGTATGTTACATGTGCACGGTGCACCTCGTTCACTTGATTAACATGTATATTACTTTGAGATATCGTTATGATTCATGACATGTACTCATAGGTATCTTGGTGATACTGAGTTGCAGGTATTTCAGTACCAAGCCATGAGTAGGTATCAAGGATGCCGAGAGTAGGCCATGGTGGCCGAGTCATGACGTTGTAGGCATCGACGGGTGCCGAGCATGGTTTAAAAATTCAGCCGAGTCAGGTGGGCCTGACTCAGTATCGGAGTAATGGGACTCGGGCGAGTTGGCCGACTTGGCTTGAAACATTGGAGAGAGAGAGAGAGAGAGAGGCATCCCTTTAAAAAAAATGCATACCTGGTCAGTCTGCCAAAAGCGCTTTGTTTACCAAAAGGTAGTTGTATGCTGTAGCCGTGTCTATCAAAAGTCTGCCAAAAGGTGCTCTAGCTGCCAAAAGCATACCTGTAGGTGTGCTATTGCTCGAGCTTTGCTGTGTAGCTGATGTTGATATTGCTCTAGCTGTGCTGTGTAGCTGATGTTGCTATTGTTGTTGCTTTTTGCTGTGGACTGCTGACTGCTGTAGGCCTGTAGCTGTGCTATTGCTCTAGCTGTGCTGTGTAGCTGTTGTTGCTATTGATGTTGCTTGTTGCTGAGCTGGGCCGGTGGTTGCTGTGTAGTGTGTACTGTACCCTCCTCTTCTTCCTCTTCTTGGACTCACCTATCATCTCCCCCTCCCTCCTCAAATCTCTCTTTATGTTGTTTTTTTTTCCTTTCTTATTTCTAAAATTGGCTGGGGATTGGAAGTGAACTATAAGAGAATGCTTATAGTTTTTTTCTTTAAATTTTAATAAAAAAATGGACCAAACCCGACTCGCCCGAGTTGACTTGGACTCGGCCCTGGGCAAGTTGGATCCTGAGTTCGGGTTTTTAAACCATGGTGCCGAGAGGTAGGTGACGCACACCGAGCCATGCTTGTTTCATGATATTGCTCCCGGAAGTGAGCACCTCATACCATGATCATCTTTTGATACTCATGTGGTTCTTCTATGTATGGATGGTATTAGAACACTGTTTAGGTTTCTCAACTGTATTTATGGCTATCCGACTGTGCAGTGTTGGTAGATGCTGGCCTAGTTTATTGGGCCCACGGGTATGGTATGTTGGCTTACTCCTGGTATTCTCGTATTCTAATGACTATCAGGTATTCTGTTGTACTCACTGGTTTGTCTATTGCAGGATTATTTTACACGTTTATATATTTCCATACATGTTTTGTGATTCAGATTGGTGCTTGCCAGACTGTGTCTGATACTGCATATTGGTGCTTGCAGGTAGCAGGTAGCAGGTACCTCTTTTGTTAGCGCGCATGATAATGATCGCTTCCGACCGTGGGTTGAGTGAAACATGCTCTTGGGCCCCCACTGTTGGTGGCTCGTTGCCATACTGAGTGCCGTCATATCTAGAGGATAGTTAGTTGTTTTATTTATATTTTGTATTTCAGCCCTGCGTGGCTAGGATTGTATTAGTTAATGTTCTAAGACAATTGTAATAATTATTATGACAAATTTAACTTAGATTATGCTCTGCTCTGACAATTATTATGAAAAATTTTATTGGCTCATTTTCTTGAAATGTACGTTTATTACACGTGTACGTCACGACCTGGAATTAGATGGGACTCCGGAATCCAAGACGTGACAGGTGTCCCAAGCTTCTTTCGCTGCAGAAATTCAGAGGCAATTACACCATTGTAGATGGCATTGATTCCCTTATTGTTGCAATTTGCAAGATGGTTTTCACCTCTATCCAGTGTGCCTTAGGTTTTGGAATAGATTTCCCATCAATTACCAGTGGGTCTAGAATGACCCTCTCCTACACAATCCCAAACATCATGATCAATTGACCACAGGACAGCAATCATCCTAACCTTCTAGTAGGTATAATTGCTTCCATCAAGCAATGGGGGCCTGGTGGTCGATGTGTCTTCCCTACAGAATTCCATAAGGGAAATCCGATGGAATCACACAATAAATTAGTGCAACCTGCTCTGATACCACGTGAAAGTTGCATTTAAGCCTTAACACAAGCTAAGGTCCCAAATCAGATTTCTTTAAAAATTTCAATTCCAATTAATTAACACTAGAAGTACTTACTCTAACAATCAATCAACCACAAGGAAGATTAGGAGACGCGATTTTTTTGTGGAAAACCGTATTCTTCAGTGAGACTTTCTAATGCCCTTGCACTTTTTCCTTGAAATTTGAAGATCAGAATAGGTTCGCATGTTTTCATTGTAAGCAAAAAGGACAAAGTTCGTTTGAATGTCCAAAACGAATAAACTTAATGGAAGGTGCACATGGTGAACTAGAAACACAAGATGATCCTAGAGACGAAGTTGAGGAAATAGAAGCTAAAAAGGATTGCGAAGCTCTCTTGGTCCTCTAGGAGTCTACACCCACTGTTGAGAAGAAATAGTTGCGAAAAAATATTTTTCGCTCAACAGGTACGGTGCATGGGCAAAAATGTACAGTTGTGAATGATGGAGGAAGTTGTAAAAAATATCATCTCCCAAACTCTTATTAATCGCTTGAAGTTGAAAGTTTACAAGCACAATCGTCCCTACTTTGTCAAATGGGTAATGACAGGTGATGAAGCAAAAGTGCGACATACATGTCAAGTTACTTTTGCAGTTGATGATGATTATAAAGATACAATTTGGTGTGATATTTTACCTATGGATAGTGGAGATATACTATTGGGTCACCCATGGATGTATGACAAAAATGGTAAGCATGGTATGTGCGACAACGCGTACACATTCATGCACAGTGGAAAGGTAGTTACACTCCATCCAAAGAAACCTGAATCACCGAAGAAGCGATCAAGGGCCCATGCCACAAAGGAAGTGCTTCAAGTACATCATGTCTGCAGAGGCAACTTGAAGAAGACCCGAGTTCGAAGTCGGAATGATGCAGAACGGGCCATACCATAAGTGGTCCCACCCAAAATAGTTCAAAGATGTTTATTTTTATTAGTAGTTTTCTAATTTTATTGTAAGTAGGATTAGGACTCCGATTTATTTACTTTCCTAGTTTAGATAGATTTCTTAGGCTCTAAATTTTGTTTTATCCTATATATATGGCATTGTAGAGAGGAAAATCTCAGACTTGATATTAGATAGAATTATCGTGATTTTTCCCTCGAAGAGGTGCATCCTCGTGTTGAAGTTTCTGTGTAGACGTATTGAAGTGTTTGCGGACACGGTGCTTCAACACTCCACGTAAGCCCTAACCCTAGGGCCTGCTTCAATTAATATGGGATAAAATTTGAAAAACTTGAGATGGTTTGGGCATGTCCAACGAGGCCAGCAACGATGCCGTTAAAGAAAAATTTGGCTATGCAAGTTGATAGCCCACCAAGGAGAAGGGGTAGGCTGAAGAGGGCATGGATGGAGGTAGTAAAAATAGATCCAAGGAAGTGCAACTTAACTGAGGATTTGGCTCACGATAGATCGGAATGGAGAAACATAATTCATGTAGCCGACCCCAACATAGTTGGGACAAGGTTTTGATGATGGTGATGATTTTAAGGACATCCATATCTTCAATGGGCCTACAATTTAAACCAAGGGAAATTTATAGTTAAAAAGCCTGAAAACCCAATAATCAATGTCTAACCAAGTCAAACAAATAGACTCATATGAGTCAATAGGCCAGACTGAAGACAAGTCAGATCGAACTTCTTCTAGTTCTATGCATTAAGTTCCTAATTAATTAGCATATGGATGTGACTTGTTTTAGAAAAGGTCACAAGTTGAATTTCAGTAGAAAAAGAACACAACCAAATGCCGGTGAACTCGGAATACTGTTTGGTCCGTGTGGGCAAGGGAGGTAGATTGTTCATTGGCTGGTCCATATGGGAGTCATAAATTGTTTCTCAACAGTTCTCATGATAATATTTCTGTTCATATATACCTATGAGAGGATCCATACTGTCAATATGCAATCCTGCTTTGATATATATACATATATATATATATATATTCGGCAAAGAGGTAGAGCGCCATTTATAACTGGAGCATTTGTACAATTTTCTATGGTTGTGTACTGCATTAAATAAACAAGTGTCATTTACCAAAGAGGTACTGAAGAAGGTATAAATATAATGTGCATGCATTTTGCTGCAGATAGTTTCTATTGACCACATTTTTGGGATGAGATGAATTAACAAGAAATACATGAGGAAGCACCAAAAAAATGTATAAAAGTGCCACATTACTAACCTCGACCCTGTCAGGATCAATATCTTCTCCTGATATTCCTTCAACACATTGCTCTATCAATACCCTTTTGACATCTTTTTCACCAACAGCATCATTTTGTGCTTCAGTCTTTAATGATGTACTTGAGGAAAGGATATTGCTGGGAGCACGTTCTAAATACAATGGACGATCTCTACAGTAGATAAGAACAGTTAAGTGAAACATGTGTAATTCGTTAAAAGCAGTAAACGATTTAAATAACTAAAAAATCTTAAGATCAATCTCAGAAAAAGAAAAAATATATATGAAATAAAGAAAAAAGAAGGAAGAAGATGCTAACTGTCTCTAACTTAGGGTAAGGCAATCAACATCTCATTCAATTTATACCACATTATATTGTGTATTTACAAAATACTCCCCATTAATTTTCAGTGCTTACAAAAGAGACCTGTTTATAAAGCAGTCCCTATAATGACTATATATATATATATATATATATATATATATATATATATATAACACCCTCAATGATTTCTAATGCTCCCACTCAAGCTGTGGATAGATATTTCTATGACCAACTTGTATAGAACACAGATAATAACTGCCGCTTTTTGACAGCCTCTGCAAGAAATCTGACAGTTGATCATTGGTAGGAACACATTCAAGACGTATTTCCTTAGCAACCACTTATAATGAATAAGGCGGAAATCAACTTCAAAGTGTTTTCTCCGCACATGGTAAACTAGCTTCGATGGAATATGAAGAGCTTTAGTATTATCATGATGTAGGACCTTAGCCCATAGGACCACCATTAAAAGAGACATTTCCTTCAAAAGAATTTTGAACCACGAAATTCACAAGTATTATGTGCCATAGCTCCGATCCTTGGCTTCAGAACTTACTGTCACTTTACTTTTCGTGATACTAGATTACCCTCCTAACTAAGTACGATAGCCAATTGTTGATCTTCTGTAAGAACCCGACCTCTTAACCCTAGGCTTAGCACTGATTAATTCTATGGTTAGGATTACTAAGTGGGATTAAGCTAATTGTGGTGTTTTATGTGCTTTGGGAAGTTTTGAGAGCCTCTGAGTCTACTTTGACCCCTTTTGGAGCCTGTCTGTAATTTCAAGAGATACTAGGGTTATTCATCAATTCTTCCAAACTGTTATTCTAAGCTCTTTATTATTTCCGGACAACTTTTGTATTCAACTCAGAATCAATTTGAGACCCTGAAACCCTTCAATTGACCAATACCGTCAAAAATTAGGAAGCTTTGATCGAACCGTTGACTATTTCCTCGGAGGCTCGAAATGCGTGGCTCATGAGCTCAAAAATTAGAACTTAACCTACCCAACAACTTTCATGCTCAGCTCAGACTAATGTGAGGCCCCGAGAACCCAATTTGACCCCGGGCACACTTTTCGAGATATTTACCGCAATTTTGTAAATCGCACTTTCCTCCAACGATCTTCGAAAAATCTGATCTCAGGCTTGTTGGAAAGCTCTCTTGATGCCCTACAATTGTTCTTCCTTGACCAAGTCTGTCAGAGGTCCCGAAGACCTCCGTTTCCGCATTCCAAGTTTGGCTAAAAGTGTGGCAAACTCACAAACTATCACAAAATATCCTACCTACCATAACAAATGCTCCTCACCTACCACCAACATCCCTCAATTTCACTCACTTTCCATCGGCCAGCAACGGAGACTCTTTCTCTCTTCTTCTCTCCTCTCATTTTCTGCCTTCCACGGCTCGGTGAAGAACACCTTTATAGAGGCTCCTCTTCCAAGATCCAATCCCACCAAGAAAGTCTACATCGTCAGCAATGCAACATAGTTCATTTTGGTGCAAATCCACCGGTGGCAGCCCCTTCATCCATCACCCTTCCTTTGCTTGGAATTCTAAGAGGTGCCTCTTTCCTTCTTGAATGTTTCTTGATTTTGAACCCATTTACACCATTCGTTTTGGTTTTCATGGGGCTGAGTTTTGACAGTGGATGGGTTTTGTTGTTTAGGGTGATTTTGGGTTGTTTGGAAGAGAAAGCTCTTGATTTGAAGCTTGGTTTGACTGTAAGGGTTTGGATTTGTTCTTGATTAGAGGGTCAAGTATTTAAATTAAATTGCATAATATGTGTGGTTACCCTTGATTCTAACTAATCATGATATGTTAAATCATGTTTAAGAAAGGATTCGTATTAATCACATTGGGTTGTAAACGGTTATTGTTAAATTAGTGTTCCTTCCAAGGGTTTCAATTAGTTTTGTTAATCCTAATCTATGGTTGGATTAGAGTTGGGAATTGAAATAAATGATGCGATTAAACATTAGTGGATTTACCCCTTTTAATCCCCCCTAAATCAGACATATGGACCCCACCTGAAAATCCCCTGTGAAACCCAGCCAGCAGCCAGCCAGGCAGTCTGACCCAGCTGGCAGCAGCCACTCTGCAGCAGCAACCCAGCAACCAGCAGCCAACCATCAGGCTGCTGCCTAGCGGCTGCAACATCCAGCGGTAAACAGACCAGCACTCGGCCGGCCAGTGTGGCACGACTGGTCGCATAGCGGCGGGCGGGCCTTGTTGTGAGCCCCGCGAAACCACTTTTGGGCTGTTTTCAGGGCCCTTTCTTAGGTTGTTTTCGCCCAATTTTCTCCCCCACAAATTCTGAAAATTTTGGGAAACCAAATTAGAACTTAGAGATGAGAAACTAGGTGGTACCCAAATTGTGTAACCCCCACAAAAATACAGATTTTTGTTATGTAAGCCAGGATACCCTTTGATATTACCCGAACCACTGGTGGACCTAGATTTAGGTCCCTACGACCCTAGCAACTCCCTTAGCAAGATTAAATGTGGATTTCCTTTTTGTAAAAAGGGAACCCGAAACTTAGATAATTGGTGGACCCCGTACCTCAACCCCGACCAACCATGGTTTTCATTTATACTTAACCAGAATAAATTAAGGGGCATGTGGAGCATGGTGATTATCGCTCTATCCGGACTTAGGATTTGGATATCCCTACCTTCAGAATGCATGAAGAGTAGAACCAATCATGATATCCCACCCTTAATGCGTATAGTCTTGAATATCATTGTCCTTGCATGTCCAAGGCCAGTAATGATAAAAGATACACTTGTAATGGACCCTTGTCTGTTCAGTAGATGGGTTAGATCATTTTAATCAATTTATTTCCATATTCAAATGCAGGGTGCATATTCCTTTCATTATTATGTTTTTATGCGTCCCACCGTACCCGTACTTACTCGGCCCTAGTATGGGACTCCTTGGGAATTAGCGCACGGTTTTTGCCCTACTTTGACCCTAGATGCACCCAGATCCTTAGGCGGCTTCTTCGGTTGGTGTGCGAGCATTCAATTGCCCAGCCCTTCCAAGTTACCCGGATCACATTGTCCTATTCCTACCCTTTCGGGGTCTCCATTTCTAGCTGAAATGCTGCCCATTTTTCTGTAGGATTTTCCAGACCTAGATAGACCGTTTTTCTAGCCCAAAACTACACTGTTTTCAATTCTGGATGATTGTTTACACCCGACGGAACTATTTGTTTTCTTCCGTACTTGTATTTATACACTGAGTATCGAAATTACTCATGTACGCCCAATTGAATACAGATTTGAACATTGTACTACATGTTTTGCCCGTATCTGCATTTATACACATTGTGAGAATCGGAATTTCTCCAATACCTCTGATCATAACCTGACTTGTGTGTGTGTGTGCGAGCGCGCGCGTGCGTGTGTGAGTGTGTGCGCGTGTGTGTGTGTGTGTCTCGCTCTACTTTGTAGTCATGTGTGTGCGTGTGTGTGTGTCTCGCTCTACTTTGTAGTCGTGTGTGTGTGTGTGTCTCGCTCTACTTTGTAGTCATGTGTGTGACCGGTGTCACCAATGTACCTACCCTGTCCGGAGCGGACCAGAAACTCCCGTGACAGGGACCTATCCGGACAGACCAGGTTCTCCCATGACAGGGACTACGGGTGAGTTCAAGGTACTATCAGCCAGCATTTGGGGCAGGCGAATGCTCCCCTTTCGAGGATTATGCGACATCGCTGCCAATTAGAATATAGTCTATTTTTCTGTTATTACTGATTCTGCAATTTTACTCATGATGCACTGACTTTGCCTAGACATACTGTTACCTGACATCTGATTAATTAATTTGTCGTATATATTCTGCTTTGTACCTACAAACTATGCGTTTTATTTTGGATCCTTGCTAGGCAATTTGTCCGATCTACGCTTGGTGCCGTAAGTATGATTTCCCAACCTGTACCCTAATACGGATTTTGAGGCGGTTACTGAGCCGCATGTGATGTGTGTTTGAGGTGCAGAGGTTGTCATGTAGACTCCGTTTCTTGCACATGAGACGCTAAATACCTAGGAGTATTATTTTAGGTTTTATATTTTGTTTTACTAGCCACTGTTGGCCTTTATTTTGGGAATGTAATTAATACATCTTTTGTAAATTATAACCTGAATCATGGGAATGAAATTTCCTGTTTACTTGTCCAGCTCTGCTTATATTCTGTTTGTGTTATAACAGTCTGATGATGTATTATGCAGCTAGTAAGACATTAGTGATGCAATATGGAATCCGATGAGCTCCAGACTTTGGGTTGCACCGCAATGCAAGCTTCCGCTAGATATTCCATAACGGTGATGGATCCTGTAATTCTCATCCTGGGAAAAAAGAAAGATTATGCTACAGTAATCCCCGATATCACAGCCCCTCAATCCTACCCTGATTCTGGGGTCATGACATCTTCAGTCTGACTTAGAACCTACCAAATCAGCATCGATGGATGGTTCTATATTTAGATTACCATGACAAATATTGAGAATTCCTGGTCTTGGAGAGTCTTTAAGTATTTTAAAATATGATGAACTTGCCCATCTCATAATTAAATAAATGAGTCTTTTCTGTCCGTATAGTATGGATGAAAAATAGATTGATTACAAATAACAGCTCCTTTTCTATTATTTATTTCATTTTTATTTCCTTGGATCTTATTACAGAAACAATTTGAAAGGGCATTCATTTCTAAGGCACATGCACACCATCACCTTTCTAGGGTTTTACAAATAGTAGCAAAATACAAACCCCCCACCCAAAAAAAAAAAGACCCAACCCCCACACCCACCCCACAAAAGAGAGCAACACAATTTTATTACTGTTAGTGACTGCTACAAGTAGCATTTTAGTATATATTATATAAAATATGGAAAAATGGAAGGGTCGGGTCTAGTAATGTCCAAACCCAGCCCTCAAATTCAAGGGCCTGCAAAAAGCTAGGCCCCATGTTTGAGAGCCAGATTGACAGGCCTAATCATAATCCTCTAGATTATCTCCAACCAATGAAAATAAAATCTAATCGCAATATAGTACACCTAAGGTACATTGAAACTATGGTAGACGTACACCACATATGCCATTCCACAAGATTACCAGATTTGAGATACCCACAATGACCAGTCAGGAGAAGATTCTATTGATTTTAACGTCACCTCTTGGATGTTTCGACTACAAGTTTTTTTTTCAACCACTCAAAAGGTAAAGAAGTTTTTGTGTGCTTTTTTTTTTTTTTTTTCTATCAACACTAACTGCCAATGAGGTGGGATGTGAGGAACTTAGAAGTAGCATAAAAGATGAAGTTAGGAGTAGCATACTTGTATCGCTTATACGCCAAGCCCTTGAAAGCTGCACGAGCCTCTGCTGCTTCAAGGAAAATAACCTAAAATATCATGCGAAGAGAATAAGTAAATTAAAACGGGCGTCTAAATGGAAAACTACAATTATCAAAGAAAGAATGGTGTGATAAAAGAAGATCCTCCTCTAAAAACAACGCCTAAGGAATATCGCCAATTATCATAAGATTATCTTATCCAAAAAAAATTATCATAAGATTAGAAGTATGATTTGCTTCGATGAAGGGAGATAACCAGAACAATACCACGCTAAAGAGAGATGTCGTGAACAAGAAATAGACTTTGTGGTCAAGGTAAGGATAAAAAATGGGAACCAAATTGTTGATGTTATTCTACTGGCAAATTATTGCATAAAATAGAAAGAAAAAGACCGTTAGGATGTTCCTCTTCAAAACAAACATGGCAAGCACATATAACCATGTACAATAGAGTTTGTAGAGTGTTTACTGCAAAGGATTTGTTTGGGGTCTTGATGGTGAGGGTGGCAACAGGAACGTAAGTCCTCATCTTCCTTTCATGTATTTGTAACTGCGTCCCTCAAGTAGACACGGTCCACATATCTTTAAAGTGGGAATATTCTATGTTCTTATTTTTCTTTTTTCTTTTCTGTTATATAAAAAGATACAAAATGTTGTGATAAAAAAAAAATCAGCATATACAAGGGAGCAAAACCACAATGAAATAAACAATCTACCAATATATAGTGATGATGATGATGATGATGAAGAAGAAAGAACAAGAAGACAACCGCGACAATGACAGAGAATTTGATAATCCCCTCTTTAGCTAGATGATCTGCCTCCTCATTTGCCAAATGAGGAATATGAAGAGAGACCCTTGTTCTAATTTCCTCTACCCAGTTACTGATTATCCAAGAATAGGGTATACACTATAAGGAATCATTCATATGAGCAATGTAAGAGGTATAGACACATTTATACTGAATAGGGGGTTGGCGAATCGAGGAACGAGTACACAAGGAGCATTGCCGCAAAGTTGGTGATGACAAAGGACAATCCATTGCTACGAAAAAGTCATATGGTGGCAAAAGTAAATGACTTGAATAGAGGAAAGGTTGCAATTAAATTCAACAAGTGCAACAATGGTCCTACCTCGTCAGAATGTAGCATGAAGTACATGTGGCAGATAGTTCACAGAAAGAACAGAGGATAATGATCAGGCATCAGTATCACCAGAGGAAGATGATGATAAACCTGGTTATGACAAGATCATGGGTGCAGAACACGATGGTGATGTTACCTATGGAGAATCTGAATGTGCATTAGTTCTCCAAAAGAGTTTGATGGCATCTAAGGACCAGGAAAAAAAAAAAAGATTGGCTTCACTCGAGCATATTCTATATCACTTGCACAATGAACAGAGCTGGTGTGATGTATGGTCATTAACAATGTGAGATTGATAACAGTCAGACAAGAGATAATCAACAAGTTCAAGCAACCAATAGAGAGGAGCATCCAACAACGTATTGCCTTATGTGGTTCAATAAAAGACAACAACAGCACAAAACAAATATCTTGTTAATTTCTCCATGAGTGTGTTTTTCATGATACATAATACTGGAGTGCACTTGGCAATAATACACCAATGGGAGGAAAAAAATACGTTACTTTTGGAAAGATAATGTGAAAGAGCTGTTAGGGCCTTTTAGTATGGAAGAACTCAACAAAATGCTTTTTTGGAGGACACAGATTTCCCACTCTATGTCTAACTTTATAGAGTAAGCCCATGAGACTAAAAAATTATATGCGGTAAGGGGAGATTGATGTTGGTGGTTTTATACATAGAATGATATTACTACTCACAAGTGAATTACCCTAAAGAGCAACTTAAATAATCTATGTAGAACATCCATGATCCAACACCACATTGATCCTGTGTTTATATGCATTTCACCAAATTGGTTTACTAATAAATGAAACGAACGTAATCAGTGAGGGAATCAGCAGAACGGAATTTTTTAAGTTCGACCCAATGCATAGTACCAACCCTTCCAAGACTAGCACAAAAGAAGGATAGGTGGTGGCATATGAATTCAACAAATGAATTTAAAGTGGCAGGTGTTACTAGAGTGAAACCAAATCCTCACTAATAATTTTTCTAATGGTAAATTTTATTAAAGAAAAGAACCAGGCAAAACAGGAACTCCTCACTAATAATCAGTAACTAATCTACAAGATTAAAGCCTTAGATCATTTGATAAAAATAAAGTAGAAATGTCAAATCCTCACTACAAAAACAGAACAAATGCTTACCAAGGCCAACGTTTTTGTATGTGGAAGAATGATCTTGTCCAAACTTCCAAACTTCCCAAACATCTTCACAAGATCTCCTTCAGAAGATCCATATGGCAAGTTCTTCACTAAAATCACATTGTCGCTTCTTTTAACTTCACCCTTTTTCCCGGAAGCTAATTCCTCTAAGGCACCTATATTGACTCCAGCATTTACCAGAGCCTTCTTTGTCTCAGCAATCACAGATGTTTCCCCCAAAGCAATACGAACAGCAAGATCATCTGCCTCTTTGTCAAGTAAATCGCTTTTACTGACACCATATTGCAGAGCAATGTTTTCAACAACCTATTTAACAGAAGGGAATAAATACATCAACAGAAGCTTCTGAGAAGATGAAAATAAGTATAAGACCAAGACAAGCATGAATATTTAGATATTATTGTTTGAAAGGCAACAGCTAAGAAAAAGAGTACTACTTTTCTTTTTTTCTTTTTTTGGTAGGAAAAAGGAGTATAACCCAAATCTCCCAACGATAGTGTTTGATGAACAGCCCATGACAGCAAATTTTTTAAAGTAATCATGTTTCCAAAAAAAAAAAAAAAGTTTCGAACATAGCGTAGACCTTCATGTATCAGCCGAGGTCCCCGGATTGACATCTAAAATTTTCTCAGCCCTTTTCCATATTGAAAATTTTTAAAATGCTCAAAAGATTTAAAAACACATGTATGCACACACACATTCAGAATTATTTTATTTTTAGATGCAAATATCGAATTAAAAAATAGAATATAGAGGTGCTGAGAATGGAGTTTCAATACTTTTCAGACTAAGTCCATAGGAAATGAGTACCGGCACTGAGACCTTTACGTATCAGGTGATATGACCTGGTTTCAACCATTTTTAAAACTACGAAATACATCTAAGAGGGACTACTTATCAAAATTTACATCTAAGAAATAAGGATTCACTCATGCGATAGAAATATGTAGCCTAATATAAAACTTCAACCGGTCAAAGCATTCTTTTTTTTTTTCCTATCGTGAAAGAAAATAAAATATATATATAACTGGATTTATGACATCATAGAGCAAGTGAATAGCCCACCAGGTTTTGGTAGTATTGTGAGTCTCTAAACCCTTGGGGCTTATTTGTTTGTATTATAATACAAAGGAATTTATGGTCAAATAAGCTCCACAGAAGGATTATTAAAGAAGTGAAGTGTGAATGATACCTCAAGGGATGAAGGATATAAGGTAGCAATGTAAATGGGACCTCAACTTTCCTAGGATTTGAATTACTAGAGTGAAGGCTGGGTATTCATTTCCCATCTTCCCTTGATTCACTTTCCATTTAAGAGAAGGTTATTTGTT
Organism: Cinnamomum chago; assembly: GCA_038049695.1. Taxonomy (NCBI): domain Eukaryota; kingdom Viridiplantae; phylum Streptophyta; class Magnoliopsida; order Laurales; family Lauraceae; genus Cinnamomum; species Cinnamomum chago. The sequence continues at coordinate 37,198,664 of CP142457.1, forward strand.
GGTCATTTTTTTTATATTCACCTTGGATCTTCATTTTTTAACCACTTAGGGATGAATTCGTATGTCTTTGTAAATAAACAGGTCCTTTGTGTAGAAGGGTTTTCCGTCTTGTTCAAGCTTCTGGACAAGTCTACATCAAATATGACCTAGATCCAAAAGCTCCCAACATTAAAATTATGAACTTGGATAAAATTTTGGTGCAGCCGTAGGGAAGTAAAGGAGTCGTTTGGATTACTACTATTTCAGCCTGAATGGTTTTGGACTAGTACATACCAAATCTAGATCAACATGACATTATACAACTATGCTCAAGAAACTAGCAAAGTCAAGAAACCACACTGAAAAAATCAAGCTCTTGAATAATCAAGAAAAGAATAATATTAAGCCTTCCTTTCTAGCATCACTTACAGTGGTAAAAGAACATATATACTGCCACTCATTTGATAAAGGACATGAAGGTTCGAGGAAATTGGCTCCAATGCCTCTCCTTTAGATGTGAACCCATTAGTAAATGTTGGTTTGAAGCCAATACATCTCATGGGTGTGAGGTATGTGGCACAATCAATCATACCCCGATGGAGAGCCCATTCAGATTAAAGCACAATCAGAAATTATGGAATAATAAAATTAAAGCGATACAAAGCCCATATATCATATTAGGCGTAATCAGAAATTTGCGCCGGTTTTTTTGTTCTCTTGGTAAATTTTCTCTCTTTTACTTAAACATTAAAAAATTAAAGGAAAAAAATTCATGCTTTAAATAAAAAAAGGGGGGGGGAGTTTCATTAAAGGGCTCAAGTTTTTTGGAATTTTCAAAACAGGATGAAAAAAAGTTATTTTTCAAAATGGGCATTTAGTTTCCCGTGTTTCTTTCAAATCAGGACATCCGGCAGTATTCACCTCCCGCCGGTGATTTTTTTACCCCTTTTTCTAAATCGCTAAAATACCCTTAGGGATTTAAAATGTTAATCCCCATATCAGAAAACAAAACCCCCCAGCACCTTCTTCAAGAAGCACCAGCACCCAGGAACTGCCTTGGAGCACTGAAAGTAGTCTTCAACTGTATCGATCCAATTCCAAGAAAATATATGGATCTCTTATTCGCTACGGGCATGTTTGTGTACACACCCTTTCCGTGGAAAGAGGAAATTGCCACGTCAGCAAATTCCATAGAAATGAAAACCTCGGAAAAGGATTTCCATAGAATTTAGAAATTCATGTTTGGTGTAAAAAGAGTTTCCTCATTGAATTGGTGCAGATGTTGTTTGGTGCGGCTGTGGATTCCTTTTAGAAAATCAAAATTTCTTATTTGGTAATATAATTTTTTGAAGAAAAATAACTTAACATGTATATTATTTATTTAACATTAAATAATAATTTATATAAAGAAATAAAAAATGAAAAAGTTATAGGGTTTTTGGGTTGAAATAGACAAGAGTGAGGAAAAAAGGGAGAAGTTTTCCGAGGAAAACCATTTCCCATACCCCCCAATGGGAAACCCATTTCCACAATTATCAAGGAAAATGCTGACTAGGCAGGAAAGCATTTCCGCGGAATTGTTCCGCACCAAACGCCGGAAAAATGGGTTTTCCGAGGAAAATCGTCAACTTTTCCGCGGAAAAGTGTTACACAAACATGCCCTACAAGTAGGAAATTTTACGACTCTTCCATTCAACATGATGCATATTCAGTCTTGACCAACAACAACTGAGGAATTGACAACAAAAAAATGTCAGTTACTGTTTAGGTAGAAAAAGGCTTTCTGGATGTAGAGTCAAAATAAAAAGGTCCGCCACAGGGACTGCTACGGATTTGGGACAGAGAGATACTGTTCAAATGAAGTGGAACAACACAAATGGGGTGTTGTTTGGATGGGATAGCAACTGTAGGAGGATAGGAATTTGTGGTTGTGTTAGTGTATGCATAATACTGCTTAAGGGACTGTTCTAGAGTGGGAATGTGACTGTTACATGTTGGAAGTCAAGTCAGGAAAAAAAAAAACTGTTAGAAGTTGGGAGATCTTAGGATTGGATTTGCTTAGGATTGGGAAGGGTTCTTAGGACAGGATTAGGACTAGTAAGTTTGCACTGGAATAAGTTTAGGAATTGACAAGAAGATGAGTGAGACAAATTTTTAGAACAGAAACATAATTAGAGAGATTTTTTGGGTGCCGGAGGAAGAAGATGCAGGGGATATTGTTTTCTGATATGGGGATTAGCATTTAAAAGCCCTAAGGGTATTTGATTCAATCCTAGGGCCAGGCTTTTGTTTTCACAACACCCGCCCCCCAAAAAAAAAAATTATAATAATAATAAATCAGATGCCCAGTCAAATTAAAGCCTAATCATGAATTACTGTAAATTAGCAAATTAAAGCAAATAAAAACCGATATATCATCTTAGCATAACTGTCTTTCTTCGCAAAGTCTAAAATTAAAAATCCATGCCTCAAGTAACAAATTCCAAGCAAACCCTGATTCAAACTTCCAATTTTGGCTCAAATCAAACTCTAATCAGAATTCATAAATCATGTTTAATGTAGTTAGATATTTGTACCCTATTCTCTTCTCAAAATCTCAAAAAAACGAAGGAAAAATATGCATTAATTAACAAATTCCCAACCGACATCCTGAATCCTAGCCTCAAGCAAACCCTAATCAAACTTCAAATTAAGCTCTAACAAAAACTCCAATCAAACCCGCAATCCAAACCCTATTTCAAACGTCCAATTAAATACGAATCCAAACCCCAAGCAAGCCAACCACTCAAACCTGATTAGAACCCAAGCCAAATTGTCCCCATTTCACACACAAATAGAAACGAGGAGAGCCTCCACATAAGAGCGAAAACAACAGGTTAAAAAGGAAAGAAAAATATTTATGCCTGGCCACTATTTCCATCTCCGTCAAGCCACTTGGGTGACTGCATAAGGGGCATTTTGTGTTTGTTCATGTGGCATGGGCCGATCAAAGAGGTGATATCAAGAAAGTGTTGGGATTTTTGTAAAAGTAAAAACATGTTTTATTTCTTAGTAAAAATGCAATGGCATGGTGGTCGCCCAACCTTTTGTCTTTTTCCTTTTTTTTTTAATGTTGCCAGTCGCCCAACCCTAAGTTGGACAACAAGCAAAAGATTCTCTCTCATTTTTCCACTACTTTTCTGATGTTTCTTTCTTTTTTCATCTATTTTCTATTTTTCTGCATTTTCTCCATTATCTGAGATCTAACATGGTATCAGAGCCACCATAAGTTAAAATAAGAAATTGAAGGTAACTAGTTATAAGTGTATGTTGATGATATTATCGTGAATGGTAATGATAAAAAAGAAATCAGTCATCTAAAGGAGTAACTAGAAAGGAGTTTGGGATAATTAATAATAAAAAAAAATAGGAGAGTTGCAAATACATTCTGGGTATTGAAGTTGTCAGGTCAGCGAAGGGGATAGTAATTACTTGGTAGAACCCTACTTTGAATTTATTGAAAGAAAACTGAAAAACTTGGTGCAAAACCAGCAGAAACACACAGAAGAGAATCATGGTATTGACCATGATAGTGGTGAGTGGTGATTTGTTGAATAACCCAAGAGCTTATCCGATGATTACACATCCAGACATTTCTTATGCAGTTAGTGGTGAGCCAGTTTATGGAAGCACCAAGAGCGGCCCATCTAAATACAGTACATGGGATTTCGAAATCTTCAAAAGATTCGCCATGACAAGGAATTCTCTATACCAGCCATGGACTTCTAAAAGTAGAGGCATACTAAGATGCAAATGAGGCCAAACGAGATAGAAGGTGCACTAGTGGATACTGTACCTTAGTTGGAGGTAACCTAGTATCATGAAAAAGTAAAAAGCAACCAATAGTTGCTAGATCAAGCGCTGAAGTAAAGGAGCTGTGGCACATGGTGCTTGTGAGTTGACGTGGTTAAAAATTATTATAAAGGAGTTTCCTTAACCTATGATTCCAAGTTGTGACGATACAACAACTCAGTATACTGCACCAAATCCTATGATGCCCAGATACAGCATGGATAAGACAGGAACATGCCATAGACACAACAGTGACACGGACGTTGCCCACTTTGAAGTATGCGTGCATCATAGATCAAATACTGTTCATCATGAGAGAGGACCAACCACATTGAAGTTGATAAGCACTTTGTTCCTGAGAAAGTTATTGCAAAAGAAACTCAACTTGAATATTCTCTTGTTCAAGATCAATTGGCATATTTTCTCACAAAGGCTATCGCAAAGAACTAAAGAACTAATTATCTTTCGTTCAACCCAAGTTAAGCATGGTAAATATTGATGCACCAACTTTAAGTGGAGTGTTGGAAATAAGGTTGTAAATGGGTCGGTTCCGGTCCGGGTCTAGGGTGGACCCGGACCCGGAACCGTTTAGTAAGAGGGGGAACCGGACCCGGACCCGGATCGGAACCAGGAAACTGGTTCCGGAACCGGTTCCGATAATTTTAATGGGAACCGGAACCATTTGTGAAGCGGGTTTGGTTCCGGTTCCGGGTATGGTTCCGAGTCTAGATTAATACATGTGTTTTTCTTTTTAAAAAATTTATGCTTTTTCCATATTTCAATTGGATCACCTGCAAACACTAATGTGACTTTTGTCTATCAATAACATGCACTTTTAACCAAAAAACTCAGAAAGTAGAAAAGTAAAAAGGATTCTATTTTCATATACGAAAGTTACCTTATATTAGTGTATATTGGGTCGGGTCTCGGGTCCACGGGTCTGAGCCACTGTGGATCCGGAAGTGGACCCGTTTAGGTATCAGTTCCAAAAAAAGGATCCGGAACCGGAACCATTTGCTTATCGGGACCAAAATAAGGACCCAGACACGGAACCTAACGGGTCGGAACCTTCGGGTAATCGGAGAATCGGGGACCCATTTACAACCCTAGTTGGAAATCATTTAAGGGTATTTTTGTAATTTTCCTGTCATAGGTACTGATCTATTAAATACTGATAAGTATTGAGGATCTTTTGTAAAAACACAAATTGTCATATTTTTTTAGTATAAATACAATGAGATGCTAGTCACGCAACCCTAAGTAGGGAGACCAGCAAGGGATTCTTCTCTCCTTTTCTAATTTTTACTTTCTGTATCATTTAGTTTCTGTTTTTTTCTGCATTTTCTAAGAAAGTCTCTTCTTTCATTAACTGAGATAAGTTATAGGTTGGGGTGTATTAGGGTATCATAACTGTATGGGTGAAGCTGTCCCAATCCAAACCTGACCTACATAACTACGAGTCAAAAACCCTGAAACCTTGTCCAACCCACATTAGGCCTGGTCCTGGTCAGGTAAGCTTTGCCAACCAAACTGGTATTGGCCATCTAGATAGATCATATGGGATTCTACAAAATTTGAAACGTTCTACAAGATGAGGCATCATCTACTCCAATCATGAGCATTTGATATGGGAAACCTCACTAAAACTTTGATTCCAACTCGATGCCCCATTCAACATTAACCTGGATTTTCAAGCAACTCCTATCACTTTGTAACAAAGGACAAATCTCCTTTGGTTTCCTGCATTTGGCCTATTAACGGACTCGGCCAAGTTTTGAAACTCGGATTTGCACAAAACACAGAATACCGAAGACCTGAAAGAAACAATAACCTGATGCAGAATTAAATAGTTCTAATGAGGATTCATGATTATCACTAAAAGTCTTCAATTGAAGATGGTTTGCTTGAGAAAAAGAAATGTACCAGGACACATCAAACACAATAACAAAAATGTGGCAGGAAAACAGAAGATTTTAGTGTTTTGACCATTATCTTCTATGAGCTTCTTTCCAGAGTTGCTTTGGACAAGTTCAAGTAAATTTTGACTACTGACTTTAATATTGACATACAGTGTCAGGGTTCATGAACAAACTATTCCATGCTCGAGTATCACCACTAGCTTCAGATGCCTTTCTTTGTTCCTCCCTTTGTTGCTTTAAACTTTTTGCAACCCCTTTAGCAGGGCTGGACCTAGAGAGTGAATATCAAAGAAAATTTTGCAGTCACTCATTACAAGGATATTAAACAGAAGTAGAACTTATGTTGTAACCTGACATAAGTCACATAACACTAAAACATGTACTTACTCAAGCTTCGCAGAAGAATGTTGCTGTTTGGCTGGCATAACATGTAATAATCTACCTTGGAAACTTGAACGGTCCAGTTCTTCTAAAGCCCTGCAACAATAAGTTTCATCTCTATAAATATAGATGGTCACCACCTAATAGAAAGCAGTAGTAATGTTTTTATACACACCATTGTACAAGAAATGGATGATATTAGAACATGAAAATCTGAAATTCATAGCATGCCTAGTGAGGCCTTGAAAAAAGAAAACGCAGTGCATAGGTAAAGCTACCAACATTTCATTCAGAAGAACAAATGGATTCAGATCCATCCAAGCAACACAGAGAGGTGTATTACAATAAAGGCACTTCACCTACCGGAGCCCTGCATGTGCACAGTGCGGGATTTTCATATCCCCAATGTCCACAAAGTTGGAACCCCGGAATTAAAGGCCCGTAGGTGAGGCATTTACAATGAAAGTGTATCTAACAGCAATACGATATTCCCTTGATTAGGCAGATCAAATCCTAATTGATATATTGTAAAGGGTGTGGTCCCCCAGGAGTATTTTTAACATTTGGGGCACGTGCCAGTTCAAATACTGAAGAATCTCTCATGTTCTTAATATTAGGAGTGATATAAAAGGTATTGAAAAGGGTCATTGCTTTGGCGCAATGGTAAAAGTCTCAGTTACCATGAGTGATAATGCAGGTTCAAGATCTGTGAGCATCCACTTTGTGCAAAATTGCCAAAAGTTAGGTTTGTCTCCAGTCTAGACCCTCCAGGACCCTGCTTTAGCGGGGCCCGCACTAGGTAATGACCTTTCTTTTTAGAAAAGGGATTGATAGTGAGTATGTGTCAATTATAAAAGAGATGCAGGAGCTCACATTCAGTAAGTGTTAGTGAAAAGAATGAAATTTCACTTTCTCTTATACATACAGATGTTTGATTTGCTCCTTTAACATTGGTGGCTGGTCATATATATTGTCACATTTATTGACACTGTGACAATGTGCACTTGGGTGTATCTAACGAAGTCTCGTGCCGAGCTGCTGATGATATTTGAAAATCTTCATAAAATGGTTAGCCTATGATGCCCAGATACAACAGGGATATGACAGGGACATGAATTTTACACAAAAAGTGAAGCATTGGACACAATATGTTGTCTATTGTGAAGTATCCGTGATTCGTAGTGGTAGGCACAAGGTTTGATGGAAAATTCAAGTATTACGGTCAAATAATGGAGGAATGTGGACAAGATACTTCCAAAGAATTCCAATCATATTTATTATTTGGTAGCAAATAGAATCGAGTCTCAAACCTCGTACACATATACACCTGACTAAAATGGGGTTGTAGATGTTAAGTTGGCCCACGACCCATGAAGGGAAGGGATCCAGCCCAACTCATAATACATCACATGGATTGATTGGGTCAAATTGATACAGTTGTACATAGTGTGTATATTTCTATTTTAGTTGTAATTGATATACTTGCCTATATTCAATTCATGTAATTAGATGCTTTCCTAACTTAGAGCCTTGATTAAAGGCATGTAATACCTATATATAGTGAGGGACGATCTCCAAAGGAATCACTCAGTTGAATACAATCTTTTTCCAAGAACTCTCATTCCTTCTTGTGTTTTGCAATTGTGAGAATGACATGATATCAGAGCCAAGTCCAAAGAAATCTGGGTATGTGATCTTACATAGTATCCAGGCAATAGATTAGAGAAACCAATCTCTCTCGTGAAGGAAGACAGATCAAGGATTTGTTTCGAGAAATCCACACAGTTTCGAGCAAGACAGATCACAGATCTGTATGGTGGCCCCCCTCTTATCATCAAGACAACTTCAGCAACCTATCCAGACATGGTCGCCTAGGTTTTCTAGGAATATTGGAGATTTTTTCAGATTTTTTCATCTCTTCCAGGTTGGAGTTTTACTCATTCTCGAAAATTTTCAGATTTTTAATAACTGTTTCATCTAGATCGTCCAGGACCCTAGATTTTTAGTGGAATTGGATAATCCTTTTTTCAGTCGAAGCCAGATTTATGCGCTTCCTTAGCAATCTCATTTGATCTTGGTCCAGACCCATCAGTGGGGCCACATATAGGATTTTCAGCCAATATTCAGGTCCTCGGGGTTTTTTTTTTTTTTTTTTTTTTTGCCCTGTGAGTGTTCTGGGCTGATTTTTCTCTTCTCTGCTTCACTAGAAATTGGCTGCTACAAACAGTATAGACTTGTTATACAATTATAGCCTTCATCTCTTCTCTGTTGTTGGATTTTTTTGCTATTTTACCACTTCAATCAGTGTTTTTGGCAAATATCACTTAGAGATGGAGAAATCTGAGGTTACTTTGATTCGGGTCACTATCAAAAATTATCCCGCATGGTCTTTCGAGTTCCAAACATACCTTGAAGTTAAGGAATTGTGGGGACATATTTCTGGATCTGACCCTAAACCCACTGAAGATAAGAAGAAGATCTCCTCTTAGCATACTAAAGATGTGAAGATCAAATCATGGATCCTCAGCTCTGTCGAGCCACATCTGATCATGAATCTCAAACCTCACCCAACTTTAAAAGACATGTTGGGTATCTGAAGAAACTGTATCATCAAGATAATTCAGCACGTCAATTTCATCTTGAATGTGTCATTGCTGAATATACACAAGGAACCTTGTCTATACAAGATTACTTTTCGGGATTTCGTACGAAGTGGTCGGAATACGATAGTATTAAGTATGCTAATGTGGTTGCGGATGTTTTCATCGTAATTCACGATCTTCAAGCCTCTAGTCAAAGGGATCAATTTATGATGAAACTATGGAGTGAATATGAAAGTATTTAATCTGCCCTGGTGAATCGGACGCCATTAACTTCTTTGGATATGTGCTTAAATGAACTCCTCCGCGAAGAACAGCGCATTGCAACCTCGGCCCATATAACTCAACAAAAGACTAAGACCTATTCAGTCGCTTTCTCGGCAAATAAGGCTTCTCAGCCTCCGCCTCGAGACTTGAGCAAAACGCAATGTTACAGTTGTCAAAAATTCGGGCACATTGCTATTCAATGCAAACAAAAGATCTGCAGGTACTGTAAAAAGTTAGGACATATCATCTCTGAATATTGCCGCCGCCCACAACATCCATCACCAGTCTCAAACTCCACAGTATCAGACTCCACAATCTCCGACTCCGCATGCTTATGTTGCTTCTTTGGTTATGCCTGCTCCTACATCTACACCCTCACAGCCTGGGCCCTCATCCTCTCTCACTCCTGAATTGGTTCAACAAATGATTATCAATGCCTTCTCCACTCTTGGTCTCTCAGGTAACTCCCCTCTATCTTCTAGTTGGTTTCTTGATTTCGGGGCATCTAATCATATGACATTCTCGTACCCCTCTCTCCAATGTGACAAGCTACAAAGGTAATCTTCAAATCCAAACTGCGAACGGATGCAATGTTCCCATTAATGCGCTCGGAGATATCCCTGGTCCCATCCCACTGAAAAATGTTTACCTTTGTCTCGATTTAACTTCAAACTTATTGTCAGTTGAAAATAATTATAACATATCTTTTTCTTCTTCTGGTTGTGTTGTGTAGGACCAGATGTCCGGGAAGGAGATCGCGAAGGGGCCTAAGTGTGAACGCTTGTTTCCGCTGGATTTTTCTAAATTTTCTGGGAATAAAGTTGACAATGATGTGTTTTGTTTTTCTGTTAGAGACAGCTGCAAATTGTGGCATAATAAACTTGGACACCCTAATTCCAAAGCTTTGTCCCTTCTGTTAAATTCTGGTTTATTAAATAAATCTATTGGTTTATCTTCTTGTGTGCCTTTTGATTGTGCTACTTGTAAAATGGGCAAGAGAAAAACTCTTCCATTTCCTATTTCCACTTCACACAGCACTCACTGTTTTGATTTAATTCATAGCGATGTATAGGGAATTGCTCCAGCTCTTTCTCATGCTCACTATAAATACTTTGTGACCTTTATTGATGATTTCAGTCGATTCACATGGGTTTACTTTCTGCATTCAAAATCTGATGTTTTCAATGTTTTTAAAACTTTTTTGACTTATGTTGAGAATCAATTTTCCACCTACATCAAAATCATGCGATCTGATTCGGATGGAGAATATGTGTCCTCTGAATTTCAACAGTTTTTTCAAAACAAAGGCATTATTTCTCAAAGAACTTATCCTTATACTCCATAGCAAAATGGAATCACTGAAAGGAAAAATAAACATGGATCCAGCCCAACTCATAATACATCACGTGGATTGATTGGGTCAAATTGATACAGTTGTACATAGTGTGTATATTTCTATTTTAGTTGTAATTGATATACTTGCCTGGATTCAATTCATGTAATTAGATGCTTTCCTAACTTAGAGCCTTGATTAAAGGCATGTAATACCTATATATAGCGAGGGATGATCTCCAAAGGAATCACTCAGGTGAATACAATCTTTCCCAAGAACTCTCATTCCTTCTTGTGTTTTGCAATTGTGAGAATGACAATACAATCTTTTCAGTATCTTCCTTCTCCTCTGCTATATCAACCATTTCAGTGGCTTCCCGAAGTTGGCTAGCTTTATGGAAGATCAAGGCCCCTCCCAGAGTTATTGCTTTTACTTGGCTTGCCCTCTGTAATAAAATTCTAACTATGGATAATCTTCGCAGAAGGCATATCACCCTTGTCAATGCCGGTCCCCTCTGCTTAGCGGACGAGGAATCAGTTGATCATCTTTTGCTCCATTACAAGCAATCAAAAGCCCTTTGGTCTGCAATCCTGTATGAGTTCAATTGTAGCTGGGTCATGCCGCAATCCTTACAAGACCTGTTTCATCAGTGGACTACCCCCATTAAAACCTCCAAAGCGAAGGTCATGTGGCGGGTATCCTTTTTGGCTTGCGTCTGGACGATTTGGAAAGAGAGAAATAGAAGATGTTTTGAAGGGATTACTTCCTCAAAAGAAGGCTTAATCCTTAGATTGAAACTCTGCGTTGCCTCGTGGGTCTCTTACCTTCCAGATTTTTTGGGCTTCTCTTCTAATGCAATTGTGTTCAATTGGAGGGAAATCATCTCATCTTGACTTGATTCTCTCTCTCTCTCCTTGTTTCTGTTTCCCCTCCTTTTGGGAGGTGGCTGTTTTTTGGGGTTTTACCCGGCCGCTTCTCAGTATAATTCTTTTATACTGTAAAGCTCTTTTGTAATTTCCTTTTTCTATCAATACAAGTTACCATTTCAAAAAAAAAAAGAATGACAATAGAAAGTAAAAGCAGGCATTTACCGAAAGTTGCAAGGGAACTCTCATTGCAGATAAATGTTCCTGCACATTTTTTATCAGATGCTGCACTTATTGCTTCTTTTCTAATCAATTGAATGCCATCACGAGTATTGAAAGGAAAATTACAGCTACAAGCATTATGTCCTTTAGCTCCAATATTTCCTTTTGGTTGTCTTCTTTGTTTATACTCCGAAACATTAGCGGGACAAGTTGAAGACAGTGAAGTCATTTGTCAAGAAGGAATGGGAAGTAATTCATGAGTATGGATATCACATTCTTCGACAATATTCCTCTCTGTTCTCCACAAATTGGAAAAAAAAAAAAAGCGAAGTAGTCAGGAGTTACCTCCTCCTTTGGAATATGTACCACTGCCGATTTATCCAAAAGCATCAGGAGACTATAATCAAGTAGGAAAAAAAAAACCTCCATAAAGGATATCAAAAAAGCTGATGTAAGTCTATTCTGAACATGGTATTAAATATCAGCCAATACCGGTTCATATCGGCCGATATAAACCGGTATCGGCCCATACCGGTCCGATATTTTGGTGATATATCGGTCTCGATATCGCAGACCAAAATATCGCCAAAATATCGGTCCATCTCGGCCGATATTTTGAAAATATCGGTTTAATCGATATATCGGCCAATATATCGGTCCATCTCGGTCAAAATATCGGCCAAGATGGAATAATGGAAAAAAACCCTAAATTTTTCATTTTTTTCCTCATTCTTCATCTCCTTAGAGCAACCCCTCCTCCTTAGCTGATTTTCTTGCATATTTCCAACACTATTTCTTGAAAAAAATCATTTTATTTTGGTAAGAAAATCAACATACTCCCTTATTTTAACTATTATGTATTCTTTAACAATCCATACCGAATAAATGATGATGACGATGATGATGATATCGAGTGTGGGCGACACTCCACTTGGAATTAGGCTATCATGCTCATCAATCTCTATCTCTCTAGTCTGCCCTAATTTCAGGTAAACGATAAACCTTTTGATGCCCAAGTGCTTTTTGATTGATTTATCTCACCATCATGTTTCAGATTTTAATATTTTATCTTCATGGTCTTGGATTTCACAACTTATTTTGATAATTGAGTTAGTATTAAATGATACTTGATATGTTATCTTTATTTTCTAATATTTTACACGAATAAATTGATCATGAGCATCAATAATGGTTACATTATATGAAATACTGGAAAAGACAGCGAACTGCGACACAGACAGGATTCATAACTTAAGGTGACCGAGATTTTGATTTATTATTGTTACTAATGGAAAAAATATATTGTTTTCCAGCATTTTCTAATATTCTGGATTTTTGGATATTTTTGCGAATTTTTTTGGATTAAAAAAAAAAATCACACTGCGATGACCGCGACGGACCGATATCCACGACCAATGCCGATATTATATCGGTTTTTCGGCCCGACCAATACCGCGACCGAGATCGAGATTTTAAACCATGATTCCGAAATAAACAAGAAAACAAGATCAGTATTCTCTCCAAATCCGGCACAAATGGAGGTCGAGATATAAATTCCCCATCAGGTGTTCATACTCAGATGATACTGATCTTAACCTACCTACTGCTCTGTGTAAAGGGAAACGATCTTGTGTGTCACACCATCCAATTCAAACTGTGTATCACATTTACATCATCTATCCCTTAAATATCATGCATTTCTATCAAGATTGACTGTATATGCCTTCACAAGTGGGGGAAGCACTAAAGAAACAAAAGTAGAAAGCAACAACGTTTTAAAAAAAGTACAAGCTCTAGAAAAGAACAAGGCTTGGAAACTGCTAATCACCCGAAAGGGAAGCATGCAGTAGGATGTGAGAGTGTTCATGCAAAGTGGATTTTTAATCGAGATTTCAACGTGGCCAAAGCCTCCATGAAGCGGATTGAGCATCGCAAGAAGGTCCATAAACATTTATACAAGAATTGACAGAGATTTGGAGCCCAGAGTCTCAAATATTAAAAGAAATATGATTTCAAGGGCTGTTTCAGGAAAAGACAGAAAAAAAGGTTGTTTTTGCAATTTTTCAGAAAATCCGAATTTTAAAGAGCCTCGTGCTTGTTGGGTCAAACCTGACCCAATCCAAGAAAGATGGGCACCACTAGGGTCGCCCATGAATGCATTTTCAGAACCTTGGGTGCTCACTACCAAAGAATGCGCCAAGTGAGCCGCACACAAAATTTTCTTCATTTATTATATTTCTTCGTGACTGTTTTGATTAGGAAAGAATATCTAAAAGTCCTTATTGTAGTAGGGGTCTTATTTAGTAGGGTTTTTGGGGTTTTATGGAGGCCTTTGGCATTATATAAGCAATGTATGGCTGCCAATATTGTAGCATACTGTTCATGCTACAGTGCCCGTGAAAAATGTTTCACCAAAGCAGCAGTTGCTCTTTGTTTTAACCCTCTCCCTTGTTTCATGTGGACATCAAGGTGATTGAGAAGGGTTTTAAGGTCAAAATTTGGGTTATTTGATGCATTGTTCCTTGATTTATTAATTATGGAATTTCCGTTATTCTTTGCAATTATTTAGTGGTTGCTGGAATTTTTCCTAGTTTTGGCTTTTTGGGTGGATTGTGCTTTCGGGAGCTGCGATGGTGTATACACTAAAATACAACCCAGTTGGTACTATTCACCACTAAAAGGCTGTGTTGGTGGCAAAGGAATTCGCCATGGTTTGAAAAATCAGCCAAGCCGACTCGGGCTCAGCCCTCACCGAGTTGGGTCTACTAGGACTCGGACCCAACTCGAAGGGACTTAGTCTAGTCCCATGTGACTCGGGCGAGTTGGCCAAGTCTACAAAGATGGAGTCGGCCAACCATCTAATCTCTACTAATTAAACATGTAAATCTTTTTGTTTCTTGTGTTGCTGCGCCCATTACACCACAGGATGGTGTTGATTGGTTAATAAGTTTAAGCTCACTTCTCCAACATCAGATCTTATGGTCCATTGAGGCATTGACATAAATTTTCTTTCATGTAATTCAATGACCCAGACAGAAATTGGTCCTTAATAATAGGTCGTCTAAAGACGTATTTTCTCTCATGTAATCCAATGACCCTTTATTAAAATTGGTCTTAATAAGAGGTGTCTCCTTTATAACAGATATACTCCTCAAGCATTTGTAGGATTTTAAATTCTTTTTATTTCAAGACAAGAGGCCTCATTTCTCCATTTTGAAAAGACAGCACACTTGGATGTCACTAGCCCAAGTAGGGTAGAACTTTACTAACAGAAATGATTCAATTGAATTATAATACAATCAAATCATAAATAATAATAAAAAGATTTAACAAATTTACCATCTGATGAGGCTCTCATACTTTTTTTTTCTTCTTATTTTAATCATTTTTTAAAACTTTTGTTAATTTTTAATGGGACTTGGCCAAGTCGAGCGAGTCAACTCAACTCACCCCTGACCGAGTTGGGTCCCGAGTCCAAGTTTTAAATCATTGGAACTCACTCGATCACACAGCATGGATTATTTTGAGACTTTTCGAACAGTTGTAAAATTAAATTCTGTAAGAGTAATCCTTTCAATTGCTATAACTTCAAATTGGTCACTATACCAGTTAGATATTAAGAATGTGTTTCTCCATGGTGGTCTCCAAGATGAAGTGTATATGCAGATGCCTCTAGCCTCAGTTCAGCAGGGCAAAGTGGAAGAGTTTGCTACTTAGAAAAGCTTTATAATTATATAGCCTCAAACAGTGTCCGCAAGCTAGGTTAACTATGAAAAAATTTATACAAAAAAGTGCCATGCATATCATACTTTATTTGTGAAAAGAAAAGGCAATCTAGTTACCATTATAATTATTTATGTTGAAGTTGTGGTTATTGGCAATGACGTGGTGGAGATAGCAAGTTTGAAGAAATATCTTGATGAGGAGTTTGAAACTAAGGAGCTAGGAGAGTTGAGGTACTTTTGGGGAATTGAAGCTTCAAGATCAAGGAATTGTGATTTACCAATGAAAGTGCAAGTTGGATTTACTTGAAGAAACCAGATTGCTAGGGGCAAAACTAGTAGATACTCCAGTTGAGCAGAATCCTGGTATCGGTGCAGTAAGTGGAGTCACTCTGTAAGGTCTCAGCCTTCTTCCTAGTTTATCTATGTTAATTTTGTACGCGTGGGTGTTTAGTTGGGTTAGATACTTAGTTTTGGTATTTTTTGTGACTTTGGGCTTAGTTTAGAGAGTTAGGGGGTCATATTTAATTTTGGGAGAGTTGAGGGGGTGTTGGTAATTTTAGAAAGTGTCATAGGTAGGGGACCTTGGTTGTTGAATAGAAGATTGTAGGGTCCTTGGGAGAAATTAAGATTTTCCTTGAGTTTTTAAAAAATGCCCATGAAGTCCTCCTTTGCACTACACTTAAGTGAATGGTATTTTGATCATTTGACCCTTCCTTATAAAGCAACAAAACCACCCAACCATTCCCTAACCCCAGTCATTCACCAACGACATCCCCCCCACCCTTCCAAGCTTTTAAGGCAAGATGTATCAAATTTTCTTGTGAATTCCATTGAAGATCATCACCAAGGACTGATAAGATTAGATAAGTTGAGAAAATTAGTCGTATCCCAGAATAGGTATTACTATGCCTAATCAAAGGCTGTAATTACAGTGATATGAATTAATGAAAGGAAAGTACAGCTACCACAATCTACTCATCATCATCATCAAAGCCTTGTCCCAATAATGTTCGGGTTGGCTACTCGAATTTTTTTTCTCCATTTCAATCTTGAACCAAATCCTCAAATAAGTTACACTTCATCATATCTATTTTTACTACCTCCATCCACGTCCTCTTTGACCTACCATTTCCCAATGGTGGGCCATCAACCTTCATAGCCAAACTTTTCCTTATCGACGCCAATGCCGGCCTACGTTGGACATGCCCAAACTATCTCAAACGGGTTTCTCTAACTTTGTCCCTATTGTTGCCACTCCTAAATGCTCTTGAAAGCGCTCATTTCTAATTTTATCCCTCCTAATTTTACCACACATTCACCTCAACATTCTCATCTCTGCTACATCCATTTTGTGCATATGTTGTTTCTTGATTGGCCAACATTCTACTCCATAGTCCATAATTGGTCTAATCGTTGTCCTGTAAAATTTTCCCTCGAATCTTGTTGGCATTGCTCGGTAACAAAGTACTCCAGAAGCAAGTCTCCACTTCAACCATCCCGCTTTTATCATATGTTCGACATCTTCATCAATCTTTCCATCGCTACTAATTATAGAACCAAGCTAACGGAAAGAATCACTTTGAGGTATCTCATGGTCTTCAATTCTCACAATAGTTTCAGCTCTTTCTATATGCCCACTGAAGTTACAATCCATATATTCCATCTTTGTACGCCTTATTTTAAAGCCTTTGGATTCTAAAGCCTCCCGCCATCTCTCAAGTTTTGCTTTCACACCATCTCTTGATTCATTTACCAACACTACATCATCTGCAAATAACATACACCAAGGTACCTCTTCTTGAATATGGGTAGTTAACTCATCCATAATCAGAGCAAAGAGATACGGGCTTAGGGTTGACCCCTAATGCAAACCTATAGTCACTAGGAACTCCCATGTCTCTCCATAAGTAGTTCTCACACATATGTCTTGAATAATTTCAATATAACCTCTTAGAATATTCCTTCTATTTAAAACCCACCAAATTAAATCGCCATGTACCTTGCCGTAGGCTTTTTCTAGATCAATGAAGACCATATGTAGATTTTTCCTCTTCGCTCGATATTTTTTCATTAATTGCCTAAGTGAGAAGATAACTTCCATCGTTGACCTCCCCACATAAAACCAAATTGATTTTCAAATGTCTTGGTTTTCTATCTAAGTCTTTGCTTCATTACTCTCTCTCATCACTTCATAGTATGACTCATAAGTTTAATCCCACAATAGTTGGGATAGGTACTACAACACTTCTCCATTCATCTGGCATTTTCTTTGTCATTAATATCTTATTGAAGAGTCTACGTAACCAAATCTCCACAACTTCTAAGCATTTCCAAACCTCAATCGGGATGTCATATGGACCCATAGTCTTTCCTGTCTTCATTTTTTTTAATGCTTTCCTCACTTCCACCACCCTATTTCTACGAAAAAAAGTAAGATTTACTAATGAAATATCCTCTTTTGTTATTATGTCTCATATACAGTCTTCATTTAAAAGTATGCTAAAATATTCCCTCCACCCTTCTTTGATATCGTTGTCCTTCACTAGAACCTTTTGGTCATTGCACTTAATAAATTTTACATTATCTAAGTCCCTACTTTTCCTTTCTCTTATTTTTGCAAGCTTAAAAATATCCTTCTCTCGTTCTCTTATTCCCAACCAATTATATATATATAGGTCATCATATGCTTTAGCTACCAAAATCTATTATACAAGGAAAAACTATTATAAAATCTTTGACAAGATCCCACAGGTGGGATATTATTCGAGTCTGTACATGCGCCTAACTAGTTTGGGCCCTTTCCTTAGAAGCGGTGACCTGAATAGGAGTGGCCACAGTGTCCGTGCTCTTCTTGTCACTCTTCTGGTTCACATCAATCTCATTTTGCCTTACATTGTCTTGTGCCTCAATGTCTCCATTTTTAGGATCTTCATTCGGCCCATTCAACACGTTGTCAATGATCGTACCATTCTATCTCATTATCCTGTAGACCTTCTTTGGCTCCTTGGTGAGGATAGTGATGGCCTTCAAATGTTCATGATTTTTAGGGTTTATTTCAGTTTGACTTTGGAACTTGCCATTCTCCCTCTTGCTCAAGGCATTAACTATCTGACCCACCTGTGCTTCCAGCTTTGCCAAACTCTGCTGAGTGTTTGTAATTACTTGACTATGTTGCTGGAAATTAGCCTAAGATGATTGAATAAACTGAGTCACCAAACTTTTGAACTCATCTTCTGGTGGCTTTTGTGCACTATTTTGAGAAAAGTTGTTATTCTGGGGGTGTTGGTAGCTTCTCTGCTGTCCTTGATATTGCCGCTGATTGCCTTGATTTCCTTGATTGTTCTGATTGCCTCCCCAAGAAAAGTTCGGATGGTTCCTCCATCCAAAATTGTAAGTATTGCTAAAGGGATTGTTTCGCTTAGGATATGTGTGTAAAAGATAACAGGCCTTAAGAAGGCCCGGCCAATCGAGACCATATCCCACGTGTGGGATTTATATTGGCCGGGCCTTCTTAAGGCCTTTTATCTCCTACAATGTGTTGCCAACATAGTTGGTAAGCTCCCGATCTGTAAAAGATGACATGAGACAGCATTCAGCAGTATGATTAGTGTTAGAACATATAGCACATACTTCTTTTGATGCCTGTCCTTGCATGCTATTGGAAGTCATTGCTTTGATGATCATGTCCATCTTCTTATCCATTGTTGTCATCTGGGCAGCTATATTGACTGGATCTCATATGCTCCTTGCTTCTTACCCATCTGTCTCATCCTACAAGAAAATTGTTGTAAGTTTTCACTAAGAGTTTCAAAGAGTTCATATGCCTCCTCACTATTTTTCTCCATTAAGGCTCCTCCACACGCAGAGTCGACTCCCTTGTTCAGCTCATTCAGTCCTTCATAGAAAGCTTGAACTTGATCATCCTTGGTGAGGTTGTGATGTGGACACTTCAATAGTAAATCCTTAAAATGCTCCCAAGCTTCCCATAACTGATCTCCATCCTTCAACTGGTATGTTTAGGTCTCTCTTCTTAACTGCCTTGTCTTCTGAGCAAGGAACAATTTCTTCAGGAACTTGCTAGCTAGCTGCTCCCAAAAGGTGATAGAACCTGCATACAAGGAGTTTAACCAAATCTTAGCTTTACCCTTAAGAGAAAAAGGAAATAGACGTAGCCTGATGCTCTCTGGGATAACTCCTTGTATTTGTTGTGTCGCACACAACTCAAAGAAATCCTTAATATGAAGATAAGGATCCTCATTATGTAACCCATGATAGTGTGGGACCATGTTCAGTAGTTGTGAAGTGAGGGTGAAGTTGTCAGCCGTATTAGGTGGACAAAGGATGGCGGACGCTGGTCAATGTGCAAGGGGATGTAAGACTCTTTCATTGGCCTCCTTTGATTGTTTAATACGACCTCTTCTTCTGCGCCAGCCATCTCCCCTTCAGGGCTTTGTACACTCAGTCCTTCAAGTTCTGAGTGAAATGAGGGTTGTGTATTAGATCTTGCCCTCTCAGCTAGTCTTTGAGATCATCTAAAGGTTCGTTCAATTTCAAGATCGTAGACAATGATAGCTAAATCCTAAGATCGCCGACCTAGTTCATTCATTTTCATTGTTTTTAATCATAGTAGTAGTCTTGTGTGTTAGGTTACTTTCCATTAAGCTTTTGATTTATTGTAATAGTTTAATTTACTATTTTTATTAGTTTCATTCAATCAATCAGCATTCAATCACTTTTTCATTCATTTAATTTTCTAATTTTTAGTTATATTTGATATTGTTTCATCACGAGTCTTCGTGGGATCGACCTCTTACTTACAATTCATTATACTACATAGTGATCTTGTGTGCTTGCTAGTTTTAAGTTGTGTGCATACTAATAGCTTATTTCTATGTTACTTGGTGCGTACCAAGTTTTTGCCTCCGTTGCCGGGGACTCGTTTGCATAAAACAGTGTCAAAGCTTGTGTTTAGTGTAGTGTCATAGTTTAGTTTAGTCTTTAGTTCAGTTACGTAAAGTTTTTAATCATTTTAAATTGCTATTATTTACTTTCTTCACATAGTATTCTTCTAGTTCAGCCATTTTATTTTTAGTTTTGGACCTTTTCCTACTCGTAGCGCATAATTTACTTTGTAGGTGGGTCAGATAGCTAGTGCCTTGAGCAAGAGAGATGACGGCAAATTCCCAAGTCAGACTGAAATAAACCCTAAAAATCATGAGCATTTGAAGGCCATCACTATCCTCACCCAGGAGCCAAACAATGTCTACAGGATAATGAGACAGAATGGTACGGTCATTGACAACGTGTTCAATGGGCCGAATGAAGATCCTAAAAATGGAGACATTGAGGCACATGACAGTGCAAGGCAAAATGAGATTGATGTGAACTAGAAGAGTGACAAGAAGAGCACAGACACTGTGGCCACTCCTATTCAAGTCACCGCTTCTAAGGAACCAGAGAGAGTGAATAAGCCAGTTCCACCTTACCCTCAAAGGCTGAGACAGGAGAAGAAGAGTCAGTTCATGTAGGACATCTTTGAGACACTGAGGAAGGTAGAGATCAACATTCCATTGATTGAAGCTATCAAGCAGATACCCTCTTATGCAAAGTTTATCAAGGAGCTATGTACAAACAAGAGGAGATTCAGAGATCATGAAGAGGTTAAATTAACAGGGGAAGTCAATGCAGTTCTTTCAAGAAAACTTCCTCCAAAACTGAAGGACCTTGGGAGCTTTACAATACCTTGCAAGATAGGAAATCATATATTTGAGAGAGCCTTACTGGATTTGGGTTCTAGTATCAATTTGCTGCCATTTTCAGTCTATGAGTATCTGGGTTTAGGGGAGCTCAAATCAACTTCTATTACATTGCAATTTGCGGATAGGAGTGTGAAACACCCAAGGAGCATTCTAGAGGACATTTTGGTGAAGGTAGGAGAGTTCATATTACCTGCTGACTTCATGGTACTAGACAAGGAGAGTGCATCAATGCCACGCCACCTTTCTATCATACTTGGCAGACCTTTCATGGCCACTGTGGGTTCCAAGATAGATGTACAAAAAGGCACAATCGAAATGAAGGTGAATAGGCAGAAGATTGAGTTCAAAGTGTTTGAGGCAATGAAAATGCCAAGAGGAGACAATTGCTTTCAGATTGAGTTGATTGAGCAGGTTATAGGAGAGGTGTTTCCAAGAGCACATGAGTGCAAGGAGGAGTTGGACACATGCATTCAGCAGGCCTCACCAAATCTGAAATTGAGCAAGATTGTGATGAGCTTGAGACAGCACTTATGGAGACTGTTAATCAACTCAGAGTACTCCCTTCCATTTCAACTAAAAAATTTTAACTCTTATGAAATTCTTGGTTCATCCACAAAGCAACTTGTTCCTTCTGTGATAAAAGCACCAGAGTTAGAATTGAAGCAATTGCCTGAAAATCTCAAGTAAGCATATTTGGGAGAGCATGAGACTTTGCCATGTATCATAGCCAGTTATTTGAGTTCTGAGGAAAAGAACAAGTTATTAAGAGTGTTAAAAGATCACAAGACAACATTGGGGTGGAGCATTGCAGATATCAAGGGTATCAACCCAACCATGTGTATGCACAGAATCTTGTTAGAAAAGGAGTCTAAACCTACAAGGGAAGCACAGAAGAGACTCAACCCTCATATGAAGGAGGTTGTCAAAGCAGAAGTACTGAAGTTATTAGACGTTGGGATCATCTACCCAATCTCAGATAGCAAGTGGGTCAACCCAGTGCAAGTTCTTCCCAAGAAGAGTGGTGTGACAGTGGTAAAGAACGAACAAGATGAGCTGATTCCTACTAGAGTTACCACTGGATGGAGGGTATGTACAGACTACCGGAAGCTCAACACAGCCACCAGAAAGGACTATTTCCCACTACCTTTCATTGACCATATATTCGAGAGGCTAGTTGGGCATTCACATTATTGTTTTCTAGATGGGTACAGTGGGTACAACCAGATTCCTATTGCTCCAGAGGACCAAGAGAAGACCACTTTTACTTGTCCATTTGGGACATTTGCCTACAGGAGGATGCCTTTTGGTCTATGCAATGCACCAGCAACTTTCCAGAGATGCATGATGAGTACATTCTCTAATATGGTCGAGCGCTTTATTGAGGTATTCATGGATGACTTCTCTGTCTTTGGATCATCATTTGATAGTTGTTTGTATCATCTGGAGTTTGCTAAAGAGATGTGAGGAGTGTAATTTGGTGTTGAATTGGGAAAAATGCCACTTCATGGTAAAACAGGGCATTATACTTGGACATGTGGTGACAAGCAAAGAGATAAGTTGGATAAGGCTAAGATAGACTTGATCAACAAGCTTCCCCCACCTACATCAGTGAAGGGAGTAAGGAGTTTCCTTGGGCATGCAGGATTCTATCGCAGATTCATTAAGGACTTCTCCAAGATTGCAAGCACACCCACTATGTTCACTGCTACAGAAGGAGGTGGAGTTTGTTTTTGATGAGGACTGCATGCAAGCATTTGAGCTGTTGAAGAAACTTTTGACATTAGCCCCTATTATCATGGCACCTGATTGGAGTTTGCCATTTGAGCTCATGTGTGATGCTAGTGACTATGCCCAAGGGGTTGTCCTTGGACAAAGATTAGAGAAGCTTCCACATGTGATTTACTACACATCCAAGACTCTGAATGGTGCACAACTAAACTATTCCACTACTGAGAAGGAACTTCTTGCCGTAATTTTTGCACTAGAAAAATTCAGATCCTACCTTGTTGGGTCTAAAGTGATAATCTACACAGATCATGCAGCATTGAAGTATCTACTGAGCAAGAAGGATGCATAACCCAAGTTAATCAGATGGGTATTGTTACTACAAGAATTTGACCTTGAGATCAGAGATAAGGGCAGTGAGAATGTAGTGGCAGACCACTTATCCAGGTTGATGAATGAGGAAGCAAGCAAGGAGGATGAAATCCCGCTAAATGAATCTTTTCCAAATGAGCAGGTATTTCACATTACCAAGCTTCCATGGTTTGCAGACTTGGTGAAGTACAAGGTTTGTGGTTACTAATCAAGACAAGAAGTGGATGGTGCACATGGCACGTTTCTATTACTGGGATGACCCATATTTGTTCAAGCATTGCCCAGATTAGATAATCAGAAGTTGTGTAGCGGAAGAGGAAGTTTAAAGCATTTTAGCACATTTCCACACCAAGGAGTGTGGAGGACATTTTGGAGGAAAAAAGACCGCTGCTAAGGTACTTCAATCTAGTTTCTTTTGGCCCTCTATATTTAAAGATGCACATGCTTTTTGTGCCAATTATGATAGGTGCCAAAGAATGGGGAACATTTCCTCAAGGAATCAGATGCCACTGAAGGGCATATAAGAGGTGGAGCTCTTTGACATCTTGGGGATAGATTTTATGGGACCATTCCCATCCTCCTATGGTTATCTCTACATTCTGGTAGTAGTAGTGGGTGGAGGCTATCCCGAGTAAGACAAATGACCACAAGGTGATTTTGGAATTTCTGAAGAACATGATATTTGCCAGATTTGGGACACCCAGAGTAGTCATCAACGATGGTGGCAGTCACTTCAAGAACAAGCCCTTTGAATCATTAATAAAGAAATACGGGATAACTCACAAGATGGCCACTCCTTACCACCCTTAGACTAGTGGCCAGGTTGAAGTCACTAAGTCAGTAACAGAGAGATCAAGCAGATATTAGAGAAGATAGTGCAGCCCAATAGAAAAGACTGGTATTTAAGGCTGAATGATGCACTATGGGCATATAGGACAGCCTACAAGACACCTATCGACATGTCTCCATATCGTTTGGTCTATGAGAAAGCATGTCACCTGCCGGTGGAAGTGGAGCACAGGGCATTCTGAGCGATCAAGAAGTTTAATTTTGAAATGAAGGAGGCAGGTGAGAAAAGGAAGCTGCAGCTGAATGAGCTTGAGGAGCTAAGATATGAGGCATATGAGAATGCCAAGCTGTATAAAGAGAGGACTAAAGTGTTCCATGATAAGAAGCTAGTGAGGAAGACATTTGAGGTGGGACAGAAGGTATTCCTTTCAATTCAAGACTCAAATTATTTCCAGGGAAGCTAAAGTCGAGATGGTGTGGCCCCTTTGAGGTCATTCAGGTATTTGAACATGGAGC
This sequence comes from Cinnamomum chago, assembly GCA_038049695.1. NCBI lineage: Eukaryota > Viridiplantae > Streptophyta > Magnoliopsida > Laurales > Lauraceae > Cinnamomum > Cinnamomum chago. The sequence goes on from CP142457.1 coordinate 37,222,948, forward strand.
TATTGAGATCTATAATCCAAAGAATGGTAACAAGTTCAAAGTCAATGGACATAGGCTCAAGACTTATTGGGAGCAGGTTTTTGACAAGGATGTGGATGTGATCACATTCACAGATTCACTTTCTACTTGATAGAGAAGCGAAGTCTGGCTTCAGACTCAAAAGCAAGCAATACTGGGAGGTAGCCCAAATTTTTGCAAGGAAAACTTAAAGATGGTGATTGAGAGCTATCAGTGTACTCCATATCCAGCTAAGTCTTTTTACACTTTTATCTATCTTTTTCCTTCTAATTATTTTTGTGTTTATTTTTTTAGTGTTTCCTTCCTGCTTTATTTTAAAACATTGGGGACAATGTTTAATTTCAGTTTGGGGGAAGAGTCTTAGTTGAGGTAGAGTCATTAATAGTCATTATAGTCCAAAAAAACAAAAAATTTAAAATTTTTCGAAAAATCACAAATATTTGTTTTTTTTTTTAGTCGTAGTTCCTTCTTACCACAATGACGAGAAATGATGATTTTTTTTGCATTATGCTCGTTCTTTATATTATTCAATTGCAGTAAATCTCGTTTAAGCATGTTGAGTTATCACTGTGTGGATTACAATGCTAATATAGTTTAAGGTTGAAAGCTCTTGCATAATTGATTGATTAGATGCTTTTGGTGAAAACTTGTATAACCTAGGGAGATTTGAGTCTATATGACTATTCTTGAGAGGGTTATATGCTGAGTGATATGATTTGTCATTTCTTGATCTATATGTTGAAATTGATCTCATTATCATTATTTGATCACATGCTTAGAATTTTATATGGAATAACATGCTAGAACTCTCATTCTTATCCGATTGAGGCATATTTCGACTACATGAACCATAGGAGATGATTTTAGGCCATGTTTGACTAGCTCGTGCTTTTCTACCCATTCCCTTTTATGTTTATCACTAGTTACCCATGTTAAGACTTAATTAAGCTATTTTCTCTTGCACCCTTACCAACCCCTAAGTTTGAGGGAGTTACCTTACCATATGTGTATCTTTACCTTATCTAAGGAAGTTTAGAGATGAGCTAAAGGTTTACTAAAAAATGTGGGCAAGGCTTGAGAAAAACAAAATAAAAGAAACGTTGCCATTACCCTGCATCTCCAGAGTTGAAGAGAAAAAAAAAGAAGAAAGAAGAAAGAATAATACAAAAGGAGGGTATACGTGTGACTCAAATAGGTGGAAGTTCACAATACAAGCCTTAGCCGCCAAAAATCAAAAGTGTATAAAGAAACCGGAAGTATGATTCTTTGCAATTTCCTTAGACCTTGTTATCTCTTCCCTTTCATTCTTAAACCTTCATCCTAGCCCCATGAAAACCCATGTGTAAAAGTCCTAATTGATTCTAGGTGAAGTGTAGTCCCAGTGTGGAGATGAGATGGAATGGGAGCCTATGGTGTATGATTTCACTTCAAGCATGTGGTATCTTTCATAAGATCATTGTTCTGTTCACTTGTCATTTTTTCTTTTATATATATATATATATATATATATATATATATATATGTGTGTGTGTGTGTGTGTGTGTGTGTGAGTATTTGCATCTGAATACATAAATTACCTCACATATGCTTTGAGTGAATCAATACTTAGCCAATTCTTGAGTGTTCTATTGCGAGTGTATCCATGGTGAGGATTGAAGTTAAACTAATATGCAAATGATTATTTGGTTGTGTGAAAGTGACACAGTCCCAATTTGAGGCAATCGGACTGTCTAGGGGCCAAGTAACCAAAACCAGAAAATATCCAGCCACAACACTGATATGCAGTAATGAAAACAGAAATCCAGAAATTTAATGGTGAAGGAACAACGCTGAAAAACCAAAAAAAAAAAAAACTGACTTGTATGAGCCTTCTCAATCACCATGCATCAACAAGACACAAGGGAGAGGAAAACAAAGCAAGCAGTGCTTTATTGAATAAATTTCTAAAAACTGTACTATAGCATGAACAGTACTGACGAAAATAACAGCTCTATATATGGACTTTTTATCACCTCAAAACCCTAAGAAACCTACTATAGTTGAATCTACCACAAATAGAAGTCTCAAACAAACTTTCTAATTGGAATAAATCCAGAAATTAACAACAAAAATAAAGGAAATAAAAAAACTCAATAATCTGGGTCGTCACAGGCACTTTCGAGGAGAACTGTTGCGGGCCCCAGATGGCCCATGTGATGATGGGAGGAACCCAACAACCTTGTAGAGCGCTCACGGGTGAACCCATTACTACTGGATTCATGTGCATTGGGTCAGTTCTGACCAAGTTAACCTACTGCTAAAAAACCTGCACGTGAGTGACCTGTTTCTTATTAGTTTCTGAAAAATTGCATAACAGACCCTATACTTCTGCTTATTGCCAAAAACAGCCCCTGAATTCATATCTGAGCACAACTCTTGACTGTTTGGGCCCAAGTTTTCAATCAAAACTTGACGGGACCCTTGCGGGCCATCTTAGGATGCTCCAATTGTGCCATATAGGATTCAGCTAGCGCAATAATATCTTCATCATCAAATTCTACATCATTCTCCCCCATTTGAGAAGAACTTGCCCTCGAGTTTGCACTCTCCTCAACATTACTAATATCAAGAACTGCATTATCCCCTTTGTAAGGTGTGAGATCTTGGACATTGAATACATTCGCTGTCTTGATATGACTCGGTAGCTTGAATTTATAAGCATTGTCATTAATTTTCCGAAGCACCTTGTATGGTCCCATCTTCTTCCCGATTAGTTTGTTGTAGGTTCCAACTGGAAATCTTTCTTTGCACATGTGAACCCATACCAAATCTCCGACCTTAAACAATTGTTGTCGACGTCCTTGATCTGCTGCTTCCTTGTATTTAGCATTGCTAGCTTCAATTTTCTTTCGCACCTCCTAATGGATATCTTTGATGAGCCATGCCAACTCTTTTGCATCTTCACTAACCTTATTAGCTTGTTGGATCAGCACAAGATCCAATACATTGGTGCGATTGGATCCATAGATGATCTCAAATGGACTCCTTTGGGTGGACCTGTTGCGCGAGCTATTGTAGGCAAACTCAGCTGTGGCTTGTTTTTGGCTTGCTTTTCACTAGGCTTCATAAGAGATTGCCTAGGCTTCGATTAGCAGCTTCTGTCTGTCCAGCCATTGCGGATGATAAGCACTGTTGAAGCGTAGATCGGTCCCCAACTTCCTCCATAAGGTTCGCCAAAAGTGACTCATGAATTTTGTATCTCGATCAAAGGTGATTGTCTTCGGAATGCCATATAATCGAAGGACTTCTCGAAAATATAAATTTGCAATATACGTTGCATCAAAAGTCTTGTGGCAAGGAATAAAATGGCTCATCTTGGAAAACCTATCAACAACCACAAAAATAGAATCCATATACCTCGTTGAGTCCGCAGAAAACCCAACACGAAGTCCGTGCTGACATCTTCCCATCGTGCCTTTGGAACCGAAAGAGGTGTGTAGAAACCTGTATTCTAGGACTGCCCTTTAGATACCTGACAAGTTCTACATCGTTCCACAAATTTCGCCACATCACACCGCAACTTGGGCCAATAATAACTCTCCTCTACCATTGCAATTGTTTTGTCACGCCCAAAATGACCTGCTAATCCTCCAGCATGTTACTCCATAATAATGTGGTCCCGTAGCGAACAATTAGGAATACATAATTGCGAACCTCTAAAAAGAAATCCATCATATATCATATAATCGCTATATAAACCATCTTGCGCATCTGCCCATATTTTCCCAAAATCTGCATCATCAACATACATCTCGGGAAAGAGATCAAATCCAACCACTTTCACCCTTAAAGTAGCTAGAAGAGAAGTTTTGCGACTTTGTGCATCAACCACCTTGTTTTGTGTTCCTGTTTTATGCTTTATAGTGAATGTGTACTCCTGTAAATATGCAACCCATTTGGCACGTTTGGGAATCAGCTTATGTTGACCATGGATGTACTTGAGGGCTTCAGGGTCTGAAAATAAAATGAACTCCCACTGAATCAAATAGTGACGCCAATGTCTAAGAGCTTTAACAATGGCATAAAACTCTTTCTCATAGGTAGAATATTTGATTCTCAGCCCATTCAATTTTTCACTGTAGAATGCAATAGGTCGATTATCTTGACTTAATACTCCACCTATGCCATTATGAGAGGCATCACAATCTACTTGGAATACCTTATCTATCAAAGTCAGGTAAGGCTAAGATTGGAGCTTCAGTCAGCTTCTTCTTAATCAATCGGAAACTTTCATCAGCTTCTTTGGTCCATATAAAAGGTCCTTTCTTAATGCAATCAGTGATAGGTGAAACAATAGAACTGAAATTTCTCACAAATCGGTGATAGAATGAAACCAATCCATGGAAACTCCTTACATCATGCACATTAGAAGGTGTAGGCCAATCCCTCACAGCCTTGACCTTTTCATCATCCACCATAATACCATCTGATGTCACCACATACCCAAGGAAGACCAGTCTATTTGTAATGAAACTGTACTTCTTGAGATTGCCATATAACTTCTCTCACCGCAACACCTTAAATAATTTTTGGAGATGATCCTTATGAGTGGACACATCTGGGCTATAGACTAGAATATCATCAAAAGTACACCACAACAAACTTTCCGATAAAGGGTCTAAGCACCTGATTCATCACCCTCAAGAATGTACTAGGCGCGTTTGATAGTCCAAATGGCATGACCAGCCACTCATATATCTGATGCAGTGAGATCCAAGAAGATGAGGACCCACTAATGGGCCCCACCAAGAATGATTTACTTTCTTTAAATAGTTTAGTAATTTTAGTAATTTGAGATTTTAGTGATTTGATTTACTTAGAGATTTATTTTAGGAATCACTGAATAATGATAGTTTCTTTACTTAGACCATTCCTTTATTATAAATAGAGATGGATGCTTGATTGTAAGTTATGCCAGATTTTTTAATAAGATTTGAGAATTGTTCTCATGAGTTCCCCTTTGGGGTATTTGCCCTAAGTGATGTTAGGTTTTTGAGTCTTAGGGCTTGATCTCACCATCGGAGGTGTAGATCTTCATCGTGGCCTCCGAGCTGCGCCATCAATTGGTATCAAAGCCGACGATCCATCTCAGATCGCTTGTTGAGATCGCCGATCCAAGGTACGCCCTTTCCCATCTTTCTATTTGTCTGCCCATCCATTATCATCCCCACCGATCATTATCTTCATCCATTATTATCATCATCACCGTCATCCTCATCTTCTTCCATGACATCCCCAAACCAATTATAAAAAAATAAAAAGAAAAAAGAAAAAAGGCAGCGTCCATCACCACCTCAACTGAAACTCCGCCAGCTCTACCTTACACAAGCCCAGCCAAACCCACCTCCGCACCCTACCCAAATTCCCTAACTCAATTAAAACCTAGCAGCCCCAAACCGTTCCACCAGAACTACTACCCACTGGTATAGCCCCACGCCCCACCCACCATCATCTACCACCACCAACATCAAAACCTAGCAGCCCCAAACCGTTCCACCAGAACTACTACCCACGGGTATAGCCCCACGCCCCACCCACCATCATCTACCACCACCAACATCCATTCGACCGAACCCAATCTCTGACCTTCATTGCCAAAACCTGAACCCAACCCGATCCTAATCCACACCAAATTCCTTTCATCCCACATCCAACCCACACCGATCCATCCATCTCAACTGAAACCCAAATTTCCCATGCCCAAACACAAGAAAAAAGAGCAGACAAGAAGACAGCATAAAAAAAGAAAGCAGGAAAGAAGACAGAGAAGGAAAAAAAAAAAGAGGAGCTGAACCGGAAGAAAAAAAAAGGTCAAAACGACGAAGAGAAGCAGAAAGCAGCAAAAAAAAACAGAAAAGAAAAAAGGCATCAAAAAAATAAAGAAAAGAAAGAAAGGAAAGGCAACAGAAAACGAACAGAAGAAGAGAGAAGAGGAGAAAAAAAGAAAGAAATAAAAGAATAAGGGAGAAATAGAAAGAAAAGGTCTCCAGCCACCATCTCCGCCACGTCACCGGCCAGCCACTGCTCTTCGGTGTTGTCCCAGCATCTCCATTCTACTGTCGTCAGCAAGGAAGATTCTTGCCATCACAGCGAGTAAGAGAAAGTCCTTCTCCACCCCTTTTGTTTCATTGCTTCTGTGTACACAAAACCCAAGACAAACAAGGGACTTCTTCCACGTGTTCTCCTCTAGCACCTTCTGGGTCTAAATTTGGGCCTAGCCCGAGCCCAAGCCCAAAAAAACAGAAAACAAAAGTCTCTCTCCTACGTGCCTCTCCCAACATACTTGCAATTGGGCCTGATCTGAGTCTAGGCCCAACCCGACCCAAAAAAAAAAAAAAAGAAGGAATAGTGCAGAAATTTGCAAAGCAGTATATTTGAATCATTGATTCAAGTCAATATGAAACTTTTACGGAGCCCCATTCAAATTCAAAGAATTTTGTATGAGCACAAATATGGCAATTGGTATTTTGAAAATGAATTCTATTTTAAGGAATTTCTCAACTTGACACAAGAAAATTGGACGGTTGATGAATACACCCGCCACTTTTGAGAGTTGCATGAGATATGCGAATTGGAGGAAGATAATATACATGATTTAGCTCGTTATGTCCAAGGCTTGAGACCAGATATCTTGGAAAATATGAATTATTGCAAAACCAGTCAAAATGCATACTTAGAAGCCATCTATGTTAAGTGCATGCTTAGAAAGTCTCGCAAGCAACAATGTCGACAAAGAGCTCATATTGTGGAAAGACTTTTCAGGAGAAGACAATCTCACTATTGTCATTCGCCGACTCCTCCATACAAATGAAAAGGAAAAAGACGCCTGGAAACATGCTAAGAAATTTCACACTAGGGTGATAGTCGTTGACAAAGCTGTTAATGTGGTTATTAACAATGGTAGTGCGATTAATTTTGTCGCACAGGAGATGATTGACAAGCTTAAATTGCCTACTGAGAAGCTTCCTAAACCCTACCAAGTCACATGGTCCAATGGTCATGTCATTCCCGTGACTCACAAATGTTTGGTATCTTTCAAGATTGGCGGCTATGAAGATCACATTTGTTTAATGTGATCTATATGAATATTGCTCATATCCTTTTTTGTCGTCCATGGCTTTTTGATAGGAAAGTGCATCATGATACAGAGGCAAACACATATACCCTTTTCAGCAATGTAAAATTGAATAGACTCATGCCCATAACTTCAACATCTTTGTCGTCGTCTGCACCTTCAATATCTAGGAGGTTTTGTCTCGGATCTGCAACCATGCAATCCTTTTTAAACAAGTTTCTGGCCAATCAAACAATGCCACCAAGGCTAACTGTCTGCTGACTTGGCCCCATCAACAGTGGCCAACACCTTGCTGGAAATAACCCCCCTGAAGAACAGTTTGTCTGAGTAGTTGCATGCCACCTGTCATGCTTTTGTTGGTCCAAGCAGTCCTCACGTGTCCAACACACTTCACAAGCCAAATTGCCTTGGCAGTTCCTCAAACCACCCACCCAAGTGGTTGCCAAGTCATTTCCAAGCCAACCAATAACTATCTATGTGGAAGGGCATGCCACACAGCACCAACTGTGCCTTCTACGTGGGTTGTACCAACGTAGAAGCGCCACAAACGAAGCAAAAACTTGAAAAGGTAGAGCCCTGATTGCACTAAAAGAGCTGACTTCGAACAACAAAGATGACATTGAAGAGCAAGTTCATGGCAAAGATGATTTCGTGGATACAAACAATATTGATCATAGTAATGTAAGTCCAAAGCAGCAAAAGGTTGAGGAAGAGCAAAGACAAGCATATATTGAAGACTCTGATCAAGTTAGCAAGAAGATTGAACATCCGGTAGCTCCAATTGTCAGTTCACTTCCAGAACCTCCAATCGGGTCATCAGACGGCAAATCCAAAGCTTCACAAGAAGATCAAGTTATTAAAGTTCCTCATATTGACTTCATTTTCAGGGAGCCACGATGGATATTCAATGATCATGATCTGTTGGTAAAAGGCAACACTTGAAGCCTCCATTGGTCAGATCACACATACATCAGCAGCAAAGACACTTCTGACGTACTTTTACATAGAGGAACAGATCGCATCTAGCTTCCAAGTTATGTCATGCGCATGCAAATCAAAAGAAAAGACGAAAGTTTGTGCGTTTGATTTTCAACCTAGGACCCAGGTGGACATTTTCTGAACTTGTGGTCGGATTCTCTCATGTGTTATCAATCTTTCAACTTGTCAGAGTCGAGTTTTTCCAAGAGGGGGAGAGTTGATGCAGTGAGATCCAAGAAGAAGAGGACCCTCTAATGGGCCCCACCAAGAATGATTTACTTTCCTTAAATAGTTTAGTAATTTGAGATTTTAGTGATTTGATTTACTTAAAGATTTTAGGGAGTGATTTTAGGAATCACTAAATAATGGTAGTTTCTTTATTTAGACCATTCCTCTATTATAAATAGAGATAGATGCTTGATTATAAGTTATGCGATATTTTTTAATAAGATTTGATAATTGTTCTCGTGAGTTACCCTTTGGGGTATTTGCCCTAAGTGATCTTAGGGTTTTGAGTCTTAGGGCTCAATCTCACCGTCGGAGGTGTAGATCTTCTTCGTGGCCTCCGGACTGCGCCATCAATAACCCTTCTCTAATCTTAAAAGTTGTCTTCCACTCGTCCCCTTGTCTAATTCGGATTAGATGGTATCCACTCTTTAAGTCCACTTTAGAAAACACTTTTGAGACAGCGGAGAGTGTTCCCCACCCCAAACCCCAACTCCACCCCCCCCCCCCCCCCCCCCCCCCCAAAAAAAAAAACATCCTCCTCTTCTCCTTTGTTAAAGATTTTCTAGGTTTCTTTCAATCTTTCTACGGAAAATTCTAAATATATTTTGATTGAAAGTTCCAACAACCACCACCATAAGCACCAGTAATTTAGTAATGGTCTCCCATAATGCACCATATTTCTTTTTTTAACTAAAACTATTTTCATACAAACAAAGAACAACAATGATCCTACTTCTACAAGAGTTGTAGAGTTCCTACAAAGGAAGCACACAGGCCTAATGGAAGAAGGGACTAATAATTAGTATGTCAAAGATGGTTCATTTTTTCTCTTTTGCCATTTGAATTTAGAACATTATAAGGTCAAGATTTGCACTGTTCACCAAGTAAAAGGGAGGAGAGAATCCTTTTCTTCTCCTTGGTGTAGAAAAGAGAATCACTTCCAAAATGGTAGTTCAAGTCCAGCTATATCAAATTATAGCATGTCCTAAAGCAGAGGAAGAGAAGCCAATTTATTTTTTTAATATAACAGTTAAATTTTAAAAGAAATTCATACTATAATAAGAAAAAGATACATGGTAATTGCATTTGAAGAACATTACCTGATTGCAGATCCTGGAAGCGCATAAAGAACATAAGCAATTCCTTTGGATCGCCTTGTTTCTTTATCAACTACAAGATGAACCTGTGAGACATCCCCGAATTTGCTGAAGAGCTCCATAAGGTCATCTTCACTGAATTACACAACAACATAGAAGACCAATCAGCACAAATCAAGATATATACATATATATATGGACATTTAATAGATGAACCAATTTATTCTTCGTTTAGCTTCAAGAATTGCTAATATAGCGAAAAAAATAATAACTTTAGCTGAATGGTTCTAGTCAGAAATAAAATCTTGCAGTACCTTGCTGTGTAGGGAAGATTTCGAACAAAGAGACGATTGGTCTCTAAAGCCTCTCTCTCCTCGTCTCTCAAACCCAAAGACGAGTTTCCATTGTCAACCTTCTCACAGTCAGGATCTTCAGAAAGACTATTTCCTTCAGTCTTGTCTTGAAGATCTCCTGCAAGTGTAGCAGAGGCTTCCTTGGCATCTAGCATCTGACCTTCTTGACCAGTTTGGTTTTCATTGTGTAGATCTTCATCATCATCTTCGGAATCGGACCAATCTTTTTTAACTCTACTTTTGAAGTAGTCCATGTCAGAGATCATTTCACCACGATCTAAATCATGCAAAAGCTTCATTGCAGAAGTTTCTGATAAGCCATTTTGCTGAGGATTAGTTGAACTTTGCAGGACAAATTCATTTTTTTTATCACTGCTTCCATGAGCTAACTGGCTTTCATTTCCCTTGCATTTGTCTGTTTCATTTCCAACGATTTTGCCACTTCGGTCTGCATGGATGGCTTCCAACGTATCATTAGCCCACAACTTTGATTTACTCCGCGGCTGCATAACTTGAAGAAATTCTTGGAGCTGAGGATCATTATTTGTAACACTCAGTTTAGATTTATTTCCCTTGACATGAAAAAACCCCTCTCCTTTAGAATCTAGGAGACTGGAACTTTCAGCACCTGTAATATTTCTATTCCCTTCAGTTGATGAGCCTTCTCTCTTTACAGAATGGCGACTCCACGGACGAGGGATGTTTGGATCCCCTACTTTACGAGCCCCCTGGCAGTGAAATGGAGGGGATTCAATGGTACAGTGTTTAAAATAAGTATTCAATAAAATGAAATTGTATTGCAAGTATCACTCAAATGAAGCAATCATCTCTGCATTGTTGTGTAGGTAACATTACCAATCATAGCACTTCCACTCCTTTCTGACATAAGCACACGGAGTGCACGTGCGCACACGCACACCACCCATGCTATGTTACCTGGACACTTAATAATAAACACTGTACATGTCCAACACTTACAATTAACTGTAAATGCCATATCCGGCATGCACATGCATCCTCAATCGAACTCAGAACTATGCAAAACAGCAACTAGAACTGGCCAAACACTTGCCAAATTGTGCATGTATGAGCATTGTAACCTTCGGGAGATCTCTACGGGCATGGTACATCTCCATACAAGAAAGACACCATGTTTATGTGAGGACAGCTTTTATTTATCAATAAAGTGGCATGACACATATCCGGAAGAGAGAGACACCATGTCTATGTGAGGACAGCTTATTTATCAATAAAGTAGAGACTGTTCAATGCTCCAATTATAAAGAAAGCAATCCTTTGACAGGAATCCTTACAGATATCTTAAACCCCGGAAGAAGAAGAGAAGACACATGATTCAACCATAAATAAGATCAAATGTGTCAGTAATATGTACAAAAATCATGCTCCCGATGCTCGTGTCTTTTCTTGGATTACCAAATCTCAACAAGATCCTCCTGTCATGCTTGACTGCTAAAAGACTCAAAAAGATTTTAAGTTTTTGTAATGGGCTTATATTGTGTTTAATGTAAGACTAAATCCATAGATTATGGATAGAAATTTCTTTCCTTAGGGTATTGAAACCATTTTTAATTTATTTTGAGTGAGATGGATAGTACCAAATAAGACCTTGCAAATGGTTGAGATCTGATAACTTAAGGAGAGATATCACTGTCATGTGGTCCTTAGCTTTTACTTCCACTGCTTGGTTCTTGTGGAACAAAGGAACAGGATATTCAATAATAAGCCACATTGAGGATTCAATGTGTACAAAAGAGCTGTCACAGCATAATGGCTAAAAGGTGCAGTGAATTTAAGAAGGTGCCAGTTTGATGCTTAATAATCATCAGTGGGCTGGTGACATTACTGCCCTCTGCTGTTATCAAAATCAATCTCAAGGTGGATGTTGATAAGGAAACCCTGGTGAGAGGAGAGTGGTGGGGGGGTGGGGGGGAATAGTGGCAACATTGTATCATGTTTTTTTTTAGCCTTTACAGTTTCCATCCTTGAGAATAGTATGTAATGGAAGTATGTGCTGTTGCTACCTCATTGGACTTGAATGGGGGCTGGATAAGGGCATGCAACAGAACATTTTAAAAGAGCAATTCTTCAAATTCAATTGGAAAGGGCTTTCCTTGATTAGTCAATGGCATTAGCGGTTACCAAAAAGAGGGCAAAATTGCAGTTAGATGGGCTTCATTAAAGCGGGTGTTTTCAGAAGCATTTGGGGCATGCACTTCAAGGCTTGCCTCGCAGAGAGGCAACCAAGTCACCAAAAAACTGCATAGCAGCCAAAGCAAAAAAAATGCCAGCTAGGAGATGAAGAGGTTGTTCGGGATACAAGAGAAAATCTACAATAACCATGATGACAAGGTTTCTTTAGAGGAGAGGGGACACTGTGACCTAGTCAGGAATCTGTGTGCACTACTATATGTTGTAAAGAAAGGTTCATTATAGGATAAAATTCCAATCAGACGATATGAATTCAGGAAAAAGATATTTTTATCGGGAAAGATCCATCATGCATGATAAGCTGCAGTACACCCATTCGCATTTAGGTATTTGCAGGAGTATGTCAACAATGTGCAGAAAACATAGAGTCTGCAGAAATTTTAACCAATTGATCAGTCCTTTAGAATAAGACAACTCAAATGGTTTTTAAAACCAGTGTTACAAAATTCGGTTCGTTTGGGCTGAGATTTTTGAATAATTTTGATTCGTTCGCTCTACCAAAATGAATATGACCCCTGTAATTATTCATCCCAAAATCTGTTCCAATTCATCCAATTCGGTCCGGATTTTGTGATTTCGCCCAATTCGTCCAATTTGTCCGATTCGTCCAATTATTCATCCCAACATGTAGGTAGGTTGCCTTTAAAATAAAATAAAAAGGAAAACTGAAGGCGCTAAACATATTTTTTTTTAACTAATAAGTAAAAGAAAAAATCCCTTTTTCGCCTTTTGGCTTAGAGAAATTAGTGGGCTCCACTGTGGAGCCACCCATCTATTAATATCTAAATAACTATATGGGCCCTACCGCCCTAATCAAATTTTATTCCAATCAAAAACATTTTATTATGAATAAACCAGCCAAGCTTCACTCTAATATTAAATAGCCCATCAAATATAAATTGACATGTATAATAAATTAAATTTATCATATATGATATTTTATTTTATACATAATAATATTTTTCCCGAAATATTTTCCAAATCAATCGAAACATTTCATTTGGAGGCCAAACCGTAATGGTGTCCGAACTAAATTTCATAACACTATTGAACCCCCACCCCACCCCCCGAATTTCATAACACTATTGAAACCCCCCCCACCCACGCCCAACCCAAAAAAAAAAGTCCATTGCAATATGAGTACATGACCCACAATAGATATCTACGCTGGAGTAGATATAGATCGTTTAGAATAATGATGACTACGACAATGAAAATGACAACATCGACCAAGAATTTAAAAGAAACAAGGTATATTCCAACTTTTCATGCATCCAATTGATCCGACCCAACCTTGGGTGAGTTGGTGCAAGTGCCTCCCTTTAAGAAGACAGAACTAGGTTCAAGCCTGACTACTCAATATTTAACAGTTGAGATACCTTCCAAAAAGTACAGTCACCTTGTACCAAATATGCACTTACAAAAAGAAACTTATAGCACATTGTTGTGTTCTAATACAGTATAGATTATATTTTAACAAATTGGAAATACTGATAAAAAAATAATGACAAATTGGCAATGATTGGGACAGAGAAGAATCAAAGGTTTTTTTCTTCTAGGAAGTCTCCCCCTTGAGGTGTCACTGACATAATTTTTTTAGGGTGCTTCACCCTTTTAGTAGCAAACAAATCTATTTCCCATCAAGTTCATTGTTCAGCACACCAAAAGTATCGAAAAACATCAAGGTGCACACCTCGCAAGTAATTCTGCAAGTATCCATGTACACATTGTTGAAGAACTTGATCGCCTCATCGGCCTCTTCTTCAGTGCGAAAACCAATGAATGCAAATTGCCTACTTTTACCATCTCTGAATCAAGAAAACAGTTGACGATTTTAGTAACCAACAAATATCTTCTTGACAACTAAAACAAATTAATATTCAGTTGATCAGTTATCTGTTATCAAATCAAAATCAATACTGAGAGAAGAAAAGAAAAATTACTTGGTTCGCATGATTTTAGCATCAGTGACTTCGCCTTTCTGAGAGAAGAAATCTCTGAGTCGATCTTCAGCCACATATTTTGGTAGATTCTTCACACATATACGAGACCTAGAAACATTAAAGGAAAAAAAATCAATCGATGCATTAGAATTGTAGAAAAAGAAAAATGAATGCCGGTTATGGAGTCAACAAGGGAACTATACTAACATTATCTGTTACTCAGTTCTGGCGTGGTATTCTTGAAATTCAAAGGGAATCTTTGTCACTGGAATCTGTCCTCCAATAAACAATTACCCTGGGAGCTCTTATCCTGAATTTGAAATGAACTATCCAATTCTGTAATTGATCAACACTCTGATTAGCTGGAACCGTTTCTTATTCTCGAATAAGTTCGCCTGTTGTTCAACATAATATTCTAGAGTTAGCATGCAGAGAATACTAGATGCACGAACTCATATCATCAAATTCCAGTTATTAGATCCACATCAACAAAAACATAAATTATATTTATTTTCCAGCTCCCCTGACCAAACTCACCTACCTCCAGACTCAAATAAAACCATGTTTTTTTTTTCTTTTTGGAACGTCGACCAGGCCTAATTTATTCCTTAGGTGTCAGTCATTTACACTTCATTTATATAAGTCAATGGTATGAACGTGTAACAAATTCATGAACACATTTGTTTGCACCAATTTGCGCATCACAATGCGGTGTGAAAAATAGTGTGTAAATGGAGCCATTTTCACATAAAAATTCACCTCTCCAGGTGTGAAACCATTACACACCTCACACTCCAAAGAGGCACCGGTACAATTACAGCCTGCAATGTGTCACGACCAGAATTCCGGGGCCCTGTCGGATTCCAAGTGATGACCAATAGGAAATATTCACCATGCATAGATCAAATAAGTTCACATAAAGCATTAGGCATTTCCTAGTAAATAATTTGAACATGTATTAAGGTAAAAAAAAAAAAAAATCCACCTTTTACTCATCAAAACAACTCACCATCTTTGAATAAAATAAACCATTACAATCTTTAAGTAGTCTATCTGAACTAACTAAATCAATAAAAGAAAATTATTGCTCTTCAATCCCTTAGATGATCTCGTCCTCTCAAGTACGCATGCCAAAACCTATCTCCTGGTCATCATTATATTCCTCGGTCTCTTAAGTTCTGGTTACCTGGAAGGGGCAATCCAGGAGTCGGTGGATACTGAGTGATAAACATACAAGTCTAACTGCAATATTAAATATCGTATTAAAACTTGAAATACAAATAATTTAGAATGCATGTATGCCCAATGGAAACATGATTAATTACAACAAGATCTTGATGGTAATCTATTCCATTCCATTACTATATGCCTAACCACCAGATAGCATGGGTCAAACGAGGATCAAGCACAACTTATATGCACAAACTCGAGGTGACCCACGAGGCCAACAACATATAGACGGTACCAAAAGTTTACTTATCGCGAGGCTGACTCATAGTCAGACAGCTTCATTCCCGAGGCTGACCCAAAGTCATATCAGACATCAATCATCTTTCTTACAAGGCTGGCCTCTGTCAGACAGTATTATCATAATGAGGCTGACCTAAGTCAGACAATATCATTCATACAGAGCCTTTGTACCGAACTTAGTGGTCTAGGGTTCCCAACGGTAAATTCCAGGCTGCACCTAAGTCTTTAGATGCTACTCAACATTACATCATCCCTTCATCAAACATTGAATTCATATTAATTCTTTTACACTTTCCAGCACCTATAGTCAAGTTAGTTTCTGCGATCAGCCCCATACACTATTTCCAAATTTAATTTGCCCCTTTTCCATTATTATTAATGGGTCCCCAAAAGGCTTCTTCAAAGCTCAAAGAGGTTTGAGGCAATGTGATCCCTTATCCCCGTTCCTTTTTGTAATAGTAGCTGAAGCTTTGAGCAGGATGGTCATGAAGGCAAAAAATCAGAATCTCATTAGAGGTTTCCAGGTGGCTAGATCGGCTCCTTCCATCTCCCACTTGCAGTTTGCAAATAACACTCTCATTTTCTGTGAAGCAAACAAAGATCAAATAAAAAATGTCAAAGCAATTCTGTTTTGCTTCAAAGTGGTGTCAGAGCTAAAGATTAACTTCTTCAAAACTGAGTTGATTGAAATTAGAGTAGAGGAGAGACTCTCATGGGACGATTTGCAGAAATCCCTGGATGCAAAGTGGGATCCTTCCCGGTGACTTATTTAGGCCTTCCTTTGTGTAGAGGACAAGCTAACAAAGTGGTATGGAACCCAGTGGTGGAAAGAGTGGAAAGAAAACTGTCTACTTGGAAAGCAAACTATTTGCCTTTGGGAGGAAGAATAACGCTCATCAAAGCAGTATTGGGAAATCTTCCAATCTACTTCATGTCAATTCTCAAATGTCCAGTCTCTGTAATCAATAGGATTGAGAAGTTGCAAAGGGAGTTTCTATGGCATGGAAGAAGTGCTGAAAGGAAGTTCCATCTAGTAGACTGGGCGTCAGTGTGCACATCAAAACTAGAGGGAGGACTGAGTATCAAATCTTTAAGGAAAATAAACCAAGTCCTGCTAGGAAAATGGCTATGGAGGTTAGGAGATGAGGAGGAAGGTCTATGGCAATGGGTGGTGATGGGGAAATATGGAAATCAGAGGGATGGTTGGGAGGTTAGCGACACAATCTACACACACTCGGCAATATAGAAAGGAATAGTTTCTACCAAAGAAAAGTTTATGAAAAACATCAGATATCAGGTAGGATCAGGGAGTAAAATTCTTTTTTGGAGGGATAGGTGGCTAGGAGAGGATCCTCTAGCTTATAAATTTCCAGAGTTGTATAATTGCGCAAGGGAGAAACAAGCAAGGTGGGAAGTTACACCGATCGGTCTGGCAGCAGTGGACAGATGATTTGGAGCCCGACTTTTAGAAGGAATTTAAAGGAATAGGAGGAAAGCCAGTTTATGTCACTCCTAAATATTCTAAGGAATATCCAAACTAGTGAAGGTGGGGAAGATACTAGAATTTGGATAGCATCAAGATGTGGGTCTTTTTCTGTCTCATCTTTCTACTCGGTACTAGCGGCAAGGGAGAGGTGCAGAAGTAAATTGGCACGCATTTGGAGACTCAAGGCTCCACCCAGGGTTGTAGCTTTTGCATGGATAGCCCTAAGAAGACGAATTTTAACTATAGACAATCTCAGGAAGAGAGGGAAGATTATTGTCAATGCTTGCCCAATATGCTTGGAGGTTGAGGAAAATCCCAATCATCTTCTTTTACGATGTAGGTGTGTGGCGAAAATATGAAATTCTGTCTTAAGCTAGTTTGGATGTTCATGGGTTATGCCGGAAGGTATTCAACAACTTTTTGAGGTATGGAACTCTCCAATTGGAAACCCTAAAGGAAAGGAGCTATGGAGTCTTCCATTTCTATCAGTCCTATGGCACATTGGGAAGGAGAGATATGTCAGACGTTTGGAAGGAACAAAATCTAAGGAGGAAATCTAATGTGAGAAGATAAAATTTTCGGTAGTGCAATGGGTGAAGATAAATCCGATATTCAAAGATTATCCTGCTGACCAGATAATGTATAATTAGAAGGAGATAGCGCTCTTGGATTCTAGGTGTCAGTCAGACTTTTAGCTTTTTGGTTTCTGTACTAACTGTCTGTACTCTGTTTGTTGCTATTGCTTTCTGTTCGGGGTCTTTAGCTCTGTAGCTTGTTCTGTTTTTCTTTTCTTCCTCATCAGTATAACTCTTTTGTACTGATTTGGTTTTAATGAAAATCAATATTCAAAAAAAAAAATCGCATAATCTTCCCTTTATAGACATAATAGTAAAATCACTCTTAATGATCATACAATACTCATAGAATCTCACAAATTCAGCTACATGCATATAGCAAAGTAACCACATGGCATCAAACACACTGTGGCAATGTAACCAATATGCCATACAAGAGCCAGTTATGACTCGACAATTTCATAGAGTATCACACTAGAGGTCTATATCCTGTAAGGTGATGGAGATAGTACTTGATGAATTAATCATCACGCGAAATCATTCAAATCGGTTTTTTTTTTTTTTTTGGCTGTTGAACAAGGTGGGTTTTGTAGGAGGTTTGTCCCAATTATGGAACCAGACCTTAGCCACAACCGAATCACAGACTCAGCCAGGTCTTATAGGGTTATACACGAATTTCAGTTTGACATGACAACACACCTGTAGCATCCCTTCATTACTCATGTCCTCATAAATCAAATTTATACATAAAATTGGACTGAATTTATGTAGAAAAAAAAAATGAATCTCAAATCAAGAATCAGGTTCGTAAACATTCAGTCAAAACATGCACCCTAATCACATATCAACCCGCAATTACTACTTAGAGATCATTCACTGATCACAATTCAGATATCAACATCATTAGAAATTCCTACATATACGTTGTAAAACTTCATAAAGTATCACATAGAAGACGGATAACATTCTGCCAATGCCAGACATCCATGTCAGGTTTGGCTACAGCCTAATCTACTCGTGAGGGTTCGACTAGTCGAGTCCATAATGTCCAGAAATTGAACAATTAGGGTTCGTGCACAGCATGTTATGTGAGATGCATGAGATGCTTGTGACTTCGATACAATTCTAGTCTCCTATCAACAGTGGGTGATGAAAATCAAGTTAAAACTGATCAGACTATATAAAAGAAATATAAACAGTCACCATTCAATACCACCACACCATTCCAACTACACCAAAAATCACATTGGAAAAGGGTTCCAAGCAGTTGGTCAAGGTCCATTCCCTAATAGGGTTCGGCCAAAATCAAATTCTCCATAGATGGAGTTCAGCAGATTTGTAGCACAGTTGCTAGGGTTCAGTCAAGGGTTTCATCCCCTTTAGCACATTGTTTCATCACATTTATCTCATATCAAGCCAGACTCGCACATGGGGTTCTGAAGTTCTGAAAATCAACAATTAACACTTGGGATTCACAAGTAGAATCGCATGTCTACTCACCTTGAGTAAGTTAGCGTCGCACAATTGATCTGAGGAAGCAAGCATGGCGTCTACAAACCACCAAACTGCTGTCTTTTCTTCCTTCTTGTTTTCTTCTAGGGTTTGCCAATCTCTCGTAGGACTAGGGTTTGGAGCTAACTGCCCAGAGAGAGGAGTGGGAACAGTAGCGTAGCCCCCAAAACACTAAATTTTAAAATAATTATATATCCATCATTTTATATGCCTGCCTTGTACGGCCTATACAAAATAATTCTTATGGATTTAAAAATAATTAATTAATATGCACAAATATATTTATTTATAAATTCAAGTATCAAAAATGGAGAAAAAAATTAATTTTGCAATTTGATCACATAATATATATATTAATTAATAAGTCATAAGAAGTTTCTTCATTTAAAAGATAAATGTCAAGTAAAGAAAATGCACATAAATTAAATATTCTACATGGTTCATTTCATATTCAGTCGATGGGTCAAGATTAGGATTGTAAACGGGTCGATTCTGGTCCGGGTCCACCATGGACCCGGAACCATAACCGTTAAGGAGAAGGTGGAACCGGATCCGAACCCGGAACCGTTTCGGAACCATTTATTTTGCTCTGGCTCCGGAACCGGAACCAGAACCATATATGGAATGGGTCTGGATCTGGGTCCGGGTTTAGGTAGAACATGATATTAAAAAACATAGTTTTTAGGAGAAATTCTCAAAAATTGAGGTAATATATCGGGTCTCGGATCTATGGGTCCGAACCAAAGTAGAACCGGACCCGGACCCATTTACTTATCGGGGCTTAAATAAGGACCTAGACTCGGTTTTTAACAGGTCGAAACCTCCGGATAATCATAGAATCGGGTACCCATTTACATCCCCAGAAAAGATTTGGAGAGGGGAAATAAGAAGAAGAAGAGGGGGGAGAGTAGTTGGTTAGAGGGTTTTTGCTTCTCACAATTGGTTTTTATCACCATAGCCATAGACTTTGCATGAAAATAGTATTATGATGCTTTGTGTTTGGTAACCATTGAGTGGAATGAAATAAAACATCATACCTCATATTTTCATTAAAAATGTTACATCAAGAGTACATATTTTTAAAATTTTCTCTTTTTATTCAAAAGTAAAAAAAAAAAAAACCTTCTTTCTCCACTAAAAACTTACACAAACTCTAATTTATTGCAAAGCAAGAATGCCAAAGACCCATAAATACCACATGTGCTGGACGTACGAGAGGAGGCAGCCCCTTCGACGGGTAACACCACTCCCATCCATATACTCTACGTCCAAGACTACCCACCCACCCCATTTTTTTTTCCTAATTTGTTCTTACGAGGTCTCACATCTCTCCCCTTTCTCCCCTCACACATCTTACCCCTTTACCCCTTTGGCCTCTTTGTTCTTCGCACTTCTTGAAGATTAGTGACGTGTTTGACATGGAGAAATTGAAGATTAAGAGCATGGAAAAGCTAGGAATTAGGAATCTTTTTTCGGGAAAAAAAGTGATATTTTCTGTAATTTTATTGGTCTCATGCTTAGATAAAACTAAAATCAAATTTATTTAGCAATTTTAATATAAATGAATGGTTTTGGTGATAGTTGCTTAATTCTATAAATTCTACGATGTCTTATGCTCGATATATATAGAGCATGCCTAGAATCAATGAAAGATTTGTGCAAAAAAATCTATTGAGAATGGAATATTTGAATAACCATTTTAAAAATTAGTTGTTTAAATAACTGATTTATTCTTTTTCTGGCATGGATTGACGACCCATATTGTGAAAAGAGGTTTGAAGCTACTCCCACTTCTAATTATTAGGAGGAAAACTGACCCTGAACCTTGGAAACTTTTATTTTACTTGTTTATTTAATTAATTTTAGTTCTGAATTTTATTTTTATTTATCTGAAATTGGTTGTTTTAATTAAGTTTTCTTTGCTTGCAGCTTAATTTTTAGATTATGATTTTTATATTAGAACTTTATTTTAATTGGTATGTAATGCATCATGACGACCCTACACTTGGGGTAGCAATCACTTAGTCAAGTGGAAAGGAAGACCATTCACCAAGGATACATGGATCACCGCCACAGAGTTTCGGAGTCAATCCGAATTTATACGAGAAATACCAAGTTAATAACTCGCTAGGGTCGAGTTTCTCTTAGCTAGGGAAAATTGATGCAAGCCAGACTATTGGGCCCGGCCTTAGGGTCTATGCCGGACAATCCAAGTCCAACAACACCCAGTAAAGAGGGATCTCCAAAGTCAATTTCTTAATTCTCAAATTTCTAAAAGAATTCCTAGGTTTTAGTAATTTCTATGAATTAGTAGTAAATTAGATAATTCCTAATTTTACTAAGACTTGGTTTTCCAAGTTAGACCATAGGCTAAATTATATAAGAGAGAGAGTTGTAATCCCTTTTCATTGGGATATGTTGCAATTAAATAGAAGTTGATTCCCTCTCTCGTGAGTTTTCATGACCTTTCGTGTCTTTGGTATTATTTGGCTTATTGTAGATTTGACAATAACAAGCCCCACTCATGGGAAGGTTGTCGGGCACGTTGTCATTTTGACATGGGTGCTAGTTTATCATTGTCCGGTTTGAACAAAAGCACACCCTTTGGATGTGAACTTGACTCACCTTGGGTTTACTCTGTCCGGTTTGAACAAAACCATGTCCTTTGGATGTAAACTCACGTTGGGTTTACTTGTCGTTTCTTTTAACAGCGTGTTTGGCAATTAACTAATTAAAGTAAGGTAAAATGAATCCAAACAAGAAATGACAAGAGGCCCTAAAAAGTTTCACATCTCCATGCTTCAACTCACCATATATCCAAATAGGCCCTAAAAAGTTTTGTCCACGTTTGTACTTGACTGGATTCGATATTCAATTTATTTATTTTTTTAATGTTGTGCCCAACTTACCAAAAATAAAATTTTGGTTGAGCTTAAGATTACCGATGGACAGGAGCCCAATTTAAGGTTCGTTTCAACCTTACATTTTAGTAGTTGGGTAGAGACCAAATTACCAAAAATAAATTTTGGTTGACCTAGATTGAATGTTGTGTTTTAGTAATTGGGTTGGGCCTAGAATAGATCTTAAGCTTTGCTCCATTCAATATTTGAAATGAGGCTAGGTTAAGGGATGGTAAGCCAAACAAGTAGTTCTTGTTGTTTAGTCTACATTCCATGTAGATAGAACAATCCTGTGTTTTCTTTTTTTATAACAAAAAAAAAAATTCTACATTCCATGTAAGCCTGTTTGTTTACATGGAATTGGATAAATGAGAATTCATGATAAATTGGGTTCACTCCAACAAAGAATGACTTAAACAGTGATTGGTGAAGGATATAATGTGGAAAAAACATTGAGGAAGCAAAATTTAAATCTACTTTTATCAAGGCAAATTGCAATTTACTTTATCAAACATTTCCCAAAAGAAATTTTAGGTAAAATCCTTCTCCCTACAGTATCCCTAGCAAGTGGACATCAACACAGCATCTTTCTTCTCTCATACAAAAGGTTCTCGGTCTAATCACTCTATTCATTCTGCGCTTTACCAAAAGAAAAGAAAGAGGGAAAGGCAAATCAACCAATAGACAAATGCTAAAAGTTAAAACTCACTTTATTCTCCAACAAATTCGAAGACCACAGTATATCAAATGAAAGTTTAGATTCTTTTTTCGCAACCCAACTATTAGAGTTAGAGTTTTGCTTCAAACTATTAATGCTAAAATTGGTAATAGTGGTAATGGTCATAGTCAGATTATAAATAACTGGGTTGGTCTATAGAACAAATTTCCTATCCAACAGAAAATAAAAAAAAAAAATTCAGGAATCAAATTTTAAATCTACTTTTATCAAGGAAAATTGCAATACTTTATCAGACATGTCCCAGAAAATAATTTATAAAATGATGCCATAAGCATGTAATAGTGTGGCAGGCTAGCAGCTACCAATTTCACAGAAGTACACTTGTGGAGTGTTTAGACTTGCCCAATTGTTAGAGCTACAGTTTTGCTTCAAATTATTAACACCAAAATTGGTGATAGTGGTAATGGTCCTAATCAGATTATAAATAACTAGGCCTGGACTCAAAAACATATCAACCCATCTCGTCAAACTACCTCTTCATCAAGTAAATCAAGAAATTATTTCTAAACCTCTCTTGCAATATAAAATTTCACAACACTTTTCATGAAAATTTGAGCTAAGCATTTCATCGAACAACATTTTCATCATGTAAATGCAAGGATTCTTTCAAATGCTCATTATGAAAAAATTGTACTCAGGCATTTCATCAAACAATTTATGCGTACCCATTTCATCAAACAGTTTCTACATCATGTAATAAATCAAGAAATTATTTGAGAAGCTCTTTCATGCTTTCATGAAGATTTTATATATCCTATGAATAAATCAAAAAAGAGTATTAGACTCATACCTGCTGGATCAACAAGGGCAGAAAATTGTTTTCCTTTCTTCTTCCCGTTTTCTTTCTTCGTACCATATGTCTGGGAAGGGAGGAGGGGAGGGGAGGGGAGGGAAAGGAAAATTTGAGGGAAGGAAAATGAAGGGGAGGGGAGTTTTCCCTCCTCTTGTTTGTTTATAGTCAAAAAGTTTGAGGAGGAAGGAAAATCCCATATTTGCCTCCCTCTTTCCCCCTAGTTTTAAAGGAAAATTTTTGGGGTAAAATTTTGAAAATTTTACCCCCAAAATCCCCTCCCCCTTTCCCAAACACCCTCAATTTTAACTTTCCCTCCATTTTTCCCTCTTTTTTTCAGTCCCCTCATTTTACCTTCTTCCCAA
Organism: Cinnamomum chago; assembly: GCA_038049695.1. Classification (NCBI taxonomy): domain Eukaryota; kingdom Viridiplantae; phylum Streptophyta; class Magnoliopsida; order Laurales; family Lauraceae; genus Cinnamomum; species Cinnamomum chago. The sequence continues at coordinate 37,246,745 of CP142457.1, forward strand.
ACATAGTCATGTTACGGTCGTTGGTGGCGGGAAAGAAGAAGAACAGAAGGAAAACTACATTTATGTGGGTCCCATGGGAGAGTTATGAGAAGCCAACAGGTTGCATATCCCCCTCCATTTGGCAAGCTCATGCAAAGCTCATGCAGGGATCACTTGTCATGCATTTGAGTGAGGCCCAAAAGCAGGCAACAACAAGGTGTAGAGAAAATAGATCATTTGTCATCATTTCATTCATCTAAGCGAGCCACAGAAGCAGGCAGCAGCAATGGAAGTGCAGAGAGGAGCATGTCGTTTAGAGAAATTTTGTCAAGTTGAACGTGGCTCCAGTATGTGTAGAGAAATTTCCTCAAGCAGCTGAAGCACGAAATTATCCTCTTTTTATTATAAAGGGATGGATATTGTTGGCTCATGAAGGCCAGATTTTGGTTGCTGCCAAGAGTATCATTAGAATGCATATTCTTCAACCTTTCATGTCATTGAAGTAAAAGGATTTTACCAAAAAAATAATCTTATGTTACCAGTGGATCGAATAGGGAACTTTAGCCTAACTCACACCAAACAGGGAATCCGTACAAAAAATGAACTTTTATTACCATTTTTTCCGTGGGGATCCATACAGAAAACGAACTTTTATTACCATTTTTTATGTGGTAGACATTGTCTTGCATTTTCTGTGTTGAGGGTCAACGACGACCCTCGCTATAACAAATGAGGGTCGACGTCGACCCTGAGCGAGCATAAACTATTCATCTTCTTCCTTCTTCATCTCTTCCCCAAACCCAATCTATGAATTGTTTGTACATAATGTGCTAGCACATACCTCATATTTCATTTGATAAAACCAATCACATATCCACGTGATAAGCACGACTTGTATGTACAATATCATTATTAATTCATTAGCTTCAGTTGCACATGTGAGTTGGAATGCTAGCTTGCACAGTGGGCAACTTGCTAATGCTTGGATTCATTACAATGCTCATGTTAAGTTGTTGAGTATAGTTGTATCTTATGAAAATAAACCTTCTTCTAGTAGGAACTATAATCTTTCATATCAAGTTGATTTAATGCAGATTTTAACAAATTGGGTCATGGTAGGATTCACAGGAAGCACGAGTATTTTCGTAGAGAAGCACGTATTTCATTCATGGGAATTCAGTTCGACTTTGATAATAAAGGAAGTATGGAAAAAATTGTGAAGAAGAAGAAAGCAAGAAAGCTCATATGGGAGGTGATAATGGTGATTGTTGTTGGTGTTCTGTTGGGTGGGGTCGGTATAGGTTCGGTGATGGTAGTAAAGAGGAAGAGAAAACGACCAATAAAAGAAAGGGTCAATCTCACATCCATGAATAGTGTCTTTCAAAGGGGGGTGGGGCCTACAAGGTTCTCATATGAAGAGTTGGCTTCATCTACAAGTGATTTCAGAAATGAAAAGAAGTTGGGGCATGGAGGTTTTGGAGATGTGTACAAGGAGCTCTTGATCCATTTAGATATGGTGGTGGCCGTGAAGAAAATCTCCAGGAGATCCAAACAAGGCAAAAAGGAGTACATAGCTGAAGTAAGAGATCTTTAGCCAATTAAGACATCGTAATCTAGTGCAGCTCGTCGGTTGGTGCCATGATTGAGGAGAGTTCCTACTAGTATACGAGTTCATGCCCAATGGAAGCCTCAATTGTCATATCTTCAGTAAAAGAAGCCATCTTCTTACATTTCATGGATTGGGTTTGGGGAAGAGAGGAAGAATGAAGAAGGAAGAAGATCAGGAGTTTATACCTACTCAAGGTCGACGGCGACCCTCACTTGTTATAGCGAGGGTCGCCATCGACCCTCAACACAGAAAAAGAAGGTCGGCATCGACAAAAAAAAATGGTAAGTTTCCTATTTTGTTGTGAGTTAAGCTAAAGTTCCCTATTCGGTCCATTGACTATATAAAGTTAGTTTTCTAGTAAAATCCTCTTGAGATAATGGAAACAATTTCACAAAAACATGGAGTCGGCGACTTAAGCATGATAGTGACGAGGGACTCGTAACTTGGGCCCAAACCCCTTAGGAGGCCAAACACGTCGTGTCGATCATCAATGGCTTTGCCTATATAGCCAAGTCATCACATTGTCCCTTCAATTTACAAATATAATAAAAAAAAATAAAGGAACAACCTTTCTTAAACGGGGAATATTTTACTCTTTTCAGTAGGACATGTTCTATCCTTTCTCTGCAACCTTTTTTTTTTTTTTTTAGTTTTACCATCAACAATAAATTTGGGAAACTTTGTCTCAGTTAAACCCACACCAATCTAACTTTATTCTTTGGAGAACTCAAATCAAGATACCATAATCATATTTCAAAGGGGGGGGGGGGGGGGGGCGGATATTTTGCAGAAATATCTTAATCTAGTTGGTTACTTTATTATGCTTACATTGATCTTTTTCTTTTTTTTCGAAATGGGCTTACATTGTTCTATTTGTGACAATGTCGAAGCTTAATATAACATTTGGATCTTCAGTAGCAAAGGAGTTTCCTTGGTTATTGATTAGTTACTTTAGTAGTTGTGTAACCGTTCAAAAAAACTTTAGTAGTTGTGTGGAGGATTTGTTTAGTTTGCTAGGTCTGTCTAAATATCTAGTTGGCGTTTTTTGTATTGCTTTGTGTTTTTGGTGCCTGATGAAATGAAGTAATTTCCAACAACAAAAATCATGGGCTTGGTCTGGATGTTCATGATTTAACCCTTACAGTCTGGATTAAAGAAAATGGAAGCGCACTTGATGCAGTTTCCATCTTAATGTGCAAGAGAATCAATGGTCTGACTACGTCTTCTTATGTTATTGTTCTCTCTAATGAGGGAAATTTTCTATGGCATGCGCTCGGAGGTGTCCTGCTGGATATGCAGTGTGCATTTATATTGTGCGCAGGTGAAAGTTTTCCCTCTAATGAGACAGTCTTATGGTGATATGAGACCATTTTCTTTGTTAAGAACTTACCCTCGAAGGATCTACCATTGAAAATTTTCTAAAATAAGATAAATGGAATATCTCTTGGAGAATGTAAATTTACTTAAAATCCTTCAAGTTAATATATTTTAAGTATAAGAATTTAACTGAGTAAATATCTTAGGGGACTGGTTAGAGTCGGGTGATATGTATGGTTTGGTCAAGGCTACAATTGGTGCATAGGTATTGAAAATGAAAAACGGATGAAGTGATGAGAACTGAGAGACATGGCAAAAATGGAAAAAAAATATATCAAAATAAACAAATAAATAACAAGGAAAAGAATAGGAGGGCAGTGACAAGAAAATGAGACTTGGGCGATTGATTTGGGCAGTGGCTGCAAATGCAGTGGAGGTGTCATTGCATAGCGGGGATGAGGAGGCGACGGAGCATAGCGGGAATGAGGAGGTGACGGAGTAGACCGACATCGAAGGGGAATGCTATGCGATCTATTCTCTGCTCTTTCTTCCTTTCTCATTTTCTTCTTTCCATCGATCTGGAGGAAACGAATTGTGCTATTAGGTTTTCATTGACATCAACGAATTTAGGGTCAAAACTGAAAATGAAAGTTGAAATTTGGGCTGGAGGTCCTTCTCCGATATTAGATGTGTTTTGGGGCCTCTGTTGTGGGTCTCTTTTGTAAGGGGACTTTTCTTTTTATTATAAGCCCCCCAATTCAATATATGGGATGCGTCCTATTTGTTTAAAAAAAAAAGGAGAGAAAAGGGGGAGTAAAATAGGACATGATTTGATTTTTCTCTTTTCTCATTACTTTAGGTTGTTTAGATGATAGAAGTAAAGTGAAAAATAGAATGGTAACGTGACTATGAAAAATGGGGAGGCAGAAGTAAATTTCAATGTGACACCACTGAAGTCAAATAATATGATTACTCACTTATCACGTTAGTAGATATGTAAAGAAGAATCATCGTTGTCGTCGATAGCTATCACTAGATGAGCTGCATCTGACAACCCCAGCCAAGGAATATCCCACCCCATGGAACTTGACCAATGCAATTTTGGGACATTGGAACCCATTTGCAAAATAAGCCACTCCTATCCAAGCCCAAGCATGGCCAAAACGATGGCGTATCTTATTGTTGGCAAGTCGTTTAAAAGTTTTATAGCTGTTTTTAACAGAAAGGGTGGGTTTGGTTAGGCTTGCTAAAAGTTTTATAGCTGTCTTTTAGGTGAAAGGGTTGTTTGGTTAGCTTGGCTTTGGTACCAACTTTTTAATAGCTAAAAAGTATCCATCGTTGTTTCATTAAATATACAAAATGTAGCTTTTCACGAATAATAATTAAACAAACTATGTAAAAAAAAAAAAATTATATAAAAAAACAATGTATAGAGGAGCCTTAAAGGTAAACAAAATAGCCCCACATAAAATCATAGATTTGCCATTTAATGTGAGCCCCAACTTAAAACCACTTAGACCTTAACATGTTTGAAAAAGCAAAAGTAAATACAAATGACACATGAGAGGCAAATTGAAAATAAGTGATTTGGTGGTTAGAGGCATCTTGTCATAAATTATAGTGACAAGAAAAGCCTATTAAGAAATGTAAGGTCTAAAATTATTCGCCGAAGTGGTTCAACGGCAAAGTTTAAATACTAACTTATATTGGTTGTATTGAACAGCCTCAAAATATTTCAAATTCAAATAAATGCTTTCGCTCAAATTTATTTTTATTTAGTTTTTCTAAAATAAATGTAAATGATTTTCACATATTTTAAAAATTCTTAACATCAATCAATATATTTGGATGGTCCTAACATGATGTTATACACATGAACTCCAATAAAACTAACAAATATAGATCAAACGGTTTACTGAAAAAACTAAAATAAATAATTTTACTAATAATATATATCAATGAAGAAATTTTAAAATATAAAAACATAAATTCAACCACCCTAAGTATGTGCTAGTAAATATTGCATCAACAATGGCATCTCTTATTTCCCACATATGCTACCCTTGATTCACATAGTTCATTAATTGGCATGAATACAAGTGAACCCTTCAACCAAGGTTCTCAACTCCAAGAGTTGCAGATGGTTGATCGCTGAATATTAGTCCACCTTAAAGTAGTAAATAAACTAAGCCAAGCCAAGTTATCCCAGCTTGATCTTGGTTTAAACATTAAACATGCCAGGTCGAGCATAGCAGTGACAAACTTAACCTAGCTTGAACTTGGGTAGGCAATATATATAACGAGTTTGAGCTTGAGTAAAACTTATTTATTTAAACATTATCAAATATCCTTGGAAGCTTTACCATAGCATCCAGTATTGGTGAAGAAAAATTAGGAGGAACAAAGTGATAAAAGACCTAAATCAACTTAATTGGATTTCTATAGGTATAGAATGTAAGGCCTTCGGTAAAAGGAGTGATAGAAATAGGGCCATTTAAATATATTTTTGGTTGAGGCCACATACTGTAGTTATATTGTGAGGATATCAAAACCCCCCAACTAGTTTTCGTTTTCGTTTTTCTTTTTTAATGTCCTTGGTTAAAAGTCCCCATCAAGTTATTTTCTAAAAAATTGTAAATAAAGTTGAGTTTAATGTCTTATATTCCAAATATATTTAGTTGCATACCTTGAGTGAGTTAATATTTTAATAAGATTATGTTATATTTATAAAAAAAAAGGTAGAATAAATTCTTTACAAAGATATACTTTAGAATATATACACATTGAGATAGATTGAGGCCCTTAAAATAGTGATGCTCCAGTTGACCCTAGTCAAGCCTTTTAAGAGCTAGTGTTCCTTTCATAGTTGTTAATTTCATTTTGATCGTTATTTCGGTCTATCCTCCAAGATGGGGTATTTTGGTATTTCGGGAATTCGGCAAAACTTTTCGGAGTAACTTTTTAGAATAACAAAAATTGTACACACACATGTACATATATGTAAAAAAACAGAAAAATAAAAATAAAATATAAATTATGCATGTTTCTTGATATAGATATTGAGAAAAAAATAGTGAAAATTGTGTTACATACCGGAACTCTTTGAACCTCATTCCATTTTGACCGAAGGATCAGAAAAAAAAAATTCCGGCCGAAACAAAACGGAATTGATTACTATAGCTCCTTCTTTGAGTAGAATCTAGTAATATCTTGAGCTTGGCTCATGAGACACTAAGACAAGATCAAGGTGTCTTGGAATTTACATACCCAGCCCCAACCCAATATTTAAATACTAAAATTTCTTGTTTACAAACAAGAACGTCGTTGTAGTATAGTGGTAAGTATTCCCGCCTGTCACGCGGGTGACCCGGGTTCGATCCCCGGCAACGGCGTTACCATTTTTTTTCATTTTTTTCTAACCAGCTTTCAGCTACTTCATGGTCGTTGTTGTTACAGGCTATTTGTTTATTTAAACTGACCTATATGATTCATGAAAGGCCCAACCCTCTCTCTCTCTCTCTCTCTCTCTCTCTTTTCTTTTTACCAATGGAAAGATCCTACATTGATCTTATATCTCCAAGTTGCAACCATGGCTTGTGTCATTACTAGGCTCAATATTTAGGCCCAGACTCATCCTGTGGGCCCAAACATCTGAACTGGCAAAGCCCATTTTCAAATTTCTCTTTCTTCTCTGTCCGTATCATACCATTGTATTTTCAGTCCTTTGCTGTTGATCTATATAGCCTAGGTCCAGACTTTTGGCTATTACAGTACTAGAAAGTGAGCTAGCCTTAAGATTCAAAATGAATGACCTGCACTGACCCATTTGGGCCATGACATTAGATTGAGGCTTTTAAGCGTTTGGAGATGATAGTGGGATTCATACATTTCAACCTGAGTCAAGTTCAGGACGGTCTTGAATTTTGGCCTCTATTAAACTTGACCCCAATTTGACACTGGGCAGGTCTAGTATGAAGCACCTGGAAACCATATATATGGGTCAGGTATCGATCATCTGGGGTGGTATTGTCAGGTCAGGTGTGGATCAACTCCTACCAAACCCATGACCATGCCCAAGCCCAAGCCCATCTACAAACTCATTTCAGATCAGGTTTGACATCAAAGATTAAAAGAGACAGGTTGGGTATTAGCCACCTTTTGTATAGCTGCTGCATTTCTTCTTGTCGGCCCGTTTTCTGTCAGAAATGAATGCTCTGGATCACACCATCACAATCATCCGAAAGATATCAACGGTGGGCTTCGTTCAAATCCTCTGGATGACCCAATGGTATAACAGATGATAACAAAATATAAAAAGGCCCATGCCAATGGATGTAGTCTATTTAGGTGCGGGCCCCACAGTTAAATGGGTGCATCCAGCAAAATCAAAACTCAAAGGACAAAAGAAATCATGAAATTCCATATTCTAACATATGGATTGTGACGTATCCATATTCTAACCAATGAGAGGGGGCTGATGAAAAGGTCTCCTTGTGAACAAGTGGAAGCCAAGAAAACCAGCCTCACCAGATTATCCTCGCCTTGATTTAAAATCCATAAAGTCTAATGGTGTATTAATTGTAGATTTTCTAAAATTCCATCCGAGGGTGATGTGAGTGAGGGTTCAATGAGTATAAGGTTAGGCTTGATACCAGGTCATGGGATGAAAATAGTATTAAAGAAGTTGTACTAATTAAAGATGGGTCCCAATATAGGTGGAGCGTACATACAATCAACTCCAACAAAACATTGTCAGTATTATGCATTTGGTAATTTTTTCTGGTAATTTTTTATGAGAAATGTTCATGTGAGAATGTTTCTCATCGTCTTCCATTGAGAGACACCATTTTGAGGCACACCTATTACCAATCCTAACATCCTTGTGCATGGGACCTCCTGAATTACTTTGGAACTGCCAAATTGCATCTACCTGAATAGATTAGACCGTTGGAACAAGAGTCAAGATTTTTTTCTTTAATAGAAGTTGTTAAACTTGTGAACTATAGATGAGGGGATTAGACGTATGGAATTGACTCTAAATTAACGTGATATTTAGGCCCATATGAGATGGCTCTTTCCATCCCTCTAGTCTTATGATTAGTGGGGCCCCAGATAGACCCCATCGCAGGGTCTTTCATTGCAAGTACGGGAAGCATTTCTCAATTTCTGCCAGGGAGGTAGCTCTCATAGTTCCTATACAATGTAAAAATGAACCAAATTTGTGGGACACTTTAGAATGAGGGAGAGTGAGATGAAAAAGGTCAGCCACTGGTTTAATGGAATTCAACTAAAAAGGAAACATGAGGGCATTTTTCTGAGATAGCATAGTTCAGAGGATTGTTCACCCTTCTAGACTTTTAGGAAGGTAAGTCATGCTTGGCAAGTCTTAGGAAGGTAAATCACACTTTCTAAAATAACTCACACTTTTAGGAAGGTGTACCTTTCTCTATCTTTAATACGATGATTATATAATGCTATGCTATCCTATTTTCTTGCACTTATTAACTTAACCATGGCTTGAATTTTATTTGCAATTTCTTACCTTCCCCTGTTTTTAGCCTTGTTATCATATTTTGATAGCTTCATTTGAAGCTGATCAATAGAGAATCTTTCATGTCCTTCTATGTCAAATTATGAAAAGACAGTTGGAAATGATAAAAATTCAGAATAGGAGGAAATCAAACATTACTATTACTCTCTCAAGAAAGAGGAAATCAATTATTCAGAAACTGAATAATTGATTTTTACAATAATCAAAACTCTTTAATCATATTTTGAATGATTAAAACATTTTCCGCATAAAGTGGAAATATAGGATTTTCGATTAATTAGCTTCAAATTGAAGCCATCACAATGTGATAGTGAGGGAGCTAACAGGGAAATGATGCAGCGTTCACTTTCAAAAGCCGCCGATAAGATGCAGCAATCAATGGGCCAATGCAGTATTCTCGTCCTCGTCGTAATCATCATCATTATTATTTGAATATTAGTTTTTTTTTTTTTTTTTTAATACCATGTATAGGTAAACTTCTAAGCTCAACTATCACGGAAAACATCTCTCTCCATATCTCGGCTCCATCAAACCCCTCTCACGGTCATCTGACCCGTCGAATACTACTATCAGGCCAACATAGCCGAACCCATAACCCACTTGACTAACCCAGCACAACCCCGTTGCATCACCCACATGCTGGATGCCCCACTCCACTCAGGCCCCACCTATGAATCACAATGGTGGAAGTGGACCCACTTATGAAAAGTCTAATCCCACCATATCCATTAACAATCAACTCATCTACATTCGACCCCGGTCCATGATCAATTGGTTGAACCATGTTAACCATCTCGAGCTACTACATCAACTAGATAAAACCCACGCATCCATCCATCCAAAATAGTTGATATGAATGCGAAAAATTTCAACGTGCAACCAAGTTTGAAATTTGATAGAAACTTGATATCGACATTCTAATGTTTTTACAATTTTTTTATATGTTGGTAGTATTTACTAAATATATATAATTTAGAATTTTAAGTATATTTGGATTTTTAGTCCATGAAATATTTAAAATGAATAGCTAATTTCTACCACAAGTTTAACGGGGCTCCACATGAACAAGCGAATAGGCCCACCTGCTCCATAAACTTTTAAAATTTTATTTCTTTTTTGAAGCCTAAATAACTTTAGACTAGAAGTGTGGACCCCTCACACCAAGTGCAGGGTCTACGTGTGATCTACTTATATCAATTGTAAGGTGCTCATTGTCACAGTTGTAAGGTGTAGCAGGTTCAGATCATGTTATCAATAAGGAAAAAAAAAATTTGAAAAAAATGCAATTATGAAAATATGCAATTAGTGGGGATGGTTCTTAAAGCAATACTGGCTTCATTGTTAGTATATAAACCATGTCATTTCATATATAAAATTTTCTCTATGATTCCTTTTTAATGGTCGGCTAGTCATTTTTTAGAGCAGAGCAGAGCCTGTAGCTTTTTTAGGGCACGTTTGTGCAACTAATTTTCTACGGAAGCGGAATGTCGGGTTTCTCGTAGGACCATAAGTCTTTTTTTGGGGTTGTGTAAACACCCGCAGGAAATGGCTCTTATTTTGGGTAGGTTTGCGGAAGGAAACACTTGTTTCCTCTTTTTGCATCTTTATGCAAACATGTGATGTCATATTTTTATTTTGTGCCATTTTAGAGCAATTTTTTTTTGTCTCTTTGTACTTTACAACAAACTCCCTATCCTACCTTTTTATTGTTTGAAATACTATTTTATTTAATTTTACTCTATCCGGAAAAAAGAAAAGAAAAAAAAAACCAAGCCATGTAACTATTGCATTGTCAACATGTGATGTGTTACGTGCACACTTCTTCTTTCACCCTATTTTCTTAAAATTAAAAGAATACTTGTAAGTTCACTTCGAGGGGACCTTGACCTTCCAGTAACTTAACAAGATCTATGCAATCTTTAAATACAAAATACATGTACTTGTAACTACCACAATTTGACCCACTCTCTATAACTAACACAACTTACTTACCACAACTCCATCAACCACTCTTACAAATAACTGCACCCACTACTCACAATCATATAAATATGAAAACTACTCATACTCATAGGTAAACCAACTAAACCCTCATGTCCCATTACTTTTTCCATGACTCAAGAACAAACTACCCACATTTAGTAGGGATGTAAATTTGTCGATCTAGGTAGACCATGGTATCCATTATAATTAATGTAAAGAAAAGTTTCAGGATGATAAAAACATTTTAAAGATGTTGATTACAGTAAGATTTGTTATTAGATCAATAATGTACAAAATAAGGACTTTATTGTCCTTAATTCATCTCTTGAAATCCATCAATCAGGCCCACATTTGAAATCTGAAGTACTCAAATTCACTTTCCTATATCTTTTTATCATGAAGGAAACCCTCACTCTAATTAGTCTTATGGCCCACAAATAGAGCATTCATTTCTATGATACATGATTAAAATAAGAAATATGTAAATAGATGCTTTATACGCCCCTAGTTTGATTGTAGGAATAACTTTCATTGAAGTATTATAACAATGTGGGACACCATCACCACATCATAATCATCATCACATAAGACGACTCATCATGATCGTCGTCATCATCATCAGTGTCATCATCACCAATCATCACCGTGACCATCACCTTTGAAATACAATCGACTCAAATCCACTTTCCTACTTTCTTCTATCATTAAGGAGAGTTCATACTCTAATTGGTCTCAGGCACCACTATAACATTGATCATGTCTACAACACATGGTTAAACTAAGAAATAGAATTCAATTCTTATAGTATATTTATCATTAATCTAACGTTAGGTTTAGATTTTAGAGGAAGTTTCAAGTGTATCTATCCCTCACCATAGGGTGAGGGACACTTCCATAATTGCGAATTTTCAAATACAAAAGTTACTTTTCAATACTTGAAAAGTAACTTTTGTACTTGAAAAAGTAACTTTTGTATTTGAAAATTCGCAATTATGGAAGTGTCCCTCACCTTATGGTGAGGGATAGATACACTTGAAACTTCTCCTAGATTTTATTCGAGTAAACTTTCTTTGGCGATATAACATGATGGAACACCATAATGGTAGGCTTCCTGCAAATCCTCAATTTGGATGACCCAATGGTTTAACAGATGATAACAAAATATAAAATGGGCCATGCCAATGGCCCATTCATCAGAAGTGATGGATGGCAAGGATGTAGTCTATTTAGGTGGGTCCCACAGTTAGTGGGTGCATTCAGCAAAATCAAAACTCAATAGACAAAAGATATTAAACACGGTCCGTCGGGATTATGATGTATCCATATTCTAACCAATGGGAGGGGGCAGATGAATAGTTCTCCATATGAACAAGTGGAAGGCCAAGAAAATCAGCCTCACTAGATTATCCTAACCTTGATTTAAAATCCATAAAGTCTAATGGTGTCTTAATTGTAGCTTTTTTGAAATTCAATCCAAGGGTGATGTGAGTGAGGGTTCAACGAGTATAAGATTAGGCTTGATGCCAGATGAAAACATTATTAGAGGAGCTATACTAATCAAAGGTGGGCCCCAATATATGTGGAGTGTACATACAATCATCTCCAGCAAAACATTGTCGGTATTATGTATCTAGTAATTTTTTACACAAAATGCTCTTGTGAGAAGTCTTTCAATGAGGGACACCATGCCGAGGCCCACATATCACCAATCTAAACATCCTCGTACACGGGACCCCCTGGATTATATTGGAACCGTGGGCTTGTATCGATCCGAATAGATTGGACCGTTGGATTAAGGGTCAAAATACTTTTCATTAATCTAAGTTGTTAAACTTGTAGACTATGGATGAATGGATTTGAGGCACGGGATTGACCCCAAACGTGATATCTGGGCCCATCTGAGATTGTTCTTTCCATCTCCATGATCAGTGTGGCCCTCGATAGACTCCATCATAACGTCTTTCACTGCAAGCTAGTGGTGAGAAACACCTCTCACAAGAGCGTTTCTCAATTTCAACAAGGGAGGTAGCTCTCATAGTTCCTATAATGTAAAGATGAACGTATTTTGTTGGACACATTAGAATGAGGGAGAGTGAGATGAAAAGGTCTTGTGAATTAGATATAGACTTTGACAAAAAAATCATCCCAAACATATTATCACAGCCCTTAATTTAATGCATTAAAGTTTAACAGTTTCTCACGTTACAACTTTAATGAAATTCAACTAAATAGGAAATATGAGGGCATTTTTGTAAGATAGCCTAGTTCAGGCTTTGTCTTGTTTCGGCTTTTGGCTTTAGGCTTTAGCTGGTCCGACTTGTGGGGTTTTTGTGTGTTGGATTTGTTGTGGTTGGGATTTGCTCAGGTAATTCATGCTTGGGAAGCCTTGGGAAGGTGATTACGCTTTCCAAGATAAGTCACTTTTAAAAAGGTGTACCTTCCTCTTTCATGAATAGGATGCTTATATAATGGAAGAGGATTCGTGTTTGGTCCAAACAGAGAAATCCTGATTGAACCAATGAAGGGGTGCCACATGGGAAGTAAATTTTTTTTTTCTTTTTTTTAAGTGGAGGAGATGAGATGACATCTCCCCCACATATGGCACCCCTGAGTGGTCCAAACATGAACATGGTTGTTTGTTAGAACCTATTTGCACTTAAACATGGGATCAATTTCATTAGGAATTTTTTGCCCTTCCCTTGCTTGTTACATAGTGATAGGAGGGGTTTTTGGGGTTAGGATTTTTGGACTCTGTACCAGACTTCCAGAAGCCCGGTTTTTGTACTTGGTCGGGTGCAGCATACTCCAAGTCTTACCAGTATTTTTTTTTTTTTTGAAAAATTCTTCCTGGTATTGTTATTATTTCAATATTAGTTTTTTTTTCTTCCAATAGAAAACACAAATGTATCTGTTTTTTCTATCATTCATCTCATCTCCCACCATCCTGATTTGTTATTATCATTTCCGGGAATCAAATTTAATCTAACTGTATGGATGCTTGGATGCTGTCCTGTGAAGTTTTTTTGTTGTCTTGGCAGAAAACCAAAATGAAACAACCCATGAGAAATATTTAGGTCTCATTTCTCTCTATTTTCTCTCTATTTTATTCTGTTCTGAGTGATAAAAGCAGCAAACCAAAATGAAACAACCCTTGAGAAATATTTAGGTCTCACTTCTCTTTATTTTATTCTGTTCTGGGTGATACTGTGAAGTTGCACATGCATGCAGGGAGCTGAACCACTCTCTACTCAACCTAGCACCAAGACAACCTCCAAAAATGCGGTTTTAAGCTTTTATTTTATTTTTTTCATCCCCATCTGGACCCACTTAAACTCTTGAAACAACTTTTTTTTAACCTCCTATTCATCAATATGAAATAAGAAATTGGAGACCCAATTACTTCCTCTTTGAACGAGACAGGACAGAGCAACTAGCTTTTTATTTATTTTTTATAACAGAGCAACTAGTATCTATCTATTTATATTACTAAGAGAATGTAATCTTCCTCCGTTCAACCACATGCCTCCAAGTGCCATCCCTTAATTCATAGCATACATGAATACAGGTGTCATGATCTTCTCTCTCTCCACTCTCCACTGTCCTCTAAACTAACTTCCGTATAACTTCCTAAAAGAAAAAGTCAGGCTTGATTTTGATACTGGGACCCAGGTGGGCCATCCGATGACTCATCTGATCCGTGGATCCGAAGAAGGACCCATGGGCGACCCAGTAGGTGGTGAACCAGTGCGAGGTGTGCCCTGTTTGGCCAACCATCCAGCGGGACGTATTTTAGATGTCTTAGAAATCCAAACAGTACAGTGAATCCCAAAAGACTTGATTTTCCTGCGTTGATACCGGGACCTAGGTGGGCCACCCGATGAATCATCTGATCCGTGGATACGAAGGAGGACCCACGGGCGACCCAATAGGTGGTGGACCCGTGCGAGGTGGGGCACTATTTGGCCTACCATCAAGCGTTTGATCAGAGAGAGGGAGATGACGTGTTTTAGATGTCTTAGAAATCAGAAGGGTACGATGATTCCTAAAGGCTTGATTGTCTTGCGTTGATACCGGGACCCAGGTGGGCAACCCGATGACCCATCTGATTCGTGGATCCGAATCAGGACCCACGGGCGACCCAGTAAGTGGTTGAATCGTGCGAGGTGGGCCCTGTTTGGCCCACCATCCAGATTCTGATCAGAGAGAAGGAGATGACGTGTTGTAGATGTCTTAGACATCCAAATAGTACAGTGATTACCAAAGGCTTGATTTTCTTGCGTTGATACCGGGACCCAAGTAGGCCACCCGATGACGCATCTGATCTGTGGATCCGAAGGAGGACCCACGACTGACCCAGTAGACGGTGGACCCGTACGAGGTGTTTAAGATGTCTTAAAAATCCAAACAATACAATATTTCCCAAAGGCTTGATTTTTTTTGCGTTGATACTGGGAACCATGTGGGCAACCCGATGACTCATATGATTTGTGGATCCGAAGGACGACCCACGGGGGACCCAGTAGGTGGTGGACCCGTACGAGGTGAGCCTTGTTTGGCCCACCATCCAGCGTCTAATCAGAGAGAGGGAGATGACATGTCTTAGATGTCTTAGACATCCAAACAGTATAGTGATTTCCAAAGGCTTGATTTTCTTGCATTGATACTGGGACCCAAGTGGGTAACCCGATAACTCATTTGTTCCGTGGATCCGAAGGAGGACCCACGATCGACCCAGTAAGTGGTCGACCCGTGCGAGGTGGGCCCTGTTTGGCCCACCATCTAGAGTCTGATCAGAGAGAGGGAGATGACGTGTTTTATATGTCTTAGACATCCAAACAGTATAGTGATTCCCAAAGACTTGATTTTATTGCGTTGATACTAGGACCCAGGTGTGCCACCCGATGACCAATCTGATCCGTGGATCCGAAGGAGGACCCACGGGCAACCCTGTAGGTGGTGGACCCGTGCGAGGTGGGCCCTGTTTGGCCCACCATCCAGCGTCTAATCAGAGAAAGAGGGAGAGGACGTGTTCTAGATGTCTTAGAAATAAAAAAGATTCCCATAGGATTGATTTTCTGGTGTTGATACTGGGACGCTGGTGGGCCACCCTATGACCCTTCTAATTCGTAGATCCGAAGGAAGACCCATGAGGGACCCAGTCGATGGTAGACCCGTGAAAGGTGGGCACTGTTTGACCTACCATCTTGCGTCTGATCAGAGAGAGGGAGAGGACGTGCTTTAGATGTCTTAGACATCCAAACAATACAGTGATTCCCAAATGCTTGATTTTCTTGCGTTAATATCGGGACCAAGATCGGCCACCCGATGACCCATCTGATCCGTAGATCTGAAGGAGGACCCACGGGGGACTCAACAGGTGGTTGACTCGTGCGAGGTGGGCCCTGTTTGGCCCACCATCCAGCGTCTGATCAGAGAGAGGGAGATGACGTGTTTTAGATGTCTTAGACATCCAAATAGTACAGTGATTCCCAAAGGCTTGATTTTCTTATGTTGATCTAGGACCCTGGTGGGCCACCTGATGACGCATTTGATCCGTAGATCCGAAGGAGGACCCATGAGCGACACAGTAGATGGTGGACCCGTCCGTGGTGGGCCCTGTTTGGCCCACTATCCAGCGCATGATCAGAGAAAGGGAGATGATGTGTTTTAGATGTCTTAGACATCCAAACAGTACAGTGATTTTGTAACGCCCCAATTCCGGATGCCGATAAAATCGTTCGAATACCCGAAGTTGGCGCGTTACTTCCCGGAAAATTCGAGAACTTCCAAGATTGTAGGCCCGCAGTGAGGTCCAATTTAAAACTTTTTGAACCATATAGTAATAACAGTTAAATTGCGGAAGCATAAGAACAAAGCGGAAGCAATAGGTATCGATATATAAGTAAAGTGTGAGCAGAACTACAGTCTAGTTTAAAGGTGTTAAATGTTAATATCAAAGTTAAGTACATGTTTGATTTCTACCCAACTCACTACAAAAATTTCTCTCTAAACCCAAAATAAAGAGAACTCTCAAAACCCATGTAGATCATCTCCGCCCTCCGGCTCGACATCCGTGTCGGCCGGGCCCCACGCGAACTCTCCAGCAATCGGCGCCTCTACAAGTGCTAGTGCATCCTCGGGGATCTCTGGGTCAATGCCTAAGCACCAAAGATGGGTCAGATCTAAAAGATCTGGCAAGTCACAGCATACTACTAACATAGAACATATATATCAAATGAATAGAGACAAGTAATTAAATTAAAGAATGACAAGGTAAAGAACTAGGCAGTTGAGCAATAAAAGTATAAGGAATCAGGATAATATAAAATATCTAATCTACTACGAAATGGCACATTCACACGAGCTGGAATACCGCGGGATATTATGCCGCGGCCCTCCCAAACTGAACACAGTTGCGGCGGGGAAATCTCACCAGTGCTGAGAATTACTAATCCCGCAAATCACTCATCATCTCATCATACTCATCACTCAAAGACCGGACACGGTATCACACCGTCCGTCTTAACATCATAGCTCATCATGATAGCTTCTCAACACTCATACTAGCTCCTACCGGGGATGATCAGTCCACAGGCTGAGCTTAAATCAACCGAGTGAATGTCTATGCCGACTCAAGAATATTCTAAGGGTCTGTGTCTGTCTAGGCTTTGCCTTGCATGAACAAGGTCCTAACAATGTCTCTAAGAGGTTTATACATCAAATCAGTCTATGGATTTCATTCAAGGTCCAAGCCCACTCGTTGGATCCATACCAAGGCCCATCAGCATATGGCCTGGTCTAAATCTGTCCAAACGAGGCAACAATCCATTTACTACTGATAAACAGTTCATTCTAATCCATTATGACTTAAAAGCCCAATATAAACTACCTCTTTCAACTAAGGTACACATTCTACACTTAGGCCCAATAAGGGCCCGCCTAGACACAGACACGGGTCAGTGATCTCCAAATCATGCTAACAGGTCACCTCTAAGATATCCTACGTTCAGGTCCTCCATTTCCCATTAATTAATAGTTAACAGCTACTCTAAAGATCTAAGAATGACAGCATTAAACAAGGTGAAGTGTGAACTTCAACATAAGAATCAATAGGGAAAAACAACGGTCCAATCCTAGGTAGTGGGCCACGTTAGATTCAGGTCCATTTCCGGTAATTTGATCTCTAAACGAAGTCACTGATGCCATATAATACTGTGTTTGGTGCTTATGAGGTTACGGGCATCATTGACAACTCTTAGAGGTCAAATCATCTTAGATTAACAACCAAAATCCTAATCAGTGGTCCCCGCGAGTCAAGGTTGAGCCACACCGTTGACTCGGGCTTAGAACATTGATAAATGTCCATTTGGATGATCAATGGGCCCACAACTCCTAAATGTTGAAAACTGGAAAATCAGGGTTTTCCTAGTGTGCTGGGTCGACCTGGCACTCTGGGGGATTGACCCCCAGGTGGACCTAATGTGTAGTGTGCTCGGTTGACCTCCTGGCCTGGTGGATCAACCGAGTGCACTGAATAATCTTAAATCAGGCCTCCTAAAAGTTTAAGTTTGTTTTTAAAGGTTCCCAATGTGTCCGGTCAGTCTCCTGGCCTGGGTGATTGACCGCATACACAAAAAACCATGAAAAGGGTGATGTCCCAGCTTTCAGACATTTCCTACTGCAATTCCTAAGTATTAGGTCGATTGAACATAGAGGGTCTGAGTTTCAGGTGAAAAACCAACTTTCAGTCAAATCCTGCAAAAACAATGTGTACCGGGTCTACCTGGGCCTGCAGGGGGGTTGACCCGGCTAACTGAATTGGGTCTCTGCAGAAAAATCTAACTGAGGGCCAGTTTTCCCAAATTACAGTGTACCGCGTCGACCCCCCTGCAGAGCCGGGTCGACCCGGCTAACTGAAATCTCAGTCAGCAGAAGCTCCCAGCTGGGAGCTAATTTCCCAAAAATGCAGTGTACCGGGTCGACCCCCCTGCAGAGCCGGGTCGACCTGGTACACAGCGGGTGGACTCCTACTGCACGAAAACTGGAAAAATTCAGTTTCTGTAACTTTTCCATTTTAGCTCGTTTTTCCTCCAAACCACTTCCAATCAGTCCCAAACTCCACCAAATCATCACAAAACATAAATTAACTCCAATGCCCATTAACCAACATCATTTGGACCCATTGATCTTCCAAATGGGGGGTGAAACCCCCATCCATCAATGTCCAACCCATCCAACACACAACTAAGCTCAGGTAAACATCTAGGACTTAATTAATAGCATACATGAACTGAAATCTCAGAATCACAGAAACAAACATATATTCTAAGTTAGGAGTAAGTGCACTTGCCTTTAGTAAAGGAGAGAAGGTTTTGTAGAGAGGGAGAGCAATAGAAGAGAGAATCCCAGCCCAAAGGAGAAGAAGAAGAAGATACAGCAGCTGCAGTTCCTAGAGAAAATCCCAGCACAGTAACAATCCCAGCTCAATGGTGAAGAAGAAGAAGTAGCAGCAGCAGCTACTAAGAGGAAATCCCAGCACAGTAACAGTAGCAGTATCTTGGAAAGAGAGGAATGAGGGAGGAAGAAGAGAGGAAATTGAGATGAACAATTGCTGGGATCTCTTGGGAAAGGGGCTGGTTTTATAACTTTGGGGGAGGGGTTAAGGACTGAATTAGCCTTTAGGTTTACATAGAATTAGGGTTAGGGTTAGGGGCTTTTTAGTCTTTAGGTTAGAAGGTTCTAGAGAAGCACTTTTGCAATGACCCCCCTCTAATTAATTAAAAACCATACTAAGGCCTCTCTACTCTAACTAGCCTAGAATTACAAAAGACTACACAAAAACCCTAATACTAATACAACTAACTAGTCTAACACTAACTTAGGAGATTAACACATAAGTACCCTGATTAACCCCTAATTAGCATAATTAACTAGTAATTAGCAATAATTAGTATTAATTAGCAAATAATTAGCATTTAAAATACAATTAGAGGGCCCACAAAGGGTGGGGCCTCACAGATTCCCAAAGGCTTAATTTTCTTGCGTTGATACCGAGACCCATGTGGGCCACCCGATGACCCATATGATCCTTGGATCTGAAAGAGGACCCACGAGGGACCTAGTAGGTGGTGGATCAGTGCGAGGTGGGCCAAATCCAGTGTCTGATCAGAGAGAGGGAGAGGACGTGTTTTAGATGTCTTAGACATCCAAACAGTACAGTGATTTCCAAAGGCTTGATTTTCTTGCGTTGATATTGGAACCCATGTGGGTTACTCGATGACCCATTTAATTCGTGGATTTGAAGGATGACCCATGGGGGATCAGTAGGTGGTGGACTCGTGCGAAGTGGGCCCAGTTTGGCCTACCATCTAGTGTTTGATCAGAGAGAGGGAGAGGACGTGTCTTAGATGTCTTAGACATCCAAACAGTACAGTGATTCCTAAATGCTTGATTTTCTTGTGTTGATACCGAGACTCAAGTGGGCTACCCGATCCCCCATCTGATCCATAGATCCTAAGGAGGACCCACGGGGGACCCAGTAGGTGGTTGGCCTACTATCCAACGTCTAATCAAAGAAAGGGAGAGGACGTGTTTTAGATGTCTTAGACATCCAAACAGTACAGTGATTCCCAAAGGTTTGATTTTCTTGCGTTGTTACCGGGACCGAGGTTGGCCACCTGATGACTCATCTGATCCGTGGATCCGAAGGAGGACCCACGTGCGACCCAGTAGGTGGTGGACCCGTGCGAGGTGGGCAAAAAGGAAACCAGCGTCTGATCAGAAAGCAGGAGATGACGTGTTTTAGATGTCTTAGAAATCCAAAAGATACAATCATTCCCAAAGGCTTGATTTTCTTGCATTGATACTGGGACCCAGGTGGGCCACTCGATGACCCATCTGATCCGTGGATCCAAAGGAGGACCCAGTCTCGAAGTCAGATTATCAACAAAAAATGACTCAACTGTTTACTAATTAAATTATTTAATAAAAATATATGTATGAGTCTGTGCATTTAGTTCTTTTGTGGTTCGTGCGTAGCACGGGGTGTTGCTAGTAGCTTTCAAAGAGAATGAATGTGGACGTTCGGCATCATATACAGTGGGTGGATTGAAATTCATAGGGAAGGGTCCCAATTCATTGATGGCGGCCCCACGTCTTTAGCATCACATTAGGGCATCCCCATGCTGACAATGACTTTTTCATAGGACAAATTCCGCCCATAATAATACAATAATAATAATTATTTATATTATTATTTTAATATCCTATATCTTAGGGCCCTGGCTAAGACCAGTACATCATCAGCGTCCAAATATTTCCATAGCTTTTATTGGAGTACGCGACATTGTGGGGTCCATTATAACTGATCCGATTTAAAAGAAAAGAAAACTAGTTGATAATATTTTGATACACACCGTTAGTCTTCAATATTTTGAAAAGAAAAGTAAGCATCTTTCAGAATAGTTGACACACACCGTTAGTCTTCAATAATCAATATTCTGTTTTCTCTTTCGAAAACTAGAAAGATAGGATATCCTTTCAAACCCAAACAAATACTTATGAGATGCATGATCCACCCTAATAATCTAATTAGCCAACACCTCCATACAATATAGCCTTTGTTCACACTCGTCATAAAATTTATAAGCATACGAAAACTTATTTGATTTGTGATTCTTCAAATTGTCACACACTCAAATATATATATATATATATATATATATATATATAGAGTAGAAGTTTCAAGTGCATCTATCCCTCACCATAGGGTGAGGGCACTTTTCCTTTTTGCATATGAAGACAAGGAAGTGTACCTCACCCTATGTACTTGAAAAGTAACTTTTGTACTTGAAAATTCCCAATTATGGAAGTGTCTCTCACCCAATGGTGAGGGATGGATGCACTTGCACTACGTCAAAAACACCAAATCCCGACGCCTAAGGGCTTGGTTTAGCGACAGACATGAATTGTCATTTATCTTTCGACAGATCAATCAGACTACCGACGGCCCAAAACCATCAGTGAAATGAAAGAAAAGAAAAAACCAAAAAAACCGTAAGCATTTCATTCCCTCACTCCAACCCTAATCGACTTTTAGCCCTCTCTCCCCCTCCGTCTCTCTTCTTCTTCTTCACTCTCCCCCAATCGACGGGCATGGCAGCGGAGATTAACATCGTCTCTCTTCCTCTTTCTCTGCTAATCGACCGGTACAGTAGCGGAGATCGACACCGTCATTTCCTTTCTCTCTCTCAATCAACAGGCTGGGCATTGGTATCCATCATAGCACTTAGAGATGGTGTCTTCGCACCGGCCGGCAGCAGCGACCTCTATTCTCGGGCTAAGGAGAAGGCCGCTAACAGAGGCGCTTACCATAGCGGCCTCTGCTGCGGCGGATCCAGAGTTCCCTCGTCGGTGTTAAGGTCAAGCTCCTCCTTGCCGCCGGCATCACCTTCGCGCTTCTGCTTATCGCCGGCAGGGTTGACTCGCTAATGGGATGGAACCCTAATCCCTCTTCTTCCGTCTCCTCTCCTTCTAGGTTTGTTTTATTTCCATGATTTTTCTTTTTGGGCGCTTTTGGATGCTCTTGGAATGGGTAGTGTGCCCCTGCGTGGGAGCAGAGCATTTGCCAACAGTTTTCTAATTTCGAATGGCCATCACTAGAAATTATTTTTATTTTGGAATGTCCCAAGTTGAAGAGTCTCTCCTTCCTCTCCAATGGCACCAATATTGTAGCACCTGCACTAAAGGAGATTCGTGGCTCTAGTTCATGGTGGGAAGCATTGGAGTGGGAAGACAATGACATCAAGCAATGACTCCAACCTTTTTTAAAATCTTGGTAATGATCTCTGCAACCACCTCCTCAGTTCTCTTCATCGTATCCAATTTTTCATATTGTTGCTTATCAGGACGGAAACAAGCACACGGACGACAACAAGCACACGGACGACACTGTCATAAGCTACATCAAATAGGTAAATAACTCTTTACATTTCTTCAATTCTTTTACTTCTCTTTTCTTCTTTGTCTATAATACTTCTTTTGAAATTTCTTTCAAATATGCACTGCGTGTTTTTTTTTTTCTGTTTTCATTAATGCTTTGCTTAGAACACAGAATCACAGGAATGGACTCGGTCTAGTCTGGAGGGTGACTTTAAAACTCAAATAAAAAGATGATGATATCCCTTTGTTTATTGATATAAAAGCCCCCAAAAAAAAACATATAGTCTATGTTGGATAAGATTGAATTCGATCTCATGTGCCCACAAAGTGGTTGATGAAATGTCTCAACCAGTTAATTTTTGTTGAAATATGCTTGTCCCCTTGACTGGGCTTTTTGTTACATCTCTGTTACAAGTTAGAAACTATTTTTCTCACTAGGGCTAAAGTTCTTGCTTGATCTTTTAAGCTTTTTCTTTCTTTTGAAAAAAATATTTCCTATTGTTTGTATCCTTGCAGTTGAAAAACTTTCCCATAATTTATCATGCTCAATTTAAATTCCTCTATAAGGTTATGCAATCACTCTGTCTATGAGAAATCACAATCATATGGAATTTTTCTTTGACAATAAATTTGCTCAAGAACTTTATCATGGTTTATATTATGTTTAAAATATATCCTGTATGAATGTAAGAAACCTCATCTATTTCTTTCAGTGCATGCAAGTGTTTGTATAATAAATGAAGGGGCCTATTTGGTTGGACTTTCGACTTGCATAGGTTATTTGTAAGATCTTAAAAAAGAGCTTGAGTGGACCAATTTACAAAAGGTAAGTTCACAGCACCATCACTCTTTCATTGAGAGGTTTTTGTTCTCCTTTTTCTATTGTTATTATTATTGTCATTGCTATTTTTTTTTTAATTTTTAATTTAGGAAATAGTTGTGCAAAACCAAGTTCCTATTCAACTAAATTGTCTGGAGAAATAATTGGTGGACCCTTGTTTCCCTTCTATATGATATTTCAATTTTCAACCAAATTGGAAAGGTCTCTTGTTTAAGGTCCTGTTTGGATGCCATCTGTTTTTCCTTTTAAGAGTGAAGTGGTTTTGTTATGACCAATATCTCTGAGGTGGACTTGAACCATCATGTTCACATCTTAGGGTGAAATATATGTGCATAAAAGAAAAATGTCTATATGGTATAGGTGGCCTTTGTTGGGCCCTGTTCTATTCTATCTACAACATGTCGTGAAAGAAATGAGTTCTGTAAAAAAAAAAGACAGGAAAAAGAAAAAAGAAAATAAGATCTGTTGAGATGATAATGACTGTAAATATCTTCCCCATCAGTATATTTCTAATCATAATCGAGTCTTATGTCATCCATTTACGATCAACTTTGAGTACTAGTTTTCTCTTGCGAGATGACCGAATGTGTCTTTCTCATTTGTTATAGATAAGGATTACCATTTATAGTATACTATGACTATTTAAACTGTGTTGTTGCCCAATCACATGGATAGGATTTGTATTTTTTTACTATTTTATTTATAAAATTTGCGTTGTGACATTTTTTGCATACCTTCTCTGGTTTGGACAAATACAAAGCACATGGGAACATGAATAAGTTGTTGGTTTTGTATATGCAAGAGGATTTTTTTTTAACACCACCAGTGCTTGATCCACATTCTGTTTTTGTTCTATTTAGCTAGGAAAGTTGTGATTCTGATTGTTATGGAGTTATGGTGTGATTTTTCCATGTTTGTGTTTGTGCAGTTATTAGTGGGTGAGCTGTTTGGCCTGTTGCCAACATATTGACTACTGCTGTTACTGGTGGTGTGAAGAGTCATGGGCTATTGCTAACTTGTAGGAAGCGATGGATGGTATATTTAATATCTGTTTTTTTTTAATGGATAATGCATTTCTTTTCCTTGTGTTACTCAAATTGACTAAGGAGGTTGGCTACCCTTGAAGTAGCCATTGTCTACCAATTGCAAAGAAGCAGCAGCCACGTAACAAAATTATGTATGCCTTTGCTTCAAGTTGTTGGTTTGGTATGTGTTGAAGTTGATTCGTACTTCCATACATGTTTATAGATTCTTATTTTGTCTTGCACATTGCAATTTAACGTGCGTCGTGCTTCCAAACAGGCCCTTATCTCCCAGTGGAAAAAGTCTTTTCAGATTTAGCTAGGATGTTTAGTCCTTTATTTAGTTCTGTCAAGTCTATATTAAGAAAGGAATGTTGGTATGAGTGACCATTCAAAAAAAGAATTTGTTAGTATGAGTGTGGGGCTTTTCTAGTTCTTGAATCTTGAGTGATATGGAATTATATTAGAACTTCATTGAATCAAAGGTCATAATGGTTAATAGTTTCAGTTCTTCATTGCTTTAAATTCTGTAACTGCAAGCGCTTACTTTTGCAGTTGGACATTTTTATCTTTTAAGTCATTTGAGAACTTATATGTTGGCATCTTTTTAGTCGGTTTGTTCTTTGCGATAACCGGTTACTTGTAAAATGAGTCACAGGTAAACCGAGTACAATGCAACCAAGTTCCTAGGATCCAAACAGGGCCTGTACATCTTCAACCACCTAGGAGACATTTTCTCATTCAAAAGCATCATTATCATCCATATATTTAGAGTTGGCTTTGTGAGATCGACTCTATTCGATCTCATTCACAACCATGTTTTGAGTGAGTCACAACAACAGCATTATGCGGTGTTTCCTCACTTCAGTTAAGGTCTTCCATGGTTTACCTTTTTTTCCTTGTCTCCTATGTGAGATCTTTGTCAATGCTCATCTATTGGGAATGATAATGTAACTATGGTTCCGGTTTTGCCACTTCGGAGGATCTACCAATGGAAAAAGAAGAGTGTGATGATAAAAAAAATGAGGTTGTTGCATCAAACCGAAATTCAAATTAATAGTTTTAGATGGTTCCCTTGTGGATAACCGCTTTATCAGTGTCTCTTAATTAATCTAATCCTTCTTTCTGCAAAAGAAAAAAAAAACAAAACAAAAAAAAAAAAAACCAAAAGAAAGAAAAGAAAAGTGCTTTCATCTACCAAAAGTCACTCTTTAGAAAAATCAGAAAAATATATTTTTTATTTTTTTAAAATAAAAAACGACGGCCAAAACCCGTCGTTTTTTTAAAATTTTTATTATAAAAAATAAAGAAATAAACGACTGTTGTGGGCAGTCGGTTATTTCCGACGGTTATAAGCCGTCGTTTTGGAAAGATTCCCGACGGCCATTGACCGTCGATTTTAAAAAACGACCCTGAAAATTTCGTCGGCTGGGTTGACGGCTAAATCAGTCGATTTTCATGAAAAACGACGGTAAAAGAACGTCGTTTTTTGTGATTTTTGACATAGTGTTGAAACTTCCCCATATATATATATGTATATTTATAATATTGTGTGTATCATTTCTGTTACAATAATACAAGATCTTTTGTGTTACGACCTGGGCCCGAATTACGGTAACCTCAAGCCGTCGGCTCATACTTACTCCCGTAAACTTCGAATTAACCGAAGTTAAAACGGAATCCACAAGGGATAACATTCTCATTAAACCTGTCAAATACACAGCTTTTGCGGAAACAATTATATTTGACAATATCAATTCACGATTTACATGTATACAAAAAGAATAAAGTCCTTATACATGTATTATTTCCATCATTTGCTTGACAATTGGTGCATATCCAAAACACCGGGCAATAACAATTAATTACACTTCAAAATGAT
The DNA here is from genome assembly GCA_038049695.1 of Cinnamomum chago. Lineage (NCBI taxonomy): Eukaryota > Viridiplantae > Streptophyta > Magnoliopsida > Laurales > Lauraceae > Cinnamomum > Cinnamomum chago. The sequence continues at coordinate 37,272,869 of CP142457.1, forward strand.
TATACAAAATAACTTTCAAAACGTTATAGTTCTTCCTCGCACTCGGATACCTATATCAAATGGTATCCCGACAATTTCATTCATTTAATCCTCCTCGAGAAACCGGAGCGATCTCCTCCGCCGCCGCCGGGGGGGCTGCTGGACCGGCAAGGGCAATCGGGCCTGTAATGCCATCAATAACACTAGTGAACACGACGGTTCAATAATGTATAAACAGATCTTGTAATAACACATGTTAATATATACACTGAATTCATTAAATATATTTAGTGACATTTACCATTCTAGACAAGTCTAGATAATCCTTATAATGACAGTAAGTAAACTTAAGAGTTAATCAATAGACAAGAATAAGATGGTCACTATCATATCTTTCATTTCATTTATTTTACCACCTTCCCTCAAAGGAAGGATTCATCTTCCAAATGGAAGGCATCAATCAATACCCATAGATATGATCGGAATATGTGGGACTTACTAGTGTCCGGGCTAGGGACAGCTAGCATCACCACGGAGCTCCGAAACGCCCCAAATCCATCTACTGCAGTAGGAATAGTCATTTGTTTCATTTATTAATTCATTGAACTCATTTAAAGTTATAATACCATAACTAGGTAGTGTCAGATTCAAGAGTTAATGCTTTCCAATGAGTAATCTATTTCTGGATTTAATTCAATTCAATGATTCTCTTCGTAACAAGAGAAGGGAATAGTAGCAATACCAATCTCACTAGATTGGGACCCAACAATGTGGTGTACGATACAATGAGAGTACCTACTAATCATTTACGGTTCTACTTAACTCTGTCTCAAATCTAAACAACCATTTGGGTGCAACCATTGGTTTCCAAATGCACATGTTATTCTCGATGGACATCACATTTAAATAATTAATGTGTGCATTGTATAGTCCTTGTAATTATCACCCATGGAAGTTTGGACTTAAAACTAATTGAGGGAGCACTTAAACTTATAAGAAGTACTCCAAGTCCATCAAAAAATCTAAAATCCCGGTCCGCTCAATTGGTCAAATTTTCAATCACAATTAATGCCTTGGCTAGTATCGAATTCGGTTACCTCGGCGGTTACCTGGCGGTTAGCCGAAATTTGGTTAGTGGCTAGCCGAATTCTAGTTGGAGGCTAACCAAATTTTGATTAGCGGTTAGCCGAAACTTGGTTCGGTTAGCTTGCGGTCAGCTTTCCAGAAGCTTGGCGATTCCTGACTCAAACTCAGTTAGCTTAAAGGTTACCTTTCTGCTAGTCGAAATTTAGATTTCGGCTAGCGGTTAGATGGCGGTCAGCTTTCCAGAGACACACCATTCTGTGGATTTTCGACGGTTAGCTCGGCAATTAGCATGTCGGCTAGCCGAACTAAATCCAGGACTAATTCTAGAGGTTCAGATTTATGAAGCTAATTTATGTACATTGAATCCCTTAAACTCCAAACACCTCAATAACAGACAAAATCACAAGTAGATATTTATACTTGCTTCTCTTGCAGCTTAGTGGCAAAAGCCCTCTTTTTCCTATCTTGGCTTGAGTTACAACCCCCAAATCAAACCCTAATCTCATGAAAACATGAAAATACATAACTCATGAGCCATTTGAGCTAGAAATCTCTACAAAGAGGCCAATGAAACTTGAAAATTCTAAGAGAAGACCAACTACTTACTTGTAGTCCAAGCAAAGAGGTCTTAAGCTCTCTTTCAAACTTCAACACTTCAAAAATGGGGAAAGGACTTGAGGAAGAAGATGAAGATGTCATTCTCTCTCAAAGCCACTCAAACCACTCCTAATCTCACCGTTGATGAAGATGAATGGAAGAGAAAGGGAGAAGAAAATGGTGTCTAGGGTTTGCTTAAGGTGAAATGAATGAAGAAGCTCATTTCATTCTAATATAAGGTCTCCTCATACTAAAACCCCCTTTTATTGAGTGTAATTACATTTTGAGTCAAATGAAACTTCATTTGGTCCATTTGAGGTCAAATGGAATTGCGTATATTATGAAAGTTAACGTACTATTCGAGATACACTCGTTGGTATCAAGAATTTTTGTATTTGACGAAATACGTAAAAACCCGTATTTACGTAAAAGTCCTTAGCTTACCTTGTTTGAGTCTAAACTCATTTTAACCAATTCTATTTCATTCCATTATGATTAATGCATCTTTTGAGACTAATTGTCTCTTCTTAGCCATTAATTTTCATTAACTAAATTACTCATGTTTAATTAGCATTAATTCTAATTAATTAACCTTAATCATGATTAATTTGGGTCGGGATGTAACATTTTGGTAATCTATTTTTACAGGTGCGAGTGCCCGCATATTATCTTAACCTAACAGACCTCTGCACGTAAAAAGCGACCTCACCGCGTTTTGGAGGATGCAAGAAGATGCATTTAGAATGTTCAGGATCTACATGACGACTTACAAAACTCCAAACAATGACATATCATCTCGAAGGCACGGATCTTATGATTCTAACAGACGAAAATTACTGTAACCCTATTAGGTACTAACGAAACTCATTAGATGCCTGAAATAAAACAGCTTTCTCTCTCTCAATAAAAAAAATTCATGTGTAGGGTGATATGACCTTGATGTATATAATAGATCTGAATCATAGGAAAATGAACAAGTACAAGTTTCCATAAAAATTGTGAGAGCAAAGTATAATTACATTAAAGTTGCCAAAAATAAAAAAAACTTATTAAAATAGCCACATTGTCACCAAAAGCACTTCACCTTGTAAACGGCATTACCGGCACTAAAGTTAGTTGTACAGATGCAAGAGCAACGTCAAATTCTATGAATATATATATATGGTACAGGAGAGCCTCGGACGGATTTGATTACGCAATAGATATTAATGGCTCATGCAGAATGGTCTCATTTGGGAAATAAATGAATAAAAAGAAAAGAAAAATACAAGCATAATAGCTCGGGCGATGGTCATTGTGTGGGCTGTTGAGATGGTACATATTTCATTTTTCTTATCCGCGGAAAGCTGTCTGGTATGGAGATGATAAATTTTCCCAATTTTACATTTTACCCTGGGGGAGTGTAATTCCTATTATATTAATATAATTTTTTCCCCTCCTAAAAGAAGAAAGTTTAGACTAGGATTTTGAAGAATGCTTTAAAGTCAAACAAGTTGAGAATTAGAAGATAAAGACCCAATATATGGAGTGAAACTTTAGCAAACTTGAAGTGGATAATCATTCCTTCCGAAATAGGGAGTTGCATATTGTTAATGGATGTATCTTATAACCGCGTGTTAGAAAAAGAATGGAGGAAAACTCTTATACCTCTTAAACTTGATTTCCATGGGTAAATGAAGGCGCCCTCCGCCCCCCAATAGAAAAAAGTGCCTTGACCATAGTTGATAGTCTTACCCCTGACCCACAATATCGTGTGATTGAAAAGTGTTATGACTATGCCTCTTGCTTAAGCACTCATTGCAAGACCATCAGCTATTCTAATTAAAAGGATGGTGGAGAAAGGGATTCGATAAAGTTTTTTGGCACTGCCATTGGAAGATGGTGGAGGAAGGGATTGCATTTTTGTTGCCGAAGTGGTTGAAGTAGATGTAAGGGGAAAAGGTTACTCATGATGTCATGACTTAACCATCATGAATTCATAAAAGAAACATGCATATCAACTTCAATTTAACATATGCACTTGCCTTGATTTGAGGAAAACCCAAAATCACCAAACCCTACCTCCAAAATCTCAAAACCTAGGAAATGAAGAAGCTTACCTAGAAAAGTAGAGATGGAGAATGAACTTGAAAATGGTATGAAAATGATCCTTGGAGCTAGCCCTATGATGAAGATGGAAGTGATGGATGGTGAAGATGAAGGTTGGATTATCCATTTGGCTAAGAGGTGTGGTGTGGAGAAAACAAAAGCAAGAAACGAACTTACTCCTCAAAAAAAAAAAAAAAAAAAAAAAAAAAAAAAAAGAAAAAAATGAAAAGGAAGAAGGAGAGAGATGAAGATAAGAGTGAGAGTTTGGAGTATGTTATAAAAAGGAGGACTTTTGGGATACTTACATATAAGTTCAAATAGAATTTTGGTCAATTATTTGAGGGTCTTCGATGGTCCGGAATAAGTTGAGATAGAAGGATAAAGTTTATGACATTAAAACATGTACGTAACGGTGCCAAAATCTCAAAAATCTAAAATTATGAAAAAGCCCTTAAACTTTTTGAAAATTATGAACTACCCCCTATTAGACCCAAACGACCTCGAACCTGGGCAAAACTTCACACGCACGATCCTAACAGTAAATTGGTCTTGTTTGGCTTATAAATGAGCTTAATTAAACAATATTACAATTAACTAGGCTAATTACACACTTGGAGTTCTTGGACTTTACACCAAGTTACTTTCTTACATACATAAAATAAACTTGGACGAGAGATAACTAGAAAAATAGAGAAGTATCATTGGGAACCAATAGAAAAATGCACTAGAGTAATAAAGATGAAGTTCTTCCTCAAGGCACTTTACAGATGCCAAAGTTTAAAGTGAACAATGAGCACCGTTTCTTTACTGGAATTCATAGAAATCTTATATGGAGAATCTTGAAGTTCACAGATGTGGTGGAACTCTTAAACATTTTCTTGTACTTGAGCATTCAGAAATTCCACCAAACAATAAAAGGGATTGGAATTTACCAGCGAGTTAAGGTTCAGGAAGGCTCATACAAGCATGAAGGGAGCCTGCACACATGGAAAGAGGTGTCATACCCAGGGTTTGAACCTTGGGCAGTTAGGTGAGAAGTGTCGTTCCTTAACACTTGGGGTAAGGATTCGTTCTCACCACCAGCTTATATTTAAGAGGCCAAAACTGCTTATTGCTAAAGATAAGTTCTAAATATGAAATGTAATTAGTGTTTTATCGAACACTCTAAATTATTAATAAGCTCTGAATGTTTAAATAAATGCTTATCTTTAGAGTCACGAAATAGACCCCAAGACTTCTCATGCTCATCATTGCATCTAAGGACTATAATATAATAATAACAAGAGTAGTAATATGCAAACAATAAAAAAGAACAAAAAGAGAAGCAATTGTTTAAAATATTAACTACTACAAATACAATCTGATATGACCTAATGAATGAAGGTCAGTGATGATATCTAGCTATTCTTCAATACTAGCAATTGAATAATCCGCACTTCTCTGCACATACTTCCCAATGGATTCCTCACTTTATGCCTTTAGCCAATGCTAAAGAAAACCTTTTTGATGAAATTCATGCTCTTAAGTGGTCTGCAAGGTGAAAGCCCTTAAGGGGGCCATCATGGTAGTGTTTTTTCCTTCAAACATTCTATGGGGCCCATTGATGTTTGAGATTTTGCAATGGGTGCTGTTCTATGGTGCGATTTGTCTTGGACATATCTATGTCTTGGACAAATCTATTCAAGGGGTGGGCGGACTCAATCTCTCCTACTAATCTCCTAAACATCTTGATTGTATGGAGGGAATTTACATGGTTTTTGTTTTGTTCATATGTTATCGTGATAAGTAGAGAGAGATTGCAAATGAGACTCAATGTTTATATTTTGATAAATTGTTGCAACCTGATGAATAGGAGAGAGATGAAAGTAACGACCCTGACTTTTCAGATTGCTCTTCCCTTGAAATAAATTTGGATTGCAAAGAAGTATTCCTCGATATCCGTCTATTAAAAAATGCAAGGCAATCTGGACTCCAAATGGCTATATAGGTGGAGTGTGCTCTATTTATTTACAAACTTCCTTGTTCTGTGCTATGAATGTAGTTTTCCATGACTTAATTTAGGAATGCCTCATTTGATCTTTGTTGGTTATTTGCCTTCAGTAATGTGAACGTGGGCAGTATCTTGAATGCTCTAGGGCAATGGCTAACATGCAGGGGCATACCCACATATAAGTGGATAGGGGGCGGTCGCCCCATCGAACTTGGGTTAGCCCCCAAATTTCACATGATAATTCCAGTTCTGCCCCCAAAACCCACATGGGAATCTTGGACTTGCCAACAAAACCAAACTATCTATTTGGATCTGCCCCCCTTAAATGAAAATCCAGGGTCCACCACTGATAACATGAGGCCCACTAAAACACTGTTTGTGATAAAATCTGAGCCAATCCATATATAGATTTGAGACACTGAAAGACATTTTGAACTATATGGGAATATAGACAAAAGTTGTTTGTTTTTCCTTTTTGTTTCGGTAAAAAAAATTCATTAAGGAAAAGGATAATAGTTTGTTCCTTGCTGTTCTTGTTCCCTCTATGATTTCTTAAGGAGGATAGTTGTTTCTATAATCTTTATAAATAATTGTCACTCTTTTTTCAATATGTTTTAGAGAGTTGATATATTGATATATATAAGTTATAAAAGGAAGGATAAACCCAATAGGTTTACAGATCCTGAAAGGTAGGAATAATTTGAAAAAATCAAATGTTTGAACGGTATCTCAATCTTGGGTCTTTTGAACCAATAGCATGCTTATCACAAGATGTGGTGTCTTTATCCTTTACCATGTCAATTGTTTCTAATTCTAATATTTTATGCATCGATATTTGAATAGTTGTTTTTGTTTATTATTATTTTTTTCTAATTCAAACCGGGCTTAGCAATTTCTATATAGTGAATGAGTTTTATAATTTATATAGATTCTTCAATTTCCATGATTGGCAATCCAATCTCATTACTAGCGTTTACGGTTCCACTAACTACATTATTAAGAGAAATCTTTGGCAACACCTAATACAATCATCCTATACCTCTCTTCCCTGGTGCATCATGGAGATTTTATTGCCATTCTCTTGGCTTCAAAAAAATTTAGTCTAAGGCTTGTTGCTGCCGCGGTCAATGACTTCAATGATGGTCTCGAAGCCATGTCTCAGAGATCTGGGCTTAAAAGGAAATCAATTCACCTAGGTGCCGTTTGGCATCTCTTGTTTCAAAGTCTATATGTCTTAAATGGTTTGATAAAGATGTTTAGGTGCCGTTTGGCATCTCTTGTTTCAAGGTCAATATGTCTTAAAGTGGTTTGATATAGATGTTTAGGTGCCGGTTGGCATCTCTTGTTTCAAGGTCTATATGTCTTAAAGTGGTTTGATACAGATGTTTTAGAAATTAAGACTGTTTGGATGGTGCACATCACATATTTATTATAACCACACAACAGACATTTTCATCTATTTCATATGGGCGGAAAAATGGTGCTTTTGGACAAAGATGACAGTGTCTGAAGTGGACAGACCATGCTACTACAGTGTATTTTCTGACAGTCCATTTTTTCTTTATTCTTTTAACATCCGTGGTCCTAAATGATGATCAGAACCGTTTAGAATCTTCATTACGCTAAGAACGGCTAGGCGACCAAATTTGAACCGTTGATAATTTACAGATCTCTAGATATTTGTAAAAAAAGTTGGACCCTTAGATTTGGATTTTTGGACTTTATAGGCCTCTAAACCAAGATATGAACCGTTGATCCGCTTAAGAAGCCTACAAATGGTAATACTATCACATATCAGCTCTTAACTCCTTAAGGATCTCGAGATATTCAGGAGAAAGCATGGAACATTGATACTCTTGTGTCTCAATTGCTGGGATTGCAGGCAATTGCTGGGATTGCACGTGATGACAAAGTTGTCCTGTTTTTTCCTATTTTTCTCAATGATTGGGTCTAAACCAATAATCCAGACCATTCAATCTCTATAGAGTATCTAACACAACAATAGAGTCAAATATCAACCATTGATGATGCACCATTATTGAGATATTTGTGATAAAATGGAAACCATTAAATATGAATTCTTGATTTATGTGGGTCCCTTTAACAAGATCTAAACCGTTGAACCTCTTTCGAATGCTTATAAAGCCTAAGAGATCAAATTCTAGCCCTTGATTCCTCATATTTCTTGAGAAATTTGTGGAGAATATTAACAGTCAAATTAATAAAGTGTCTATTTCAAACTATTTAATTATTTTACCAAACGATCTATTTATAAAATATATATTCTACGTAGACCTATTCTACAGAGATTTGTTATCTATAGATCTATTTGATACATATAAGATTTGCCTAACAAACCGTTACTAAAAATATCGCTCGTTTTGAAGACTTTTTTAAAAAGCGGCGGTCTAAGTGCGCCCTTTCTCAAGCGGAATGGTGGAATCCTCATCCCCTGTTTGGTGGGCCAATCACCAAGTGCGACTTGGCATTTTGGCCACCTCAACTAAGATGCGGGATCTTTGGCCAAAAAAACGCCACATAGTAAGTCGTGATTGGCCCAAACAGGCGCCGGTTCAAACAGGGGATCCGAATTCGGGATGGTGATGGCTTGTGAGGCTATAAGTTGGTGACAATTCAACGTTACAGAGACACAGAAAGAAAGCCATGGAACTCCCCATCTTTCCTCACCTCCTCCTACTACTGCTACTAACTCAATTCCCTCTTTCACTACAGGGATGCCATGAAAATGAGAGAGCTGCTCTCTTAAGCTTCAAAGCCTCTCTCACTGACCCCACTGGTCGCCTTTCTTCATGGCAAGGTATCAACTGCTGTAGTTGGCAAGGAATCCACTGTTCCAACTCCTCCAATGTCATATCCATTGACCTTCGCAATCCAAAACCACTAGTCTTCGCTCGTGCCACCAATTCAAGGCTGGTCTTGCTCTCCAACTCCAATTCTACTGCTATTAGTGGTACACTCTCTCCATCACTCTTTTCTCTTCGCCATCTCAGGTACCTAGACCTCAGCTTCAACAACTTTCACCTTTCTAGAATACCCCAACAAGTTGGAACTCTCAAAAGACTTACATATCTCAACCTCTCCAATTCAAAGATTTCAGATTCCATCACGATGCAGTTCTCCAACCTCTCACTTTTGGAGTCCCTTGATCTTTCATGTTCTGTTAGGATCCTTGATTACTCACCTTTTTCCTATGATTTCAAGGAATCATTGACTTCTGTGAGTAGTCCTGTAAGTAATATGTACAATGGCCATGTCTCCTCTAAGAATTTGAGTTGGTTGCGAGGGTTGTTTAATCTCAAGGAGCTTAGTCTGGATGGTGTGGATCTATCAGAAGCATCTGTGACAAATTGGGCAAAGCCCATATCAGTTCTTCACAATCTAAGACAGCTTCATCTCTCCAATTGTGGAATTTCTGGTCCAATTCCAATAACCCAGTTTCTCAACCTCACCCATCTATCCTCTCTTCATATGGATTTCAATTTTATCAATTCTGGGGTTCCAGCTCAACTGGCTAATTTCTCTTCTCTTTCCTCTCTTGATCTCTCTAGCTCCCATGTCCAAGGTTCCATTGCTTACCTTCCTCGACTGCAAGAATACTATGTTGACAATAACTATGATCTGATTGTGGATCTCGATTGGATGTTCAGTCTCCAATGGCCCCAGTTGAAGAACCTATCAGTTCAATTTACAAATGTCAATGGTTCAATCCCACCTTCCATCTCAAATGTCTCTTCATTGGTAAGTCTCAAAGCATCAGGTTGTTTGATTTCAGGTACCATTCCAATTTCCCTTTCCAACCTCTCAAACCTGCAGTATCTAGACCTCTCTATTAATGAAATAACAGGCGACCTTTATCCAATCTCTGGTCTAAGGAACCTGCAGGTCCTAATACTAACGGCGAACAAACTAAGAGGACCAATCCCAAAATCAATCTGCAAACTTTCATCTCTTAAAAAGATTTATATGAGAAACAATGGTCTTGAAGGAAGAATACCTGACTGCATTGGTGGGCTTGCGAAACTAGAAGTCTTTCGCATCCATTATAACTCCTTTGATAATATTGTCTATTCATTTTTTTCATTGTTTCAGAACTCTAGTCCTCTTTTCATTAGTCTAAGTGAAATAACATTAAAAATAGATCAGCACCCATCTCCGACTATGTTGCAACTGAAAGATCTGTCTCTTAGATCATGTAGTTTGAATGGAAAAATTCCAGATTTCATTTCTAACCTGACCAAACTTACTTACTTAAATTTGGCTAATAATAGCCTAAGTGGAATAATCCCTTCTTGGTTGTTCAAACTCCCAGAACTCTCTCGCTTAGACCTCTCTGATAACAACCTTGAAGGACGCCTACCTCCTGTTCTTCTTCATCAATATATCAAACCCACATTACTTGATGTATCAGGTAACAAACTTCATGGCCCTATTCCTCTTCTGCCTGACACTCTTGAAGTTCTTGATCTGTCTGGAAATAAATTTACAGGAGAAATCCCAACACAGATAGGACAAATGTTACCAAATGCTAGATACATTTCCTTCTCCCGAAACCAATTCTCTGGTCCTATTCCCAGCGCTCTTTGTCAGCAGAACAATGTTCTTTTAAAGAATCTTGATTTTTCATACAACCACATGTCAGGTACAATCCCTTCGAGTTTGGGAAACTGCAAATCTTTCATGTTTCTGAATCTTGGAGCAAACTACATCATTGGAAACCTCCCAGATGAACTTGGATATCTAACAAACCTTAGGTCTCTCCAGCTGAACAACAACCATTTGGATGGCTCTTTCCCAAATTCCATCAGTCGCCTAAAGCAATTGGAGTTCTTGAAGCTGGGGTATAACAACTTTGAAGGAAATATTCCCTCGTTTATCAATGAGCTCCAGAATCTTAAAATTCTTGTGCTGAAATCAAATTCATTCAATGGCTCCATCCCACAAGAGATCAAATATTTGCATCAGCTCCAATTCATTGATTTCTCAAACAACAAACTCTCCGGTCCAATCCCCAATACATTAGGCAGTTACAGCTCTCTCATTGCGCAACCTAGAAGCGGGGTCTTGCTTGGTTACATGATCGAGCTCACATACACAGGTGTGACAATGGAAATGGTGACTAAAGGGAAGTTGCATGAGCTTGAAGTTGTCTTCTCATACAACACTGGCATTGATCTCTCAAACAATCTATTAGAAGGAAAGATTCCCAAGGAAATTGGTCTTTTGCAAGCTCTTTACATGCTTAATCTATCACATAACAGCCTTTCTGGAGAGATTCCTGCGAGTTTAGGCAGCATGAGAAGCATGGAGTCCTTAGACCTCAGTTTCAACCACTTGACAGGAGCAATTCCAGAGACTCTGACTTCATTGGACTTCCTTGGAAATTTGAACCTCTCCTACAACAACTTGAGTGGGAGAATTCCAATGGGAGCACACTTTGACACACTTAGTGGGGATGGATCAGCTTATATGGGAAATACCTTTTTGTGTGGGACTTCTATACAGAAGAGATGTGTGAGTGATACTGATCACATTGGTTCCGGAAATGAGAAGGTCGAGCAGGAAGAGGATGAAAGAGACATGGGGCCTCTTTATGGGCTTGTGGCCTTGGGTTATGGGGTTGGGTTCTTCACATCATTTGTTTGGACCATGGCCGTGAGGGGAAAACAAACATGTAAATGAGTGCAGTAGTTGGAATCAACAGTTGGTCGAAGAATAATCCATCTTAGAGAACACCTGGCATGTCATCCAAATTACAAAATTGTGCGGGCGTGTGTATATGTGTGTATGTATCCATTTGGTTTCATGCTAATGATAAAGCCTGTTAGAATTTGCTTCCAAATAAATTCAAATTCATTCCACACCCACCCACATACACCTATACACACATAGAGACGCCACTATATTGCATCTTACTAGTATAAATTTAGGAAAAATTGGATATGAGATGACAAAGCTTTCTCTTAGATATAATGAACTTTCATCCAACCCAGATTAATGGTATATGGCTACGATGATGATGATAAAATATGAATTATGAAGGCATGCTATTCTTAAGTTGCATCAACATTTTAGTTCTATTGAGTGTTTTTTTTTTTTCCTTCTTTTTTAAAGTTAAACTTGAGTACATATTCATTATCTTAATTATTAGACTGGGCCATTAAACAGGCAGAGACAGGAGGAGGCCGGCCTCGCTAGACTGGACCCCACGGATTAGGCCATTGCAAATGGAGAACGCCATGAACATTTCACATTTTGACTGTGGCGCACACATGTAGATTACTGCATAATTCCTACTCCAGCCTTGTTAAGCAACATATGCATGTGCCTGCGCAATGACAAGCTTCATGGAGCAGCCAAGAAATCAGAGGACTTTGTCCAAAAGTTTGTGTTAATAGTTCAAAATAAACAAATACCAACAATAGAAAAATAAATTAGAATTTCAGATATAGATTAGTCACTTCAAAATATGGTTATACAAGCATTATAAGTACAATCATTGTGGAGAAATGTTATGAAACAACTTTCTTTCATTTGATAATATTTCGACTTCCATGTCTGGATGCAATATAAGTTTTGTCGATCTTTTGTACAACAATCTAAATTTTCTGATAGATATTGATCATTGATGTACATATTGTGTGTGGAGGGTGAAGTAGAAAATGAAAGGGAAAGATAGAAAGAAGAGTGGAATTTCAGGGTGGGTGGTAGAATATCCCTTTGTTATTGGTTGAGTCTTGGGACTGACATCAGCTGTTGGACAAAGAGTCTTGGACGACATTTGTTGGGCGAGCACTGCCCATATGAGTCTCCCTTTCTTGTCCAGAAAAGTCCACAGGCACGACCCATGTGATCTTCTCGACCACATGCAATATTGTCTACAAGCTTCATCCAAAAGAAGCTACTCTCTAAAGACTGCCTTGTGCACCAACCCACATCCCCGATCGACCTTGATGTGTGAAAGAAGGATGGGCCATGTGGACAATTTGGTTAGCCACATGCTGCCACTGACCTTAGTTTCAAAGCACTATAAATTAAAGTGCCGGCTCTTTTTGTGCATTCAAGGAATGCAAGTGATGGAGCAGTAAATGAGAAGCAAGGTGTGTAGGTGGTGAGTGAGAGAGAGAGAGAGAGTATTGCAGGAGGGTGCCTAGTGTAATGTTTGTATAAAGTGCTGTGAATTTTGTAGTGTTGAGTCTGGGTCCACCGTACGTCTTCCTGCTACATCCACCTTCAGCTTAGTCTCCACTCGGTGTAGAAAAACTATTGGCTATTTGGCTTCTTTGCTACTAGTATTGAGTTCACTGGGAAATATATAAACCCAAATACAAAGACAAAGGATATCTCAAGACACTTTAATCTTCCATAGTACCACATAGCATGGGTCAAAAGGTTGATGGAGAGTTAAAGACATGGAAGGCAGCGGCTTTAGGATTGTGGGCCCAGTGCCTATTAATTTTTTTTGGACGACCATTCCTATCAAAACCTCAAAAAAGTATTAGAGCATCTCCAAGAGGTACTTTAAATTTGGATATGCTTTTTAAAAAATGAAGGCTTATGTGGCATATTTATTTTGGCAAATGTAACTTGGCAACTCCAAGAGAGATGTTAAATGCAAATGTAAGTGGGCCTATGATCATTATTTTATGCAAAAGAAAGATTTGCACCCAAAAACTTAAATGCAAGTGGGCTCTCACCATTATTTTATTCAATTTTTTTTTGAAGTATGCTTTATGGTATGCCAAATTTGGCATACCATCACATACTTCAAATGCCATGTAGGATATGAAGTATCTGTTGGAGACAATCTCTTATGTCAATTAGAGCTGTTGGAGGCTGACATGGCCATTTGAAGTGTCTGTTGGAGTTGCTCTTAGTCGATGCAACATAAATACTTTTCAATATTCTTCCATGAATGCACCCACTCTTCAATAGATACTGCAAGCTCGAGAGGTTGGCTGGCTAACCATTCGAACTAAACTGCCAGTTGGCTCTGATATCATATGAAACATTTTTTTTACTAATTATTCCTATCAAAATCTGGAGGTGTTAGTAGGAATGGTTAGCCAAAGAAACTTAATATGGTATTAGAGCCAATGGTCATGAGATCGAATTCCAAGAGGAATGACTCAACCGTAAAAATAAATGTGCGTCACCAAGCGTGTGCCGACGTAAGGAGTTGTTTTTTGTTTATAAAATGTAATAGGTTTCCAAAATGAGAAAAAAAAGAACTTCATCGAAAGGAAAATAAAAAAAATGAAAAAAAAAGAGGAAAATGTCATCTACGGGCGATATTAATTAATTCATTATCGTGATTTTTTTTAATTATTTTGTTGAACTCTATATCTAATAAATCATTTTTAGCATTTTATGTGTATTTCAAATAACTATTATCATTCTAATTATTATATCTTCTAATGGCATTTCAGCATCATGGGGAAAACTCAATTTTTGAAAATGTCCTTTTATGATTCTGACATTAATAACCCCTTTAATATATGGTTGTAATTATCATGGTTACATATGGGCATGACTAGGGGCGTGAACCAGCTGATTTGAGCAATCTTGGTGAAGCACGAGGTCCAGATTAACTGTTGATCCATGGCTCAGGCTCTGCACAAGCTTTAGTTGAGATTGAGGATCCAACCTCAAGCTCAAGCTCTAATACAGACAACAAGTCAAGTCCAGTCCTATTAGCTTGGGCTTAGCTTATATTCTGCATTTCAATGTTTCAGGGGAGTTTACACAAACTTGTTTAGTGATTTTGTCATCCGGGAAAGAAGAAAAAAAGCAAAAAAGTATGGTGCCGTTTGGCATCTATCAAACCACTTTAAGACATATAGACCTTGAAACAAGAGATGCCAAACGGCACTAGTCTAATAACAAAAGTGGTGCTTCTGATGTGAATGGGCAATTGGATAAAGCTCTTTCCAATTCAAAATGGATCGAGCACTTTGACGACTATCTCACACCATCTTCCTCACCTATCCTCTTACTATTGTCCTATCCTTATAACCCACAAAGCTCCCTACTCTCTCTCTCTCTCTCCGTGGTGGATCCAGGATTTTCATTTGGGTGGGGCAAATAATGGTCAATTGAAAATGTCAAGATCAATGCCAACTATCAATAAGCTCTACTTATTGCATGGTTTAAACACATGAATTGTTTTTCGTAAAAGAAGTATTAAGAACTCATATCCTATTACTAACACTCAATTCCTACATAATCTTTTTTAATTACAACAGTCTTTTTCTCAAGAAATTAGTCTTTTATTTAAATTAGCAGGATGAAAATCATATTGGCAACCACACTACAATAATAAAAAAGAAATCTTAGAGAACTCCAAAGAAGTAAAATCATTATTATACGAAAATAATATCTTTTTATTGTTTCCTCAAGCTCCTAAGAGTTCCTCTATCATATGAATCAAAATGAGACCAATATAATCATAAACATCATATTGTGATTAAAAAAACAATTCAAGAAAATCTAATAACAAATCAACTAAAATTCAATATCCAGCATATTAATCAAATAAAATCCAAGAAATGATGTTTTGGGGGAAAATTGGAGTATTGGGTCATTGTAATTGAGAAGAAACAAAAGAATAATAAAATATAAATTATAAAAAAGCAAAGAACCCAAAATTCAGAAATACAAAAAATATATCTGTCACGTCCCCCGAACCCGATTAGAGGATAAACCGGATCCGGGGATTGAAATTTAGGGCCAATTAATTTTTTTTTGCCCTTTTAGGCCCAATGATCGTAAGTCCGCTGTGAGGATATTGCATTTCAAACCTCAAGTAATTTAAAACTGCGGAATTCATACGATTTGAGGCATATTAAATTTCGAAGCAATGAATAACAATCTCCTTAATAATTAAAGTTGCGCAAGGAAATGATAAAACTAATCAAGGAATTAAAGTATTAACAAAGGCCATCCCAATATCCAAGGCCTTTTAAAAGAATATGATGTCAATGAAAGAAAAGTTCAACGAAGAATAAAAATGAATTAAATAAAATCTTATGTTTGTCCCAAAGTGATTCTCTCGTGTGCTTGGTAATGATGACGCTACTCTGCGTCATCGGCACTCCACTCCCGTGCCTCCTCTGCTGGTTGGAGATCCTCTGAGATCTCCTCACCGGCCTGCTCCTCGTAGTAGTACTCACCTGAGGAGTCTGCACACTAAGGAACCGAGTCAACGACATGTTGAGCAATAGATAAGTAAGATATAATTAAAATATAATATGCATCAAATATAGGAGTAATGACAAGTACAAGATCGTAGGAATACAAGGAACAATACTAGGCATGTAGCATGAGTAACCATCAGAATCATAAAAAGAAATCCTAGCAATACTAACAATCACCACTACCAATGTAATGTAATGCAATGCACAAGAGGGAGACTCCGTGGATGTCCAAGCCACCTCACGGGGTACCAGTAACAATCCTATCCGGACTACTGATACCAAAGTCCGGCTCCAAGGGGATCCAAGCTCCCGGTCCTGGGAATAGTAGCACGGTCCAAGCCCGCTCCCAACTATTCAACGCCATGGACGCCGTCCAAAGCCGACTGCCCACCCCGATGTCCGAGTAACCGGCCCATCAATAAACCCCAAACTGCAGCTGACCATGATATGCAAATAATAATAAAGTGGTGTTGACACACGGGGAAAAGCCAAGACAAGCAAGTCTAGCTAGCTCAGCACACAGAGCGTGTTCTTAGGGATTATCTCATTCAAACAATACAAGATAGATCATCCATACGATCCCTTACATTCTAGCCACTCATGTTTGAAAGTCCACGAGGATCCTAACCCTAGAGGGGGGGTGAATAGGGTGAGCTACAAGTATGACCAAATTCGACCAATTTTAATTTCTTAAACTAAACTAGTCACATGTGATGATTAAACAAACAAGATGCGGAAGCTAATACAAAATCAATCACCACATAGCATGCACCACAACACCAATGTTTATAGTGGTTCGGCCTCAATGCCTACATCCACTACCGGCTTGTGAAACCAATCACCCCACCGGATTTCCACTATGTATGCTTTTTCAAAGGCTAAGCAATAACCTATACAATGTTGTTTTTCTAGGCTCAACAACAACCTTACAATGTGCTTTTCTAGGCTAAGCAATAACCTTTACAAAATGCTTTTCTTAGGCTAAGCAATAACCTTACAAGATGCTTTTCTTAGGCTAAGCAATAACCTTTACAAATCAATAATTCTCTAAGGAAGTGTTTACTCAACACTCTAAGAGATTACAATTTAAGCTCAAGTAAATTGCCTCTAAATAGGCGGATATGAAAGTGAATAACAAACTCACACAAACACTCTATGAATGCAAAGATGTATGCTTATGAGGTGTGTGTGTGATGACTTCAATCAAGTTTAAAATGAAGGCTCATTCATATGTATGCTCAAAGCAATTCAAAGTTTAAGACATATAAAAGATTTGAATGAAGTCTAATGCAAATCACATGTATGTTAAATAACTTGTTTATGATATGAAAATCAAGAATCACAAGTTGTAAGAAAAAGACTAACTTAGAACATGTGATGCATGTGCAATGTTGTTTTCAAAAACAAATAGATTTTACTAATGTTTAAATGAATGAAAACAACAAGCAAGTTTCAACCAAGCCAAAGAATCATGCATTAAAGGAAATCAAAGACTTTGGATAAGCATGATTAAGTAAGTTTTAAAAACAACTTGGATTGAAAACAAAGGTGAAGAATCCAATCTTAATTAGACCAAAGATTAGAAGAAGAATGGATTCAACACATCATAGTTATTATGCTAAATATCATATACCAATAGTTTAAACAAAGCACATAACTATGATTAATAAAGGTAGAGCTTACTTGGTGGTTTAACTTAATAATCCAAGCTTTAGCTCTCCTAATTGCCTCCTAGCCTTTCCAACTTCATCCCCTTTCAATGGCTCCAAAATGCTCTCAAAGGTTCAAGTTTCAAGCCCCAAAGAAGGTTGGAAATGAATGGACTTTATAGCCAAAAAGTTGCCAACGGCTAGTTCTCGGTCGACCGGCAAAGAGGTCTCGGTCGACCGGGAAGGCACAACGGTCAGATTTCTGACCGTTGGGGCTTCAGTTCAAAAACTGTCCATTTGCCCTGCAGTGTTCTCGGTCGACCGAGACCCAGGTCTCGGTCGACCGGCGACACTGCCGGGACACCCCCAAAAATTCCAACTTTTGCATTTTGAAGATTTTCTTTGTGGAATTTTGTGGGTCACTAAACCAAGCTTAAAAACATGTTTTAAAACATTTAAAAACATGAAACACACAAAGCCTAAAATGATTCAAAGGTTTAAAACCAAAGGCTAGCTTGATTTGATAAAACTCTTTTCAAATGAAAATGCATACAAAAATGATTCTTTTTGTGAAGAAAGTATGCAAGGCTCAAACCTAAATTCTCAACAAGATTTTCCAAATATGATGCACAAGGAATTAGGTTTTCAAAAGAGTTTTGGGTTCCAAAACTAATGCATCCAAGTTTAAAACCAAAACATGCATATAACAAATACTTTTCCAAATCTTAAAAGCTATGCATGTATAAAACTAGATTTCAATGTTTCTAAAGACAATGCATGTGTGAAATATCAAATGATGCTAAAGTGCAAATGCATCCATCAAATTGCAAATACAAAATCCCTAACAATGTTTATCAATACACGATACATGGTTCCTAAGGTACACTCTAAATCAGGTCATTGTTCTAATTCTACAAGAGTTTATGTTTTATAATTAATTAGGTGTTTTATGCCAAGAGAGTGTACAAGGATACAAAATCAACGGATACGATTAACAAATCAATGAGAGATTACAATCCAATCCTAGGTAAGTGTTGTCATCCATGTACCATATGTGGTGTAACGGAGTGCGTGGGGAATCTGAATCATCAATGCTTATAAAGAATTTTCTTGGTGTACAATAATGTTGAGCATCGATTGATTTAATTCCATACGCGTTCGGTTAAACCATACACAATACACGAATACCTAGACAACCCATCGAAGCACACCAAGCCACATGCTACGATTTCAAAACTCCATTAATGGCCACGTGAGAGTGGTTTCAAGGTTTCCAATGTCTAAGGCCCAAACCTAGGCTAACAATCTCGTTACTAACAAGAAAGTGGTCTAAATAATTAATCTCCTTAGCTACCTACCTTCCTGATTCCCAATCATCACGAGACATGTATCATTGGATTCTACGCTCAAAGAGCTTTCCAACGGTATATAGCTCGCGAAATTCCGACGTATGGTTTAGAAGTTATGGCCCATAGAAGTTTGCCCCTTTATATATATATATATATATATATATATATATAAAGCGCGACGGACCAACACGTGTCCGATTCATCAGATGGATAACCAACATACCCATATCAGGCCATCAACGATTCTTTGGTTGTTTTTATTTTATTTTATTTTATTCATATGCGCTGATGTCGATTGAACGTTCAGTGGCCATTGAACGGACGTCCAGCATCATGCATTATTTTATTTTATTTTTCTTTCTTTCTTTCTTTCCTGAACGTTAAATACAGAACCCCATTTTTTTTACAGTTTTTCACCCCTAACCATTTTTAATCCTCTCCCAATCCTTCCAAGGTTCACCTGCACAAAACTGAGCCACCGTGCTCCCCCAATAATTCATTCCATCCATCATCATTTTCACTTATATCAACTAACAAACTAAAATTAACAATTAAATTAAATAAATCCAAATTAATAACAGAACAGGCTTGGAATTAGGGAAACCTAATAAGAAAACACATCCACTCAATGGAAGACATACACACATGCTTAATTATAAAATGCAGATCTACTTGCCTCAACCAAGAAGAAGATTGGAGTTGGGGAAATCTGAGGAGAAGCCCTACCACTGCAGAAACCTCGATCTACCCCGACCAAACGCAATCTAACACGCAAAGGAGAAGAAAAGAGAGGAAAATATTAAGATCTAACCTAAATCTAAACCAAAGAGAATTGATTGAAAAGATGAAAGAGAGGGAAATCTTACCAAACTGACATCAATGGAAAGAGGAGATCGCGAGGAAGAAGGTGAGCGGCTCGGATCGCGGAAGTGATCCTTCAGGGAAGGAGTTCTGGAGCCTTGGAAAAATGAGGAAGAAGAAGAAGTTGCGGTAGATTATCGTTCGTTGCAGAGAAAGAAAATAGATTAGGGTTAATCTCTTGTTTAAGAAGAAAGGGAGGGGGAAAAGACTAAGTTACCCTTTAAGTGGGTCCGGAGAAAGAATTAATTATTAGAAGGGTTTCTGGTCATCGGATCGCAACGAGCCAGAAGACAAAATTGATCAACGTGACGAGACCTTTCCAACGAACCCAAAATCACGGCGATAGGAATTTTTTGGAAAAACACTCAATTTTTTCCTAATTTGCAAACTACCCCCTACTAGGGTCAAACGAACTTAGAATCGCACGAAACTCCGCAGGCACTATTCTAACACTAAAAGAAACTCGTTGACCGTTTAAACCCACTTAAATGTCTAATAAAACAATAATTATAATATTATCAAAATAAATGGGTCAACGGGCCGGTAATTGGGCCCAACTTACCCAGTAAGGTCGTAGACCTTACAATATCAATCATAAGTCACACCCTTTTAACACAAACATTATATTAGGAAAAAAGACCATTAACATTATACAAATCAAATATCTCAATAGAAAGAATAAGCTATATAACCAAAATGCAACCAAACTACCAAACCAACTTGCATATAAATGGTTTCAATGTATGTGGTGTTAGTGCGTAAAATACAACAGCTTTATTTGTGTGTAGAAAGAATGACATACATTTTTAAGAAGAAAAATATAAATTATAGATTCAATTCATCGAATCCATTTGCAAGAAGGCATTTTGCCCATATCCTTTTAATTCAAGGGTAGAAATCTCATCACTATCTCTTATTTATATCGAGAGAGTAGTGTTGTTGTTGAATCCAGGTGAGGAGGAAGAAAAAAAAGAGAGAATCATAGAAGAAAAAAGAGATTGAGAGAGAGAGAGAGAGGTCCTTTGAGTCATGCTATTGTATAAGTTGGACTACTTGAGCCTGAAGTGGAAGAAGGAGAATGATTGAGTGGAGGGTTGCGGGGTTTTATGTTCGGGAGATCTTTGATACCATGAGCAATAAAACGTATTAATTTTTCAAACCTAGGGTGGGGCGACAACTTTACTAAAATAGGACATGAGCCCATGCAACGTTTAGGCTTTTTTGGATCGGACCTGGGGCGGTTCCTATAACATAGATCCGCCTTTCTTTCTCTCTCTCTCTCTCTCATGGCAAAGCTCCATTCTCTTACCACAACTGACTTTTCAAATTCGAGGAGATGTGGACCTTTCATCCCTCTTTTTTACAATTGGCTGGAAGCAATGTATATAACCCATATCCATGTACTTCTTTAAGATATAATAGATGAAAAATAAAGCATTCCTGCCACGAAGCACTTCACAAAGAACTCGCTAAGGCCTGACCTACTCTCTACCAATGTTGCAACACCAATAGGGCTGTCAATCGTATTGTATTAATGAATTCGTGTTAAAATCACATCAGTCTGTACACGACCTGTTAACTTAACGGGTCAAGAAATCCAACACGTACACAACCCGTTAATTTAACGAGTTATACGACCAAACCTGTTAACCCATTAAGTAATTAAATCATTTTGAAAATTAAAAGAAAATCCATACAAAAATATATAAGAAGAAAATATATAAACCACACGAGACTATAAGTGAGGATCTTGAGTTGGTCCCACCTAAAACCCCACTATAAAACAATAAATTTCATTTCTTCTTTATGAATATAAATTAATTTTAGTTACACTTAGGGACTAAACAAAATTCTCTCTTTTTTTCTTGTCTCCACTGCATAGATAACATTGGGGCCCTTGAAATGATTATTGAGCCACAAAAGAGGTGTTGTGCTCCCTTGTCTCTTAAAAACACCAGTCCAATATGATGTAGGACTAAATCTTTGCAAAATATTTATATTTATAGCAATAGTTTATCTAAGTGTTCCAAAAGTCATCACTCTGATCGAGAAATATTAACAATATTTTATTAAAGTGTTCTAAAAGCCATCACTCTAAATGGGAATGATCATCCCAAAACAAAGCTTGCAAATATAATTTATAGCTAGCTACTATCTCAACTCATGAGAGTAAAGATGTTAACTGAGTGTCGTATCAACTGGGACAAAAAAGCTAAGTTGTGTTGGTTCCCAAATTCCTAAATTAATCCTACTAGAAAACAAAGTATTGAGTTGAGGTTTTTTATTCCTAAATTAGCAAATTAAAAACAAGGTTTAATTCAATCGAAGAAAAGATCTTAGTGTACGAATCCACTCTACCCTCGTAGAATGACAAGTATAGACCTAGGGTTTCACGATGAGCGCTTTAAAGACTCGTTTTAGTTACAAACCTTCACAGAGTCAACAAATAAGTCATGTGAGTTTAGATCTGGGCATAATCTATCTTTATAGCATAGATTATCTTGGATCTGATAACACATTCATTCAAGTAACATTATATAACTAGTATTCAAATCTACAAGAGTAATATTCCAAAAATAGATATTGCATTAGCAAAGAAAATCCAAATAAGGGATAATATCCATGTCATTTAACCAAAGTGTTTAAAACCCTAGAACCTATACATCACCAAAATACAAGATTAGGGTTTCATCGCAACCCTAAGGTGGAGAGGTAGCTACTTATGGAGAGAGACGGACGAAGAAACCTTGACAAAACTCCCATTGGCGCTCTTCCCGATCCTGCAAAACCGCAACCCTAAGGTGGAGAGTTAGTTACTCATGGAGAGAGATGGATGAAGAAACCTTGACAAAATTCCCATTGACGCTCTTCCCGATCCTGCAAAATCGGCCTCTAGTTCTTCTCTCAAGTCTTGAATGGCTTAAAAATGAGTTTGGCATCCTTTTTATAGCTTTTGCATCAATTTTCTCTTCAAATCGCGCAAGGAGACGGACTCCACCCATGTCTGGCGTCCGAACGCCAAAAAGCAGAGTCTAAAGGGTGTTGTGCGGGGCTAGCGTCCGTACGCCTGGAGGCAGAAAGTCCGATTTGTGTGGTTTTTTCCATTTTCTCCAATTAGTACAAAATTCTTTATCTTCACCCAAAACAAGGAGCGGACCTACATGTAGGCCTAGGGGGTTTCAGAATTTTATTTTTTACCAACAAATTTTTTGTAATTTTTTATTTTGACCCCTAAATTGTTAAAATTCTCTTTTAATAATTTTCATTTGGCTTCATTTGGCCCCCCTAGTTCTATTTTCTGGGTCCACCCCTACCTAAAACACCTACAAACATTAAAATAACATAAATAAGGTCATATACTACCATTCCAAGGTGTAATAAAGTCATCATTGAGAGGCCTTAAATGGTACATTTAAGCTCTCATCGGGGACCATCTAACTGAAATCCTATACATTAAGATTATCCCCCACCACACACAAGAAAATCCAACTCCGCCATTGTACCCCACCATCACCCTAGTAATTTAACTGTTAAGAAAGTTGAGTCCATCCACATTATAACCTTCACCTCTCACCCAAGCGTTTTTGTTACACCCCAACCCAATTAAATCTTCATTAATGCTAATTAATGGGGATTTAGTTTAATTAATCGTGTTTAGTTATAAATCATTAATTTAGTCTCTTAGACCGAGTTAAAGTGAGTCTTGAGTTTTGATTAATTGAGTAGAGTTGAATTGACTCAATTGGATTGAGTCAAGGACTTTTCCGTAATTATAGATTTTCTCGTTTTTCATCGTTTTTACGTCATTTTGGCGTCATCGCGTGTATCTCGTTGAGCACGTCGATTTTCGTATTTAACCTTACTTCATTTGACCACTCGTTGAGGAAATGGACCATCATTTGACTCAAATTGGAATTGTACACAACTAATGGGCTTTTCTGCAATTTGCCCATCCTTATCACTTAAACCAATTGCATTTCCATTCATTTCTCATGTTGGTAGTGGAGAGAAAGCCTCTTTCCCTTCTTCCTTTCAAGTCTCTTCCTCTTCTCCAAGCATTCTAGCAATTGTGCAAGTGAGGAAGTAAAAGCAAGTGTAGAGATCATCTTCCTCTTCATCTCCTTCTTCTTCATCTTCTCCACCTCTTATTTAAGGAACCATTCATTCTCCAATCTTCAAATTCGGAATTATTACAAGAGGTAGGCCCCAAACCCTTTTTGTTTGGATTTGTGAGTTGTATTAGAGTAAAAAGGCCCTTATGTTAGGCATGTATCCATATTCATGTGTTTTCCATGTATATTGTGTTAGGGTTGAACATTTGGGGATTTTTAGGGTTGGAACACCAAGAGTATAAAAGAGTTTGAAAAGCTTAAAATAGAGGCAAGTATATGTATGATAAGAGTTACATTCTTGTTAATTTTATTGACTCCATGAGATATTCATTCAATGTTCCTAATTCTTAATAAATGGATGTTTTAGATGATTCCAAGTTTATGGAAATAAATGGATGGATTATTGTGATTATATGTTGAATGGGAGCATGGAGGCTCCATTCTTTTGCAGGTTTAGTAGTGGGAGGAAGAATGTAAGGGAAGGAGAAATAGAAAGGAAAGGAAATCCGGAACAGGGTTCTGGACAGTTCGCTCGAGCGAACTGGACACTTCGCTCGAGCGAACCAACCGTTCGAGCGGATGAATAAAATGCGCTCGAACCTTCAAGGTTCTGGAAAGGGGTCCGCTCGAGCGAACTTGGGTCCGCTCGAGCGAACCCACTGCCATGCACTAGACTGCCTTTTGACCTCAATCTTTGGGTAAACTACTATCCCTAGCCTATTTTAACCCACCTTAAATGTTCCAAATGGATACTTAAGGTGCCTACCCTTATTCCCTTAGGAAATTAAGAACTTGAGAGACTTTATGGCCTTAAAATGGAACCGTTAACCTTATTAATTGGCCTAATGGATGTTTATGAGTCTAACATTATGCCCTGAGGGTTAGTTTAGGAACTTAATGTATTTCTCATAAATGGTGACACCTAGTAATGTAGTAATACATTGGGTTGCTAAACTTACCTTGTATTGGATGGTAAGAGACTAACAGAAATAGTTAGAAATGGTTAGTAAGATTCATTGACTCCTTGACTTATTGCATTTCATATTGGAATATATTTTCATTTGACAGTTCAATCATTATAAGTAAATAAGTTTATTTCATTTCTCAGATCCTTTGAGATCAATAGCTTTATTTCCTTTATTTTCCTCCACTATTTACTATATGTGGTATATTTGTTCAGAAATCATGAGAAAAGTGGATTGAGTGAGTATATGATATGATGAGATATGATTGAATTGATTCGTTTAGAAATGATGTGAAATACAAACTCACTCGAGTCCACTTATTATTCGATTCGTTTGATTTCGATTGAGTCGGCACTACCTAGCTTCGACCCTGTGACGCCCGACGGGGCCAGCACTTGGGTTCGTATTTGAGAGACTACTGCAGTATGTCGCCTGGAGTACCGGAACTCCAGAACCGGGTAGCCAGTTAGCCTTTGGCCGGGCCGCTGGTGACATCCCAACAAGATTTCGCTCTCTTTGAGAGGATGAGCTTTAAGTAGTAGCCACATTTGTATGGTTTCTTAATTATTGATTCCTCAGCATACTTAATTCATGCACAATTTGCATAGCGATACTATCATTGCTCTTCACTAATTTACGCGTATTAATTTCAAAGTTGCAACATTATGTAATTTCTTATTGTGCTTATACTTGCTGAAATCGTTGTATTAAGATACTACATTTGGTGTCACAGACGCAGATACAGCTCCCGGCCCTGAAGAGGCCCAGGAGAGAGAGGAGGGTACCCAGGAGGTACCAGCAGGACTAGTAGAGTGGCCAGAACCAGGGCCAGTCTAGATTGATCTCCTCGGAGCGCGAACTACATTAGTAATTACCACAGTTCGTGTGACTATTCTTTTCCTATGGTCATACGAAATTCTTTTGAACATACTTTTGGTAGTGGATGTATAGGTCTTGAAATGGTTGTACAGGGATTCTTTTATTGATCCCTCTTTTGTAAAACTGAATGTATATATTTGTTTACTTCCTTGTATAAAACTTAAATGTTTAATAGCACTTGATGGAATTTGATACCTTATATAAATGCATAACGACTTCCGCTATATGAAATGTTATGTGTTCTCACATGTGGATTAGTCAATTTTCTCTCCTTCGTATGTTGTATTTGACTCGAGACAGGTACAATATACGGGAGTACGTGTGACACACCTCGGGGATTACCCTAGGCCAGGGTGATTTCGGGACCGGGATGTGACATACGTAAGTATGGTATCAGAGCCCTGAAAGTCTTCTTAAAAGACTTAGAAACAATTAGAAACGTTGTGAGAATACGTTAGAATCGATAATGCGTAGAGAATTGTCAAGGCTAGTTACTGATAATTGTGCAATTATAGTTAGCATGTTGTGCATAGTGTGAGTATCGTAGGGATAGGTTTAGCATATTGTCCTAACTCTTACAATTGTTTTGCAGGACAATGGCATCTGGTTCCGGGAGTGGGACTAACGGTGGAAACAATGAGTCCAACAATGATAACCCTCCCTCAATGGAAGCCAGGATGATGGTCTTGATGGAACAAATGGCCAAGACGAACGAGCACTTAGCAGTATTGATGGCCAGCCAAGGTCAAACGCAAACGAACCCGAGCACTCAAGTGGTCATTCAATCTAAAGAAAATGACCCGACTACATTGTTCGATAAGATCAGGAAAAGAGGAGCTACAGAGTTTCAAGGGAAAGAAGATGCTATTCAAGCAGATGAATGGTTGGATCATATGAACGATGTCTTCGAGACAGTAGTATGTGATAACAAGCGGAGGGTAGTTCTCACTACCTCAATGTTCAGGGGAGTCGCCAAGGACTGGTGGAAATCTGTCAAGGATGCGTACATAGATATGCCAAATGCCACTATATGGGAGACTTTCCAAGAACGGTTTCGTCGCAAGTTCATACCGGATCATATGTATAGGAAGAAAGAAGAAGAATTTATCTCCCTCAAGCAGAATCAGATGACAGTAGCAACATATGTCCACACTTTTACTCAATTGTCCAAGTTTGCCAAGGACTTAGTGGATACCGAAGAAAAGAAAGTGAAACGGTTTGTAGGAGGGCTCCATCCTGCGTACGAGGAACACGTAATCATGTACAAGAGGCCTGAAACTTTCCAAGATGCTGTTGATAGGGCCTACACCGCAGAAGAGATGGCTATAAAGAAAAGAAATGCGGATCCAAAGCGGAGTATGTCTCACTCCGGAAAGAATTTCCAGTATAAGAAACAAAAGGGTATAGTCATTGGCTCGAATGCACCTAAGTGTCAAACTTGTGGAAAAGGACACTCTACTGAGAGGTGTTGGAGAAACACCGGTGCTTGCTTCCTTTGTGGATCTACTGAGCACCGAGCAGCAGCTTGTCCCAGGAACAGGGGTGGTTATGGAGCACCACAACAACCATATCCTCAGCAACCAGTCAGGCCAGCACTTCCAGCCCCACCTCAGAAATTGGCATTACCTGCACCTCCTCCGAGACCTCAGCAGCAGCAACGACCTCAGCCAGGAAGGCCAGGACCACAGCGTCAGCAAGTTAGACCATTACCACAACAAGCTGGGCAACTTTTTGCAGCAAACCTTGAACAAGCAGAAGCAGCCGGCAATGTTGTAGAAGGTACCGTTTTGATTTGTGCCAAAGAAGCTAGGACTCTATTTGATTCGGGGTCCACACACTCGTTTGTGGCACCTCTTTTTGCTAGCAGTTTACAGCAACCGCCTGAGTTGCTTCCTTTTGTGTTGATGGTGGCTACTCCGGTGGGTACACGAGTCGCTTGTGATACCTACTACCCCAAGTGTAGTGTTCAAATCGGAGATATACTAATGCCAGTAGATTTGATCACCCTCGTGATGCAAGACTTTGACGTTATCCTCGGAATGGATTGGCTCACGAAATATCGTGCTTGTGTGGATTGCTTCCACAAGACGATCACCTTTAAGGTGGAGGAGCCTAAGTCGAACGTAATATTCGAGGGTGTACGAAGAGAAAGATCTAAGTCCAGACTTGTGTCAGCATTGGATGCTGTCAAGCTTTTGGAGAGTGGCTGTGAAGGCTACTTTGCTTTTATTAGTGAGAAGAAACCGCCCGTGAAACTAGAAGATATTACAGTGGTTTGTGAATTTCCGGATGTATTTCCAGATGAAATTCCAGGGTTACCTCCGTCTAGAGAAGTTGATTTTTCTATTGAATTAATGCCTGGCACCGCACCCATTTCAAAGGCACCGTACAGAATGGCCCCAGCTGAACTCCGAGAGTTAAAAGAACAATTGCAAGATTTGTTAAACAAAGGATTTATTCGTCCTAGCGTATCACCATGGGGAGCTCCGGTACTGTTCGTGAGGAAAAATGATGGTTCTCTTCGAATGTGCATAGATTACCGAAAGATCAATCAGGTGACGATAAAGAATAAATATCCGTTACCTCGAATTGATGAATTATTTGACCAACTCCAAGGAGCAGCTTATTTCTCGAAGATCGATCTAAGATCAGGATACCATCAGCTAAGAGTCCGAGAGCAAGACATTGAGAAGACAGCCTTCAGAACGAGATACGGTCATTACGAATTTCTTGTGATGCCCTTCGGCTTGACCAACGCTCCGGCAGTGTTTATGGCGTTGATGAATAGAATTTTTGCTCCTTATCTCGATAAATTTATTGTAGTCTTCATCGACGACATTTTGGTGTACTCAAAATCCATGGAAGAGCATGCAGATCACCTCAGATCGTCACTTCAGCTTTTGAGGATGCACCAGTTGTACGCCAAGCTTGAGAAGTGTGATTTTTGGCTCGAACAAGTAGCTTTCTTGGGCCATATTATCACTCGAGACGGCCTAAGGGTAGATCCAGCGAAGATAGAAGCGGTTATGAATTGGCAAAGTCCGAAGACAGTGGCAGAGATTCGAAGCTTTCTAGGTCTTGCAGGTTACTACCGTAGATTTGTCAAGGACTTCTCCAAAATCTCAGCCCCATTGACTAAGTTGACTAGGAAGGATGTACCCTTCTTTTGGACTAAGGAGTGTGAGTCCAACTTCCAAATTTTGAAAGAAAAGCTAACAACCGCCCCAGT
The DNA here is from genome assembly GCA_038049695.1 of Cinnamomum chago. Taxonomy (NCBI): domain Eukaryota; kingdom Viridiplantae; phylum Streptophyta; class Magnoliopsida; order Laurales; family Lauraceae; genus Cinnamomum; species Cinnamomum chago. The sequence goes on from CP142457.1 coordinate 37,301,867, forward strand.
ACTATCCTTGCCTGAAGGTCCAGGAGGCTTTGTGATATATTCGGATGCATCTAGAGTTGGACTGGGGTGTGTCCTTATGCAGAATGGAAAGGTGATAGCCTATGGATCCAGGCAGTTGAAAACCCATGAAAGAAATTATGCCACTCATGACCTTGAACTCGCTGCTATCATGTTTGCACTGAAACTGTGGAGACATTATTTGTATGGAGAACAATTTGAAGTGCATTCCGATCATCGCAGTTTACAATATCTATTCTCCCAACAAGATCTCAATATGAGGCAGAGGCGGTGGCTAGAATTTATAAAGGACTATGACTTCCCAATCAAATATATTCCAGGGAAAGGAAATGTGGTGGCTGATGCTTTAAGCAGGAAGTCGTCCTTAGTTGCAACTATGGGTACACAATGGCTCAAGTTTGATGCTTTTGAGGAACTAGATGTGGAAGTTAGGTTGATGAATGATTCAATGATGATGGCAGCCATGTCAGTGTACGAACCAGAGCTGATGGACCGAATAAAGAATGAACAGTTCGAGGACCCTAACTTGGCTAAGATAAGAGATCACATTGAAGAAAAACCTGATTTCCAGTTGGTGGATGGAATCTTGTATTTCAGGAATCGCTTGTGTGTGCCGAAAACAAATCAGTTGATAATTCCAATTCTGACAGAAGCACACAATGCCAGATATGCGATACACCCTGGAAGCACAAAAATGTATAGAGATCTAAAGAGGCGATTCTGGTGGAATAACATGAAAAGAGAAATTGCAGAATTTGTGTCTAAGTGTTACACTTGTCAACGTGTAAAGTTCGAGCATAGGAAACCTCCGGGTTTATTACATCCCTTGCATATTCCTCAGTGGAAATGGGAACACATATCTATGGACTTTGTTTCCGGATTACCGTTGACTAGCAGGAAGAACAATGTAATTTGGGTGATAGTTGATCGATTGACGAAATCAGCCCATTTTCTACCTTTCAAGAAGGGTATGAAATTCAATGAAATGGCAAAACTCTTTGTGAAGGAGATAGTCCGCTTGCACGGCACCCCAGTTTCGATCGTCTCCGATAGAGATACGAGATTTGTCTCTTCTTTTTGGCAATCTTTTCAGCAGTCTTTGGGCACGAAACTCAGCTTCAGCACCGCTTACCATCCTCAGACCGATGGACAGTCCGAACGCACCATACAAACCCTAGAGGACATGCTTCGAGCTAGCGTTCTTGATTTCGGTGGTGAGTGGGATGAACATTTGGCACTATGTGAGTTCGCATATAACAACAGTTTTCATTCGACCATTGGGATGCCTCCTTTTGAAGCTCTATATGGTCGTAGTTGCAGAACTCCAGTTTGTTGGGAAGAAGTCGGCACCAGAAGTTTTCATGGACCTACTATTATTGCCGATACAGCCGAAAAAGTCCTTCAAGTCAGAGAAAGATTGAAGACAGCACAATCAAGACAGAAAAGCTATGCGGACAAGAGGAGAAGGAAACTTGAATTCCAAGTTGGAGATTGGGTATTTTTGAAGACATCTCCAATGAAAGGCACCATTCGGTTCGGACAAAAGGGAAAACTCTCCCCAAGATATGTGGGGCCGTTCGAAATCAAAAGCCGAATAGGTGATGTGGCTTATAGATTGAAACTTCCTCCGGAATTTACAGGAGTACATGACGTATTCCATGTGTCTATGCTCCGCAAGTACATCCGAGATCCGTCTCATGTTATTCAATATGAAGAAGTGCAAATTAAACCTGGTTCTACATACGTCGAACGTCCACTTCGAATCATTGACGAAAAGGAGCAAGTGTTGCGGACGAGGACTATTCGATGGGTGAAACTACTTTGGGATCACCATGGACCCGAAGAAGCCACTTGGGAACTTGAGGAGCAAGTTGCACGACACTACCCCGAACTCTTCGAGCAGGTAAGATCATTCGGAGGACCGAATGAGTCCTAGTGGGGGAGAAATGTTACACCCCAACCCAATTAAATCTTCATTAATGCTAATTAATGGGGATTTAGTTTAATTAATCGTGTTTAGTTATAAATCATTAATTTAGTCTCTTAGACCGAGTTAAAGTGAGTCTTGAGTTTTGATTAATTGAGTAGAGTTGAATTGACTCAATTGGATTGAGTCAAGGACTTTTCCGTAATTATAGATTTTCTCGTTTTTCATCGTTTTTACGTCATTTTGGCGTCATCGCGTGTATCTCGTTGAGCACGTCGATTTTCGTATTTAACCTTACTTCATTTGACCACTCGTTGAGGAAATGGACCATCATTTGACTCAAATTGGAATTGTACACAACTAATGGGCTTTTCTGCAATTTGCCCATCCTTATCACTTAAACCAATTGCATTTCCATTCATTTCTCATGTTGGTAGTGGAGAGAAAGCCTCTTTCCCTTCTTCCTTTCAAGTCTCTTCCTCTTCTCCAAGCATTCTAGCAATTGTGCAAGTGAGGAAGTAAAAGCAAGTGTAGAGATCATCTTCCTCTTCATCTCCTTCTTCTTCATCTTCTCCACCTCTTATTTAAGGAACCATTCATTCTCCAATCTTCAAATTCGGAATTATTACAAGAGGTAGGCCCCAAACCCTTTTTGTTTGGATTTGTGAGTTGTATTAGAGTAAAAAGGCCCTTATGTTAGGCATGTATCCATATTCATGTGTTTTCCATGTATATTGTGTTAGGGTTGAACATTTGGGGATTTTTAGGGTTGGAACACCAAGAGTATAAAAGAGTTTGAAAAGCTTAAAATAGAGGCAAGTATATGTATGATAAGAGTTACATTCTTGTTAATTTTATTGACTCCATGAGATATTCATTCAATGTTCCTAATTCTTAATAAATGGATGTTTTAGATGATTCCAAGTTTATGGAAATAAATGGATGGATTATTGTGATTATATGTTGAATGGGAGCATGGAGGCTCCATTCTTTTGCAGGTTTAGTAGTGGGAGGAAGAATGTAAGGGAAGGAGAAATAGAAAGGAAAGGAAATCCGGAACAGGGTTCTGGACAGTTCGCTCGAGCGAACTGGACACTTCGCTCGAGCGAACCAACCGTTCGAGCGGATGAATAAAATGCGCTCGAACCTTCAAGGTTCTGGAAAGGGGTCCGCTCGAGCGAACTTGGGTCCGCTCGAGCGAACCCACTGCCATGCACTAGACTGCCTTTTGACCTCAATCTTTGGGTAAACTACTATCCCTAGCCTATTTTAACCCACCTTAAATGTTCCAAATGGATACTTAAGGTGCCTACACTTATTCCCTTAGGAAATTAAGAACTTGAGAGACTTTATGGCCTTAAAATGGAACCGTTAACCTTATTAATTGGCCTAATGGATGTTTATGAGTCTAACATTATGGCCTGAGGGTTAGTTTAGGAACTTAATGTATTTCTCATAAATGGTGACACCTAGTAATGTAGTAATACATTGGGTTGCTAAACTTACCTTGTATTGGATGGTAAGAGACTAACAGAAATAGTTAGAAATGGTTAGTAAGATTCATTGACTCCTTGACTTATTGCATTTCATATTGGAATATATTTTCATTTGACAGTTCAATCATTATAAGTAAATAAGTTTATTTCATTTCTCAGATCCTTTGAGATCAATAGCTTTATTTCCTTTATTTTCCTCCACTATTTACTATATGTGGTATATTTGTTCAGAAATCATGAGAAAAGTGGATTGAGTGAGTATATGATATGATGAGATATGATTGAATTGATTCGTTTAGAAATGATGTGAAATACAAACTCACTCGAGTCCACTTATTATTCGATTCGTTTGATTTCGATTGAGTCGGCACTACCTAGCTTCGACCCTGTGACGCCCGACGGGGCCAGCACTTGGGTTCGTATTTGAGAGACTACTGCAGTATGTCGCCTGGAGTACCGGAACTCCAGAACCGGGTAGCCAGTTAGCCTTTGGCCGGGCCGCTGGTGACATCCCAACAAGATTTCGCTCTCTTTGAGAGGATGAGCTTTAAGTAGTAGCCACATTTGTATGGTTTCTTAATTATTGATTCCTCAGCATACTTAATTCATGCACAATTTGCATAGCGATACTATCATTGCTCTTCACTAATTTACGCGTATTAATTTCAAAGTTGCAACATTATGTAATTTCTTATTGTGCTTATACTTGCTGAAATCGTCGTATTAAGATACTACATTTGGTGTCACAGACGCAGATACAGCTCCCGGCCCTGAAGAGGCCCAGGAGAGAGAGGAGGGTACCCAGGAGGTACCAGCAGGACTAGTAGAGTGGCCAGAACCAGGGCCAGTCTAGATTGATCTCCTCGGAGCGCGAACTACATTAGTAATTACCACAGTTCGTGTGACTATTCTTTTCCTATGGTCATACGAAATTCTTTTGAACATACTTTTGGTAGTGGATGTATAGGTCTTGAAATGGTTGTACAGGGATTCTTTTATTGATCCCTCTTTTGTAAAACTGAATGTATATATTTGTTTACTTCCTTGTATAAAACTTAAATGTTTAATAGCACTTGATGGAATTTGATACCTTATATAAATGCATAACGACTTCCGCTATATGAAATGTTATGTGTTCTCACATGTGGATTAGTCAATTTTCTCTCCTTCGTATGTTGTATTTGACTCGAGACAGGTACAATATACGGGAGTACGTGTGACACACCTCGGGGATTACCCTAGGCCAGGGTGATTTCGGGACCGGGATGTGACAGTTTTTGCCGTGGATCGCCAGCTCCACGCCAATACTACTGACTTGTTGGAGCCCATTTGGCTATGAAAACTCATGTTTACAAGCGGGCCCTAAGCAAATAAATAATCTTTAACCATCTGAGTTATAGTCGTTTAAAGGGCGATCGGTAGATGAAAGTAGTTTCTATGTCAACCAACAAGAGTGTCCAGAGAGGAATGGAAATCTCCAGAGATGCTGAAACAACTGCAAAAGCATGCAAGGAATAAATACAAAACATGTTTGTGTCGGTCAAAGGCTGGTGTAAATTTGACAACTAACATCAAAAGGCAATACATGTGCCTTGTCCAAACCATAACGTCATACATCAGATAAGTGAATCCCACCCATCTATAACACCTACCTCAATAATTAAGTCAATCCCTGTAATCAGATATTCTTCTGTGTAAACCAATTCCCAGGTCCACCCACATGCCAGTTTTATCAAACCTATTGCCTAGTATCTTCTATCCAAGTCATCATGCTCCTGGCATGTAGACACCCTGTAGAATGACTTGGCAAATATTTTATCATAGTCAAACCACTCCCAATGAAATTGTGAGATGATCTTGGCTTGGTGAACAATATTTGCAAGGCATAATCATTCGGGTTGATGCATCATGGGCCTGATTTGGGCATTATGAATGGCAAGACTTCGGTTCTGGGTATATACAAGTTTTTGGCAATAAAAACTCCCCTTTTCCCTTTTTTCAGTGCCTCTTTTCTCTGCCAATACCCATTTCATTTCATTCATTGCAGAACTTAATGTAGAACGGACCTTTAACAAATTTGAAGAAAGATAGGGACCTTTAACAAAGAAAGCTGCTATTTGCACAGCCGAAAATGCTCCCTGCACATCCATCCATGGGACCCATGATGGACCCCTTTAAAAAATCTCTAAAAATACCCTTCATTTCTTCCCTCTCTCCCTCTCCTTGCTCGGCTGCCCACCTCTGCCCGGCGCCTGCCTGCCTCCCTCCTCCTCTCTGCTTCTCCTTCTCCCGGTCTCTCTCCCTCCCCTTCTTCCTGTGTTTCTCCCTCTCCCTGCTCACCCTGCTCACCACCCAACTCCGCCCCCTCTCCCTCTCCCTCTCCTTCTCCACAGTCGCCGCCTCTCTCCCTCTCTCGTTCGGCCACTCAGGGCCGAACAAATGAGCATAATGTTCGGCCCCTGGGTGACCACAGCTCCCTTAACAAATTCCTTGCAGAACTTTCTGCCACGCAATTCGATCCTCTTTGCTTATGTTTAACAAACTGTGATGCACAAATTCATGATACTCTCCTGTGTGGTTTACCTATTTCAAATATGAGTCAGACGTTTGGTGAATCTCTTTCAACTAAGGGATGTTTGGTGAATCAACCTCCCTCCCTCCCTCCCTCCCTATATATATATATATATAAAACATCTTGTGTGACCCATTTGGATGCATGACTAAGTAGATACTAGCATAAAACCATGTGCGATGCACAAGTTAATCTCATGGGAATGCTGGCAAAAATTGTTTGAGGGAGGTATTTTATCTTTTGATAATTAAAAAAAAACCCCGTATTAAGTGTTAATTTTCATTTAACAGTCTTTGTTCTTAGGTATTTATATATTTTAGACCCGGGACATTTGAATAAGATTCAACCTCCACTTCTTCCATAAGATTTAGTTTTAATGAAGATTATTTTAAATAAAATAACAAGATAGAACATCAAAGAGATAAGAATGGAATTCTAATAAATTTTATCTTTCTAAACAAACCCACAAAAAATCGATACAATTTAGCCAGACCTTGTACAAAATGGGGTGATACAACACAGCCAAAACAAGAATTGGACCCAATTGATATACCATGGTTTGAAAGTTGAGCACGGAAGAAAAAACATATTCAATGGGTAAAATCACCAATCGTGATACAGGACCTATTATGTGTTCATGTGACACCCCACCCAATCAACAGTTGCTAGATGTTTTTGGTGATTAGTCTCAATCGTTGTTTATTCCAAAGTTGCTCACGCTTGTACCATTCATTTCTCAACTTCGAAGAAACAGAATTTGAATCTAACATACCCTTTTAGTTGCTTTTTATACTTGTTGAAATGAGAGATCATAGGCAGGACCAAATATTTGAAATACGGAGAGGGCAGTGAAGATTAGAGAGAGAGAGAGAGAGAGAGAGAGAGAGAGATATAAATATATATATATATATATTTAGATGGAGAGAAAGGAGAGACATCCATTCAATGAGTTGTTTCAAGATGAGGTAGTTTTTTTTTTTTTAAATTCAAAATTGAGATGTATTAATTGGGTCCCACTTCCATATGCTGATGTGGCTAATGGTGGATTGATTTAAACTAAAAAAAAATCAGAAATGTGTCTCCATCTGCACCAACCGTTTTGTACTTTTCAAGAGAAAGAATATCACTTTTTTGATAAAAAAAAAAATGTCTACTTGTTCAGTTGTCAAATATATGTTTGGAGTATGAAGAATTTTTCGTCTTGGTTTCTTTTCGCTTCCGGTGTTTTTAGGTTGGCTTGCTGGCCCATTGTGATACTATTTAACATGAAGACCCAAGGTATCTTCTCCGAAAGAAGCCAAGGCAAGGGCTATCTTATCCGCGTTAAAGAAAGCCAAGTTGGGGGTTTTTCACAAGATTTGCATTTTGTCAGACTTTCTTTAAGTCGTTTATGCGATAAATGGGTCCCCAGATTGTGGTCTATCCATCCTATTTGCAAGATATCAAAGAAATGATACTATTTTTTCCCATATTCCCAGGAACATCAACCATCCTGTTCATGAACTCACCAAAAACTCTCGTAGGATGGGCAACTTCATGGGATGTGGAGTTTTTGATTTTGTGGTAGGTCGTTGTTCTCTAGTTTTCTGTTTGCTGGGTTGTTCGTTCGTCTCTCTTTTTTTAATAAATTTCTTTTTTATATTAAAAAAATTGAAAGATCACATGATCGATCCCTAAGCCTGTGTGTGATATCCACGTGCCAACACCACTCAATAGTGTGTTGGCATCTCGTTATGAACCTTGTCATGGTTTCTGATCAGCTTTTTGTGGGGGGACTGGCCTATAGACTAAAGAGTGCCTTTTCTTCTGCCAAGATAAAGAAAAGCAAACTTGTTAAAAAGGCTCGGCAGAATTCTCATGGCCACAATCTAAATTGCCCGGCCAGTTCCTTGAAATTCATCCATGTACCCTGCCCCTCAGCACCATTTTAGTCTTGGGCTCACCCATTCAGGATCATCCAATCATTTGGTCAGAACTCAGATGTATTTCCATAAGCCAACTTATGAAAATCACATCAGCCAAAGATTGTGAGACATCGTCTCCACAAGAGAAAAAAAAATCTCCCACTGCCTTTCTGTTCATACAATTCAATGTAGAAAGTAAAGGAAATTCTCTCCAACAGAAGTTCCCACTTGTGGACATTAAGAATGGTCACGTTAGCGCCTTTAAATTCAAAGGGCCCAGTCTACTGAAGGGTTCCATACCTTTATGAAGTTCTTTCAACAATCACAGGTGGATATCTCACATAAATGTAAAAATCAATAAAGCAAACCTAATTTAATCGTTCAAAAACAAATGACCATATGATGAGTAAGTGTTCGAAAATTAAAAATAGCAATATCAAATCCCAAATAGCATCTGCAGACAGCTGAATAGATGGATGTGGCTTCAATGTTAAGTGGATTTGATGTTCTACAGTAGAGAGGAATCATGCATTTTCATCCCTCCCATAAAAAATTCAAATCTTCTCCATCTAGAAAAATGTGTCAACACCAAATAATTAAATAGTGGATTGCAAAGAAATCAGTACCAGTTTCGTATCAAACACACCCAAAAGGCTCATTTGTCTAACATCCGCAGAAGTTTCCACATAAATTAACACAAACACCTGTCGAAATTCACGCAACTTTTGATGTTTCTCCTCAGGGAAAAGAATTCTCATCAAACAACAATAGAAAAGGTTTTCTGAAGAAAAAAGAAAACCATTTTCCTTCGCATTCCAGTAAAAAGGAATTACACTAAGCACGTTTGGTAACAGGTAAGGGCCACACTACCCCTAAAACAAGGATTCCTCATTGAGGAATTGTCTAGCTGAGGATTTGACATCAACATTGGTGTATATCAATGCATATAGCTGAGAGAAATCGATTTTGGTGTGCAAATCCACAAAAGTAAGAATATCTAAATCTTCTGAGGGAGGTCGGACTTGAAAATACTCGAAATTGAGAATTTTATTTGGTCCAAGTCATCGGGGAATTACAATTGCCAAACGCGGATTTTCCGTGAATATGTGGAAAGTATTTTTCATGAGGATTTGGTTACCAAACATAACCTAACACGCCCTAAATGAAAATAAAACCATGACTGATCGTGAATGGATTTCCTTTCGACCGCCAATTTCACTTAGCTGCCCTGGACCCAACAAATACTGAGGGTAGCCAGTTTTCCACAGGAGAAAAAGCAAGGATTGCCGGAAATTAAATTCCATGCTATAGTAAAATTTATGTTTCGTGCAGCCACATTTCCTTGCAGAAAAGCACAAAAATGGGCCAACTTTTCCAACAATTCCTCAGAAAATAACTCTTGGGACATGGTCAGAAAAACATTTCTGCAGAAGAGGAAATTTTCTGCATAATTAGTTTTACACTGTTTGTACACAAAGGTGCTCCAGAGGTTGAGGTAGATCGTCAATCAATGAAAACCCCAATGCCACTCCTAACAGAACCTACTTTTATATTTATAGACAACTGATTTAAACTAATCTAGCCATTAATGATAAAGTGCAAAGATTAGCATTTTAAAAATTACATAATGTCAATGCAGACAATTCACCCTGCATCAACAACCATCTGAAGCAAAGCGCATATAAAAAAAGTAGCTCATCAGATGATGAGAGATCACAAACCAATGACAATCATACAGTCACAACCCATACAAACACGATTAATCTAAAGCACAACATACAGAAACAAAGGCACCTGATACCTCAAGCACCCTCCTCTTCCTCCTCTTCCTCATACAATTCATCATCATCCGCAGTCGCATCCTGGTACTGCTGATACTCGGCCACCAAATCATTCATGTTACTCTCAGCCTCTGTGAATTCCATCTCGTCCATACCCTCCCCGGTATACCAATGCAAGAAAGCCTTCCTCCGGAACATGGCTGTGAACTGCTCACTGACACGCCGGAACATCTCCTGAATTGAGGTGGAGTTTCCAATAAACGTGGACGCCATCTTCAGACCCTTTGGGGGGATGTCACAGACGCTGGACTTGACATTGTTAGGAATCCATTCAACAAAGTAGGAAGAGTTCTTGTTCTGAACATTGATCATTTGTTCATCAACTTCTTTGGTGCTCATTTTCCCACGGAACATGGCTGAAGCGGTCAGGTACCGGCCATGTCTAGGATCTGCAGCGCACATCATGTTCTTGGCATCCCACATCTGCTGAGTCAGCTCAGGGACAGTGAGAGCACGATACTGCTGGGAGCCTCTTGACGTCAGTGGCGCAAATCCCACCATGAAGAAGTGGAGTCGAGGGAATGGGATCAGGTTCACTGCAAGCTTACGCAGATCTGAGTTGAGCTGACCAGGGAAGCGGAGGCAGCATGTGACACCACTCATGGTGGCAGAGATTAGGTGATTAAGATCGCCAACTGCAGTATGAAGACAGAACGTCAATCTTACACTTGTGATTACAATAATATATTTAATATTAATGAGAGTCATGTTACTGCTTTCAGAGGAAGTAGGACTATGAAGTATTTATAATATGATTGCTTGCTTGATCAATGGACGGCAAGTATTTCGCTCAACTGCCCATACCACGCCACATATTCTCATAATATAAAAACATTCATTTGGCAGGGGCACAATGGAATTGGACATGCAATATCCACTTAGCACTATTGGATCATCTGGGATACGATTGGTGGCTTGCAATGGGACAATTACAACTAGTGATCAACATTTAATAAGGGTAAGATCAGATACTGTCCTCCAATGGGTAAGATTTTTAAGGTCTCTCCCATTGCAAGAGGGACCCAACATATAAATGAATAAGTAGGGGCCAAAAGGCTGCTGTCACATTTGCAGGGATGACAGAACAGTGTACATCCATATTTCTATGTCAGAATGCCTCAAGATCTCTCCTGAATTTCTAATACAAAAAGAATTGAGAAGATTGAAATCAAGCCCCAAGGTATGGTGTTAATGAATTGAATCCTATCTTCATGAAAGAAAAATAGTTGTCACGTGAAAACTTAAAATTCAGTTCCTTTTAATATAGCAAGGGCCCTATCATGGACATGGTCCTAGCTGTACACATCAGAAGCAAGTTTGGATCAAAACAATAAAGATAATCATATCAATAACTTAATTTAAAACAAACAAGTAGGGAAAAATCATAAAAACATGAAATCAGATACATCATCAGTCAATGCAATTTCTCAAAAATCATGTTTTTAAATGGATAAAAATCAGGTATTATTCAAAGGTAAGTGAATCCCAGTAATAAGAAAATCCCCATAAAAGCTATCAAAAACACTCGTGGCAACCCACTGCTGAATTCATTCAAGGTTTCCTTTTTATGACAGAGAAATTGAATTCTTTTCACAATTTATTCAAAACCTACTGTGAGGCCCCACCCCTTTGTGGGCCCTCTAATTGGATTTTTGAATACTATTTAATATTAACTATTAGTTAATTATACTAATTAGTGGGTTAATCAAGGTAGTTATGTATTATTTTTCCTAAGTTGAGTTAGGTTAGCCTAGTTGTATTAGTCATTAGGGTTAATTGGAGTCTTTTGCTATTTTTAGGATTAATGATGAGTGGAGGCCCTAGCTTGTTAATAGTGTTTACCATAGGGGGGTTTCCGCAAAAACCACTTTTCTAGAACCTTCCCCACCTAAAGACCTATTTGCCCCCAACCCTAACCCTAATTCCACACCAGCTAGAAGGGTAGAATGGTCCTTAGCCAAACCCCCAAACCCTATAAATCCAGCACTATTCCCAAGAAAACCCTAGCAACTATTCACTCTCTCATTTCTTCTCCATTTCCTCTCTCACTCCTCTTCTAAACCTGTGTGTTGGGCTGGTTCTTGTGCTGGGATAATACCTAGGAGCTGTTATCATCTTCTTAGCTTGGATTGGTTCTCTTCTTCTCTATCTCTCTCTACAACTTCTCATACATCAAAGGCAAGTTCAATATACTTATTTAACTTAGGATATATGTTTCTATCCTCTTGATTCTGTAATTTTCAATTCAGTCAATTACATGTACTAGATTTTACCTTGAGCTGAGTTTTCATGGATGGTTGGGCATTGGTGGATGGGTTTTTAACCAGTTGGAAGATCAATGGGCCTAATTGGTGTTGGATGATGGGCATTGTAGTGGTTTTGAGTTTTTCATTGATTTGGTGATGTTTGGGAGTAATTGGAGGAAGTTTGGAGGAAAAACGGGTTGAAAAGGAGAAAACCCTGAAAACTGGGTTTTCCCCAGTTCTACGTGTACCCGGTCGATCGGCCTGCAAGCAGGTCGACCGGGCACACTGAATTCTGGGAAAAACAAGTCCCAGTTAAAAATTCCTGCAGGACTGATATTTCAGTGTACCCGGTCGACCGGGCCCTGCCCAGGTCGACCGAACACACTGGTTTCTGCAGAAATCAACTGAGAGTTGGATTTTTTCTGAAACCCAGACATCCTGTGTGTCAGGTCGACCGAGCCCTACTCCAGGTCGACCGAGCACACAAGAAATGCAGTGAAAAATGTCTGAAAGCTGGGACATCACTCTTTCCAGGGTTTTTGGTGTATGCGGTCGACCACCCAGGCCAGGAGGTCGACCGAACACACTGGGAACCATTGAAAACAAATTAAGTTTTCCAGGAGGTCGACCGAGCACACTGCACACCAGGTCGACCTGGGGGTCAACCCCAGTGTACCCGATCGACCGAGCATGTGCCAGGTCGACCGAGTACACTGGGAGATTGTGATTTTTCAGTTTTCAGTCAATTGAAGTTGTGATCATTTGTGGGGCCCATTGACCATCCAAATGGACATTTATCGATGTGCTAAGCCTGAGTCAACAGTGTGGCTTAACCTTGACTCGTGGGGACCACCGATTAGGGTTTTGGTCGTGTAATCTAAAGATGATTCGATCCCTAAACGTCGTCAATGATGCCCGTAACCTCAGGAGCACCAAACACAGTATCCTATGGCATCTGAGACTTCATTTAGAGATCAAATTACCAGAGATGGACCCGAACCTGAATGTGGTCCATTATCTAGGTTGGACTATTGTATTTTCCCTATTGATTCCCTTATTGAAGTCCATACTTCACCTTGTTTATTACTATCATTCTTATATCCTTGGTGTAGTTATTAACTATTAATTAAATGGAAATGGAGGACCCGAACCTAGGATATCTTAGAGGTGACCCGATGGTGTGAATGGGAGAACACTGACCCGTGTCTGTGGCTAGGCGGGCCCTTGTTGGGCCTAAGTATGGATATGTGTACCCTTAGATTGGAGAGGTAATTTATGTTGGGATTATAACTCCTTATGGATTAAAATGAGCTGTTTATCAGTAGAAATGGATATGTTGCCTCGTTTGGACTGATTTAGGCCAGGCCATGTGTTGATGGGCCTTGGTATGGATCCAACGAGTGGGCTTGGACTTGAATTATAATCCATTGATTAATTGATTTATAGACCTCTTAGAGACTTGGTTAGGACCTTGTTCGCGCAAGGCAAAGCCTAGACAGACACAAACCCTTAGAGTTTTCTCGAGTCGGCATAGACATTCACTCGGTTGATTTAAGCTCAGCCTGTGGACTGATCATCCCCGGTAGGAGCTATTATGAGTGTTGAGGAGCTATCATGATGAGCTATGTTGTCAAGACGGACGATGTGATACCGGGTCCGGTCTTTGAGTAATGAGTGTATGAGATGATTGAGTGATTTGCGGGGATAGTAATCCCCAGCACTGGTGAGATTTCCCGTCGCAACTGTGTTCAGTATGGAATGGCCGCGACATAATATCCCGCGGTATCCAGCTCAGTGATTTGAAAAGCTCGCCTAGGCGCTCGCCTAGGCGAGAAGCGAGGCGAAGTGAGGTGTGGTCGCCTTGAACACCCCAGGCGAAGCGAATATGCCTGAAGCGAGAAAAAAGCGAGAAAAGCGGGCGCCTTGAAATTAAGCGAGAGGCGAAAAAGCGAGCGCTTTAGTTAAGCGAGGCGAGCTTGTGTTTTAATTTTATTATGGACTGTTGGATTATTTTATTTTAATTGTGAACCGTTGGATTGGGGCAATTGGAAAAAAATTTATAAGATGCACATACACCCAATTACCCCCTTGTCCCATAAATATAAAACTCAGCCCTAATTTTGCTCAGATCAAACAACGGACTGGAGCTGGCCTTTAGGACTCGCGATCGACTGGTACTCCTCAGATCAGACAACGAACTGGAGCTGGACTTCAGGACTCACGATCGACTGGCCTTCAGGACTCGCCTGCCTTCCCGTGATCGACTGGTACTCCTCCCTCACGATCACGATCGACGGTCGACTGTTGCTGCTCCTTCCTCTCCTGCGGCTGCTCCTCAGTGACAGGTTTGTCTCAGATTTATTTTCTCTTCTCTTTTCTCTTCTCTTTTCTCTTCTTCTTCTTCTCGGCTGGTCCTCTTTTTCTTCTTCTTCTCTGCTTCTTCTTCTCTGTTTCTTTTTTTTTTTCCTGATTCTGCTCTTGTGGTTGCAATGGTGCTGCTATTTTTATTTTTATTTTCCTGATTCTGCTGTTCTAGTTCTCTGTAATGGTGCTTCTGGTTTTTTTTTTTTTTCTGCTGTTTTGGTTCTGTAATTGGTGCTGCTGTTCTGGTTCCTCGTTTTTTTTTTTTTTTCTGTTTCTGTTTTTTTTTCTTCTTCTCTCCTGTTTTCTGTTTCTGCTGCTTCTGTTTTTGCTGATAATTTTTTTTCTGTTTATGTTTCTGCTGCCTGCTGTTCTGGTTCCTCTTTTTTATTTTTTTTCTGTTTCTGTTTTTTTTTCTTCTTCTCTCCTGTTTTCTGTTTCTGCTGCTTCTGTTTTTGCTGATAATTTTTTTTCTGTTTATGTTTCTGCTGCTTCTGAATTTGCTGATGTTTCTGCTTCTTTAATGCTGATTTTGCTGATAATGATAGTGCTGAACTGCTGATAATGCTGATAATACTGCTTCTGTAAATTTTTTTAATGCTGCTGCTTCTGTAAATTGCTTCTGTTTTTGCTGATTTTTTTTCTGTTTATGTTTCTGCTTCTTTAATGCTGAATGCTAAATGCTGATGTGCTGATTTTTCTGATTTCCTGTACTGTTTTGTTCCTTTAATTGTAGTGTGTGTGATAGTGTCATTCATAAACAAATAAATGGCATCGTCGTCCGAAGGGAACAAAAAAGATCCGGCATGGAAATATGCACACTTGGTCAATCCCCCAAACCCAAACAAGTTCAAATGCAATTTTTGTGGAAAAGAGTCAAATGGAGGTGTCTATCGGGTCAAGCAACACCTTGCGGGGAACTCTACAAGTGTTATTACTTGTCCAAAATGTCCTGCACATGTTAGAGAGGAGATTAGAGAATACATGGCTAAAAAAAAGGAAGAGAAGAATCTAATGAACATGGTTCCCGACTTTGATGAGATGCCTAATGACTTGGAGGATGATGAAGATGATATTGTAGAGATTGTTGCGCATCATAATAGATCCATGGCTAGTTCTAGTCAAGGTTCTACACAAGCCACATCCAAACAAAAAAAACCAAGACAAAAAGGGCCTATGGATGTATACTTCACCCCTGATCCGAATGTTGTGGTGCAAAATCGAAAGACCAAGGGGTGACAAACGAAGATTGATGCCAACGATCCTTTCAGAAAGGAAATGAGAGAAAGGGCCATCACAGCATTTGCTCGATGGATGTATGACACGGGAATTCCCTTTAATGTTGTAAACTATGAGAGTTTTGCAGCAATGTTTGAAGCTATTGGACAGTATGGTCCTGGTTTGAAACCCCCTTCTTATCATGAGATTCGGGTCCCATTGCTCAACAAAGAAGTAGGGCATATCAAGTCATTGATGAAAGATCACCAAGAGGATTGGGCAAAATATGGATGTTCCATAATGTCCGATGGATGGACTGACAAGAGAGGGAGAACCTTGATTAATTTCTTAGTGAATTGCCCAAAAGGGACCATGTTCTTTGAATCCGTTGACGCTTCTGCATACTCAAAGGATGGGCAAAAAATGTTTGAATTGCTTGATAATTTTGTGGAGCGTATTGGTGAAGCTAATGTGGTCCAAATTGTCACTGATAGTGCGGCAGCAAATGTGTTAGCAGGTATGAGCTTCTTGAAAAAGAAAGATAACTACTTGTTACATTGAATTTTTTTATGTACACTAGTTGATAAAAAATCTTTGTTTAATAGGAAAGTTTTTGGAGGCAAAACGACCCAACCTATATTGGACACCATGTGCTGCCCACTGCTTGGACTTGATGTTGGAAGATATCTTCAAGTTGCCAAACTTCAAGAGAACATTTGAGAGAGGAATAGCATTACACGGTTATATTTATAACCGTCCAACTCTGTTAAATATGATGAGACGATTTACCCAAAGGAGTTGATTAAGCCCGCAAAAACTAGATTTGCTACGGCTTTTCTTACTCTAACAAGAATCAACCAACAAAAAGGTAACTTGAGAAAAATGTTTACTTCAGAGGAATGGACTACAAGTAAATGGGCAAGAGAACAACAAGGCAAAAGGACAGCACAAATCATTTTAATGCCTTCATTTTGGAGTAATGTTGTCTACTCTCTTAAGCTTACTGGCCCTCTTGTTCGTGTGCTTCGATTGGTTGATGGTGAGAAGAAGCCTCCCATGGGGTACATTTATGAAGCTATGGACCGGGCTAAAGAAGCGATTGCTAATTCTTTTAATGGCAATGAAGAGAAGTACAAACACATCTTTGAAATCATTGACCGAATGTGGGAAGTTCAATTGCATCGGCCTTTGCATGCAGCTGGGTATTTTTTGAACCCAGAGTTTTTCTATTCCAATCCAGAGGTTGAGAAAGATCAAGAAGTCATGAATGGCCTATATAAATGTTTAGAAAAGTTGGTCCCAAATCTTGCTATACAAGATAAAATTGGTCAAGAGTTGAGTATTTACATGAAATGTGAAAACCTCTTTAAGTTGCCCATGGCGGTTAGACAAAGAACAACGAGGGCACCAGGTAATCTAAGTTATCCCACAAGTTTATTTCATTATCATTGTTTAAAGATGTTAGTTAATTAATTGTTATTCATTATTCACAGCTGATTGGTGGAGTGCATACGGGTCTGCAACTCCAAATTTGCAAAGTTTTGCAAAAAAAGTTCTAAGCCTTACTTGTAGTGCATCCGGTTAGCGAAATTGGAGTGTGTTTGAGCATGTGAGTATCATCCTCAAACCTCTTCAATTTCATTTTTTTTTTATCTTATTATAAATTTTAATGTATTGTTAATAAATTATTGCAGATACACACAAAAAAAAGAAATAGACTAGCTCAATCTCGCCTCAATTATTTGGTGTTTGATAAGTATAATAGAGCTTTGAGACGCCGATATGATTCCCGTGACACAATTGATCCAATATCTTTGAAGGATATTGATGATAGCAATGAGTGGTTGATTGGGAGAGTGGATGCAGAAACAGATGAAGATGATGAGCTTGTGTTTGGTGATGATACTTTGACTTGGGGTGAAGTTGCTCGAGCTTCTGGAGTTCACGAAAGTAGCCAACGGACTAGATCAACATCATCTACTAGGGTAACACCAAGGGGTACAAGATCGACCACTGGACTCATAGATGAGGAAGACATAATTTCAGATGAGGCAGAGGAGGAGGATACAGAGGGATATGAATCTAAGGATAATGAAGAAGATGGTTTCTTTAGTGATGATGATTAATTTCCAAGTCCTTGAGATGATTTCTTTAGTTGCTTGAATTGTGTGTCTTATGGTTTTAAATATTAGGATTTGAGATATTATTAGTGTTTGTTTGAATTTAAATGTTTAAGTTATGACTGTTATTAAGATTTGAGATATTATTAGTGTTTGTTTTAATTTAAATGTTTATGGTTTTACTTGCATTTAAATATTTAGTATATATATAATTATAACTTAGATGTTTAGAATTAATTAAACTGAATTTTTTTTTTTTTTTTAACTGTTCGCTTCGCTTCAGTAAAGCGTGTCGCTTCGCTTCTCGCCTAGGCGTTAGGAGCCTTGGTCGCTTCGGCTCGCTTAACGCCTTAAATAACACTGATCCAGCTCGTGTGAATGTGCCACATTGTGTTAGATTAGATGCCTTATATTATCATGATTCCTTATGTTTATCTTGCTCTACTGCCTAGATCATGTACATTGGTATTCCTTAATTTATATACATGTCTCTACTCTTTTGATGCATATTATCCAGTGTTACTTGTATACTGTGACTTGTCAGATCTTTAGATCTGACCCATCTTTGGTGCTTAGGCCTTGACCCTGAGTTCGCAGAGGACGTGCTCACGCTCGTAGAAGCGCCTGTCGTTGGAGATTACGGATGGGACCCGGCCGACCCGGAAGTCGAGCCGGAGGGTGGAGAGCCGTTACCGGGGCTTTGAGCGTTATCTTTATTTTGGGCTTTTGAGCGAAATTTTGTAGTGAGCCGGGTAGTTATCAAAAATATAATTAACTTTTGTTCTTGACAATTAACACCTTTGAACTAGACTATGATTCTGCTCACATTTGATATACATATTGATACCTATTGCTTCCGCTTTACTTATTATGCTTCCGCAATTTAACCATTGAGTTTATATTGTTCAAAAGTTTTTAATTGGACCTCACTGCGGACCTACGATCTTGGAAGTTCTCCGATTTTCCGGAAGTAGCGCGCCAACTTCGGGTATTCCGACGACTTTCTCGGTATCCGAAATTTGGGCGTTACACCTACTAACTGGGTTGCTCCTAAAGAAGTCACGAAACGTATATTACTCTATATGAAAATTACTTCCTTAGATAGAAACAAACCCAAAAAAAATCTCCCCCATGAAAGAAACAAACCAACAATAAACTGCCATTTGAGCAGTCCAATTACTCAAATAAAATTCATAGAAAAAACCCCAAATATTCAAATGAATTGATTAAGTTACAGGGAAAAACACAAAATTCCGACACATTCATAGATAACAAGCATGTTGACAAAAATGTTATAATATATTTTTAAAACAACTATTGAATTATTTCTAACTATTTTCATACCAATTCACATATAAGACATACTAAAACCAACATTCACCATATATAATGTTTCGCTTACAGGTAGGGGTGGCGAGCTTGAGCGTGCGGAAGCAGATGTCATAGAGAGCCTCATTGTCTAGAACCATACATTCATCTGCATTCTCAACAAGCTGATGAACAGAAAGGGTGGCATTGTATGGCTCCACAACAGTATCAGATACCTTTGGTGACGGGAAAACAGAGAATGTGAGCATCATACGATCAGGGTACTCCTCCCGGATCTTGGAGATGAGAAGGGTGCCCATGCCAGATCCAGTGCCTCCACCCAACGAATGACATACTTGGAATCCTGTTGAAATATATAAAGCATAAATAATCAACAAGTTGTACTCTTGTACTGACTGTATTAAACTACTCATGCCAGAAAAAGCTTACAAGTTACAAAGCATAATGTGAGAGTCACCGCAGCAAGTAAAGCTGATATTAGGGAAGATCCACACACTTTACAAAGTTATTTGCTATCTAACAAGTGTAGGGAAACCACATGCATTTATATTGGTAATCATAAATGCAATTGATCCTATGCAACAAATCCCATTAACAAGTGAATCTAAGGATCCAAGTGTGCATCTTACAATTCAGTACTTATTTTTATCAAATCTTATGATTTAGGCGATCCATTTGGGTGGGAGTAGCCACAACGTATGGCTAAAATTAGTATTTTTTTTCCCTTTTTCTATTGGTGTTTCAATTTAGATTAAGTCATATAGTGATTAATAAAACCTCTTTTAAGAATTTGTGAGATTTCGGGGATGCTTTCGAGAAAAATAAGGAATAGAAATGTGCCTCTTTGCTATTTTTTTTTCTTTTTTTGGTTTTTCCTTCACGTACACCTCTTTAACTTCACAAGTCATCCTCACAATATAACATTGATAATTAGGATTAAATTTATTTTTTATTACAGAGAACAAGTAAAAGCGATGCAACTTGCTTATTTCTCTCAGTAAAATTGTCATGTTGAACAACTTCAATTCACGCACATGTTGTTTATAAAATATTAAGGGGGTGTTTGGAAATCAGATATTTCTAAGGATTTTGCTATATTGTCTCCTACTTTAGAATATAATCTACACACCTAAAAACTAGGTGCTTGGATAACTTAGAAGATATCCTACAATATCTAACCTTCTTAGAAAAACCTTCATATTAAAATATTCAAGTATATGAAGTATAAAACAATCTTTCGTCAAGAAAACTACCCAAAACAAGGGTCAAGAGTTTTTCCAAACACGAGTGGAAGTTCATGAGCAACTACTACCATGGTGGCCCATATTGATGGTTTCACTATAATTTTGCCGCGATACCAAGTGGCAAAATATCGGCCAATCTCGGCCGATATGGTCAAAATATCAGTTTGGCCGATATCTTGGAAACCCTAATTTTTTGTAACTTTTTCCCTATTCCCCCATCTTCTTCTCCTCTCCCCTCATCTCCTTAGAGCAGCCATGTCTCCATAGCTCATTCTCTTGCATATTTCCAAATTCCAACACTATTTCTTGAAGAAATCATTTTATTTGGTAAGAGAAAATCAACTTAACTCCCTTATTTTTACTATTATGTGTTTTTATTTTTTATTTTTAGATAAAGCATAGAAATGAATGAAAAGATCATTGGCATGTCATTTTTGGGATTGTGTTGTGTTCTTCACTTAGATCTACACACTTTCATGCTAGATCCACTTATATACATGATTTTAGGTGTAGAAAAATGTTTTTTTTTTAAATCTTCTACTTTTAAAAAAAATAATTGTTGGAGTATTTATGATACTAAATAGTAAATACTAATGGCTTATTAATAGTGTATAGATAATTAATATGTTATCTTTATTTTTTTATATTTATACTAAAAAATTGATCATGAGCCAAAATAATTGTTGCATTATATGAAATACTGGAGAATATAGTGAACTGCGACACAAACAGGACTCATAACTTAAGGTGACCGATATTTTAATTTGTTGTTGTTGCTAACGGGAGAAAAAAAAAACTATTGTTCTCCAGCATTTTCTAATATTCTGGATTTTTGGGATATTTTTGCAAAAAAAATTTTAATTAAAAAAATTTCACACTGCAACGACCAATACCGATATCATATTGGTTTTTTGTCCTGGCCGATACCACTACCGATGCCACGATTTTAAACCACGATCCAAATACACCTAGAATCTAACACAATAACCACAAACTAACCCTTAAATGGATATTCATAATGCATACACCCATTTCACATGGTGACTTTAGTGTTTGGGCCATGGTATTTCCAGTATTAACTGGGTCTTTTAGATTAAGCTGACATTATTCAAGGAATACAGCGAAAGCTAAATGAAAAAATAGAAAAAACCCCATATGGTTACAGCTTGAGAAATGAAAACCACACCAAAAATAATTTCTGAAAAACCGTAAATAGTTATCCGCAGCTCATTATCCAGTCCAAAGATTTTTTTTTTTTTTTTTTGTTTAAAATTAGTGTGGAGAGACGCATTTCCATGGTTGGTAGCATTTACCACACAGTTAAGCACGTTTAGCTCTTCATTTCTTATAAGTCAAACAAGAATCCAGAAGAAAACCAAGCCAGAAAAGAAGAACAAAAAAAAATTAAAACATATCATAGACTAGATTTTGAACAAAACACTGCCCAGACCTTTGATCTGACGAATGCACTACACAAAATAACAGGGGGCTCTATGGAAAGTTGTATGCCGAAAGAAAATTGCAAAATGATGAAGACTGCAATTTTTAAGCAAAATCTGATGCAGACAGTTCATCATATGTATAAAATATATAACAGTTCCCCATCCCAAGATTGAGATCTTTTAAGCAAACATCCATTAATCTGATGAGAACATGACAGAGTGCCAAGCAGATCTAGGGATCAGCTCACACAAAAAAAAGGGATGAAAATAGCAAAATAAATAAAACAACACAAAAACCCCACATCAGAATTTCATACAAAAAACCCAAATTCCAAAAAGTACCTCACATCAGGATGGATCTCTGACCAAAAGATGATACAAAACCGCCAATCCATTGACACACATTACACAATTCTCATCAGATCCACAGTCCAAATCACATCAAAGCAAAGCTCAAAAAACCATAAAAAAACAGTTTAAAATGAGTACAAAACTGAGTACAAAATAGTAAAAAAACCAGGAAAAACACCCAAATCAGAAATTCATTGGGAAAAAAGGTGAATTTCAAAAGTACCCCAGATCAAGCCTAGATCCAGTGTCATTCTTATGACAGTGCCCATCAGATACACAGTCAAAATCACAGCAAAAACACATAAAAACAACAAGCAAACAAACAAAAAAAAAGAAGACAAAAAGCACCCACAAAGTCAAAAAATAAGAAGGACCCAAAATCCAAATTCAAACCTTGCAAGCAATCGCAATTCTCAGCCTCCTTCCTAACCACATCAAGCACTGAATCAATCAGCTCCGCTCCCTCCGTATAATGCCCCTTCGCCCAGTTATTCCCGGCGCCGGACTGCCCAAACACAAAATTATCCGGCCGGAAAATCTGCCCAAATGGCCCAGATCTGACGGAATCCATGGTCCCCGGCTCCAGATCCATGAGAACCGCCCGCGGCACGTAGCGGCCGCCGCTGGCCTCGTTGTAGTAGACATTGATCCGCTCGAGCTGTAGTTCGCCGTCGCCACTGTACTTTCCGGTGTGATCTATGCCGTGCTCGTCGCAGATCACCTCCCAGAACTTGGCTCCGATCTGGTTCCCGCATTGACCGCCCTGGATATGGAGGATTTCTCTCATTTTTGCGTTTTGGACGGTGGAGATTTGGGGATTTAGGGTTTTAACGGTTGAGATTGCAGAGTGTACTATGAAGGATGAAGAGAGGAGGATTTTGGAAGTTGAGAGGGTTTTTCGATGAGGAAGCGAAATAGTTGGTAAAGATGACGGAGGGTTTTATAGTGTGGGGGACCGGGGGAGTGGATGTTGGGGGTTTTGGTGTGCCGCGGGATATTTGAAATTGTGTCTCGCCCTTTCTGACTGATGTGGGAGGAGGGATGGTTTTTGTTTTTCTGTCTTCTTTCTGGCGTTCGGGTGTTGTGGGTTGGGACTTGGGGCATCTGTATTTGGTCTGGGCTTTTAGACTTGGATTGTTAACTAAGGTGGGTTGGTCATGGATGTGGGATTGGCTTAAATTTGGGATTGACTTTTAGACCATCATGGAGACTTGGATTGCAGCTAGGGTGGATTGGTCATGGATGTGGGGGTGGCTAACAAATATTGGGTGCATTAAGTTAAATCAAACTTGAACTAATTCAATGCTATCTGGACTAATAAACATTAATAAATAGGCAGTTGGTTTTAGGAAAGGTGCTTGTGAAGAAAGATTGATAATTATAGCTTGAATGTTAACAGTGAGATTCATGAACAAGGATTAAGAATAAAAAGAAAACTACTAAATTTGACATGATTCATTCTCTATAAGGGTTATTAAGAATAAAATTGGGATAGGGTAGATCTCACTCTTTCCTCAAGCCCTTAGAAGTACTTTAATTAAGTTGTATAGCATTTGACATTTTTGTTTTCAACAAGTCGGCTGTGAAATTGCCCACAAAAGTAATGGATGACTTTGATAAATAATTTGAGCATTTTTTTTTATGGGGTAATAAGGAGGGCAAGAAAAGCCTCTACACGATTAGTTGGAAATAGATCTATAGAATGATTGGGGATTGGGGGCTTAGGTATACCGGAATCAAGGATTATAATGTAGTTGTTCTAATTAAAATATTTGACACGAAACAACAATTTATGCTTTAAAATAATTAAAGACAAATATTATATGAATAAATTGCTTTGGGAAAGTGGATTTAGGAAATGTCACTCATGGTTCTCGAATCACTTCATAGAAACTCATAAATAATAAATAATAATAATATATGATGGTTGGTAAGTTTTGGAGATAAGATCTTTATTTGAGAAGATAATTAACTAGATCTCCTACTGCGGGTGAGTCACTTGATCCCATCTAATGGAGATCTGCTAGAATTGAACAGGAGATGCGATAAAGGAAATCCTGAAAATTAATTTAGCAATGTAAAGGAGATTTTGAAAAAGTGGATTTAACGATGTTGAGGTCATTTTGTATTTTTATTTACCCGATCGGCTCGTCTGGATTAGCTAGAACCGAAGTTTAAGGTTTGAGGGTATTTTGGTAATTGTATAGGAGTTACTCTAGACTCTAAAAGAGATTGAGAGAGTAGAGAGTTTTTCTTTTTCATGGACGCATGCAATCTTGTTGAACCACATAATATTCATATGAGATGGCTTGATGGTTTTGGTTGTGTGTTTGACCTACGAAAGCTTATATAAACAAGAAGAAACATATGAAGCATGTCCATCAGCATTAAAAGAGCATATACAGTCCCATATATATATATATATATATATATATATATATATATGAGGGTTGCTCCCCTACACTGCCGCCCTCCTTAATATCAGCTGCATGCATGTGAGAGGAGCAGTGTAGGGCATGTGAAGGCATGGTTCACATACCTGCAGCTGATATTAGGAAGGGTTGCAGTGTAGGGGAGCAGCCTTCTATATATATAGACACACACACAATACATGAGTGTTTAAGTTTATATCGTAAAAAATAAGTGTTTTATATACAATCCTAAAAACCAACAAGTCCACTACAACGACCTATAAGAAACTCTTTTTTAAGTAAGGGATTTTTTCTGAACAGTAATCAAAAGTCATCGATTCCTCCCCCTTGTCACCAAAGTGAGCTATTTTACCCCGACATTCTCCGTACAATCCGTACCCAAAGGCATTTTTATTTGCGATATCACAACAAATATTGCGATATCACAATTTATGTTATGATACCGTAAGTTATTAAGTTGCGATATCGCAATTTATGTTGTAATATTGCAAAAATCGTTACGTTAAAAGTCAACAAATGCATTTCTGTCTATAATTTCTTTCCGTTCCGTTGCTTTCATCTCTGAACTGGGTCATTTGCTTCCATTCTCTTCAAGTTAAGCTAGGATGCACTAGCATATATAGCAAGTGCTCTCTTGCATATATAGCAAGTGCTCTCTTGCCACATTCTCTGCAAGTCAACATCAGGCCATTGTCATGCACTGGCATATATAGCAAGTGCTCTCTTGCCACATTCTCTGCAAGTCAATATCAGGCCATTGTCAGATATACCAAGTGAATCTCCTTCCACATCTTTGTCTATGGTATTCATTCAATGTTTCCCACCTTGTATGTATCTCTCTCTTATTTATTGTATTATTTTTAACTTCTTTTGTATCTTTCGAAGATAGTTAGGATACAAGGAATTCCACTTGTAAAAACATTTAAAACATTTGGTATAAATATTAACAGTGATGAACATGTTAAAAAAAAAATAACGGTGATGAACATATTAATATATGCACTGGCATATATTAACAGTGATGAACATGTATATATAACCACTTGTAAAAACATTTAAAACATTTGGTATAAATATTAACAGTGATGAACATGTTAAAAAAAAAATAACGGTGATGAACATGTTAATATATGCACTGGCATATATTAACAGTGATGAACATGTATATATAAATATTAAAAGTGATGAACATTTTGTATAAACTTTTTTCTTCTTTTGGGAGTTTTTGATGAACATCCGGTTGTTCATAGATTAAAAAAAATCCCCTTGTTCTCATATTATGAATTACCAACAACAGGATTTGGCTTAGACGCCCAGTTGCTAAAAATAATGTGGGATGTCTTGTTCATCCAGTCCTATGGTCGGTCCCAGTACAAACTCAGAATGTCCACATATTTTTTTAACCTTTTCATGTTATTGTGGCTTTACAGACATCGTTTTGATCATTATCAATTTTGCTAATGACTTTTTTTTAATGTTATATATAAGTAAGCAAACAATTAAATGGTTTAGATTCTTCAATAGTTATCAATGAACGGTGATATTCATTAGATGAACGGTTAAGATCTTACAACTGTACCATGCTCTATTGTTCGACAAAAATTGGAATATTGATGGACTCGATTTTTTTCTTTCCTCTCCTCTCCCATCCGTCCCCAGGGTCGCTGAGAGGATTCAAATGGAGGGAGGAAAGGGAGAGAAAAATGGGCATCTATATTTTGTACGGGTATGCTAGATTTTCTATTCTACTTGGAATTTAGAAGTGGTGATCCGGAGATCCACCTTCGCAAGTAGAAAGGAAATCAACCTTTTTTTCTAACTTTCCATTGCACACATATTTAAGAAAAGAGACAATTTCTTTTGAATGCCGTGAGAGGCGATTTTGTTTGCCGTGAAAGGCGATTTTGTGCCGTAGGAAGCGGTTTGTGCCGTGAAAGGCGATTTTGTGCCATAAGAGGTGGTTTGTGCTGTGAAAGGCGATTTACAAATCTCATCAATGAAGAAAGACATGAAATGTGATTTTTTTGTCTCTTAAAGAAAATATAAAGTACAACAGAAAAGTAAGAAAGGGAATCTGACTTCTCAGGAGATTGCGGGGACTAGTTCAGATCGACGGTCGCAAGTCATGTATGGACTTCACCATCGTCCTTCAAATGAGAACGCTTGATGCTTTGATTCTTTGGTTTGGCTTGGACTTCAATTTTTTAGAGGATAAGGACCAAGGGAGGGTCCTATACCCAATAAAAGAAACGAAGAGACGGGCTGAAGAGCCACATCTTGGCCATGTTGAATAGGAGAAGAGAAACCTTTTTCTCAGGGGGGGGAGCAAGAGACTTCAATCACCTTTTAGTGTTTGCTGCAGCAGAGTTTCTTCAGAGTAGCAGAGCTTCTGGATCTTGAGTTCGAAATTTCGAGATTTCGTTGTTTTTTCTTCTTGGAGTCACCTCCTTTTATAGGCATTTGGTAGCCTTTAGGTGACTTTATGGGCTTTAATGCATTAAAACCACATAATGGAAGGAGTTATAAGTTTTGGTTTTTTTTATTTTGTAACTCCTTTTTCTTGGCTTCTGATTGCCCGGTGGAGATAATGGACATTTAATCGCCTTTAATCTCCATGATGAGAGGAGTTTCATAACTTTAATGTCATGATGACTTGGATTTGTAACTCTCATTTTCTTGCCTCTGATTGGGCCGTCCAAAATAATGAGTTCATGACTGCATTTAGTTGGGTCAATTAACATCATTAAGTGGTCGCCGAGGAATTGAAGAGTCCCGGGCCGTGCCGCGTCTTTTGGAATTCTTCTTGCGATGATCGACGATGGATCTTCATGTTGATCGATGTTGGATGATCACGCAACTTTAGACTTTGGTTGATTCCAGCAGGCCGGTGATATCTGTTTTGTTGATTTCTCGATCGGTCGGACAGATTGTGCACTTTCTTGGTCGGCTGGTTGGTGATTTTGGAGCGATCGATGACGATTTCATGCTCTTGACGGTGGATCCGAGATGTCGACGAAGATCGGTCGATTTCGAGCGTCGAAAATCAGATTTTCAGGAAATCACTGAAAGTCCTTAGATCCTAACCCTAGAGGGGGGCGTGAATAGGGTGTGCTACAACTATGACCAATTTAGACAAATTTTAAATTCTTAACATAAACTAGTCACATGTGATTATTTAATCAAACAAAATGCGGAAGCTAATATAAATAATCACCACAACACAAAGGTTTATAGTGGTTCAGCCTCAATGCCTACGTCCACTACCGGCTTGTGATCCAATCACCCCACCGGATTTCCACTATTTATGCTTTTCAATAGGCTGAGCAATAACCCTTACAATGTTATTTTTACTAGGCTCAACAACAACCTTTACAAGATGCTTTTCAAGGCTAAGCAATAACCTTTATACAATGCTTTTCTTAGGCTAAGCAATAACCTTAATAAATAAAGATTTCTCTAAGAAGGTGTCTTCACAAAATATCACTCTAAGAGATACAATTTAAGCACAATGTATTTGCCTCTAAAATAGGCGAATATGAAAGTGAATAACAAATTACAAACATACACTAAAACAAGCTAAAGTGTGTGCACAAGTGTATGAATGCTTTACTTCAATCAATTTATACAATGAAGCTCCTAAATGAATGCTTGATGCATTTTAAAATCAAAGCTTAGAAAATGATGATTGAAGATAAAACAAATCACATAAAAGAATCAAACACCTTTGAAGAAATGAAATAAACAAGTTGTATGAATATTAAAATCTAAGAATGTATGTGATTTAGTTAAGAGAGTTTGCAAACCAATCTAATTTACCAAAGATGATTTTGAGTTTGCTAAACATCTCTTCACAAACTAGAAATCATGCATAAAAGAAAAT
The DNA here is from genome assembly GCA_038049695.1 of Cinnamomum chago. Lineage (NCBI taxonomy): Eukaryota > Viridiplantae > Streptophyta > Magnoliopsida > Laurales > Lauraceae > Cinnamomum > Cinnamomum chago. The sequence continues at coordinate 37,330,248 of CP142457.1, forward strand.
ACAAAGAATTAATCATGCATAGATTCTAATTTTAATGGAAATTAAAATGACAAGTAAGATGTACCTTTTTAAAACTCAACCATTTGATTTCCAAAAAGCCCTCTAGCCTTTCCAACTTCTTCCCCTTTCTTTGGCTCCAAAATGGTCTCAAAAGTTCATGTGTCAAGCCTCCAAAAAGGTTGGAAATGAATGAACTTTATACCAAAAAACAGTCCAACGGCTAGTCCCAGGTCGACCTGGTGCAGGGGCCGGGTCGACCTGGTACACACAACGGTCATATTTCTGACCGTTGGTGTTCCAGGACCCAGTCGACCTGCAGTGTGCCAGGTCGACCCGGGTCCCTGGCCAAGTCGACCTGCCACACTGCAGGTTGACCCCTAGGACCAAAAATCCTATTTCTTCCACATTTGAAGGTTTTTCTTGGAGAGGAATTTTTGGGCCAATAAACAAGCTTGGAAACATGTTTTAAATCAAACCAAGATGTTTAAAAACATGAAACACAAAAAGCCTAAAAATGATTCGACATTTTAAAACCAAAGGCTTGCTTGATTTCTAAAACTCTTTTAAAAAACAAATGCATCCAAGATTAAAAACAAAACATGCATAAATCAAAACTTTTACAATTCTTAAAAACAATGCATGTATAAAATAAGATTTCAAGTTTATCTAAATCAATGCAAGTGTGTAAATCAAATGATGCTAGAATGAAAATGCATCCATCAAATTGCAATCTACAAAATCCCTAACAATCACAGGGGCAGGAACTCTCGAAATATGAAAAAGGATGGAAAACGGGCCTTCCGGTGGAAATCCGGTGACCATTGGGGGATTTTCCCCTTTGGTCGCCATTTCGTCGGCCGTTTTCCGAGTTTTTTGTTTCTTTTTTTCTCCAGGATTTTTCTTGACATTTTTCCTCACTTTTTGGCTTGATTCTCCTGAAGAAGACCCGACCAGAAGTCGTTCAAAACCTGGGCACAAAGTTTCCCATTTTTTGGAAAAAGCCGAAGACTTTGCCGCGCAGAGTTGCCGATTTTTGTCAAGAGTTGAAACTAGGTCAAATGATGTCGGAATGACCTGAAATTTGAGGTGAAGCCTCCTGAGCAGTAGATAGGACCAACCATGGGCTTTTGTTTGAGTTTTGAAGCCGTTTGGGGTTCCGTCGCTGCTAGGCTTGATTTCACCGCGAGGAAGATGTCGCGCTTTGATGTGTGGTCAACAGATGTCCGATTGACCTGAAATTTGACAAGGAGCCTATTGGGGTCATTTTGAGATGATCCATTAGCTCTGATTTGAATGTCATGGTCCCGGGGTGCTCCACCGCCGGTAGCCTTGATTTTCTTTCGGAGCGTCAAAGTCGGGTCAAACGTTGTCAGAATGAACTGAAATTTGACGTGCAGCCTTTTGGAGGTATTTTGAGATCATCCGTAGGCTCTGATCGAAGTTTTGACGTCTTCGATGCCGTCGCCGCCAAGAGCGCCTGTTCAGCTGCCGGAGGAGTGAAGTTAGGTCAAATGATGTCGGAATGACCCAAAACTTCATGTGAACTCCTCTTTTGGCTATCTTGAAGGATCTATCAGTTTTTGTTTGATTTTGACAAGATCTGATGCTTGAAGCAACTTTGCCTGTTTATAGTAGGAAGCGACTTCATGTAGCTTCTTGATGTTGAAGAGGCAAAGTGACATTTTTGGTGTCAACAAATGCCAAGGGGTCTTTCCTTGTGTTGACTTTGGCTACAATGTGATATACACATATATGCATTACATGATTTTGTATGGCTGATTATTTTATTGGACCTTGATCAACACAGATATGCATGGATGATTTCAGTTGGTTGATCTGCACTTGGATTGGATTGCTTATTGAGAGAGGGAGGACATTAAAATATCCATGATCAATCCCAACCTAGAGTCCTAAATGTTCCAATAGGACACTAATATGACTATTATTAATCAATGGACTCAAACAAAACCATGCATGTGTACTCTTAAGACCATTAAAAAGGTCACCCTCATCAACGGGGTTTATTTTTAGCCCACACTAAACCAAACCAAGACCCTCATATTTCATCCTACCCACGATCGACACACATCAAAACCTAGGACTTTGTCCCCTATATATTTTCACTATTACCAAAAACCCAATACTATAAAAGTTTCCTACCATTCAATATGTGTCCTTTTCCCCTATTGAGCTCCAACACCAACAATCTAAGGGGTGAGACAATTGGAACATGAAAGTGGGCCCCAAATGAGCGTACAATCCACCCAAGGATAGCATTCATGCCATGAGGCGAAAGAAGATCATAAATTCATAAATCAATCCTCTGCAATTTGCAACTTACAACTTGTAATGAACTCAAAAAATAGAAACCTAAAAAAACTTAATCACGAAAAAACTAAATAAATATAAGGTAAAAAAGAATAGATCATAAATAAAAAACTTCGACTTACAAATTAAAGTTGAAGTTGGAGTTGAGAGATCATTAACGGGGCCACATCATTATGGCAATACAAAAGAGGTCATTATATATAATCCATTAGGAAATAGAATTGGCATAGGTGAAAACCTGTATCATACTATAAATCCTGTTATAAATCGTGGATCCGATGGTGAAAACCTAGCATTTTGATTCTTTCCCTTGATGTGATGAGGGTAAGTCTCCTTTGGGTATTAAATCCCATTTTGAAGTGTGTCCCGAGATTAAAACTCTTCAGGCAAATGAATGCAATTTCTTTAAAAGAGGGGCGTTCCTTGCAAAAGGGAGGATGATGAAGACAAGGGCGTATTATGAGGGGGTGTTTACTTTAGATAAGTTTTTTAATCAACGAGATAATGTAGAAAATATTAACGTTGATCCAACTGTTGACGTGGCTTCTGGAGGATTGAGAATGAGGTATTTTCTTGCAACTTTTATTCAACTTTAAATAAGAATAATGAGTAGGGGAAGTGCAAGTAGCTTACCATAACAAATGAGATGTTTTTTTAAGATGGGTCACACCACAGCAGATGCTCGATCAAAACAAAGGAAATAGAAGACCAGAACTCGCTAAAAGAGAGAGGGAATAAGGATTATCAAGTTCACCAGGGGCAACTGCAACAACACCAAGCTCGGGAACGCCCAGATTGCGAAACAATAGTGGCCAAAATCCCTAGTAGATGGAGACGATGATGCTTTGTCGACGTCGAATAAATGTTGGGTGTCTTGTGTATTTGTAAATAGGTTGGCGAGGGAGGAGGATGGTGAAAACGGCTGGGGGAGAGTTTTACCGCAAGTGAAAATGATGAATAGTCGAAACAGGGAGGGATAAATGATGAAAATGATGTCTCAAGTTGCACTATCGTAATATAAATTGCAATATCACAACATAAATTGTTGTATCGCAACTTAATAACTTGCGGTATCGCAACATAAATTGTGATATCACAACATTTGTTGTGATATCGCAAATAATAAAATGCATTTTGGCCAACAAAGGGATACGGACTATATGAGAACGTCTAGGTAAAATAGCTCACTTTGGTGACAAGGGGGAGAAATCGATGAATTTGGGTTACCGTACAGAAAAAATCCCTTTAAGTAATCACCAACAAAGGCCAATAGATCCATCCAACCAAAAATCATCCCCCTATGACATAGTTCACATAGCCAAATGTCTAAACAATATTATCAGGAGTCCATTCACTCAACCCCTGATGAGTTTCCTTACTCTCTTGGGTAGGGGTAAGGGTGTCGTCACCTGTAACACCAAATGTTATATCATCAGATAATTGAGCAAGTAAGCAAGTATAACAAACTTAACATTCGATACATCAAATATGAATAAAGATAAGTAATCATGAGATGGCAAATAAAGTCTATAACTAAGTATTATCAGCATGTATAAATGTATGAAACATATAAGAATTAGATAAAGACATGTCTAACTGTAAATCCTAGCAAAATGACAATCTATATAAGTTATATTTTTCCAGAATGGTTGTACATAATTCGTGACAAGAGCACGCAAATATAATTTTAAATAGAGCACGGGTACCTAGGGCTTGACAAGGAAATTTAATTTACAGCAAGACCACTTATAGATAACATGGTAGTACCTGGAGGACATAGTTACTCCCACGCAGGGACTATGTTACAGTTGGCTAAATAGATATACAATCAATGCCTAGCCACGTCCAACTATATTAGGACCGAAGCTAAGTGGTGCTGACTCATAAATCACGTACAAGGTAATACTGAATATGTATTTCTAATGATAGCAATCATAAATAGAATTAACTTAACATATCGTGTACTTGGTGATTAGTCTTTCAATCTTATAATCAATCTAATAGACCATGCAAAGAAATGAGATATATATATATATATAACAGATAAACACAACATAGGGATGCATGTAATAGTCATGCGAATACATGTATAGGTGTAGTCAATGCATGATCAATGACAATTAAGGAAAACACCACAAATATCATTTCTAGGGTATGGATTGCCTAAAAGCATCACAAATCAATATTGTGTAACTTTAGGATTTCCATTATTGGCGTTATTGAGGTTAATTTAGCAAAGAGGACTCTAAAATAACACATCTTTGATTTAGCGTTGCTATACCTTAAAATTTTAAGGTAATTTGCAAGTGAAGTACATCGCCTCAAAACACCACCTACTTGGTCCCTGAGTTAATTGAGGTTGGTTAAGTGTCATAGGATACCAATCCAAGCTAAAGATCTAGGTTAAAGTCTTTTTTGAAATTCAAATATTCTACGGTTAGCCCTAAGATGCCCTACAGCAAGCAGTATGGTCACGTAGTGTAAAAACCTTAAAAATACACTTTTTGGAATTTCTAATTGATCTATATCCATGGTTAGCTTAGTTTGGAATTACAGTTAACTGTGAGTGTCTTACAGCTAGCAGTAAGCTTCAAAACTTCTAAATCCAAAATTGTTTCACATTTGTTTTCCATTCATTCACACACTTTTGAAGCACATTTTAACATTGTAAAAGTCTTATTTCCAACCTTCAGAGTTTTATTCCTAACTCGCTAAATAACTCAATTATTGATACATGCACATAAATTTATATGTATGTATATATGTATATGTATGCATGTACATACATATACATATACGCATATATATATATATATGGAGTTGCTGTTGTGAGAGTTACTCTCACGGTACTATGAGAGTAAGGGGTATGGGCCCTCGCATTTAAGCTATTGACATTGGATATGGATGTGAGGGCCCCCACCCTTACTCTCATAGTATCGTGAGAGTAACTCTCATATGAGTAGCTCTCATTATATATATTAGAGTAATTGGGAGGGAGGCCATAGAGAGTGCTATGTTAGCAACAAAAGAGTTCTCCTTTCAAAAAAACAGGCACAAAAAATATATGTTACTTTTACATGCCATGTCACTTTTCTAATCTTCCTCTCCTAAAATCTCTTTCATTTAAAGTGTCACCTCCCCTAAAATATCTCTCAAACAACGGCTAAGAACATCTCCAATAGAGAAGCCAAATCCAAGGTGGGCATGCCACATGGGACTTTTTGCATGAATTTTCACTCCAATAGCTATGCAGAAAATGAGATGGCATTTGGCATATGTGAGTGAGATGCCAAATTTGGCATGTGAAAAAGTGGGATGCCAAATCATATTTTATATTATTTTATTCCAAATGGACTATTGTTGTGACATTTTGGTATTATATATATATTATTATTTATTATTATTATATAATTGATTGTATTTTAATTAAATAAGTGATTAGTCTAAGTGGGGACCACGCTAGACTTAGGTTGGTGAGTTAGGCTTGTTGGATAGGTGTCTTACCCATAGTTAACCCGTGCCCAATTTAGTGGAGCAGTTCTTCTCAAACCAAAACTCTAATCCTTCTCTAATCTAAACTACTATATATTTTAAAACCCAAACTCTATTCTTTAGAATTTAAGTTAGACTACAACTCTTATTCTTATTTTCTATTTATACACATCCACACTCTTTTATTTTCACACACAACTCTCTCTCTCTCTTCCAAACTTTTTTCTGGATTAGCACATTTGGGCTTTGGCAGTAGGAATTCTAAACTGTCTCCCTCAACTGCAGATGTCAGGCAAGTACCTAACCATAATTTATAAATTTAATGCTTGTGTTTCTCTTTGATTCATATGTGGATGCATGTAGAAACCCCTTTTTATGCCCTCGATGTTTGGTTTTCTCTTTTAGTGATGAGACCTTACACATATTTGGCCACCATCTGATGATTCTAATATTAGGGCCTGAGTCTCCTTGGGTTACATTCTTTTATTAATTTTGATGTGGGACCCAGGGGATGATTTGATCATAGATCAGGTCCGGTCCTTTGGCCGTACTTGGCTAGCGACATTGTAGGAGTGTTTAATTTGTGGGCAGTGGGACCCACTACCAATGCACCTTGACGTGTCAGGCATGATGCCCATTGTTCCGGAGACCGGGTTCTGTGTTGGGTGAGTAAGGGCGGTTTTGGACCTGAATATATTGGGAGAAAGGAGTCTCCACATGTACAGTACCTATTTTGAACTTGAGTAGGTATTGGAAAATAAATAAATAGAAGGAGACTTCATGTAAGAATGGTTTGACCTGTACCTATATTGGAAACAAAACATAAGAGAGGAAAGAGGGGGGGCTTCATGTCAGGGACGGTTTTGACATGTATTTCGAATAAAGAATGGGAGTGGTGTTGACTTAGGGTTGTTTTGGGAAGAGTCCCCATGTGACATGACTTTAGTATCTGTGAAAGTTTTCCCATATACCCATAAGTTTTTAGAAATTTGGAAAAAAGGCCCTATAGCTTTTAATGAATTCAAATTAGACCTTGGACCCATTTTACAAAAAATTGAATTTGGAAAAATGTTATAAATGGAATCCTTGGGTTTTCTAAAATTATAAACTAAATTTTTTTATTTCCTATTATTAAATTTTAAATCATATCTATGGTTTTTAATATGTTAAAATTATATTTTTATACATTATTAATTGGATCGTTGGACCGAGTAAATACCGTCCGGGCACGCGGTATCTTACTAACGTGAGATTTAGTATGACTTCGGGGAAATCCTAATGGATTCGGGCTCAACCCATCTCTATTGGAAAACCCTTAATTGGGTATATGCACCATTGATTGATAAGAGATACGTTGATCTTTTATCTATTAGAGATTCCTGTGGTTGTAGGGTATGAGACCTTATGTTTGACCTTAGGATTGACTTGTGATTATTCCTTGACCTTTGGATTTGCATTCATGATTGAGTTTGATATTCGTCTATTAGTTGCATACCCTATGTTGATTGGATATGGACCGTGATGTGGCGTGGCAATCAATTGAGATATTATAGAGGTTTATTCGAATGATTTATTTGGTATTCGATTATGAATTATTGTGCTGCCAGCCCTTCACTTTGACTTAGGTTTCTGTGTCAGAGATTTATATATCATTAGGTCTATTCTACTATGATATGTATATATATATATGTATATTGATTTGGTCACATTCGAACGACTGCAGTTGTATGTGGACGGCTGATCACCGATGTGTACGGACACTCTAATATCCGAATTTCGAACCGGTTTATCCCGCCTACGATTTCGATTACGAACCGGTTTATGACCGTCGGCCTTCGAACGGGTTTTCCCGCTTTGTAGTTAGGGCTGACCACCCAAAGCAGTAGCAGTGCTTCTGTGTGATTATTGTATTACTCTATTGTGAGAATGGATTTAGGTTATACGTTCTTTTCATCATTGTTCCATTGTTAATCTCTTATGATCATTACCTGTCTTTACTCTCATTGATCTTGTGTTTTATTTATGAATTATGTTTTCGTACTTGCTGTTTACTTTGTTTATTGGTGCATAGGTACCGACCCCTACCCTAATGTGGAGACGGATGATGGTCAAACGTTTCGAGCGTTTGAACCAGTTGACAAACCTGAGTGGAGAGCCGGAGATGGGTACAGAGCCGTCTGAGCCTGCTTAGGAGAGAACGCCATCCTAGAACTTCTTTAGATGAATTTTTTTTAATGATAAACTTTTCCGTAGTAATTGTTTAATTTATTCTGCAACTTTAATTATTATTTATTCATCTGATGATGGTGTTGGATCTTAATTATGAACCTTGAATACCAATTGAATAACGCTTCCGTTGAATTTAATGAAATTTATTTTGACTCACCATGGTTTGCAATATGTGGGTCCACTTTTGGAAGCTTGTGTTGTATTAAATACAGGAACATGAATATTTATTCTTATTTTTCACGTTATCCCATGGTTGTATTTTTTGGGACATGATAATTGTGGATGAGTTGGGTTTAATATATAAAAAAGGTAAAATAAAAATAATAATAAAATATTAGATTTGGCATAAGGGGTGGAGTTGCCTCCAATAGAGATGTCAAATTACAGAGGGTCGTCAATTTGCCACATTAGCCACCAAAATAAATTTGGCATCTCCAGTTTGGCATCTCTATTGGAGATGCTCTAAAATCTCTTATAAAAATAACCACTCTCTCATATCAATTCTCTACAAATCTGAAAAAACAAATAGGTGATACCATATGCCTTGAGGGCCATCCATTGGTGGGCCCACGTATAAAAATCACATGCTACCATAAGTGGCCGTAAAATGTAATTAAAGTTTAATCTTGCAAATATAACAAAAAGGACGCTTCTAAGGAGGCCCGCTATTCAGATCTTATGACCCAAAAATATTAACATCTTTCATTTCTATGTTGCCCCACACAAACTTTATGGAACTCAATAAATCTGACCCATATACCATCTAAGTGGGACCTATCAAATAAATATTTTACTAAGCTATTTAGGATTTGATAAAGTCAAGATCATGGTCATCTTAAGTTGTTAACATTATCTATGAGACTCAATTGATGAAGGATCAACATATATCTATCATGGGAAATTATTCATGCGCATCTTCCCTCACCATATTATGGTGAGAGACAACATAGTAGGGCTGACTTTATGAAACATTCGAACCATCTACACACATGGGACCCCCTGAATTACATTAGATCCATTGAATTTTCACATATCCAAATGGACTGGACCATTGGATTGAGGGTAAGAAACTCTTTTAAATATAAAGTTGTTAAATTTGTGAGCCACAGATGAAGGGATTAGAGGCATGGAATTGACTCAAACCTGATATATGCATTAATATCATGCATTCTCTTTTATCTCTCTATGTATGGAGTTTGGACCATTGATTTTGATAACACCATAAAATTTGTCGGTGCCATTCATAATGCAATTTGGAATCTACATATCATATTTTTATTCGTGTGTTTCCTTGAAAGCTTGGCCCACCCATCATGTGTCTTAGAGAAACTCTTCTTTGGAACTCACGAGAATGCTCCCTCCACCTCAAAATTTACCTAAAATCTTATATTTAAATCATTGTGCCCATCTTTAATTTTCCTATTTCAAGATTACAAATAATTATATAATTTAAAAGACATGATAACAACTAACTTCTAGCATATTTCTTTTCTTATTTCTAAAAGTCACACGGGAGATAAAAATGGGTGGAAGTTTATAATTCTGAATTTGGTTTATAGTTTTTGTCAGTTTGTTTTAAAATTTTCTTTTTATGCATAGAATAAATATCAATGATGATAGATAATAGATTTGTTTCCCTTAAAGAATTTAATTTATTTCTCCTTTTTTTTATATTTTTTCCTCTTAAAATATTTTAAAAAATACTTAAGTCTTAATAATATATTTTTCTTTTTGGGCCTGGACTTAGCATGGGCCTTTGGTACTAGTGTGTGTGTGTATATATATATATATATGAGAACTACACTCCTACACTGCAGTTGACAGTAATATAAGCTAGGTGCGTGTGACGGAACGGATCGTGTGTGTGCGAGAGAAATTGCAATCAAGTGAGTTGAGTTTTCAAATGGGCCCGCTCACTTTTATTTCCCCCCTTCTTACCTTAGACCTAATCGAGCTCTCCCCTCTGTCTCTCGCCTCTCTCTCTCTCTCTCAGCGACGACGACGATCTGTGACTGTCTCTCGCCTCTCTCTTTCTCTCAGCAACGACGACGAGATTCTCTATCTCTCCTCGGTCTTTAGCCTCTCTCTCTCTCTCTCTCTCAGCGACGACGGTCTTCTCTCTGTCTCTCGCCTCTCTCTCTCTCTCTCTCAGCGACGAAGCTCTCTCTCTCGCCGATGAGCTCAGCTGAGGATACCATTAAGCTGAATCGTGCGAGTTCTACATGTGGGCAAAATTCAGAGCCTGCGTTTTTTTTTTTTTCCATTTTCCACCTTCTAAGACCTAATCAACACCTCTCTCTCTCTCTCCCTCCTTTCGCTTCAGCGAACGGAGCCCTCCCTTCGCTTCAGCGAACGGAGCCCTCCCTCTTCAGCGAAGTGAAGAAGCTTCCTCTTAGTCTCAGCCTAATTCTCTTCAGCAGACTGAAATCTGAGTCTTCCCCTGAGTCTTCAATCCATTTCGCTCCCGGATGTTTCTCCCTCTCTCGTTTCTCTCTCCTGGGCGTCGCTAGACTCTCCCACTCTCGTCTCTCAGCTGGGAGCCATCGCTGCAACTCTCCCAAAGCTCGATTGCCTCTCTTGTCGCTCCCTATCTCGTTCGTCTCCTCTCGATGCGACTCTCATCCCCTCTCGTCTTTCTCTCTCTAGCGTCATCTACTCTCGCTGCAACTTGCCTCTCTCCCTCTCATGCGACGGTTGATGGGATTTCAGCTATAATCACAAAGTCCCGAAATCCTTGATCCCTAAAGCCCTAAATCGTAGCACCCTAAATCCAGGATCTCAAAATCACTATCCAGATTCCATATGGATACAAATTGTGTGATTGGCATGCCCCACCTATAGATGACCATGGAATTATAGTGGAATTACAGTGGGTCTGTGGCAAGTCGAGATGAATAGACGTTTTATGGTTGTAATGAAGCTGTAACATGTTCTGAGATATGGAATGAAATTTTTGATCTATAGAGATGGGTGGTTTGTGTTTGTAGAAAGTGGTGATATATGCATTTTTATGTTGTTAAGAGTGTTTCTACAGGTATTTTATACTCTGCATTTTAAAGTTGGGACCTCATGTGTTCTGATCTTTACAGGTGTTTACAGGGCGTACATAATTGAGCCAGATGTTTGTTAACATGGAGGTGTTTGGACAGGTTTTGGAATATATAAATTAAAGTTTTCAAAAATTTTAAGTGTATAGATTTTTCAGATTTTGTACAAGTGTCTACTATATGAGTTTTGCTGGAATGTAGCTGACTTTGTAACAGGGTAACGAATTGGTTAGATCAATTTATATATCTGTGGAAATCATGTGAAACGATCAAGTGGCAACATAGATATCCTTGAGATCGGTAATTAACCTATCCTTGAGAACGAAATCCAAGTTGACGAGTACCATATTATATAGGGGCCCAATGTCCACACTAGAAATACATTTTCAAAAACTTCAAAAATGAATAATGGTAAAATTTGACAAATTTGCTCTATTTCAATGGTTGAAACAAAAGATAACCATGCTTCTGTAATGATGAACAAGGCATTGCCATAGCATATGGCATCCCAAAGTCCCAAGATCCGAACACAAAAAAGGTCAATTCAGAAAGGGTTGAAACATAGTTTCATGTCTCTAATACATATTAAGGTTCAAAACAAAACAAAACAAAAAAATCAATCACTATATGCCCCTTTGGAGTTCAATTTAAAGGCAACTAGGCAACTCCAAGCAATCTATGCAACACATGCATTCCATTTCAACAAATCCATTGTACAAAACAGCCATTCTATTTTGACACCAATATGAGCATATAATATGACAAAGCAACCCTTTTCTATTCCATTGTGCAAAACAACTATGCACAAAATACAATTTTCAAATCCATTACAACACTCAAAACCATCTATTTCTACAAATACAAACCACGCATTTCTATAAATAGAAATAAACTCTTGGCAAGCCCATCAGAAGAAAGCAGGTTGCCAAGAGATGCCATAACACTTGTGACCCCAGCTGCACCAAACCAACCATGCCCTTCCCACCTCGATTCGGAAGGCCACCTTGGCTACTATGTTCAAGACCATTTCTCACTTTTGTATCACTGATGCCCAAAATTGAACTCATAGTTGGATTTGCTTATTCAACATTGTTTCCCAATTGCATTGAAGATGCCAAAGGCATGTTATTCTGCTTTGGGAAGAGTTGTTGTTGTTGCTGATACAGAGACCTGACCCCATTTACATTCATCACTGGATTAGGGGACTGCTGCTGATGCAGAGACCTGACCCCATTTACATTTATCACTGGATTAGGGGACTGCTGAGTAATCTGATTGTTATTTTTTTAAAATTCGATTCATTCTGACTCCATTCGAATGACTTGCGTAAGGGAAGCCAAGATTGATTACTGCTAAGTTTCTGCTGCTGTCCAGAGTTGACTGAAATGAAAACTAACTCAGTTCCCTGTATTTCAAGAACATCTGACTGTAATTCCACCAAAGGGAGAGGGAGAGAGTTGGGCAGCGAGACCCTCGACGGGAGAAGGAGAGAGTTAGGCAGCGAGAGAGAAAGAGATGTGCGCAGCAGCAGCAGGGCAGCGAGGGAGAGAGATCAGGTGAGAGAGATGAGTGGAGCAGGGCAGCGAGGGAGAGAGGTCAAGCGAGAGAGAGGAGAGCAGCCGGGCAGCGAGGGAGAGAGATCAGGCGAGAGAGATGAGTGGAGCAGGGCAGCGAGGGAGAGAGGTCAGGCGAGAGAGAGGAGAGCAGCCGGGCAGCGAGGGAGAGAGATCGGGCGAGAGAGAGGAGAGCAGCAGCGAGGGAGAGTCCGGCGATGGAGAGAGCTTCGTTAGGAGAGACCGGCGAGACATAGAGAGAGCTTCGTCGCTGAGAGAGAGGAGAGAGACAGAGAGAAGACCATCGTCGTTGTGTGTGTGAGAGAGAGAGAGAGAAGAGAGAGAGGCTAGAGACAGAGGAGAGACATAAAATCTCGTAGGCGTCGCTGAGAAAGAGAGAGAGAGAGAGAGGCGAGAGACAGTCACAGATCGTCGTCGTTGCTGAGAGAGAGAGAGGCGAGAGACAGAGGGGAGAGCTCGATTAGGTCTAAGGTAAGAAGGGGGAAAATGAAAAATGAGTGGGCCCATTTGAAAACTCAACTCACCTGGTTGCTTGCAATTTCTCTCGCCCACACACGATCCGTTCCGTCACACGCACCCAGCTTATATTACTATCAACTGCAATGTAGGAGGGCAGTTCTTTCTCTCTCTCTATATATATACACGCACACATATATGCCTAATTCACCAATTCAGCTGAAAATTCAAGCAATCTAAGATGATATGTAATGAGATCCAATGGAAATAACATACATGAAATGAAAATTATACAAGTTACTTGTCTTAGAATGAGTTCTAGCTAACCTCTATCAAAATCCAGTAAAATTCCAACTGCAAAAGCTTTTACAAATAAGAGAATAAAGAAGATGGGGATAGAAGTTAAGAAGATGATGAAGGAAATGATGAAATGGTGAACTTGATGATGAAAACCTGGCTACCAGCTTTAGGAAGTAAGAAAAGGAAGGGAAGAAAGAGAGAGAGAGAGAGAGTGAAGGAGAGAAATGAAAAATATGCAAAATTCTCTGGAGTTTTAAAGAAATTAATAAAATTAGCAAAATTTCATAATAGTCCTAAGATTTATAAAATGTATGTTTTTTGGTCAATTGAGTTTCTGTGCTAATAAACTCAAAGAACAAAAGTTGCTCAGAATAACATCATCTATCCAACTACCCAAAAACATAAAAATATAATGTCATATCCAGACTTGAATCACCCTGGCCTAGGGTAATCCCCGAGGTCTGACGCATACTCCCGTGATATTATGCCTGTCTCTAGTCAAGTCCAACATCACGAAGGAGAAAATTTCCTCTTTGCCGATTGTGGGACTAGCTCACTTACACCTGTCAATACACTTGATAGCGGAAGCATTTCAATAATACACAATTAAGTACCATTTCATGAACTATTTTGTTTCATGTTTATACAGAAGTTATTTACATATTGGAACCAAAGTGGGGATTATAAAAATCACCTCACAAACCTATACAAAATATAATCCAAAGTATCTATTTAGTGTGACACACACAAAAGAAGTCAATCATACTTCTAATCTAGCTCTCAACAGTCTCCCTGTCGCTCTCCGGAGGTCCAGACTACATAGCCCCATTACCAGGCCACTCTTCTAGTCCTGGAGGAACCTCTTTGGTCTCCTCCTCTCTCTCTTGGGCCTCCTCAAGCTCAGGAGTTGCACATTCGTCTGCGACACCAAAGATAGTATCTTAAATACAACTATTTAGCAAGTATAAGCATTAGCATTGTAATACACGTTATATCAAATTCAAATTTAAAGTCAATTGATCAAAGATGCCAAGGTTAAGTAAAACTAGGAAATTGTTACAATTCAAATAATTTATGCTTATGAATCAAATGGGGAATCAACATACCAATCTGGCTACTACATTGAGCTCATCCTCTCAATAGAGAGCAAATCTAGTTGGGTGTCACCAGCGTCCCGGGCAAAGGCTGACTGGCTACCTGAGTTTGGAGTTATGGTTCTCTAGAATGATTCACTGCAATAGTCTCAAATAATAAACCAAGTGTAACCCCGTCGAGTATCACAGGGTCGAAATTAAGTAGTGTCGACTCAATCGAATCAAATAATAATAGAATGTATGAATAAATTTCCGTAATATATAAAATCTCATAATCTCAAATCAAATCTTATAAAATCAAATAACAAATGTTCACATTCATATTATTCCAAGGGATCAACTCCAATTTATTAATCGAATTAGAATACACCAATATATAATGCATTGATAAACCAACTTGAAGTCAAGGATAATATTCTACTCAATATGAAATGCAATGAATTTAAGGAATCAAGATAATTACTAACCAACTCTAATCTATTTATTCATAGTCTCTCATCGTCCATTACAAGGTAGTTTTAGAAGGTCAATGTATTACTATCATGTATTTGGTGCCACTAATTATAAGAAAATACATTGAATTCCTAAACCAATCCCCCATGGCATAGTTTTAGACTAATAAGTGTTATTGGCCTCAAATGAACATTTATAATGTTATAATTTCCCATTAGATAAATGAAGAGGTTAAAGGTTCCATTCTAAAGTCATAAAAGTCCATTTTGAATCTTAATCACCTATTGGTTTAGGGTGTGCACCAGAATTCTATTTAGAGAGGATTATGGAGGGTTAATATAGGTTAGGGCCGGGGAGGTAATACGCCCTTTAATTGGGTCAAAAGGACCCCAGCCATACATTCCAGGTCCGCTCAAGCGGACGCAAGTTCGCTCGAGCGGACGTCTTCCAGAGAGGTGGTCACTCGAGCAGACCCCTTGGTCGCTCGAGCGAGTGCCATCTAGAGAGGGGTTCGCTCGAGCGGACCCTTGTTCGCTGGAGCGCCCACTCTAGAATTCTGAAATTCTCACGTGTTCTTCTCCCATTACAATCTTCAGTGCATAAACCTACACAAGAGTGAAGTTCATAGCACTTCTACTCCATCTAAGAGTACCCATTCATCACATTCTCATAATTCCAACTCTCATTACTACCATTATAGCCATTACCCATTCAAATACATCAAAGACTACAAAATTAGGCTGAAAATCACCAATTCAGAATCTGAATAACGGAATCAATCTTAAGAAAACAACATGCATCTCATATTAAAGCTTATACTTGCCTCAATCAAAGCTTTTCCAACCCATTGCTCTATTTATAGCTCCAATGAACTAAAACCACCAAATAACAAACCCTATAACAAGAAATCCGAAAATGGAAGTTTGTAGTGAATCATTCATTGTCAACTAGGGGTGTAACAGTTCGGTTAACGAGTCAATTTGAGAAAACCATTAACCGAACCATAACTGCAATTTTCTGTCTTTTAAAACCGTAACCGTAACCGTATCCACAAAAACCGTGAAAACAAAAGTAACCGCGGTTAACCGTATTAAACGGTTCGGTTACGGTTAATAATCGTGGAATGCCTTCCTCACATAAGGGGATAAATGTGAATGATTGAAGGTAAAATGACACATAAGGAGCAACTGAATAAGGTAATAAATATTTCATTCAGCCCCCTTATTTTTTCTTTTATTTGTAAATGGTACGGTTAACCGCATATGGTTAACCGAACCGTATTATATGGTTCGATTTGGTTAATGACAGTGAATTATTACGGAAAACCGTAACCGAACTGAACCGTGCGGTTTTTGGATTTCATTAACCGTAACCGTAACCGAACTCTTAAATACGGTTATTAACCGCGATTCGGTTCGGTTAAACGGTTTTTCGGTTTTTTTTTTTTAACACCCCTATTGTCAACAAAGGTATGGAAGTGAAGAGGAAGTGATGAAGAGACCCAATCTTGCTTCCAATCCCACAAGCAACGAATTCCCAGAGAAGAAAGAAGAGAGAATGGAAAGGAAAACAGAAAGAAGAAATGCTCCTCTCTCAGCTAACAGAAATGGTTCAACTGAAAAAGAATTGGGCTGAGTTCTAAGGGAAAGAGGTGTCCATTTTACAAGGAAGTCCACTAATGAGTCAAATGGTGGTCCACTAATTCAACGGATGATCAAATGAAATAAAGTTCTATATCAAAATCGGCATATTCAATGAGATACACGCGATGATGCTAAGATGACGTGCATATGAGGTAAAATGAGAAAATCCTAATTTATGTAAAAGTCCTTGACTCTACCTAATCTAGCCAATTTGAGGTTAAACTATCTACTCAAGACTCAAGTTCTAACCCAAAGGCTAAAACAAGACTAATTACTCTTGAAATAGCTTAATTAGCTACTAAGTATACTTAATTAAATAAAATATAATTAATTAGTATTAAACACCATTAATTTGGGTTGGAGTGTGACATATAATATTTATAAATAACCCTTAACTTCTCTCAGAACTACAAAGAGGTACTTCTAGGTCCACAAATAAGTTTAAAGGCCACTAAATCTATCCAACACACAAGAATAATTAATTAGCTACTAAATAAAAGTATTTAGATAATGAATACATAATTAAAAGCCAGTATTTTACAAGTCTTTATAAGCATCCTCATGTCATTAATGCTTTGAATTGTATTAGAGTACACTAGGCACACACGCAAGTCAGGCTTGGCTCTGGTTACCGGGGGGTGCTTGGTTTAGAAATTGCTAACGCCTGCATCATAACTAAAGTGCCGCCGTGTGGAGACCTACGTGATCATTGCACGCATAGGGATGCAAATCCAGCTTGTTGTGTGCCGTGGGACCCACATATTCTAATATAAAATTAACAATTTTTTGCAAATCTTTTTAAAATATAAATTACTTTTTTTTTCCTTTAAAACGTTTTCAAACAAATGGTTTAAACCTCATTTATTCTTTTGCCTGTTATCATGAGTCATGCGTTATCGCCACGAAGTTAAGTTAGTGGGTAACGTGGCTCCTTTACATTATGGATACAAATCTTATTTTTATAAAAAATCATCCACTTCCTTTTGGTAATAACTAGCAACATCTCGTGCTATGCACGGACCAATCTAAACAGAATAGCATGGGGTGTTTAATATTCTGAGAAAAGTATTCATAATAAAAAAAATTCAAAAAATGTGATTAATTTCAATTTTAATTGAAATAGTGTTCTTCAATGTATTCATAATCAATTAATTTCAATTTTTAATCTCACAGGTATATTCATAATAAATTATTTTAATATTTAAATCAACTTATATTTTAATATTCATAATAAAAAATTGTGTTTGGTTCATAATCAAAATTGCGTATATGCATTACTTTTAGTCTGTGTTTTAGCCCACCACATCTATCTATTTGGGGTGGTTTTTTACCCAATCTCAACCCATTTGTTGTCGAAATCTGGTTGTAACCCAACCCAATTTCAGCAGTTGTTTGAGATAAAAATCTAGTCAAGTTTCAGTCATTGTTTGGGCAGATTTTAAGCTCATTCAGTTTTACAACTATTCAGCTTGTTTGGATATAAGTTCCCAGGTTGTTTGTTTGGGGGGATTTGATTTTATTTGGGTGTTTGGTTGTGATTATTTTAGGGTGCTTGGTTCGGAGGATTCGGTGAGGGCTTGATTTTCTAGCGTTGATACCGGGACCCAGGTAGGCCACCTAATGACCCATCTAATCCGTTGATCCGAAGGAGGACCCACCGGCGACCTAATAGGTGGTGGACCCATGCGAGGTGGGCCAAACCAGTGTCTGATCAGAGAGAGGGAGATGATGTGTTTTAGGAACAAAATCATTTTTGCAGCAGATTGTTGTGGGACCCACTGGTTGATCCGATCGTTGATCTAGTCTGACCACCATTCAATTCATAATTTCACATTCTCATTCACAGTGCTTGTGACCTCAACCCAGAACATGGAAAAACAGTTTGGAATAGATAAACTAAACACAAAAAAGTCCCAAACCCTTTCCATATCCCAAACAGTCTCCTTAGCAAAATCACGTTCTACAGAAACCATGGCTTCAGTTAGACATAAAGATGGAGGAAACAAATATTAAATACAGTGAACGTACTGAATATATTATAAAAGGACGAAAATCTTCTCTCCTGCGGAGCCCAAATAGATGATGTGCAGAGAGCTAACCCTTGAAGTGTAACAATGAAGAAAGCAATATCCTGCAAAATTATAGACGGATAACCAAACAAAGCAAGCAGTTAAGAAGTGGGAATTTGTTTTTTTAATTTTTTTTAAGTTTCTGTCATTGTTTGGGCAGATTTTAAGCTCATTCAGTTTTACAGCTGTTTAGCTTATTTGGATATGAAGACCAAAGTTATTTGTTTAGGGGGATTTGAATTTATTTGGGTGTTTGGTTCTGATTATTGCAGGGTGTTTGGTTGGGAGGGTTCAGTGAGGGCTTGATTTTCTTGCATTGATATCGGGACTCTGGTGTGCCACCCGATGACCCATTTGATCCGTGGATCCGAAGGAGGACCCACGAGCGACCCAGTAGGTGGTGGACTCGTGCGAGGTGGGCCCTGTTTGACCCACCATTCAGCATCTGATTAGAGAGAGGGAGATGACAAGTATTAGGAGCAAAATCAGTTTTGCAACAGATTGTTGTGGGACCCACTGGTTGATCCGGTCACCGATTTGGTCCGATCACAACTCAATTCATAATTTCACATTCTCGTTCACAATGCTTGTGACCTCAACCCAGAATATGGAAAAACAGTTTGGAATAGATAAACTGAACACAAAATAATCCTAACCCCTTTCCATATCCCAAACAGTCTCCTTAGCAAAATCACATTCTACAGAACCCATGGCTTCAGTTAGACAAAAAGATGGAGGAAACAAATATTAAATATAATGAGCGTACTGAATATATTATAGAAGGATGAAAATCTTCTCTCCTGCGGAGCCCAAATAGATGATGTGCAGAGAGCCAACCCTTAAAGTGTAGCAACGAAGAAAGCTATATCCTGCAAAATTATAGACCGAGAACTAAACAAAGCAAGCAATTAAGAAGTAGGAATTTATTTTTTTTAGGAGGTTATGGGTTTCCGTTATTGTAAAGAGAGGATAGTGGAGAGAGAGAGAGGGGAGTGGAGGGTGGAATGAGGTGTTGACACCTATATTCATGTGTTCTAAAAAATGAGGATTCTTAAAATGGAGGTCTGTAGTTAAACGAAGGGAATAAAACATTCCCTTAGAGATATAGATAACACGATATGGCAATAACATAATCCAGGCTATAACATCTTCCTGGCAATGGTCTTTTTTTTTTTTGTATCCACATTTCCCCACTTTATCTTCTATCTAAGTTGCGACTAGAGTCTAACATTTAGACTTGGAGTGCCACCATCTTGAATCTACTATTAAGGTCATTGTATCATGGGGGTGATTCTCTTGAGAACATTCGCGATAGGTTGCAACCCAAAGGATAAAGCTCATCGTAAAGAGAGTGTAATCAGAGGTACCTTGGTCAATTGCTGATGTCACTGTTGCTCTTCGAATTCCACCAACAAAAACATGGGTTTAGGATTCTCAAATCGGGCATCATTGTTCTTTTATTTTGTTTATTATTTGACAACAACCCCTATTTTTGTAGTGAGATTTCCAACAAATAACAACAATAATAATAATAATAATAGAAGCAATGACAACCACAATAATAACTATTATAAAACTTGCATGTAATTGCATAAAAACTAGCATAAAGCTCGTGCAATGCACGTGTCAAGTCTTAGGCAAATTGAATTATAAATTTATAATTAATATTCAAATTCAGTATAACAAATAAAAAATAAATTGGGTGATTAAATGATAAAAACATTAGTGTAATCATCAAAATATAAATTCATATTACAACATAGTTAATTAAAATAAAATTCTGGATATAGTATTTCAATAATTTGTGACTAAACATCTATAAATGTGGTTCTTCCAGCTTGAAGCACTTGTATATTTCGTTATATAAGTTTGATTTTTTTATTCTATTTAATTAAATATACACTTTAGTCTACCTATAAAAGAAAATGACTCCAACTGCAACAATGTCCCTTTGATTGACAATCAAATCAAATCTTAAGGTGGGCCCACCTAAATAACTCAATTATTACTGAATCAAGTAAATAATTTAATCACAGTTGACTATCTTAAATAATGGTAGACCCAAATGAAACCCATTAGATCTAATTAATCTATCCACGTTTATGACCCATTTGGTGAAATATGTAAACACTAGGTTCTATAAAAGGATGGATTGTTTGGACGTGATGGGTCAATGTATATAGAGACAAACGACGGGTTAGGTAAGTGGCTCGGTCATTGTGGATCCCCATTTTAACAAAGGTAAAATATGTAAGATATTCATTTAGTAGGTCCAGACATTTATGAATAAAAGCTTTTACTGCTAATGTGACTGGCTTGTTCGGTAACTTTACTAATAAAGTGAATGGACTAAATGGTCAAATTAAGAGACAAGAAAAGAAGACGTGCTAACTAAAAGAGAGATAATTTTTTATAATTTAGTATAATTTTTTTGTCATTTAGTAAAATGAGAATCTAGTTATTTGATCTCTTTTTTTTGTTAAAAAAGATGACCTTTTGTCATTGGCAGGAAAATGTACTTTTTAACTTTTTTGATGAAGAGAAGAGGGTTTTTTTTTTCTAATATGGTACTTTCTGATTTGACCAATTTTCTTTTATCGTCTCTTTAAAGCTGAAATGATTCTTTACATCACTAGTAAATAAATTTACCAAATGAGAGAGTTGACTTTTTTTATACAATGATTACAATATATGGAGACATTAGGGGCCGTTTGGTTGTTGGAATTTGGAGAATTCATGTCTGGTGGAATTTGGAGAATTTGGAATGCTGGAATTCAAAATGCTGCTAAATTCATCATGAATTCTAATTCTCTGTTTGATTCGTTTAGGAATTCAAGCCTGAGAATTCAATATACCCTGAATTCCTGAAATTCTCTGTTTGGTAATTTACAAGGATTTATAAATTCTCTATTTGGTAATTTACAAGGATTTATGAAAAGAAAAGGAAAAAAAAAAAGTAATGTGAGGAAATCATAAGTGTTTTTTGGAACATTAATTCACTTCCATAAAAGGAAATCAAAAGTGTTTTTTTTTATTTTAATGTGTTGGAAAATCAGAATTGTTTTTAATGGTATATAGCAGCATGTCTTTGTGTGAACACCTAACCACTATGTAAGCCTTGAACGGATAATACAACATGACAGTTTCTTAACACTTATGACTTGGTAACTTCCTAGGAAAAATTTGGTAGAGTCTCCTCAATTTTTTACCACCAATGTGCATCCAAATTGACATTTAGAATAGCAATACCTTTTCTTCTTTTTTTTTTTGTGTAAGGACCCATCCAGGATTGGACCCAAGACACAAAATAAATAAATAAATAAAATGCCTTGTGCAAGACTACCATTAATCTGCAGTAAACTGCAAATGTAGTTTTACCGTAGTAACCAGCGGCGGTAAAGCTGAAAATGCACGATTACTGCCGATACTTGCTATGGAAACCCTGCATGTAATTCCCACAGGTTGGAATTTGTTTTCAGTAAATCTGTCCATTTTATGTTTGTCTGTTTTATTCCCACATGAAAACAAGTTGCTCGTGGAATATGGCACATGGTGTAACTTGTCAAGCCATGAACACAATAGAAAACAATGTATAAAAAGGGATGGTGAAATTCAAATCTAACAAAATCATCTTTATCACCAAATCCTATCTGACCCACTCACATTATGTTTGTCTGCGGATGCAAACTAGCCCCAATTGCACTTAAGTTGGAGTGACATGCCATTTTGGATTGACATGTGTGAAATACATGATTTTTTTTTTCCTGGGAAAATTCTATCCAACGCTTTATATAAGCTCCCATTGAAGTGAAAGCTGAGGCCAGTTTATGCTGGTCATCTAACTCATCAACTAGTCAGTTGCGGTTCATCGACTAAACAGTTGTAATTATCCAGTAAGAGAATGGCATTTTTTCTCCTATTGTGGACCATTAGAACATGGGACCCAATTGTCCAAACTAAATGCCTGAGTTGTCATTCAAGGATTATGTAATGTGAGGGGTGGGGTGTCCCTAAGTACTTTCGGACGCCCAGAATGATATCAGACTCTCCTGTCTCCTTCAAGCATAGATTCAGCAACTAGGTTTATCAAGGGACCGACCCTGGCTTGATTTGAGTGTGGGCTGAAATTTATGTCACAGGCAACCTAGTTAGTTATCAACCAGAAATGTCTTCAAGCTCTATCTTAACAAGTAGGAATTAAAACTGGTTTGGTTCATATCTATACAGGCCCTAACCTGTATTATTTTAGGGTAAAGAGGACTTAACCTGGTTTGGTTCTTAACACCTATGACTTGGTAACTTTCTAGGAAAAATTTGGCAGAGTCTCCTCTGCATTTTGGATCCCGGGAAATATCTTGGGTACACAAAACCTGTCACTTCTAAATAAAACACTTCATATATCACCCCGGTGCCCCTCAGAACTCATTTACAACTGAGGAGTCCAAGCCCATGAGAAGCGTTTAAAAAGGCTCCATTTCAAACTATCATACAAGAACATGCTTTATCAATGCCTAAATAAAAAAAATCCATTCATCAAGTTATCTACATAAAATGTTCAAATAATAATAAATGGCTTACATATGATATTGTTAGAATGACATCCACAACCATATGTCTACACAAGCAGATATTCATCCATCCATATAATGTGTTTTTCATTCATCCATTCTTCACCCAGAACCATATATCTATCTAATATTTATCTATCCATTCAATGCAGTCTTCGTTCACAACCATATCCTATAATTGGGGGAAAAAAGCATCCACTATATGAAACCACTATTTAGATGAGCACCTCAATACTCATCCATCCAAACTACTGCATTCAAATAGATTTTGTTCCATCATTATAGTTCATCAATCCATAGGTCTAAACTAAAAGTTCAGAAGTTTAAGGGTTATGATATTACAATATCCCACAAAAGCAAAGGTTTACCACCAATTAAACTTCCCATTTAGAAATTTAACGACCACCACTAGATGAACCAAGATTAGTGAAATGCATCTCAAACCATTGTTGTTTCATTTCATCACTGTAGGTGAGAAATAAGTTGGCCTTTCGCTCATCCTGAGCAAGATATTCAGTCACGGCAACATAAGCTTGTGAAGGTATAAAGGGACATGAAATCACACCATTTGTCACTTTGTTCATCAATATGTAAACAGGCTCTGGTGTGTTTATCCTCTCTGCAAGATTATTAACCGCAACCGCAACATTGGCCAACGTCTTATTTATCTCTTCACCTACCTGTGACCTTTGTTTTTTACCTGTATTCTTATTGCTATTGTGGGTTGCTGTAGGCCTGCTTGGCTCAGGTGTTTGTACATTTGTTTCAGGCAAGCTATCATCATCTATATCATTTAACCCTGTATAAGGTGTCCCATAGGTAGCATTAATAAATTCTTCATCCGTCATCATAGCCTCAACATCTATGGTGCTACGTTCACCGCCAGTCATGGCAATATTACCTTCAGCAACATCATCAGCAACAAGTTCATGAATTTCATCAAAGAATGAGACTTGAAGAGTCTTATACTTGCTCAATTTGCTTTTTGCCTATAAAAGAGTTAGAAAATAAGTTAGAAAATATGCTAAACAGTTAGAAAATAAGTCATCTTATTATAAAAGAGTTAATCAATGCACTATTTTGACATACCTGTACCAAAGCATTCCACACATCATTTGGGGTCGTAACCATCTTTCGGGTATCATCCCAGCCGAATCCAGACATGTTTAAAAGTTGCCTCACTTCTTTGTATCGAGCCCTCCAATTCTTCAGCTTATTTTTTGCATTAACTATGTCTGGCTCTCGTCCAGTCTCTTCCTTGATCTTAGCAAGAACCTCATCCCAACAAACTTTGGTGAAGTTCTTTTCACTCTTTCTTCCTCTTTGCTTCATCAGCAGAAGCATGTCCATTAGGACCCTTTCCTCTTTTGGATCCCAATGGTAATTTTCTCTCCTTGCTTGTCCTATTTAAATTTGAGTGCATAAATCTTATACCACAACTACTTAATATATAAATGTTATATATAAAATCACAACATTAGGAAACTGTAGTAAGATCTAATATATTAACGCCATATGCCAAAAAATGAAAAGTACAAAAGAAAACCAGTTTTCTCCACAAAACCAATTCATGTTCGATAAAAAAAAAAAACATATGTCAAGAATTACTCTTGAAAAAGATAGCATAATTAAGCAAAACACCATGACTTGTAAATGCCAAAAATTGCATGCTTGTTTTCATGTCATTCCCTCCTCTAGTTGTAACTCATAATCTGCCCACATTTGCTCAGCTATGGTGTCTCGACTATCGAAATGCAGTCCATGTATCTCTAGTCCACCTTGGAACTGTCACCCCATCTCTTGCAGCTCTCAATTGAGGATCAATCTCCGGAGCATTTGAGGGGGCCATTCTTATTTTTTGAAGCAATTCATCTCTAGCACCATACAAAGCAATATGGTTGTGTAGGACACAACACGCAATTACAATATCTCTTTGGGTAGTCAATGAATACCCACGTGGCATCCTCAAGATGGGAAATCGATTTTTTAACACTGCAAATACCCTTTCTATCGTTGTACGTAATGATGAGTGACGCAAATTAAAAAGCTCTTCTGCATTCATCGGAGGGCAACTGATGTTAAACTCTTTAAGATGATAACGGACGCCTCTATATGGTGTCAAGAACCCTGGTTGATTGCTATAACCAGCATCGACTAGATAAAATTTACCTACATTTACAAATCAAATAGTCGTGATTAATTATATGCTAGATTTTCAAGAGGATGTAAGTGAACAAGTTTATTTAGATTACCATCTGAGACTTTCAACCTATCTCCCCTATTCAACGCAGACCAAAGGACAGTAGCATCTGTCGCAGAACCTTCCCACCCCGCAAGCACATAATGGAATTTCATGTCAAATCCACATGCCATGAGGCAATTTTGAGAAAGAAACCCTTTCCTATTTCGATACATGGCTTGCATTGAAAGTGAAACATGAGCAGGTATGTGAGTTCCATCAATGGCTCTTATGCAATCCTAATGAGCCAATGAAGATTTTGAGCAAAGTGAGAACATGTTAATGTAAAGAATAATTATTGGTATTAGAAAACTGAAAAAAGGAGTTAACCTTAAAATATGGATAGAATCTGTTATTCGCCATAATTTGTTGCGGAATGAGAGCGTTTTTTGGAATGAAAATATAGTTCGGATACACCTTGCAAATTGCATTTAGCACTTCATGAAAATAACGACTAACAGTTTCTCCTGAATGGTTAAATCGATTTGCAGTCACTCGATTAGTAACACTATGAGCTAATGTATGTAAAAACATTGCTATTTGCTCATCAACTGATAAAAGGTGTCTTGATTGAAGGAGATTACGATGCCTAAATGTGTCACGCAAAATAAGAAAGCATTCAGGATTCATTCGAAGGTTCTCATGGCATTGGGGACCCGTGCTAGACAAGAGTTCTTTGATCCATACGTCGCCTGACAATGATGAAATGCGGCGCTTTTTTCTTGGTCTTTCATCTTCTAAGCTCAACCATAATGCAGCTAACTCACAACATACAGCCACCATAGTGACTACGACGGATACTATAACAGCGGTGTCCAATTATGTCGTTGATTAATAAAAATGTTCTTTATATAAATATCATGTAATGATGCATTACATTAAGAAATGAAATTAATAATTAAGATTCTATGTGTAAAAAATAACACTTCTATGCACCTTGAAATCAATAGAACAAAGGTATAAATTCACAATATAAGTCGGGAACAAATAATACCTGCCATGGTGTATAATCTCAACAGATAAAACAAAAGTAGCAAACTTTGGTTGAGAACTATCAGCACCTAAAGAGGATAAAAAATCTATTAATACCATGGAGCAGCAATAGTGAACTGGCAAGCCTTTTATTCCTTTGACAGGGATAAAAGGTTAGTTTTCCTTTCTTGAAAAAATGAACTTTATGGTTCACAGGTTATGCAGAGGAAGTTTGAAGTAGATAACTAAAACAACACTGAAAAATCCATATATATATATATATATATATCATTCAACAAAATCTACCATTACAAACAATTATAAGACAGTCGGCTCTGTATTCTTCATACAATTCATAACTCGATACTGGCATGGGAACTTTTTGTGTAAAATCATTATCCCTGTAGTATCCATAGCATGTCTTGATCAATATCTAGCCATCAAAACAACATAAATCCTAGCTTTTCCAATTACCACAAGGCCACTCTAGTATTACATTACCTATTTATCACAGATATGGATAATGTGGCAAACCATGTTGAACACCTGGCCTAACACTCAGCTAGTCTAATGATTGGCAGGCCTGTATTAGCATTAGAAGCCAAATTCTTCAAAGATCCCCTTATTTCATACACTGGACCACCTAATGAGTCTAGTCCAGTCTGTGCTCTTTCAGAAAGCACATTAACAAGTAGTGGACCAGCTTGGTAAAGTCTTGGAGATTGCATATGTGCAATGACTTTGGCACACAACCACATGGATAACAAACATGTACATGGAAGAATGCCAAATCCATTTGGCATCCGGTCATCCAACCTAGAGGCATGCTATTATGGACTCAAAAAGTGCAATAAATCTTTGGAACCCATCAACATTAAAATGTAAAATACATTTGGTAACCCTGCTACTGAAGTACATAATACCCACTTAAATTCAAGTAGGCCATACTACCCTCAAGGTAGGCCATACTAGTTGCTTCAGATTTCAAGGATGTGGACCTCGACAGACATGTAATACTTCCAGAGAAATTTTAAACACATGTAATCCCTCACAAAGAGTTGATTTTAAAAGCTAAAGAGGCATTTTAATACTTCTCAAAAGCTGGCAGTGGTTTCATGCTGAAGAGGTGACTTTTTGGGAAATGTGGCTGTCCCAGAGCCTAAGGTTTGCTTCAAATACTTTTGAGGTATTGGATGATGCTGAAAAGGTCCTCCATTTAGATGTGCAATAATCTAAAATGCATGTTATACTAATAATTAATAGTGAGGACAAGAAATTAAGCCCAACCATGAAGAGGAACATCAGAAGCACAATAGCTCAGATAGCAGTAGAAAAAGCTGAAAATTCCATTTTGCACAATGTATTTGAATCCCATTTTGCACTATTTGAACCCCGCAAGCTCAAGCTACGACAGACCCATCTGAAGGTATTATAAATGCTGAAAAGAGTGAAAGATTGTTTCTTTCTACTTCTATCTATTCATTTCTTTCTACTTCTATCTATTCATTTTAAGGGTCTTTTCATTGGTTTATCGCCAACAGCTGAAACCCCATCTTGGTTTCCACCATGGAATTTTTTTTTTCTGATTTTAGTTCAAAGAAAAGAGAATATCAATCTGGGTTTCTTTAAAATGAGTTTGGTTAGATTTGTGTTGTTATCTTTCATGAAATGCATATAGGTTTTATCAAAGGACCTCTCCGAGTATGCTGATGTTTTTTTTTCCTCTATTAATGATACATACATATTTTTTATATGTATATCCACCTTCTTTTTAGCAGTCTATAATATTGGTAATTAGTATATCTTGAAATAATTATGAGGAAAAACTAAAGAAGGAAGATGCTGTTAGGGATAGGAGCTAGTTTGTATTTTGTGTTCCATAGATGACCCAGTCAGCCTTATCCTCTTTTTCTCTTTGTAATTCAGTTGCAACTTGCTACTTATTTCTCTCGGTTGTATACCTTTGTTAACTGTGTGAATGAAAGAAGTTTAGATGGTATCAGAGAATTCGGATAATCTCCAAACTGTCTGACTTATCTTTTCAAAAATTGAAGTTCCAAAATCGAAGAGGGTATTTCTGTTCAATGGCTTACACACTGGAAACCGCAAGTTGAGACAGAACCAGTTCCACTTTAATCCTTGCATCTCTAATCTAGCTTCTAGACATGCATAATTGCCACTGGATCTTGAAATTGGAATCTGTTGTTAGGCAGATTTCGTTCAACTGTACTGGAATGAAAACCAGGACAATGATAAATGGAAAAAGGGAACCTATGGATCATTAGCAAAATGCATTGCTCTTACTGGGTATGCAGAGTCGGGGAGCCTGACTGCGCTTATGCGTCCATCCACCGGAACACCCAACCATCTCTAATACTTCCATCAAAGATGAGAAGAAGAAGAAGCCCCATTTTTGCTAGGTTCCTCACCAAACCCTAACATGAGAGGAAAGGGGTTTTCTGCTCAAGTTCATCAAACCCAAGCATACAAAAAAACCATTGGAATAGTAAATCACATAACTGAGAAATCATCTCTTTTTTAATCCGAGTTCCATCATCCTGCCTTGCAAACGATCAATGTTGAGAAAAAAAATATATAGAACAGAGGATGAAAGAGGAAGGGGAGATGCTCACCAGGGAAAAAATCAATAGAAAGAAGGTTTAGATTTGAATCTGCAGATGATCGTTGGGGAATCCTCTTCTCGTCGGAACGAATGACAACAATCGGAATTCTCAAATGCTACTCCCCATCCCAGCATTCCAAAACCCCATCGATAGCTGCTTCCGGAATACCAGGGTATCACATATCCACACTTGAAACTCAATCAAACAAAGTATTTACCGACAGGAATTCAAAAACCCCTGCAAACCTGAATTCCAGTCAGGAATGCTAGTAAACAAACGGGCCCTAGATGGGTTGGATAAGTGGGTCGCTCATGGTGAATTTCATTTGGGTAATGTATGATTTATATGGTATTCATTTAGTAGGTCCCAGATATTTAAGTTGAAATTGTGAATAATAGCTCTTAATCCTGATGTGGCCAAGGAGGAGGGAGTAAACAATTTTTTCAACGAGTACAACTTTTAAGGTATACTAGCATGAGCAAGCATATACACTAGCAATATTTGAAGAAAAAAAATACAACCAAAGATAATTGCTAAAAATATCGTGTGTTGAAGAACTCAAGAGACAACATAATTAAACTAGAAGGATAGAATTACTACAAAATGAACACAATTAAAGTAATCATATACTCAAACCAAAATCTAATTTATATTTAATTAGTCTTTACATCACCTAATGATAAGCCCATTACAAACTGAATTGAATGCAAATTCAGATAGATATAGACTATTAAATGAATGCCATGATGCTAAAAAGATTTAAAATAAATAGGAAAGCCAGAAGAAAATCAAAGCCATGCGATTGAGAGATTCACATAAGAAATATAGATACAAGGAAGTGAAAGAAGAAAGAAATTAGCTAATGAAATATCTGAAGAGACGGAATTAATGTTGTAGACATCTTGATAAGGTTTCCATGCCCAAAAACGAGAAACTGAGATATGCTATATGGATTGAGAAAGGCACCATTGAGGTCATGTGAGTTAGAGAATAGCCATATGCAAACTTAGATATGCTGTGTATGGATTGAAAGAGCTGCATCATTGAGAACCGTATGCAGATAAGGGAAATGTGTATCTTTTGAAATAGTATGGAAAGTACTTGAATGGCAAAGTGGTTAGAGTAAGTTAGATACTCGATTGGGTAACTCAGTCAAAATTAATTAATTGAATTGGTTAAATTTGAAATTAATTGTAAAATTAAGAATTGATTTTGCAATTAAATTGGCATTCACTACACCAATAATCGCAATCAAGAACATTATTATGGTGTGACTCTAAATTGTTCCAAATTATAAAATAGTTTACAACGGTCCCAAAATTAAAAAGAAAAAACATTCCTAAATTCAAACGAGGGACTATGATGGTTTTAAAGCATTCCTAACCTTCGAACAATATATATATATATATATATATATATACTTTAATCAATTGACGTAAGACCACGGTTTTCACCCAGATGTTTTAAGGATTTCAAACTGTACTACCACACTACGGCTATAAGTAATTTATCCAGTTCTCTAACGCCGTAGGAATTATTCTGGCTTAAAGGGATGGGACAGCCCTCCGCTATAAAGAAAATTATATACATTATCTTTTTTTATATGCATTTTTTTTTATACAATGGAGAGAGAGTAAGTAAGAAAGTGGGTCCCCATCTTCCCTACAGAGGTTAGTAAATCATCAAACCCAACCGAGCCCAAAGAACTATTATACCCATCAGAAATCCTAGCCACCTATTAGAAGTGTTCCCACAAATCCAACCCTTTAAGCCCTAAAACCCCAAGAACCCAAAAGTCCCCAATAACAGTCCCCTCCAAAAACCCCTACCTACTCCCTCAGTTTCCCAAAAACAAAAAAATCTCCAAATCGTTGAAGGTGCCCTATATCGAGCGTCTTCTCTTCTCTACCAAGCGCCTGCAACGACTCAAGCCTCTCGTCTTGGATCAGCTCCTTGCGACCGATCACATCTCTCTCGCAGGTAGCACCCATCTCATTCTATTCTCTTCTTTTCTCGTCCTTTTTTTTTTTTTTTTTGAATGTATCTTGCATTCGAATCTGCAAAACCCCTGATTGATTATGAAAATCCATGATTTTCCTGATTAGGGTTTCTGATTGCTGTTAGAGATCAGAACATTAGGGTTTTCTTTTGATGCCTTCAATTCGAGAAAGGAAAATATTCAGTAGTCCTTTTAAAATCCTCTTTACCACCATTTATTTGTGCCCAGACACCAATCTCCATCTTTTTATCTACTTCTAAGAGAAAGCTCGCTCTCCCTTACTTTCCTAGCCCGAGCTAAATTTACACAAAAATGGCCAATGTAAAACACTAATATGATCACATTATCTATGTAACAGCTGAATGAGATCATTGAAATCACTTACATGTGTTGTATGTATGTTTTCACCATTCTTAACTTTTCAATTGATGAATTGCACAAAAAAGAAAAAAAGTGATCAGTTGTGGGTAGGATTGCGGCCTGGATGGTTAGTTCTGTGAAGCCATTCCATTCATTTTAGTACTTCGGTAACAATACTACCATGTAGAATAGAAAGTGGAATTGCTGCCCCTTCCCTTTCTTTATTCCCTATGTGTGCTAACTGCTAACCATGGTTTCATGATATGGACTACTGATGTGATGATGCTATCACTGATTTTTAAGTCTCAAGATTTCTGTCACATAGGAAATTGCTTCTTTCAGCACTTCAGAATTGAGAACCAGGAGTGCTAAATAACCATTGATATGGGCCCCAACTGAAGAGGAAGAGTAGGGTATGGGTTAGATTAGGATTACTAATGCTTACTATCACTTCATCCTAACCCCACCTAAAGAGAAAGATAAGGGTATGGGTTGGATTGTAAACTTGAGCATCGATTTTTGGTGTAAAGCTTGCATAATATATATATATATATATATATATATATAGAGGGGGGTATTCAAGTGAGGGATTCCCTCACCATGTGTGGTGAGGGACTCCCTTTTTGGGGAGGTTTCAAGTACAAAAGGGTGTACTCCCTTCAAGTACAAAAGCCCTTTTGGACTTGAAACCTCCCCAAAAAGGGGAGTCCCTCACCACACATGGTGAGGGAATCCCTCACTTGAATATTTCTCATATATATATATATATATATATATATATCTAGGAATATAAAAGACTGAAAGACCACCCCAGGGCCACAACACTACAGGACCCAACACAAGAAAGTAAAACAAACCGCCTTGTAGTAGCTAACTGAAAGTCACCTCACTCAAGTTCTGAAGAATTAGGTCGATGGAGTAGCCATGGAAGCAGGGAAGGATAGATGCCCCTGTTGCCACTTTGAATTTAATTTTGTTGATCGCTTCTTCTAAGCAAGAGGCTTTTTCTTCAAAACATCCAACGTTTCTTTCTTTCCAAATGAGCCAAAGAGTTGCCATGAAAGATAGATTCCACAAGTCCTACCTCTGAACGAGCACCCTGCCAACTTCCAAGACTCGTAGTGAGTTAACGACTAATTAGGCAAAACACAACTAACTTGAAACCAAAGAAGGATCGATAACCAAACGGAGCATGCAAACTTGCACTTAAGGAGAAGGTGATCCACCGATTCTTCCTCTGCAAGACACATAGGACAAGCATTAACCACAGTCATTATCCTACGACGCAAGTTATCCATGGTGAGGATACCTCCTCTCGATGCTAACCACACAAAGGTCACCACCCTTGGCGGAGCTTTAGAATTCCAAACTCTACACAAAGGACTGGGCATTGAATCATCTACATACAGAGTTGAGAAGAAAGAGGCGACTGAAAAAAACTCCATCTTGGGACAGCTTCCAAATCCTGCTATCCTGGGCCTCACCTTGGGTATAGATTTGGTTAAGAATATGTAGAAGGTCAGTGAACTGGTAAATTTTTGAGCCTTTTAGATGTCTCCTAAAGATGGGGCTCCAGACAACTTTACCATTTCCATCTCTAGCCATATAGTTAACAGCCTTTGCCTCCTTGTCACTTGCACAGGAGGAAAGATCCGGGAAGCGTACAATGAGCGGAGTATCGGCTGCCCACACATCATGCCAGAAGCGAATCCTCTCCCCATTACCAATTTTGAATTTAATATGTTTAAAAAAAGAATCCTTGACCGAAATGACACCTTTCCAAATGCTTGACTGACAATATGAGGATTCTTGAATATTCCAACATTCCTCATAACCGCGTATTTGCTTGAGATGACATGAAACCATAAGATTTCTTGTTCTTCTCCCAATCTCCACAACCACTTACCCAAGTGGGCCTTGTTCATTTGATTTAAAGGCCTTATGCCCAGCCCTCCTTCTCTCTTGGGTTTGCACACAGATTTCCAATTTACCAAGTGAAATTTCTTCTTATCTTCCTTCCCTCGCCATGGGAAATCCCGTTGAAGTTTTTCTATACAATTGTCATGCCCTGAGATCACAGGCCCTTGGATCCTCATATTTCAAGGTGCGACGTCCCACTTAGCATTATTAGTGAAAAAAAAATACAAAGCTAAATTAAGATTTCTTATTAATTAGAAATAAACTCGATAGTAGACAATATTAAAAGAAATTGGTCAAAGGCCACATTACAACACTTGAATAAAATCTAATAAAACCCTAGTTTAAAAAGATAAGTTCCTTTAAATTTCCAGACCTCTCGCTTACACTTCCCAGATCCGAATCATGCCAAAGTTACTTGCAAAACTGGAGTTGGGGGGATGAGTATTGGAGCTCAGTTAAACATCCAAAGCAATCATTTATAATTCAAATGATTGTTTCCACATAATTCCAATTTACTTAGTTTGCAAATAATGGTCATATAGTTTTGGAAAATTAAGTAATAACTTTAAAATTAAATTTTATCACAGAGTTTAGAATGTCAAAGACTGAACTTAAAATCCAATATCGTCATAAAAAAAAATTCAACTAAATACACTTACAAAGAAAATATTTAAATAAAAATAGTTTAAATCAAAACACCAAGGTGAAATCTGCCTGACATGATTTTCAAAAACCGCTTCACTAAAATAGCATGAACATAGGACCATTAGCATGAACATAGGACCCTAGCAGGGGCAATGCTAATCTTTCTAAGATAAGGCATATCCTCGTTAACAAATCACAAAACAAAAGTGTGCTAGCCAAAATTAAGCCTTGACCAAGCACGGGTACCTGCCATTGATTGGGTACAAATCCAATCCTTTTTGTTACCGCTGGGCGTAATCCCAAGAGCTTCAGTAACAACACACAAACGGGCTAGCTGCAGACTAGTGATAACGCACAAAGGGGTCCCAATCCCAATGTCATACCCAAAAATAGAGGGCTAAATATCCGCGTGTGGGCTTCTCGACGTTGTGTTGCCCATACTTCAGACAATGCCTTAGGGTCAAAGGTAAACTAATTAACAATGTATTCCTACATTCTCATTGGGTTCTCAAAGTATGGATGGTTTTGGAAACACTAGCAAAATAAATAGGATCACATCTTAATACATCCGAAGTTCCATTCTTAAAATGTGTAAGTGGTAACACATGTAGGGACATTTTCTAGCAGTAGTTCAATTATGTAAAACAGGTCTCATATGAACCATAAAATATATGTAAACAAAAATATTCAGACTCAAAATAAAAACGATTTCAGGCAATGGTTTATAAATCATTAGAGAAACCAGATTAAATCATTAGAGTTAACCAAGAGAAATCATAGTAGAGAACAATCATCCAGAAACAAAGCATGGGTTGCCTAACATGTAAAAACACATCAAATCAAATTATAATGAATACAAAGTACCATTAACAAAAAAGTAATTGAATCTGACCACTTACCTAATGTTGTTAGTTAGAAAATATGCAAAAGAGTGATGGTGCCAGTATGAGGGCATCACCTGTTTCTATTACCCTCATATTGGCATTAAAAAAAAGTAATTGAATCTGACCACTTTACCTAATGTTGTTGGTTACAAAATATGCAAAAGAGTGATGGTGCCAGTATGAGGGCATCACCTGTTTCTATTACCCTCATATTCTCATCATCTGAGGATGATTGTTTTCTTAGTATCTTAGAATATGTAAGGCAAATTAAAGCATTTAAAAGAATAGTATATATGTGGAAACCCGTAAGCACAAATAGATCTAGATATATACTCGCTGGTCCTCTTCTTCTCCTTGTTTCAGCATGGTCTCTTCTAGTTCTTCTTATAGATCTCACTTGATAAGCTAGGGCTGGGTTTCTAGTTGAAGGGATGAGAGATAGAGAGAGGGAGAGGTAGATGGAGAGGAATAGAAGTATCATAAAGCTGCTGAGTGATGGGTTGGAGTTTAAGGGGTGTCGATATCTATATAGGCCCGTGGTAGAGTGCGCACTCTCCAAATGCGCTCGGGATTTGTGTGCCCTTACCATGGATGAAAATATCGGCCGGCCGATACCGGTACCGTTCTGATAATTTAATGGGAATCGGTATCGATATCAGTCATGTAAAAAAATCGCCAAAATATCGGAGAATATCGGCCGATACATTGAAAATATCTGTCAAATCCGATATATCGGCCGATACCGACAAAAACCCACCTTCTCTAATCTTTTTCTGTCTGAGCAAATTGAAAATAAGGATTAAGGAGGAAAAAAAAGAGAGACAGAGAACTTATTCTCTCTCTCTCTCTCTCTCTCTCTCTCTGTCTCTCTCTCTTTTTTTTTTTTTTTTTTTTGAAAGGTTGCAAGGGGAAAAAAGAAGATAAAAGAGAAGAGGGAGGGAAGGAGGAGGGAGGAGCATACCTTGACCGGGAGTAGTTGTTGCATGTCGCCCGCGTCCTCCTCCATCTTCACCGGACATGGGTAAGGCCATGGCCCGCTTTCTCCTTCTTCCTCCACCTCCTCTCCCTTTCTTCCCTCCCTTTTTTTCTCTGTCTTTCCTATTTGGTCTCTGCCTCTTTCTATTTCCATTTGGGAAAGGAAAACGAACCATTTAGGGCAAATGCCCTTTAGACACTAAACTGCCCTTGTTAGCCAACTTTGGCAAAAGCTTCTAGTGGAGAATGGTTAACTTACAATATTAAAAATCTTTGGGCTCCACAGTGGGGCCCACATATAGAAAATCTAAGCCGTTCAAAATGATTGGTTCTCTCTTTTATGGGCCCTGGAAAAGCTTCATTGTACTAGGAGATTGTTTCACTGTAAGCTTGATTAGTTGATCAATTTTAGAAAAAAAAAAAAAAGGCATGCCAATAATCTCAATGGGCCCTACAGAAATTTTACTCAAAAGTTAGGCCCATTTCAATAATGAAACTTATAAAACATGTTGATAGAATATAGCTAAAAATCAAGTGTGTTCAATCTAACAATGGGCCTAGCCCTAAATCCTAATGAAGTGCTTGTAATCATGTAACACAACCAATTCTACAATGGGTTTAGTTCCGATTGGAGTGAATTTTTTTTCGAAGCTAACATAAGAGGTCATAGTTATTCTTAATTATTTGGATTTTAGATATGAACTATTTTAATGAGTTTGTAAATTATTAGTATAGACACAAAGATTAAATATTAGTATGTGACATATTTAATAGTTTCAGATAAGACAGCGACACAGGATGTCATTAATTAGGGGGACCGATATTTTGATTTATTGTTGTTACTAATGGAAA
Source organism: Cinnamomum chago (assembly GCA_038049695.1). Lineage (NCBI taxonomy): Eukaryota > Viridiplantae > Streptophyta > Magnoliopsida > Laurales > Lauraceae > Cinnamomum > Cinnamomum chago. The sequence goes on from CP142457.1 coordinate 37,366,971, forward strand.
AAAACATTGTTTTCCAGTATTTTTTATTATTCTGAATTTTTTGGATATTTTTGTAATTTTTTTTAATTAAAAGAAAATTTCACACCTCGACAACCGCGATGGACCGATAACCGCAACCGATGCCGATACCATATCGGTTTTTTGGCCCAACTGATACCACGACCGATATTGTGATTTTGAACCATGCCTCTTACTAAATCCTAGTAGTAGGAGGTGTGTGCAAGGCACAATTCTAATCTTATTAGATGCGAATTTATCATGGTTCCCATCTCTAATAGCTAAAAAGACTAAATCCTACCAGGATGAGGTGCAAACTAATGCTATTGAAACATAAAGGTGCCACTAGGTTCCTATTTGGATTTGATAAATACGGGTTGAGCCACTGGGCCCTACCCACAAAAAACTCCTTAAGCCATTAGTCTAGGTTTTCTTATCTAAATCTACAAAATTATGGGTTAGGCTCCTGGATTGCAACTAGGGGTGGAACCCTGAGGCATGCCTAATTGGGCACCACACTATTAATAATAATACCAATAAATCAAATTAATGACACACAAGTTATCATGCCTGATAAATAAATAATTATAAAGTAACTATTCCATTTAAATTTGAGAAATTCAAATAATTTAACAAAAATCCAAGAAAACTAAAAAAGTAAATTTTATAACCCAAATTTTAAATTGTCAAATTCCTATAGGGGGTTCTGGGGTATTACTGGTTGTTGGAATGGCTCTGTTGGTCCCAGATTTGTCTTTCAATTTTCAGTTTTTGCAATGTGGCCCACCAACCCTCTCTTTTGATTGCTAATAGAACATTAAGTCACATGAAGCAGTTGCATACAATTCAACAGAGCAACAGGTTCTTGGATGCCCTAGCCAAATGTTTTAGTACGGTTGGGAGAGGATTGTTTTAGGCACTGTAACAGCATCAAGTAGTTATAGGAAATGACAAAATTGATAATGGGAACTGAATGGAATTAAACAAAAAAAAAATGAAGAAAGCAACAAACAAATTAGATTGCAGAAACAAGAATCTAACCACTTTTTTTTCTTAATTTGGGTATATAATATATATATATATATATATTTTCTGTTTTTAGTGAGAGATTGGCCTTCTATCCTACTACTTGTCTGACATTCCAATGCACACAACTCTCATTGTCCTAAACTACTTGAATGCTAGTTTTGATAACATCCTAATATAATTGCACCACTCATAAGAGTATTTTTAGCAAAATAGACTAATCTAGGGATATGGTTCGGTTAGACATGAGAATAGGGCCCCATATGTTGGGAGAGTTGAGCATGTGCTAAATTCTAATGTTATAGGGACTTTCGCTGCTTTCTTTGTGTTGGCCTTTTGAGGTCCTTATTGCCCTCTTTTTAAGTTTCTTCCCAGAGATCAGGCCTTGGGTTGGGTCCTTGGACTTGAGGACCTTGCAACTTGGCATGGAGGTTGGTTTTGGCCTGATACTTGGGCTTCATTTGACCCAATTTTGATGGACCCCATCATTTGGATTATGTCATAGACAGAACACATTCAGTGGCTGTTATCTGGATGGATCATATCCCCAAAGCTAACAATTTGATCTTTTTAATTTGGCTGTTTAAGAATGTTTTAACAGTGCCCAACCATCCTCACTTGGAAGACAATGTCAATTTGCTGAATAAATTGTCTTGACTGTTTGTGTACAAGGCTATATAGACTGCAATGTAAATGATCCCAATCAGCAGTGCTAAATGTGAGCTGGACCATTTATCTTCTGGGGCTTGTCCTGCTTGCATTTTTCTTATAGGTAAAATGAGTAATGTTGTGATTTCATTCATTTCCATCCATCCATTTAAGGATAAATAAGGAGAAACCTGCGGGAAATTTGCTTGAGAATTAAAGTGCGATGGTGGATATATGGTGGTCTCTATTGGGAGCTGCAATTCCAGCTGCCCTTGCAGGGCAAGCTCTTAGAGTGAGGAGGCGGCGTGCTGAAGAACAAAGGCTAAAGAGTGCCCGTGGGAGGGAGAAGAACAGTGATGATATCTTTGTCTGTGAGAGAGTCTGCACATCAAAGAGGATGCTGAAGAAGGTTGGTGCATTCTCAAAAGATCCAACTCCTGATACTTGCGTCACTGTTTGCGGTGTTTCTGAGCTTGATGCTTGTGCTGATGCCTGCGCTCGCACCGTTTGTGTTAATCAACACCAAGTACCTAATTGGAATGATATTTGCCTCCGCAGATGCCAAAGCGAGTGCCTTAAACTATCCTCTTCTTATTCTTCAACTTAATGTTCTTTCTGTATTTCTTCCATGGCAAATCTTGGGTTATTTTCTGATAAAATGAGAATGGTTGGTTTCCCGGTTATGGGCTTGTGCCTCCCTCATCTATATCATCAGAGTTGCTAAGGTCGGTACTGCTTATTTCTTACATGATTATTTTTTTATGCCAGGAATTGTATACATAGAATTGCTAAGGGTCCATTTGCTTGCATTAAAATATACAGGAATTGAATACATATAATTCATATAATAAGTGATTAAAAATGAAAGATTAAAGGTGAATTTTTAAAAATAAGCATCAAATAACCTTTTCATTTAGGAAAATAGAATATAAAAAATGGAAATGAATTACTAGGTTGATGGTTGGGTGTTTTCTCAAGAGGATTCCTCAGCCAGAGTGTGAGATAACCTTTTGTTTGTTTGTGTTATAATACATAGGAATTAACCGAGGAGTGGTAGTTCTGTTGGCCAAGGAGTCTGAGCCTTAGGAAGCAGAGAGAGGTCTAGTGTTTGACACCTACTTCCGTCAGCCACCTTTCATAGTTTTACCCGATGCATGTGGGTAGGGGGTATGCATGTGCTCCTAGGGATTGGTTCTCGGCTATCCAAAATCGATTGTCCTTCAAGCTCAAGGCCAAAGGCTCCTAGGTGGGGCGGGGCGGGAAATACCCTTGGTTATCCAAGAAAAAAAAAACAATGGGAATTGAATACATAGGATTTCTACCATGAGCATCAAATGACTTTCCTTTTAGGGGAAGTATAATCAAAAGAAGGGAAATAAATCTTTGATATTCATTTTTTGAGAATCAAATGACCTATTCATTCAATGTATCCAAGTTGGACTGAGAACCGTACTGTTAGATGTGGAACCCATTATTTGTTAATCCTTCCAACCTCTGAAGGCACACGGGTCACTTCTGTTTAGTAATTACACTGAACAATCCATTTTTTAGTCATGGTTAGGACCACGGTTCCTTTCTCTTCTGGAATTAGAGATCTTGGTATCCACCATCGGTTCCCCCTTCTTCAGGAATCGAAGGTTGAGTCCACTAGTGCTACCACCTTGGGGTCACAGGGGTGTTTACCTGGCTTTTTTCTAGGCCCGGAGAGATTAGTCCAACCAAAAGGGTTGGGACCATGGTTTAAAATCTCGGTCTTAGTCCCAGTATCGGCCGGGCCGAAAAACCGATATGATATTGGTATCGGTCGCGGATATCGGTCCGTCGCGGTCATCGCGGTATGAATTTTTTTTATAAAAAAAAAATCACAAAAAAATCCAAAAAATCCAGAATATTAGAAAATGCTGGAAAACAATATTTTTTTTCTATTAATAACAACAATAAATCAAAATCTTGGTCACTTTAAGTGATGAGTCATGTCTGTGTCGCAGCTCGCCGTCTTCTCCAGTGTTTCATATAATGCAACTATTATTGATGCTCATGATCAATTTATTAGTGTTAAATATAAGAAAATAAAGATGACATATCAAGTATCATTTAATACTAACTCAATCATCAAATAAGTTGTGAAATCTAAGACCATGAAGATAAAATATTAAAATATGAAACATGATAGTGAGATAAATAAATCAAAAAGCAGTCAGACATCAAAAGGTTTGTGGTTTACTTGAAATTAGGGGAGACTAGAGAAAGAGATTGATGAGCATGACAGCCTAATTCCAAGTTGAGTGTTACATAGGCTCAATATCACCATCATCATTTATTCGGTATGGATTGTTAAAGAATATATAATAGTTAAAATAAGGGAGTATGTTGATTTTCTTACCAAAAAAAAAAAAATTGGAAAAAAAGTTCAAAATCATGCGTATGAGTAGATCTAGCATGAAAATATGTAGATCTAACTTCTAAATGAAGAAAACAACACAAGTGATAAACCCAATGATTTCTATTCTTCATCTAGAAAAGAAAAAAGAAAAAAAAACACATAATAAAACGCTTTGAGTTGATTTTTCTCTTACCTTAGATAATATTTTCTTCAAAAAATAGAAGTGGGATTTAAAAATATGCAAGAGGGATGTGTGATGGAGTGTGGCTGCTGCTATGGGTAGTAAGGAGATGAGAAGAGAGGAGAAGAAGATGAAGATGGGGGAAAAATAAAAAAATTAGGATTTTTACCCTTTTTGTCACATCTCGAAAATATCGGCCGAGATATCGATTTTGCCGTTATGAAGTAAATCTCGGCCGATATAGGCCGAGATTTTGACGATATATACCGACACCGATATCTCATTGGGATATCGGCTCGGTACCGGCATCGGCCGATATGAATCGGTATTGACCGATTTTTTTATCCATAGTTGGGACCCCTCCAATAGAAGAAAAATAAAAGTTGTGTTACATGGTTCGGTAGAAAGTACCGGGTGAGAAACTTGGGTTTTAACGAATATGGCCTAACTCAGGTTAATTTGCCCCCACCTTGGTTGACCTGGGCAAGACGTGGTCAAATCCAAGATAAATTATTATAAATTATTTTTTATTTATTAATTTTCAGACTTTGATTTGATTTGATTTTTTTTTTTTTGGACTCGGTCAAGATCCAGCTGTGTCCGAATCAAATTGGCGGGGCAACTTTGTGTCTGTTTTCAAACGATGCTATGCTACTTTTTGAAGCTATTCTGGGCCTGACTAGGTCCATGTGCACATCCTATGCTGTTATCTCTATTAGAATATGGAAAAAAAAAAAAAGAAAAAAAAAAACTACAGCTCGTTTTTGGCCAGGCAATTCAAGCCTAGAAATTAATTTGGGGAATAATCTCAGCCCATAGATTTCTCTCCTCAGATTTCTTCTTCAAAATCTTTGTAAAGGAAGGTAAACCCATCTGCCTGTGTAGGGAAGACTGACTTGTAGTTTTTTGACCTGTGGAACATTCTGTTGGATTTTTTTGTTGTTTCAAAAATTCAAAAGATGTTTTGACTTGACTTAAAAAGATGTTTTGTCATTTTTCTCACTTTGTCTTATAAGTGGATAGTTTAGGTTATATGGAATACATGGGATCCCATATTGCCAAAGTTCATCTCTTTAGAAGACTTTATATGCCTTTTCATCTCTATGCATTTTAAGAACTATTAAACTACTCTCTTTTTGAACTCCAAGGGGTAGCTTAGTTGGCCTAGGACCACGGTTTGCTCCCGGAGGTTGTGGGTTCGAAACTCCGCTACCACACTAGGGCTACAGGGGATTTACTCAGCTTCCCTCTGGGACCGGAGGGATTAGTCCAGCCCAAAGGGTTGGGAACCCTCCGATAGCAAAAAAAAAAAAAAAAAAAAAAAAAAAAAGAACTTTTGAGCATAGAATCGGACCTGAACAAAGAAGGCCCTTGTATAAGGTAACAAGTGCTAATAGATTCATTTTTTTTTTTTTTTGAAGAAGAAGAGGGTGATACCAATCCTTGAACCCTCGACCTCTTGTATATAGGGTTGCAGATGGGCGGTTCGGATTGGTTTAACACTAAAACCAACAACCAAATCGAACCTGTCGGTTTTTTAATTAACTGATCCGATCCGACCGATGGAGAAGGTTTAAACCGAACCGAACCGAACCAAACAGTTCGTTTCGGTTTGGTCGGTTTAACCATTGTTTTTCATTTTATTTTTTTGAAAATCAGACATTGAAAATTTCAAAATGATGATACCTCGTCCTTTGCATTTATTCCAATGTTTAGTGCAAACATAAAAATCCAACATTCCAAACTGGACTAAATGCATATAAAAAATAATTTTACTCTAAAAAGAGAGTTTGGACTAAACACAAGCGCAGCAAAAAAAAAAAAAAAAAAAAAACTTGTAGTGAAACATTCATTCCATATGATACCATTTGGAATTACAATAGAATAATAGTTCATGTCAAAAAAAGTAACACACAAATGAAATCTGTATTAGAACCCACTGTATTTTTCAATGAAGGTTTATTAACACATTGGTTAGGTGAGACCAAAACCAACCATCAAAAGGCTAGGCTCTACTGGCTTTTCTAACATTCTCAAGAGTGAAGTCTTCTGATAAAAACTTCATTGAAACGAGGTAGGAATTATGATAGAAGGAAAACACCATGTACAGTAACCCCTCCATCTGCAATGAAGTATCAAAAAGCATTTGAGAGATTAGAAGAGATGCATTGAGGCAGTGTTGACGGTTGAATTCGTGTGAGAATGGAGTTGTGGAATGTAACGTTGAAAGTAGTAAAAAAAGAAACCATAAGACTAAAATAGTAAAAAAATAACACTTAAGTTACTACATACGGTCGGTTCAGTTTAAGCGGTTAACCGTGGGCTCTAACCAATAACCAACCGATGTAAGCGGTTTTTATGATTTTCAAACCGTTAACCAAACCGGTCTACTAAAAACCAATCCGAACCGTCTGGTTCGGTTCAGTTTTGCGGTGATATTGAATTTTTTGTACAGCCCTACTTGTATATACTGCTAATCAAACAACCACTGAGGCACAAGGAAGGTAGGTGATGCATTGGTTTTCATTTACATGGTTAACTAGCAAAATAGCCCGTGCCGAACGCAGGCCATAAAAAAAAAAACCTAATAAAATGCATTGAATCTTAGCGAAACATGCCCGTGCCCGACATTGCCCAACATGGCCCATAAAAAAACTAATTAATACAATGAAAACAAGTGAGTGTTGGACTGTCAGGGATCCACGAAAACGAGTGTTGAACTGTCAGTGATCCTTGAACATGAGAAACTGTTAATTAATTAATTAATTTTTACCACGTTCTACCGCTCACTATTATTATTATTATTATTATTATTATTATTATTATATGATGCATGGGGTCTTTCGCCGGCTCAACCTTAAGACCTTTGGCCACTGAATACGGTTCGGTTACAGTAAATGGTTTAATCCAAATCAATTTGTTTAAACCGAAAAACCGTCTAATTGAACCGAACTGTGGTTAATAACCTTAAGACCTTTGGCCACTGAATACGGTTCGGTTACAGTAAATGGTTTAATCCAAATCAATTTGTTTAAACCGAAGAACCGTCTAATTGAACCGAACTGTGGTTAATAATCATATTTTACGGTTCGGTTACAGTTATTAAAATCAGAAAACCGCACTTTACGGTTTGGTTACAGTTTTCAATATTGATTTACGGTTATTAACCGAACCGAACCGAACCGTAAAAATACGGTTCGATTAACCGACACACAGTTTACCGTACCGTTATACTAATAAAAAATAAATAAAGAACCTAAATGAAATATGTATATAATTCTTAACTTAAGTATACACTTGACAAAACAATTTTTAACGGTTTTTCTGGATATGGTTCGGTTACGGTTTTAATGGTTAACCACGGTTCTGTTTTTAATGGTTTTTCCGGATACTGTTATGACTACGATTTTTAAAACTGAATACCGTAATTCACTGTTCGGTTAACGATTCTTCCAAAATGAATAGTTAACCGAATCGTTACACCCATAGTATTTTATTTTATATTTGCACATAATCAATACAAAAATGACGTGATGGTTCATGAGATGAACCGGAGCCCACAAGTGTATTAGATGTAATCCATATGTGTAGATGAAATTCGCATACATGAGACAAGGATCACAAATTTTGTACTTAAAGTATTTTCACAACCAGTGATGAGATTGTGCATCTTATCTGATAAGGCTGTAGCACTGTAATTACTACGAGATAGTGTGGTATATCTCAATCATCAGAGTATAAGACTCTTGATCATTATGCTGGTATATTGGATAAACCGAAGGACCTTGGACAACACCTTATGCAAATATGTCTTTGATTTAAAGACTGCTTTCATAATTCTAAAGCAATAGGCTCTCAATCCTGAGAAATTAATGAACCCAAATTTCTACTATGCATTTGCTTTAAGTTATCAATGAGTGAGGTCAATTGTAGGTCAGCACATCGATGTCTTGGGTACGTACGTGGTAGTGGGGTCGTGAGAACATATAATTCTAAAGATGAAACCTATCCCCTAAATATCCCCTTATGCCAATTAATTGATTTTATCATTGGTAAGTGCACGCCCATTTCAATTAAGAGTTAATTGGATGGTATTGATGATTATTGTGATTAATTGGGTCATAAGGATAATAAGAGATGGATCCAATTTTATTAGACAGTTTTATTCCAATAGATCCATGAATATAATTGATGGAGGGGCCTACTTATAGTAATTGAGAAATTAGGGTCTTCTTGTAATTATTCCTCAGACTGGATTGCAATTGCATTTTATTTAGTAGACTTATTTGCAATTAACTATGGGTTTGGAGTTCACATGAAATGTGAGGTCTAGATTTCCAATTGGAACCAGATTCTAATGAATTCCTAATGGTCCTCATGCTAGACCTAATAAGAGAAGGCTACTAATCCAATTGAAACTCTTAAATGAAGGAGTAAGATATAGACGTGAGACTTCTAATCTTGGACTAAGAGGAGGTGTTCCAAAAGTTATAAATAAGAAGTGAGGGTTAGAGATCTCTACATACAATAATCTCTCAAATTTATCTCTCTTCTCTGGTTTTCTACTAGAGTGCTAGGGTTTTATTCTGCTTGAGATCTTTTCTTGAGAAGTTCTCTAAGAGGGTCATAGCATGGAAAAACACAAAAGTGAAGGAGATAAAAATCCGCGATTAAGGTTTGATCCTATCTTTTTTTTATAGATCTTTGATCCTAATGCATGAGATTAAGGTTTTAGATTTTGGAGTTGAGTGTTTTTGGCCTTTTGGGTATTTGATCATGTTTTAAGTGAGTTAAAAGTTTTTGAATACCCTATCCACAAAGGGCCACCTACTTCCAACAGGTTATACTTAATTACATATTTGATTTATCAAGAGAGATTTTATGCAATCAATATTTTGCTAGGGACTTGTTAAGAAATTACATTTGGTAATATGATGTTGGAAATTTTGGTAGATCACATAGTAGGCAAACAATTTGGCAAGTCTATTGGAGTCCGGATGGTATGGGACTTTGGCTTGGAAAAACCCTAAATTATAGGAGTAGTACTTTAGGAGAGGAGGGATTTTTTTGGAGGTTTTGAGTTTTAATAAAATGGAGGACACACAAGGTAATTATCCAACAAACAAACGGATCAACAAGACTGCAATTCTTACCTTGCAGCCCACGGCTCGAACCTCAATAGTCATCTTCCCTCACCCAAGGCCTACTTTCCTCACCCGGGGTCTACTTCCCTCACCAAAGGGCTGAAGTCCAAGCCCCCTCGGCTAGATACCAGTTTTTTTTTTGTAATAGTAGGTCCTGTGAGATAAAAAAATGAATTGGTGGAATTAAAAAAAAATCTAAAATTATTGGTTGCCCAATTAAAAGCAATCAAAGCTTATACATAAATGTGTGTATTTAGTTGCTAATTCTGAACAACTTAATTATAGTTTTGACCAAGTCAATTTCAGTCTTGACCATCCACTCTCCAATTAGAAATTCTCTATCAGTATGGAGTTAATTAGATAAGATTAGATCTCTTATTTGATCAGTATCAAGACTCCTTACCCATATCAAATTTGACCCAAATAAAAAATTCTTTAGCCGATTATTTGGATCACGTTTCTTTATTTCACCCTCCTAACTTCAACTTTGATCTATCAATTGAAGTCTTTATCTTATTACTCTCAATAGTTTTGAAGTGCTTAAGTTATTTTAACTATAACCCCCTCTTTCTAATCTGATGACAAATATACCATCAACAATTATATAACTTTTACCTTGACTAAAATAACCTTTGTGAATTATGCATATTTTATTCTTTTTAGTTTTTAAGTAGGGACCACTTTTAGGATCATACCCAATAATTACCATTATTTCACTCAAATTGGAATTGGATTTGTATTAGATTGATTATGCTTATAATATTTAATCAAAATTGAAAAATGAAATCAAAATACTTGATGTGCACATGAATAATTTTAACTAGGGCCAACTCATATTAAGTATATTTTTTTTCCCATGGGACTCTTTTCAATTACAATTCTGACCTCCAATTGGAGTCTGACCTTTGTTAGATTGATCACAATTGAAAATGAACCTATGTTAGATCATCATGCTCAAAATATTTGATCAGATTTTTTTTTGTTTAAGAAAAAAGGCCTAAATACTTGATGTGCATGTGATCAATTTTCTCTTATTAAAAGTGGGCATCTGCATAATTCCATTGGCCTCTTGTTAAAAGTGGATAATTTACTCCAATTGATTTTGGATCCGTGTTTGATTGATTGATTATGCTTAATATACATGATCATTCAATCTTATCGTTATAGATACTTTTGAATGTCTTATTTTTAATTTCTTATACTTACTCTTAATGTATAGACAATAATTTAAAACCAATAAAAGTTTTATTATGGTCCTTTTGTATGATTAATCATATATTATATGATTACTGCTTTTTTTTTTTTTTTTTTTTTTTTCTATTGGAGGGTTCCCAACCGTTTGGGCTAGACTAATCCCTCCGAGTTCGATAAACTCCCCAGTAGTCCCAATGTGGTAGTGCAGTTTCGAACCCATAATTTTCGGATGTAAACCGTGATCATAGGCCAACTGAGCTACCCCTTGCGGTTATATGATTACTTCTCATCAAGCTAGACTCGTGCTATATCGATCATGCTTAAAATACTTGCTCATAAATAAAATACCATAGTCTTTGTACAAAATTATTGTTTTGAAGTCGCAATTTTGTGTTATTAGAAAGCTTATGATTCTAGATTTTGCGATTAGTACAAAACCATATTGACATTTGAGCGGTTGATTATAACTTTAAACTTATAAAACTCTTTGTTTCTGAGAAACAAAAACGTTACCGTGGATTTTAGATAATTCAAAAATTCGTAATATAAATCACTCGAAATTAGTTTTTCCAGTTTATATTATAAAAAAGTAATATTTATTAAAAAAATTAAAATAATAATATTATTTGGTATGGTTTATATTGCTCTTGATAATCACATGAATATTTAACTTCCACCTCTGCAGGCAATAGAATATTCCAGAATCTAGTGCGGGGAGGGAGGGAGGGAGGGAGGGAGGGAGGGAGGGGACCATGATCATTAATTCCTCCCTCTCTCCCACGTGCACTACATGTGACTTTGACCAACTACAATTCAAATTCAAAACCTTGAGAGGCTCGACTGAGAGGAAATGGACCGCTAGTTGCACCGACGATAAACGCTCGCGACTACGTTTTCAAATAGACCAATAGGATAAATGAGTGCCAATTGGATATTCATAGGGAAACTTCTTATAAGGGCGATGGATGAGTGTGTGTTTGCTTGGCATCGCAGGTAAGGCCCAAGAGACTCACACACATGTAAGGAGTGAAGTTCACACATGTAAGGTGAGAGAATCTGCACATGTGAAGAGTGAGAATTTGCACGTGCAGAAATTACATTTGCGATCTCTAAAAATAAGCTCTTATATTATGATTTAGAGCTTATTTATTACATATTAGAGTGTTTTGTATATCTCTAATTATATTTTCTATATTTTAGAATTTATTTATAAATTAGAGTTTTTGTCTCTTAAAAAATAAGCTGACGGGCTGATTTTTTTTAGCTAAAGCTGATAGGAGAAGAAGATAGTGCAAGATTTTCAAGTGGTTTCGACGAAAATGACCTCACAAAATGCTCAAAATGATGCAGAGGTGAGTTTTACATTATAATTTTTAAGAGGTGGGCTGTAACTACCACAATTCTTATATGTGGCCCCCACCCCCCCTTATGAAAAAGAGCTTCTTCTTTTTTATATTTATAATTTTTGTTAATTAGAACTAAAAAGCTAGAGCTTTTATTTTAAACCTTAATCTAATTATCTCTTGATAATTGAATTAGAAGTTCCAAATGGCCCCTTAAAATATAAAGTTTTTAGACATACAATTATTGTTTTTACGAGTGTTTAATTTGATGGCGGATCCTAATCCTACTCCAAATCCATTGACATTTGGGCCCATGAGGACTCCCTTTAAATGATTTTGTTCGCCTCTTTTGTGTTGCGTCCCATGACATCAATGGGTTAACCATGATTACTTCATTTTGAAAATGAAATAGTCCTACTATAAAGGGAGATGATCAGATGCATTTGTGCCATGGGTGAAACCGGGTCTCATGCAACTGCATAAACCTAGTCTAAGTGCAATTCGGGAATATTTCTTGTTACTAGTATAGAAGTTCATCCATCGGCTTACATTGATCAAACTTGACCATGTATAAAAGCAGACGACTCTTGGGATATGATACAACGGCTCTTTTTTCACGTCGGAGGATTTCACTCTATGGCAGTGTGGAATTCTCAATTCCTTTCACCCATCAAGTGAAACTCCCTTAAACTAATAAAAGCTACTTTGTGAATCCGTGCAAGTCTCCCAAAAAGAGAAAAGCCCCTATACTATGAACCATTGTCACAAATGTAAGTTGGTTTTTAAAAATACTTGAACATTTTCAAGTAGACATGGAGAAATATACAAACCAAAATATATTACCATATTTATGTGCAAGTCTCCCAAAAAGAGAAAATCCTCTATACTATGAACCATTGTCACATATGGTGTGGCGGGCGCCTTTAATTAAGGGTGTATCCATTTTTTGATTGCCCCCACATCTTTGATGGTAAGAATGAGTTGTCCACATGTAGAAGTTCTGTAGAAGGAGATTTCGTATATGTGAAGAGCTAGGATGAAGCAAAGCAACTGAATGAGGCATGGAAAATATAGGACATAAATGTCCAATGCAACATTCACCCAAGATTGCTTCAGAAAAGTTCATTGGTTCGTCAATGGAGATTGTAAATGAGCGTGGACACAGCAACCCACTCTTGGTTGACAACAATTCAAGCAATTTATCTTTAATCACCATGCTTGTTTCACAATGATACGGGGTTTGTGCTAATTCTTTATTAATTGGTTGGAATCCAAATGCCAATTTCAAATTCAATTTTGACTCTCCTGGGATTTTGACAAACTCTTAATAGCGGTCATTGATTGATTTTCACCATATGCCACTCATTATTTAAACCATTTCCCCAACGCGTGTTAACTCCTACCCAACGTTTGTACTCAATCTTTTCCCGGTTTTTTCCTTCCCATTAATACTCATTTTATGTCTTATTTGTACTCGTTTCATTACTTATTAATACTCCTTTCATACTCATCGCCTCTCATTAATACCCCTTTTATTCTTATTGCCTTTTATTAATACTCCTTTAAGGTATAAGAAATTATCGTCTAATCCATCTCTTATTTACCCAAAAGTAAATGTCCTTTCCTCTTCTTCAACTGCTTTTCATGCCTCTATGTCTTTCCTAAGGAGTGAATAGTCTATTGATCCAAACATTACCAATCCTTTGTTGTAAGTAGGCTTGTCAATTTGGCCCTGAGAAAGGGGGCCCGTCCCGGTCTCGCCCTCAAAAAGTTCTTAAAATGAGGGCTTTTGTTTCTGACGAAAAGCCCTAGGGTTCAGGCTTGGACAATTTTTTGCAGGCCCTGAGATCTGAGGGCCGGGCTTGGACAATAGTGGCCCTGTCTCGGCCCTCTTATTTTTATTTATTTTATATATAATATATACATATATGTAAATATATATAATAAAATGCCCTTATCATAGCCACCTTGCAATAACATGGGGCATATGAAGGCAATTTCATACCCACTAATCCATTAAAAAATGTCCTAAAAATCCATACATACTTCATTCATTTCATCTATATTTAATTATTTAAGTTATGTATTGTACTTAATATATAATCAATAAGTGTTGCACAGTTGCTTTTTATCACTTTTTTTTAGTTTTATTGCTTCTTATTTAAGTATTTTATATTATTTTTTTAAAATATTGTTAGTGCAAAAGGAGATGTACTCATTTCTATTAATAATATACATTTTTTTTCCTTTATAGAGTTGCTTAGGATATCAACTAATCCATAAAGTTAGTTAGTTTGAATGTGCATGGAACTTTAAGGATATGGGGTAATCCAAACATCCTTTTAATTAGATAATTATAACTCTCAATTCTTAAAAGTTTAAACTAATAATATTTTTTAAATGTATTTATTTTTATGACTGAAATCCAATAATGTGTAATAGTCAGATCAGTGTTAATTAAAAATAATGTCAATTGATAAAAGGTATGTGAGTGTAAATAGTTTAAAACTTTCAAAGATAAGACACTGTTGGAATGATTTCATATGTGGAAATTCATATGAACGTCATATTAAAGGTGTGAAATAGATCATACTCTTTAACCATTTTCCTTCTTTGTTAAAACAAATAAAATCATATGTCTAGAACCCAACCCAAGTCACCAAAGCACGTATGACTTTATTCGATAAAAGAAACTTTTTAGAGATGACTTATATTCTCCCAATATTTTCTTAATAGTACGTTTGCAATTGAGACTAGACAAGATAACAGATGTTTTCTTAATGATTTCTTTGCAATTGAGGTTAGACAAGATAACTCTCGATTACACTCAGATAGTAACAATGTTCAAAAAATAATTTCCTTGTTTTGAAACCCTGAACCTTGCCCTGGCCCTCGAGGGTAGGGTAAGGGCCTAGATAGTGAGAACCCTCTGAGGGTTTTGGCTAGCTCAGGCCCGACCCTGCATATACTGAGGGTAGGGCTAGGACAACCCCAGGCCCGCCCTAGCCCGGCCCTTTGAAAGGCCTAGTTGTAAGTATTTCTCTTAGATTATAAGAATCTCATTGCTTCATCCAATATCGTTCTTTGATGAATAGGAATATCATAGGTTTTTTTTTTTTTTTTTGTGATACCTCATGAATCATTCAATAAGAGTGTTATTGTAGCAGGATTTTGGGTATGCTGGGCTTTTTTAGTTATATTTTATTATTTTACTCTTGAGTTGATGAGTTTTATAATCATGTAATGCCTTTCACTTTCCTTTCTTATGATTTTTGTGTTTCTTATTTGGATGAAAAATACTTTGTATTGTTTGGAAATGATGTGGAGTTTGATACACATGAGGCTTTGGTGCTTTTTTCAATGTTGCTAAGTTATTGTGGGATGATATGTTTTAAAGGACAATGCAAGCGAGCTCGGCATGATCGCCAAAAGAATAGTAGAATCCTGCCCAAGGTACCTTCATCATATCCTTGAAAAAGAAAAAACGGTACCTCCATCGTCAAGTTTGATTGATACATACCCGCAATCTTTTGTGTCCCGTGAAATTATTGGGACTTCACTGAATTACACCATGAGTATTTCTTGGTGCCACATGAAAGGCTTTGGTTCTCCATTCTTGTTACACCCCAACCCGAACCGATCTTGTTTAATGCTAATCAATTGTGTTTTAGTTAATTTAATCATACTTAGTGACTAATTAAGGTAGTTTATGTAAATTATGATTTTTCCAAATTTCATCAGATGCACATTCTTTTGACATCATCGTGTGTATTTCGACGAGCTTGTCGATTTTCGTATTAAACTTCCTTTCATTTGATCAACCGTTGCTAAAATGGGCCATCATTTGACTCATTATGGAAATACACAAAAACCATGGACTTCTTTGCAAATTAGGCACCCTTAAAAGAACCCATCCTTATCCTTTTAAACCACTCAACTATCCCATTCGTTTCACTGTGCTGGGAGAGCTTCTTCCACAATTTCTTTCCTCCCATTCCTTTTTCTCTTCTCAAATCAATTGTGTAAGTGAAAATAAGTGAGGAGATCATCTTCCTCTTCATCTCCTTCTTCTTGTTCATCTCCACCTCTTGGTTCAAGAAACCATTTCTTCTCCAAATTCAAATTCGGAATTATTATAAGAGGTAGGTTCCAACCTCTTTTTGTTTGGATTTTTGAGTTGTATTAGAGTTAAAAGACTCTTGTGATGGAAATGCATTCATATTCATGTGATTTTCATGTGTATTGTGCCTAGGGTTTGAATATTTGGGGATTTTTAAGGTTCTTTAAACCAAGAGAGTAGAAGAGATTTTGGAAAGCTTAAAATTGAGGCAAGTATATGCATAAGAAGAAATTCCATCATGTTTATTTCATTGATTCAATGATATGTACTCAATGTTCTTAATTTCCTTTAAATGAATGATTTCAAGATTTATGAATGAAATGGAAGGGAGTGATTATATATGTTGTAAGGGGAGCAAGGAGGCTCCGTTTTTATGCAGGAACTATGTTAGAAGAAGTTGGAGAGTAAATGGGAAGGAGAAAGCATCAGCAGAAATTCCACGGAGGAATTCTGCACTGAGCGCGCAAAGCTGCGCTCGAGCGCGTGTGGCTGCTGGACATTGCGTGCTCGAGCACGCAGGGACGTGCTCAAGCACGCAGAGGTGCTGGAATCCCTCGCTTAAACCCATGTAGAGTGGACCTAAACCCATTTTTAGGTTGTTTTGAGCCAAATTAAATAGTGTATTACTACCCTTAATGCCTTTTAACCCTCCTTGATCCTTCATTAATGGATTTTGGTGCTCACCCTCAATTCCATAGGAACTTAGGAATTTTTGAAATATTATGACCTTATAAATGGAACCCTTAACCTTATGAATGGGTCTAATGGATAATTATTAGTCTAATACTATGCCACTAGGGTTCGTTTAGAAACTCAATGTACCTCTTATACATAGTGACATCAACAAAAGTAGTAATACATTGAATTGCTAAACTTACCTTGTGTTGGACGGTGAGAGACTAAAATAAATAGGTGAGTAATGGATAGTAAAAACTCCTTGATTCCTTAAATTGTTGCATTGCATATTGAGTTATATCTTCGTTGGTAGATCAATCATTATAATTAAATGAGTTATGTCATTGTCAATCTCTTTTGAGGTTTCATTATTCGAAATTCACCATTATTCGTCAAATATTGTATATCGATTCAGTCTTGAAATTTAATATGGATTGAGATGAGTATTTGATTTGATTTGAGATTAGTATTTGATTTGATTTGAGAATAGCATTTGATTTGATTATAGACAGTTGAAATATAAACTCTCTCAAATCCACTTATAAATTTGATTTATTTGATTCGATTGAGTCGGCACTACTTAGCTTCGACCCTGTGACGCCCGACGGGGCCAGCACTTGGGTTCGTATTTGAGAGACTACTGCAGTAAGTCGTCTGGAGCACCGGAACTCCAAAAATCGGGTAGCCAGTTAGCCTTTGGCCGGGCCGCTGGTGACATCCCAACTAGATTTGCTCTCTTTGAGAGGATGAGCTTAAAGTAGTAGCCATATTAGTATGTTTTCTTATTTATTGATTCATCAGCATAATTATTCGATCTTTGCACAATTTGCGTAGTTGATACTTATCATTGACATTCCAAAATTACATTTACTTGTCTTAAATTCACTTTTGATAACATTATGTGATTTCTTATTTTGCCTATACTTGCCAAATCGTTGTATTTGAGATACTACTCTTGGTGTCACAGGGATTCAAGACACCAAAGGAAGTTAGTCATTCAAATTTGAGGTTAATTGGTAAGCTCAACGGTTAGCTATGATTACCGGAGTACGAATCAGAAAAGAAATATTGAGTTTGAGATTAGGAAATTCAATTGCACTTAGTTTAAGGTAATGCATATAATTCGTTTTATTTTGCATTGAATTAGGAATATATTCCTTGGAGATAAGCAACTACTAGTTGTTCCCTAAAGTACTCATGTATTATGCATTTAAGATATTTAAGTCAGTAGTTTTGTTAAAGAGAAATGACAATATAATTGGACTGATCATGGCTTCAAATTTTGATATTGTACATGTTTCCGCAGATAAATGTGCATTGACAGGTGTCAGTGAGTAATCCTCACACGTAAGATGTGGAATTTTCTCCTTCGTGAATTCGGATTTGGTCCGGAACAGATGCGAGTTCACGGGAGTACGTGTGTCACACCTTGGGAACCACCCTAAACAAGGGATTCTCGGGTCTGGGATGTGACATACGTAAGTATGGTATCAGAGCCCTGAAAAGTCTTTTCTAAAAGACTTAGAAACCTTAAGAGACGTGGTGAGGACATGATAGGACGTTGGGAATTTTATTTTGAAGATTGTTTATGGATGTTTATGGATGTTTATCTAATTGTATATTGAGTAATCTGAATTATAAAAGATGCCACCTAGATAAACCGCACGAATCAATGTAAAACCGCAAGAGCCAGAATACAACTCGAGGTGAGTAGATGCCATTGCAGCAGAGACTGGTTCAACGGAGGACAGACGTGGATACGCTACGGCCCTAGAGGGTACTAAAACGACAAACGTTTTGGAAGAAGGTGAGATGATAATAGTACTTTTGAATATAATCTTTGATTGACTCATTGCTTCACACACTCTATCACTGAGTCACACTCTATGATTTTCAAAAAAAAAAAAAGGGACCGTACAATCTTAGGTTGCCTTCCTAATGACATCATGATAGGTTATTGGTAGTAGGCAGCACATCAACCTAATATGAGATATAGGTTAAGGAGTTTCATAGTTTGAAATTGAAAAGTTGAGCACTGGGAAGTTAGGAAAGATCTTAGTGGATGTGAGTTGATAAGATATTTCCTAGGTAGTAAACCATCGAGGAAATATAGATTACTCCAAAGTATAGTGACCTATAGATCTGTGATTTTAGTACAGGTGTAGAATTATGGATCCTAGCAACAGTTGAATATCCAATTAGTTGAAGTCTTATGGTAGATGAATTAGTTGTAACAATTACTAATTCCCTAGATTTATTCTGAAAGGTCAAGGTAACTTTAGTGACTAGGGGTACCTTAGTAACCTATGAAATTTGTTGAACCTCTTCATTTAGTAAGAGCAAGAATTGTCAATTATGACAAAGATAGATTTCATTCCAGTTAATTGAGAGATAACTCTAGTATTGACCCGGTAGTGATATAGGACTTGATCATAGTTAGTCCTAAGAGACTAGAGAATGCAACCAAGAGCAAAGGACCCACTAATAGGCTCCGCCAAGAATGACTTGCTTACTTTAACGAGTAGTTTAGTCACTTTAGTAATTTGAGGTTTTATTGATTGGATTTACTTAGAAATTTTAGTAAGAAACTTGAAAGATGGATGTTTGATTTTAAACTATGCTATATTGATAATAAATGTTGAGTAGTGTTCTTCTGAACCTACCTTTAGGGTTTTATCCCTAAGTGATCTTGTGAGGTTTGAGCTTAGGGCTCAATTTCACCGTCAACAGTGTATCTTCACCATGGCTCCGTGCAATGCCATCACTTGACTTAGGTCACAGTTATCTCAACTAAGAAATAGAGATTTCAAATGAATGTGGTTAGCACGAGTAGTAATGTTGTATGTTAGTGATCGAACTGATACAGAGTTGTTAGACTCTATACAGTTAGTTTTAAAACCTTGATTACTTAGACTTTTGGCAAGACTATAGACAAGTAAGTCTTAGACTGAAATAATTCGTATGCCAGGGATGTCTTAAGCATAGGAAGTAAGTTGCGGGAGTTGAGAGAATTCCATAGTCATTGTAAAAGATAAACCACTTAAGTAGTTAGAAATCTATTCACAGCTGGTTAGATTTCCCAGATGTTATTCTATATGAATATTAAAAATCGCCACCTTTTAGACGAATAGACTTGGCCATAGAAGTAATGCTAGAAATACCTTTAGAAATAGACCCACCGACTGAGAGACTTTGATCCATACTAAGGTTATGATTTGAGTCAGAAATAATAAGAGATGGGATTAGGTTATGATGGATGTAATCAAGAGGGTACAAAAAAAAAAAAAATCTGAGTAAAAGTGGACCCTACGGTGTAGAATCTCTACGATGGGATTAGCTTAAGGCTTCGTGCTACCTTTAATGAACGAGAGATTGAAGATGAGACAAACAAATGGGTTGTGAATAACTTCCCTAGCAAGTTTGAGTCTGAAATGTGATTAGTTGAGTCTATTTGAGATAAATGATGTGTTGATTAGACAAGACTATAGTGGTGGTCGATCCAACAAAATTAGTGTGGCTAGAACCATCACTTTGATTGCTTAGGAATAGTGTAAGATCACAACAGATTGGCTTCTAGAACAATATTCTTACGCCTATCATTTCAAATAAGTTAGTCATTTAGCTGTTCCAACCGTAGAACTTTGACCCTATCATACTTCTTAGTGGAATTCGAATTTAAGATAGACTACCAATTTCCTTAGTTAATACATGTGATGAGAATATGAGTTGACGAATTCTAATTCGTTAGAGACTGGTATTGAGAATTATTGTACTGCCGATTGAGTCATTGATGATTGTACAGAACTAGGATAACCAGTTTCAAACTTGAACTCTTAGAATTAATACGACCAGATCTGAACTTTAGCTACTCAGTGTTAGCATTGAGATTACATTTTCCTTCGATGTTAGCCGAAGTTAGTCGCCCTAATGCTTGTAAATTGAAAATTGTAGGTTGTGACAGCCTGTTGCTATTACGATGAAGCTCAGATATACGATAGATTAATTGAAGTAGAATACAACCTCCTCAGTGAGCATATGTAGCGGTTGGATTTGTTAGGAATTTAATTGTTAGATGTGAAGATTCGACTTACCTGAAATAGGTAATAACCATGGTTACATTTGAGCTAACATTTGTGACTAATATCACAGAACTCGACCAATGGTCAGTGCAATATAATTTAAGTCGGCCAATTGTAAACCTTGATTATCTAGGATTACGAACGAAAGAGAGATAAATAGATTAGCTCCACAAGTGATATTAAAATTAGATTAGTTACGTTATTCTTGGTTTAGTTGTTATTCAGTGGACCATATGATCAGTTGAATTCTTGTCCTGCGCGTTATACACAACTAATGACTAGTCAGGGTGGATGATCCATAAATCGAAAAAACATGCTTAGATTGTACAAGTTAACTTCCAGTTAGATTAAGGTAGAAGTGACTTAGTACCAGTTCGCAGACAAGAATTTTCCCACGCGAGTATGGACATGATATATCATGAGGTTTTCTAAAACAACTTTCACGTTATTCTCAACACTACTCAAACCGAACTTCTTGTTAGTAATTAACGCAGACGTCAGTGTGTAGAAATCAATCTTCAACTTGCACCAAGGTATCGGAGGCAATCGGAGTAAGCAGGAGAGCTACGCGGGCAAGTATCAAGCTAATATAAGAATTCTGTAGTACGAAAGTGAAAGCATCACAAAGTTGAGACCAGAAACAAGTGACATCTCGTTACGTTGGATGGTGTCGGATTCATGATGAAGTCAGTGACTTAACTACAAATCGGGCTTACAGCCGGATCACACAATAATTAGGATGTAATCCACATAACCATGCTAAAAGATAGTTCGAGATCCATCTCACGTCGGTTAGTACGATAAAGTTTAGATTAAATCTGACAACATACGTTGATTTCTATTTCCTATCATTGATGAGAAAGAACATCTATTGTGGATGAGGACTGTTCGTTGAGTAAACCTCCTTGGGGAGCGTCATGGACCAGAGGCAACCCTGTAGGAAAATCGAAGGACCAGTCACAGCACTACTCCGAACTATTTACGCCGGGAGGTTCATTCGGAGGACCGAATGATTCCTAGAGGGGGAGAATGTTACACCCCAACCCGAACCGATCTTGTTTAATGCTAATCAATTGTGTTTTAGTTAATTTAATCATACTTAGTGACTAATTAAGGTAGTTTATGTAAATTATGATTTTTCCAAATTTCATCAGATGCACATTCTTTTGACATCATCGTGTGTATTTCGACGAGCTTGTCGATTTTCGTATTAAACTTCCTTTCATTTGATCAACCGTTGCTAAAATGGGCCATCATTTGACTCATTATGGAAATACACAAAAACCATGGACTTCTTTGCAAATTAGGCACCCTTAAAAGAACCCATCCTTATCCTTTTAAACCACTCAACTATCCCATTCGTTTCACTGTGCTGGGAGAGCTTCTTCCACAATTTCTTTCCTCCCATTCCTTTTTCTCTTCTCAAATCAATTGTGTAAGTGAAAATAAGTGAGGAGATCATCTTCCTCTTCATCTCCTTCTTCTTGTTCATCTCCACCTCTTGGTTCAAGAAACCATTTCTTCTCCAAATTCAAATTCGGAATTATTATAAGAGGTAGGTTCCAACCTCTTTTTGTTTGGATTTTTGAGTTGTATTAGAGTTAAAAGACTCTTGTGATGGAAATGCATTCATATTCATGTGATTTTCATGTGTATTGTGCCTAGGGTTTGAATATTTGGGGATTTTTAAGGTTCTTTAAACCAAGAGAGTAGAAGAGATTTTGGAAAGCTTAAAATTGAGGCAAGTATATGCATAAGAAGAAATTCCATCATGTTTATTTCATTGATTCAATGATATGTACTCAATGTTCTTAATTTCCTTTAAATGAATGATTTCAAGATTTATGAATGAAATGGAAGGGAGTGATTATATATGTTGTAAGGGGAGCAAGGAGGCTCCGTTTTTATGCAGGAACTATGTTAGAAGAAGTTGGAGAGTAAATGGGAAGGAGAAAGCATCAGCAGAAATTCCACGGAGGAATTCTGCACTGAGCGCGCAAAGCTGCGATCGAGCGCGTGTGGCTGCTGGACATTGCGTGCTCGAGCACGCAGGGACGTGCTCAAGCACGCAGAGGTGCTGGAATCCCTCGCTTAAACCCATGTAGAGTGGACCTAAACCCATTTTTAGGTTGTTTTGAGCCAAATTAAATAGTGTATTACTACCCTTAATGCCTTTTAACCCTCCTTGATCCTTCATTAATGGATTTTGGTGCTCACCCTCAATTCCATAGGAACTTAGGAATTTTTGAAATATTATGACCTTATAAATGGAACCCTTAACCTTATGAATGGGTCTAATGGATAATTATTAGTCTAATACTATGCCACTAGGGTTCGTTTAGAAACTCAATGTACCTCTTATACATAGTGACATCAACAAAAGTAGTAATACATTGAATTGCTAAACTTACCTTGTGTTGGACGGTGAGAGACTAAAATAAATAGGTGAGTAATGGATAGTAAAAACTCCTTGATTCCTTAAATTGTTGCATTGCATATTGAGTTATATCTTCGTTGGTAGATCAATCATTATAATTAAATGAGTTATGTCATTGTCAATCTCTTTTGAGGTTTCATTATTCGAAATTCGCCATTATTCGTCAAATATTGTATATCGATTCAGTCTTGAAATTTAATATGGATTGAGATGAGTATTTGATTTGATTTGAGATTAGTATTTGATTTGATTTGAGAATAGCATTTGATTTGATTATAGACAGTTGAAATATAAACTCTCTCAAATCCACTTATAAATTTGATTTATTTGATTCGATTGAGTCGGCACTACTTAGCTTCGACCCTGTGACGCCCGACGGGGCCAGCACTTGGGTTCGTATTTGAGAGACTACTGCAGTAAGTCGTCTGGAGCACCGGAACTCCAAAAATCGGGTAGCCAGTTAGCCTTTGGCCGGGCCGCTGGTGACATCCCAACTAGATTTGCTCTCTTTGAGAGGATGAGCTTAAAGTAGTAGCCATATTAGTATGTTTTCTTATTTATTGATTCATCAGCATAATTATTCGATCTTTGCACAATTTGCGTAGTTGATACTTATCATTGACATTCCAAAATTACATTTACTTGTCTTAAATTCACTTTTGATAACATTATGTGATTTCTTATTTTGCCTATACTTGCCAAATCGTTGTATTTGAGATACTACTCTTGGTGTCACAGGGATTCAAGACACCAAAGGAAGTTAGTCATTCAAATTTGAGGTTAATTGGTAAGCTCAACGGTTAG
Organism: Cinnamomum chago; assembly: GCA_038049695.1. NCBI lineage: Eukaryota > Viridiplantae > Streptophyta > Magnoliopsida > Laurales > Lauraceae > Cinnamomum > Cinnamomum chago. The sequence continues at coordinate 37,391,002 of CP142457.1, forward strand.
CTATGATTACCGGAGTACGAATCAGAAAAGAAATATTGAGTTTGAGATTAGGAAATTCAATTGCACTTAGTTTAAGGTAATGCATATAATTCGTTTTATTTTGCATTGAATTAGGAATATATTCCTTGGAGATAAGCAACTACTAGTTGTTCCCTAAAGTACTCATGTATTATGCATTTAAGATATTTAAGTCAGTAGTTTTGTTAAAGAGAAATGACAATATAATTGGACTGATCATGGCTTCAAATTTTGATATTGTACATGTTTCCGCAGATAAATGTGCATTGACAGGTGTCAGTGAGTAATCCTCACACGTAAGATGTGGAATTTTCTCCTTCGTGAATTCGGATTTGGTCCGGAACAGATGCGAGTTCACGGGAGTACGTGTGTCACACCTTGGGAACCACCCTAAACAAGGGATTCTCGGGTCTGGGATGTGACAATTCTTCTATCTAGAGTGAATAACATAGACTCTGGCTTGTGTAGATGGATCATGCTTTAAAATATTTAAGGTTTCAAGATATTGATATAATGCTATTGTATTTAATCTATTCCTCATACATCATCATCTTTCCAAGGGAGTGATACCAATGATTTGCTTAATCATTATCAACATTTATAATTTTCTTAAAGGATATTGATATTTATTTTTAAAATCTTCCTCATATATGCCTTTTTTTAAAGATATGTGATTTGCCCTTTTTTTCATTTTCAGATTTCTCTCATGAATACAACTGGGAAAGCATTATGTTCACTTAATAATTTATAAAGCATTGTAAAGCCAATGGTCAAAACTTTTTCTAAAGTTTTTTTTTTTTTTTTTTTTTTTGGACCACGGTGTTACTATCCATGTAATATAGTTAGCTATGAGAAAATAACATGGCATAGAAAGAAAGAGGCCAAGTTGATAATTTTAGCTTAAAGGAAAGATATAGGATATGGCAATAACTTTCTATCTTTTACTTTGGTTGTAGTGAAAATTATAATGTGATAGGAATAAATTGAACCAAATGTGATTTCATGCAAATTAAATCAGGTATGAGCTACCATCATCGCTATTTAGATGTTATGAATGGCAGCATGAGATTGTTTTCCCTTTTACCATAGTCTTATAGGGAATTATGGTGAAATGATACCGTAGGAATCACAGAATTCTAAACTATATCTTAGGAGAGAAAATGACAGGAAAAGTTAGAAGGATACAAAAACATGATTAGGTTATAACTTAGTGATTTTTTAATAAGATCTTAATGGATTCTTTTATTCTTATAGCTTTTTTCTTTATCAAAATTAATGTCTCAGTGAATTTCATGTTAAAGTATCGATATATATTTTTAAATTGTCTTTTTTGTGGGATTTGTTTGCATTTTCATGGGACTCAAAACCATAAAGTTTCCAATGTAGCACTCAACTTGTGGTGGTTCAAATTAAAGATTTTATAATGGATTTGGAATGGAAGGAGCTAGAGAAATTAACTGAAGAAAAAAAACACCCTTCAAAATAGTCAAACTCACAAATGAGGCTCTCAAATTGTAACGGACTCATACGATCAACCATTCTTCGCATGTTCCCGTTTGTTCAATTATGAATTTAGAAAGAATATGAAAGTCATGTTATGTTCACTTCAAAATATTATAGTTTTTGAAGTGGGCCATTCAAGGGCTATGATTAAAATATTCTAGAGTGGGTGCCAATATTATTACCACTATTGGAGCTGCAATGATAAACATCACAAATCCCATTTAGCTTATCAAGACAAAATTCTCTTTGCTTTGCTTTTTTTTTTTTAATAAGTAGGGGGTATTTTCTTTTTCTTAATCTTTGGGCTTTATAGTACACTCCAACTCACAAATCCACACACAGTTACCAATTTCTAAAAAATATTTTTTTAATTTTATTTAAATAAAAATAAAAATTATCATATCATCATCCTCTTTTTTTTTATAATTTTTTTACAGTACTTTCAAGGCTAGATAATATTAGTGTTTCAATCCAAGTTTTATAAATAGTTTAATTCTTGGCCTTTTTTTTGCGAGATAATATATATTTTATTTATTTTTATCAAATAATATTACTAATACAATATTCAATTTAAATATATTTTTATTTTTTCGCCCGGGCTTAGCATGGCCTATATTGCTAGTGTGTATGAGATGAGAACCATGTGACTAGCCCAACTTTCAATGAAAACTAACGATGTCCATAACTTGAATAAATCTAACATGAAGCAAGTGAACATCAAATTCACTTGGCCTAAACTTTTATTTTTATTTTTATGTTGGACTACCTGTGGAGAGTGATACTGATTGTAAAGTGCCAACTGCCAACACCTTTTAACCAAGCGTGTGTTGGCACTTCGCCCAAACTTTTAAGGAGCATTTAATTTAATGAGTTTCCCACGGAAATCTTATACGTGGGAAATCTTTTACAGCAATGACAGTTATTATTTATGGAGCATTCAAAACTCCACGTGTCATTGCTAAATTTTTATGGAGTCCAAATCTTAATATTTTTAAATTCTTTAAACTCAAGCATTATGAATTATAAGATGTACCAAATGATTGAATACCTGCTGTGAGACATAATTTGGAGAATTAAGAACTCTCCCCTGACATAAATTCTCAATACCAAAGGGCCTCTAAAGCTGATGGAAAGATCCACTTGGGACCACCCAGACACCACATTTGACTCCAATTTTATACTTCTAACTCCATGACTTACAAGTTTAACAGCTTTTAGCTAAAAAAAAATGCCACACTCTAATAGATGGCTACGAAAGTGCGAGATCCGTGACCATGTGGGGGTTCCTATTTGGTGCACTGTTTGAATTGGTGATTGGTGGGCCCCATCATTTCGTGTTTCATGAGCCTTAAGCTCATGCTCCCCAATCCCCAGTCGCGCGACTAGGTTTCAACTGGCCACTCCAAAGGTGCGAACCGCCGAACTGAGAAGAGATTACAGAAGATGGCAGCACTGGCGCCATTCCATAGACAGCATCAGATTTCCGTCAATTCGTGGGCCCCACACACTATCATTTCCTCGCTGGCATCCCTCCCTCTGACCACGCGAACCATAGCTGGCACTATGAAAAAGATTCCCCTTTCAATTCAACGGCCCAGATTCCCCCAGCATAAATTCTCCACAACCCACAACTCCCCCACTCCCATGGCCCACCTATGATGATCAATTAACTTCTGATGCTGACATGATCTATGATTGAAGGGCTAGGATCGTTTTGATCAGACGACAGGTGGGCCCCACACGGGGGTTGGTTTGAGCTGGGCTGTAGAGCGCGACGGGTGTTTAAATGCGACCGAATAAACAATCTTGCTTGTTTTATCACTTGCCAATCTTGTGTGCCCTTCTTTTCCGCTGCAAGAGAAGAAGAAAATAACAAGAAGAAGAAGAAGAAGAAGAAGAGAGAGAGAGAGAGAGAGCGACCGAGCGAACGAGTCTAGGGTTTTCGAAATCACTCGTGTTTCAGATCCAAAACTCGCAACGTGACCGGCATTCTCCAAGGTCTGTGATCTTTTTCCATCTCTCAACACTTCCTCGCTTTCACAGTGTTTTTTAATTCTTCCAAGGTCGGGATCCACAGATCTGAGATTTTTACATGGTTTCTGGTGAAGATCTTGGTCAAAGTGGGTTTTAAATCGTTTTATGATCTTCTGATTTTGATTTTGTTGCAATGATAGGAGTTTATTTTTCTCTCTCTTGCCGTTTTCATTGATTCAAGGTTGTTTTTTGTTTGTGCACTATTTTGATGTTGAGATTGAGGTTGTGGAGTAGTGATTGGTCTGTTGGTTCTGGTAATGTAGTTCCTTGATTTTTTTTATGTGATTATGAGTTTCTACTGATAATTTGAAAGGCCTGTTGTAGTTTATGAATTGTAGAATGACTTCAAAATGTATGTGATTTCCGTTCAAGAAGTTTGGTGATCTGTTGCGGATTCGGTGTCGGATTGGTCTGTAGTTGAATACAGTAGAGATGAATGATATGTGTTTTTTTCCTTTTCTGTCTGTAGTTGTTTGTGGAGGGCTGATATCTCATTCTCGTGTGCTTTACGGGATAGACAGTTCTATATCTTTCCAACTCTTATGAGGGTGGGTTTTACACACAAAAATGAAGTTTCAGATACAATAGGATTCAGATTTGTTGTTGACATTGAAGTAACTGGTATCACAGTTGTCAGGACTATAGAAGGTGGCCATGGATGGAAGGATGCATGCGATAGAAGGATAGTAAGAGGAGGAAATAGATATAGCTGTACCATCCATTCAAAACGTTGCGTATCTTCAAGCATCCGGGATCATAGCTAAAATGTATGGATAGAAATAAGCAGCAGGCAGCTACATCTCTACATATGCTAGACCTAATGGATGATTTCATTCTAGGGAATGTGATTAGAACATAGCAGAGGAAGAATCTCTTAAGTAAGGTTTTGAGGATTTTTACTTCTTATTATTCTAGCAGACTAATAGACGACAGTGGACTCTGAAGGTCGCTGAACTGTTGTTAGTCCATGGTTTCCAACGTGATTTTGAAGCCACAGAGTTGCCTATTTCTTAGAAAAGAATAGGAACTTTGTCTTTCTGCATTGAGAGCTTATGTTTTATCATGCGGCATATTCTATTTTTTTTATGGCAACTTTCATTAAAAATGAGAGAATGTAGAGAATATGAATGATGACTAAAGGAGGGGATTTTATTGGAAGCTCAACCCACTTGAAAAAGGAGACCCTCCTTGTTGATCCAAAATAGAAAATAACAATGAAGGGCCAGATCGATCACATGGACCACTTAAAATTGGAAGTGATTAAACATTTTCAAAAACTTATTTTATTTAGTAACATCTGAGTTTTCCTATCATAAGGGTATGAACTCACCAGTTAATGTGCGACTGCAAACTCTTGATCTCTCTTATTCTCCAATTCTCAATTTTATTTCCCTACATATGACTTTATAAATGGGGCCTTGGATTCTTGGACACCATATGCTGGGGTTAAGCTAATTTACTTGCTCTATTAGCTTCTACAGTTCTAATGCATGCCATATGGCTCTGACGGGGATAATACATGAATGAAACCTTTGTTAGAATTTTGTTCAATTGCTTTGGTAGATGATTATGGAAATGCATTTGTCATTGAGCGAGGCATATCTGTTGCAGTTTCTTTCATGTAGATTTTAAATGTGCATATTTATTCTTTTGAAATTAAAGTGGTAACTGTTCGTCCTAAAACATTTTAAATTACAATTGTTATAATTTCTTTTTATTCTGCATTTTCATTATTGTCCGGTTGAAAGTATGAAGCATGCCTTTTTGCTCAGTTGCAACATGCTATCTCATAGACTCTCAGTTTGCTGACCATTTGGAAATAATAATCCTTGATTTAGTTATGAATTTGTGCAACTTTCTGAACTGCTGCTTTTGTTTGTTTATGTTAAATGATTCTCTGTACTCCATTGGTAAAACCTTGACTGTACAGTTTCCTTTTTTCATAATTAATCTTTCTTTTTTCATTTAATTTTGTCTCCCACTCAGTTAGCCTCCAAGATGGTTGTGCAAAACTTTACTGTGGACTTGAATAAGCCTCTTGTTTTCCAGGTTAGAGCTTGTTTCATATCCTTTTTCTTTTACTTCTCTGCAGCTTATAATTATGTAATTTATAGAATGTCTTGTATCCACTTCATTTGATTTAGAATGCCAATTATTATTCTGTTTTCATGAAGATAGTTTCTTCATCACTGTAGGGTGTAGCCTGATCCCATCTATATGCAGTTGGATCTTTGCAGCATTGACTGCACATGAATATTACTAGCAGAATAGCTAGAAGAAAAAGATAGATGCTATATTCAAAGCGTTAAAGATGATTTTTTTTTCTGAAATTCTTTTTTTATTGGTAACTTGACTTGAACCCACAACCTAAGGCTGCACCAGTCAGCACCTTCCATTGTAGCACAAGCTCTCATGATTTTTTTTTTTGAAATATTAAAGATGAAAAGTTTGAAAAAGATGTAAATCAATAGTACAGTAGTGCTAACTATTCTTTTTGCAAGTGTCCTAGAGAAAGCACAATTAAAGTAGAGGTCCAGGGATTAGATGCTATACCAACAGAAAACAGATTTAAAGATGAAAGCTTTGGGAAGATGTAAATTAAAACGAGTTCCATTCTTTCTGTAGCAAACAAACCTCCTCCTTTAAAGATAATGAATTCTGACGCATTTGAAAAATTATTCATAAAACAGAGGTTCTGTAAAATCTTTCTTGCATAAAGTGTGACACTATGAAGCACTCATACCTACAAAATAGAACTATGAAGCAAAATATCAACCTAGAGGGAAGAATGGATAGGTTGGGATGTCGTCACTTGTCAAGCTCCTTATTCAAAATGCTGCAATTTAATCACAATGTTAAAAAGGAGCTCTTTCAGACAACCAGCATTTTAAGCAACCGCTTCTCTTTTCAAGTCTCAAGAAATGTATGCCTTTTCACTGTAACTTGCAGGAAGTAATTTAATCACAATGTTAAAAAGGAGCTCTTTCAGACAACCAGCATTTTAAGCAACCGCTTCTCTTTTCAAGTCTCAAGAAATGTATGCCTTTTCACTGTAACTTGCAGGAAGTAATTGATGTTGATCATAACATATGCTTTCATATCTTTTTATTTTCCTTTTTGTCTTTTGGGATATTCCATTCCCTTATTTAACCTTGCATATTTCTCTTGATGACTTAAACTGTTGCCTAAGGTGGCAATTGGGATTACAGAAGGAATCTTGTCAAACGAAAACTTCAACTAAAATTAGTGCAGATGAACCTGGTGATGACTTTTAACACTTTATTTAAAAGTTAAAATTGTAGATGAGGGATGCTATAACTCGGATAGATCTATATGCTGCTATCAGTAGTTGGAAAACCACAGAGTGCTCAAAGTAAAAACGTAATTTGAAAATGCAAGTCCTCATAGGGATGAAAGTCAATGTGCTGAAACCCCACTATCCTTTTCCTATAGGCAAAGTGTAACAGCTTGCCTGTTAATAATATGATTCAATCAAAGATAGGTGAGTTGACTTAAACATTGTGATGGTGAGATCATGTTCAGGTCATGTTGGGTTGACTGTCATGTATGGAGCTACCCCGAACTTGGCCTGTTCATCAATCAGGTTAAAATGCCAACTCAAATACCAGAAGTACCGGGTCGAGTTCAGATTGGGTTGGTCGGTTAGGTCATTTGTTACCCCTGGCTAGACCTGGCCTGCTGTTGCCCCAATCTATTCAGTGCTTTTTTTTTTTTTCCAGTAAAACCTTTTCGGAGCTGTTAAACACATGTTAGTACTCTTCTATTCTGTTGTATTCTCACAGGTCTAACTGTTGCCTTTCTAGCATCTCTTCTACAACTTCCTTTTCCACCGTACTTGTTCTTTAGCCATCTTGAAATAGTTTTGAGTGATTTTGAAACACCTTACAGGTTGGACATCTTGGAGAGGCTTACCAGGAATGGGTTCACCAGCCTATTGTCTGCAAGGAAGGTCCACGATTTTTTGCAAGTGACTTCTGGGAGGTATCTTTGTTGGTTTCGTTTTTTTTTTTTTTTTTTTTTTTTTTTTTTTTTTTTTTATGGTGTGTTGTTTTGATCCATTAATACACCTGATTCATTTGTAATGTGAAACAGTTCTTAACACGCACAGTGTGGTGGGTGGTCCCACTTATCTGGTTGCCAGTTGTATGTTGGTTTGTGGCAATGTCAGTCCAGATGGGCCTAGTAATTCCATACGTAGCTCTTATGATGGTTCTTGGGATATTCATTTGGACACTGATCGAGTACAGTTTGCACCGCTTTCTTTTCCACATCAATACAAAAACCTACTGGTGAGTTTTATTTCCAGTTTCCAGAGATCATTCTTCATTGCACCTATACATTTCTGATGCACCACTTTCTCTATATTAGAGTTAACAGAGTGTCAATACTTGAAACAGGGGAAACACTGGACATTATCTTATTCATGGCTGCCATCATAAGCATCCTATGGATGGACTACGCCTTGTTTTCCCACCCGCCGCAACAGCTGTGCTATGTGTGCCGGTAGGTTGCTCACTTTGTTTTCATGGTTCTCTTCTATAAGATACTGGACATGACTTTTAGAAAGAACTAACATATGGGTTTTTGATAGATGATTTCATTATACGATTATTATTTGTCACCTGGGTGTCTGGAGGTTTGCTAAATGCTAATATGATGTCTCATCCCCGCCTATTTCCATGCACCCACACACAGTGCATGGCATGTGCCATGTTCATACCACACCAAGTAGGTCTATTGTAGAGATCGCCCAACTTTAGAATCAATCTGCTTTACTAATCATGCTGGCTCCATATATACTTGATACTTGGGCCATGCAATGGCCTCCCACCTTTGTGGATGGCTCATTAAATCTTGCTTATAAGTCACTTTTTGGAACATGCTTTCGTGTGGAAACCTGCTAAACTTGCATATTATATTTGCTGGTCATTAGTAAGTAGTGAGATTCCAAAACTCAAGGGTAACCCTGCTTTCTTACGGTTGGAGCAATCTCTATTTCAAGGGTGTACAATTATGAAAGAATATAGGAGCATGGCCTTTAAAAACTTCTTGTAGCAGCTGCCTAATTATTTTTTGAATCATGGTGATCAGTTCTATTACACTGTAAAGCTTATGTCAACTCCTACAACTGCTCCTGCTCTGTTTGGAGGTGGCTTGTTGGGTTACGTGATGTATGACGTCACTCACTACTATCTGCATCATGGGCAGCCAACTGGAGAAGTTGCCCGATTCCTAAAGGTGAGGGGAGGCATAAGACTAGGTTTCCCTTTATATATTCAGCCCTACAATAGTAATCTGATTTGTGTTTTTACAGCGTTATCATTTGAACCATCACTTCAGAATTCAGAACAGAGGGTTCGGAATCACTTCTACTCTGTGGGACAGGGTGTTTGGAACACTTCCTGGATATAAAGCTGCCGAGAAGAGCAGCAGATGATCTATTAGCAGCAGAAAATGGCGGCAATCGTTTCACGAGGATTAAGTTCCTTTTTTATCAGTCTGGCTCACATAAAATGTTATATGTAGTTGTCATTGTCACTGGTTTATAGTGGGCTTGGTGAAGTCTAGCGGAATTTCTACTCCATTTGTATCAATTCTTTTCTGATTCTTAATTTTGTCCTCTATGTTGTTCCCTTAGTCTGCAGTTCAAATTATATTTAAAAAAGTAAATAGCTCTGTTCTGCCCTTGCTATTTTCTTATTCTCATTGTGGGTTAGTAATGACTGATGACGCCTTCCCTGATTATGGGAGTTTGATCTTAGGGGATAGAAGGGATTCCAGAAGAAAGGTTGTGCTGCCTTAATCCTAAACAGTGGTTGGGACTCATGCTTTATCTGTAGAATTAAGTGCTCATTTGCCTAATTCCTACTGAAATCTCTTGGAATTTTTAGTTGACGGTTTATTTTAGTAGCAAATAGGCGAGGAGTGAAGGGTCTAAGATATTTCTATCGTGTCCATGGAAATTTGATTTTGTAAAAAAAAGTCGTCATTCCCCACCCGAAAAGCATTTTTTCAGAAATTATGGAAAATTGAGCTCATTTTTGCACTCCTCCATTGTAAAAGTAGTTAAAATAAATGATAAAAATGTTTTCACGGTGGAAGTCTCCACGATTTCCTGGCCCTTTTGGGGGAAACTTGGCTGCCTAAAGGGTCTGTCCGATTCCATGGAATTGACTTAGGGTCTGATTTTGATTATTTGCCAAGGTGATGAAAAGACAAAAGAAAGAAGAATAACGGGTACAGATCTACTGGCAAGCAGCTAGTGCATCTGCGAAAGTACTCTACCCTCACATATGGCTGGTACACGAAGGCAATATTTTCTCTGTTTTGTGTAATTTCTTTGGGATTTTGGTACCATATCATGAGGGCATTGACCAACAGTTGACACAGTGGTTTGTATTCATTGCGAAGAACCTTTCCAAAATGTTACCATAAGATCTCACAATTTTCAATAGCTGCCAGAGTGCATTGACAGTAGCCCAGATCGGGTTGGAGTTCCCTTGCAGGATCAGATCATTGGTTACCTGGCACATGATGGTCTGGACTCTGGAGTAGCAATTCCTAGTTGAAAATCTTCCTTTTCTAAATTCGGCACCCTGTAATCTTGTCGTTTCTCCCCAATTTAAGTGAAATAACTGAGGAAGAATAAATCAGTGGCAAAAATAAATAGACCACTACCTCCAAAAAATTGGTCCACATCTTTGCACAAACAGAGAATCCAACAGGAAGAACAATATTTTTATCTTTTTTTTTTTTTATATAGAAATGCAGTATATCACAATTTCCACTCATCCTAATCATGTCCGTTCTTAAACAGTGTTAATTTAATCACACTCAATTCATTTAATCACCTTCAGAAATAAATCATCTGATATCTGGCAGCTTGAAGCTACAAATCACCTCCACCCCTCGTTTTGAAAGAATAAATTGACCAAAGACTGGAAAAGATACTGTGCATCATCAGGCTTTCTGTTTCTTCTTCATTGTCCAGAATGCTGCGAAATATCGATTCTGCAAATAAAAGACAGTATCTGAAATGTTTGTGTAAATAATGTAAACAAGGGACCTACAGATTGCATTAGTTTTGGTCTGCCAGAACCAATATATTCATATTCAACCAAAAAAGACAATAACAATCAATCTTTCTAACACTATAGTACATCATGGAAATGTCAGGCATCAATTAGATGCCATTTCTCAATCAGGAATATACAATGCTCACTCTGGAAAAGAGAGAATTCTATTCAAGTGGGCCACACCATTCAGCAATCCAGAGCATTAATAAAAGATGGTTCCAACTGTCGCCTTAAAATAATTGACTAAAAACATGAAATATAATTAATGTTCAATTTGAGAAGGGAAAAAAGTCAAATAGCTGGATGGCTTAGTTTCCAATGAAAAAGAGGGCTGCTGATTGCTTGTCTATGACATGGAACCTACTAGATGGGGTTTGAGCAACTGAAAGCAGGCCCTTTCTGCACTTGATAATGGCCCAAGTACATGTATAAAAGTTTGTTAAGAGTTTGTGTGTGGGAGTGGGGGTGTGTGTGTGGGGTGGACAGGTTCAGAATAAATATCAATGCCACTCTAAACGAAAATAAGGTCAACTCAGGTGGACCATTGAATGATAAAAACCAGCTATGTCGGACCCTCGACCAAGTAGTTCTCCAACGTCCTTTGGCTGTACAAATCCGAGCAAATGCAATTAGTAGCAAGGTCTCTTCGTCATTGTCTGCCAAGGACTTTGTGGGTTACCCACCTTCTACTTTGTATGATACCCTCCTGTGAAAGTGGAAATAGTCCAAAGACTGCCACTGCTCCCACAAAGCAGAACGTTTGGCAGGCTATCTACTTGCAGTAAAGAGGCGTAGGCAGTAGGCATGATTCTAAATGATGTAAAGTTAGTTTAAGGTTGTATGTGACATCGGTTGTAATCTTGGTGCCCAACAAGCAATGCTATATACAATGTTTATATTTATACTAGTAAATAAATATAAATGACAGTCTTAACTGAAAAACAGCTCAACTCGGATGGATGTTAAATGATTAAGCCAGCTATGTAGCACTTGCAGACAAGTAGTCCTCTGCCCCATTGGCTCTGCAGTTGCAAACAAAATGCAACTCAGAGCAAGGCCCTTTCATCATTGTCTGCCACAGTGTTTTTTTTTTCCCCCTTCTTCTGGGGCTAGATGGGTCAGTGGTACAGTACTCTTAGGAGAACCTACCCACCAAGAGATCTTTCCTGGGGCGGCTGTGCAAGATGAAACACCCATACCACTGAGGCATCTCGTGTTTGTTGTCTGCCAAAGAGAGTTTACGGACTATCTACATTTTATTTGTATGATACCCTCTTCCAAAAATGAATAGACGTGTTCCTACTTGTGAAACCGTCCACAGGTTCACCAGACTACCAATGTTAAAGTAGGACAAAGGCAGGCCATTGATTTACAGTACAAAAGGCTTAAGAATCATTCTAAGCGCTATAGCGTAATGTTGCATTCATGGTATTGGCTAAAGATATAGCTTACCTGCATCATGGATCGAGGGTTTGCAGTGTAAGTTGTTTCAATAGTCTTTTCCATCTGCCATTCGGAAAACACACAGCAAAAACCCAATCATTAGCCATGCATACAAGTATTTGTCCAGGATAATGGAAGAAAATAAAATAAAATAAAATAAAGATACCTCCAATTCAAATCCATAGTGGAAAGCAACCTTTTTAACATCTTCCAAACTCAGTTCAATGGACATTTCCTGAGAGAAAATGTCAACTCCATAAACACTGTATTGCTCAGATTGGCCATGATAGGAAAAGAAGAAAAAGGGAAATTCTACGAAAATGCTTACATCTTCCGTGCCATATGCATCCGCAAAATGATAAAGTAGAGGCCCCAAGTTAATCCATATCTATCAACAGATCAAATTCAGAAAAATCATTACTTGAGAGAAGCCATTAGAAGCAATAATGAATTCACTAAAGCATATTCAGACAAATCCAAAGTTATCTAAGTAGCACATACATAGTAGCTTACGAGGACCAATATAACAGTTCATCTAAACATAACCAGAATTTCAGTTAATGTTCTGATGCAGCCAAGGCCATAGGTGATACATATCCAAAAAGCTGTGGCACCATTAACATTTATTTTCATCTTTTTCTAGTAATGCCCAGAGCTCATGCATCAAACAGTGCATGGGAAACATGAAATTATGTTCATTAGATGGGTCAGTCAACGCCTCAACGGCCCCACATTTGTAAAATCTTGACTACTATTGAGAAAGTTATGATCCACTTTCTGCTAGGCACTGGAGTAATGGTAGTGAGGCTCAGGGGTCCTTTTGTCCTATTATATTTAGATTGTGAGGATTTAAACATCTTGAAGAGGTTTAATGGGCTATCAATGGATTAAATTAGTTTTTGGGTTTTACTATTTCCTAAGACAAATTCATATAACAGAGGTTAGATGTGGACCTCTCTCTCTCTCTCTTCATTGAATGAATGAAGACACTTTTACTTGGGATGTGAGCTCCTTTTGAAGTGGGTTGTTGTTTACATTTTTAACTAATGTGTGATCATGACCCACAAGTGGTCTTCAATTTACACCTTTGCTTATATCTTCATCTAATTCTTCTTCTATATGTGGAATGCAAACTGGATTTTGGTATGATTTAAAAGGCATTTTGGTTGCATACATATTTTAATATGTTGATAAATTCGAGGTGTGAGCTCAGCTTGCTCCTATTTTCTTGTATAAACTTTGATCTCAGGTTTTTGGTCCAACCCTATGTTGTAACAGCCTGCTATTAGGACTAGGTTTTGAAGCACTAGTAGTGCAACTTTTGCTGAATGTTTATTAACAGTGTTGCCTGGGAAGTATATGTTGAATTACTTACACATTTCAATTGGCATTTAGAGGAGGCAACATGAAATTGTAATCAGGGGCCAATTACTGATCTGCCTGCATCATGGTCAATGACAAAACCTCCCAGGACAAGGGCCCTACTTAATATAAGAATGATTCCAATTGAGGGTTGAATGGTCCCAATCACCAGTGCTTATTTTAGTGAGATATTAAATATACATACAATATGCGATGGCATTCATTATACAATGGTTCCATGGACCCCCTAAAACTTTGCATTCATGTTACCAGGAACCATCTCTAAGACAAAATAAATGACATCTTACTCCTCCGTCTTTGAGAATTCTTGATATGATTTCAACGTATTCAACAATGTTGTGTGCCGTATCCAGGAAGAAACAAGTAACCACAGAATCCCAATATCCTGCAAGAACAGCAAAAATCAAAATGCCAAGCAAATATACAGGTTGAACTAAGTTACTGGCAAAGAGAGGAGTCTAGGTGGAAGAGAAGCTGCATAAATACGATAAAAACCCACTTGTCTTTTGGAAAAGCTACAGTCTTCTGGAAATGAAACAAGATCAAAGAAGTTTACAGAAACAGATTGTAAGAATCACTCTGTTGGCTTCACTCCATGCTACTAACTACCAAGTTCCCATTTCAGAGCATTGTATAGTGGGAGCAGTATCAAGGTGAAATTTCTCTTGCACTGAAATAGTCTGTATTGTTATGAATCAAAGAAGTCTTTATTTCAGAGTTTCAAGGGCTTCTGTGTAATAGGCATAAAATTCAGGGGTTTTTTGTAAGTAGTGAGAAAGCATTATTTTAATAAATAGAGGAGGTTGTCCAACTCTTGGATTTGACAACGATCCTTTTTTCTCTAATTCTCCCTTTTGTTTTAGTAAAGTATCATCAGAATGTTTTACCCAAACATGTGTCTAAGGCACTGGCTCATCCTAAGTGGAAGGAGGCAATAACTGAAGAAATGCAGGCCGCCCGCCAAACCTTTCGTGGCCTATATATCAGTTGGATGTGAAGAATTCTTTTTTACATGGAGATCTAAAAGAAGTATATATAGATCTTTCACCAGGCTTTGTTGTGAAAGGGAAAAAGGAAAAAGTTTGACATCTAAAGAAATCATTGTATGGGCTAAGGCAATCTCCACGGGCTTGGTTTGAGAGATTTAGTAAGGCAGTGATCAGTTTTGGATTCAGCAGGTGTTATGAAGATCATACTGTGTTTGTATAAAGGAGAAATATGAAAGTGGTGATGCTTGTGGTGTATGTCGATAATATTGTAATCACAAGGAATGATGGTGAATTGATTAATAAGCTTAAAGACTTTTTGAGAAATTAATTCAAAATGAAGGATCTTGGTTACTAAAATATTTCCTTGAAAATGAAGTTGCTGGATCAAAGAATGGAATAGTTATTTTGCAGTGGAAATATACCCTCAATCCGCTTGAAGAAATAGGAAAATTGGGAATCAAACCAGTTGATACTCCTATAGAACAAAACCACGGGTTACATTCTAAGAGTGGAGAATTACTTCATGATAAATAATAATAATAATAATAATAAAAAGAGGCTACCAGAGCCTTGTAAGGAAACTAATTTATCCGACCATCACTAGGCCAAATATATCCTACAGTAAGTCTAGTTACTCAATTCATGGTGGTACCCAAAACAGATCATTTGGTTGTTGTCCACAGTATCCTTAAGTACTTGAAATGATCTCTGGGTCATCTTACATAAGTCACATGGCATATAAGAGTAGAAACATATGCTGATGCTGATTAGGCTAGATCCCAGATAGATAGAAGAGTCTACTACAAGATATTTGCACTATAGTCGGAGGAAATCTTGTGTCTGTAAAAAGTAAAAAGCAAATGGTAATTGCAAAATTAAGTGTTGAAGGTAAGTCCCAAGCAGTAGCTCATGGGTGTTGTGAGTTATGTGGTTAAAGATATTGTTAGGAGAAATGGGCTTCAAACAGGGTGGACCAACCAATGACTATATACAGTGACAACACTTCAGCAATCAGGTAAGCCAGAAACCATCATGAAAGAACAAAACATGAGGAGGTTGACTGTCACTTTATTAGAGAAAAAAATTTCAAAGCAAGGACATGGAGAAGTCATATATAAGTATAGGTGATCAAGTTGCAGACTTCCTTACAAAAGTAGTAAGCAATGTATCACCTGACAGTGTAATAGACATCGATTGTAAGGTTGTCATGTCATATTCCCTAAATCAAGAATAGCTGGAAAGCAATATCGTACATGTATGAGTAACGGTACCCATAAGTTAGTGTTGGAAGTGTAGTAATGGCACCCATAAGTTGGCTTTCGAGGTGTTTCCATCATGAGCCCAACCTGGTAAAAACTTTTGCCTCTCGTAGTAACAAGATATACAAATCTGTTTTGTAGGGCCACAAAGTTTCAACTTTCAATGCACTCTCATTGCTAAGGTTAAAAGCTAATAGCCAACACATTCATGGTTAAACATTATCATGATGAGAAATCCTAGTACAGATAAGTTATATGAACATTATCGTCAAGAAACAACATGCATCGATGATGACAACGATAATGAACATTAGAGCGTAGTCTTTTCCAAGGACCATTAATGAGTTGTTGGCAAGATTATGGTCGGTCTTAGCTATTTACTTACATGCCCATTGGAATTGCAGTACCATTACCTCAATGTATCTCTTTCTTAATATAGTTTTTCGTTACTGTTTAAAAAAAAGAAAAACCAAAAAAAAAAAAAGATCACTGAGAATTTTGATATCATCAAAGGGCAATCTAACAAAAGGATTTCTTTACAATGTCTTGGCAATAACTAAACCCATGCCATGTAAGAAAAATGTTGTCTCTCTACCTTCTTGACTTGCATCACTATACACTTCCACAAAATCGCCACCACACATGGAAAATCCTTCAGTTATTCCTGCACTGTTTGCAAGATCTACTCAATAAAGAAAAATCACTCCATAAGGAAACTTATTATGTACACTAAAAACTCAAGTACACACTACATATACATGTTGATATAGTTTGGGTATAAAATCACAATCATCATCACCACCACCATCCAAGCCTTGTCCCAACAATGTTGGGGTCAGCTACATGAACTTTGTCTCTCCATTTCAGTCTATCCTTGGATAGTTTACACTTCTTTATCCTAACTACTTCTATCATGGGTTACACTTCTTTATGCTTACTACTATCATGGGTAAAATCTCAATTAAGTACACAATATATCAACCCTTTTGAGGCCTATTCATAACCCATGGTTAATTGAAAAGGAGAAAGCAAATCACACTGATAAAATTCTAGGGTGAACATTACAATTGTTCATTAATGACTAATCAACATGCTTAGTAAACAACGATAACAACAACAATAACCATATTGACAGCAACTAAAGATCTAATTAATAATATGCGTGCCCACGTTTGCTTGATGCAATCTCATACCATGAGCCTCCCTCAGTATAGCCACCATGGAACAAAATATGTAGCAGCTAGCCAGCTACTGCCACTATGCTAAATGCATCATAGTTGTCAATTCCATTCTGGTTTGACCCAGTAGTGGAATGTTTGGCATTCTGGTCAATTCCGGTATTCTGCTTCGGAAAGACGCAATTGAAAAATGAAACAAAATTATAGAAGAATACCTAAAATTGAAAAAAAATAAAAATTAGATGAATGCTAAAATAATACTAAAAATGCATACTTACATCATTTAAATTAAACTACACTCTATAATTGACCATTTTCTAGTTTTCACTACATATGAATGAAAGCATGAAACCTTGACCGGAATGGGGCGGAAATGGGACCAGAACAGTTGGAATGGACTGAAAGAGACCGGAATTGGGACCGAAAACTTTTAGGGGGCTATTCCGTTCTGCCCAAGGCCAATTCCGGAACGTTCCAGCCAATTATGGCCGGAACAGAACGGAATTGACAACTATGAAATGCATACTAGTGGCACTAGCAACCATGGCAACCCATATTGGCCGCTATGCAACCATATTGATTGATACTGAACATTAAAAAAGCAGACTCAAGATCAGACTCGGTCAAAGCTGAGTCCGAGTCAAGTCGCTCAACACGACTGAGTTGCATAGGACTCAGCCGAGTTTGGTCGAGTCCCAATTTAAGGCTTAGAAAACTAGATGATGTGGGTTTGGATTCTTTTACACAAATCCCTCCATCATAGGTCGCAAAACAGCCCCTCACACGAGTTGGGATTGGGGTGTGCTCGATGTTTGAATCAGGAAGGGTACCACAGGTTTTGGGAATCAAGGTATTGTGGATAGCACAGTAGAGTTTCTCATGGAAGTTCGCTTCAGGAGAGGAGATTCAATGATTTCAATTCAGGAGAGCACACTGGAAGTGATTGGCAGATCAATTCCGTTCCGTATAATATTTTGAATTTTCGGGATCCAATTCAGTTGATAGACAAGGAGCTGCTCTTCCCTCGGATCAAATGGCATTTAATCACATGAACCATTCAATGCCAATGAACACATATGATGAGGATCACAACTTCCCTGGATCATCTCCTTACTCCCAAAACATTAATATAGTTCCCCATGAACATAATGAATTCTGAGTCTGAGTCACTGTAGACCCATGAACAAAACATTAATATGGTGAGGATCACAACTTCCATGGATCATCTCCTCACTTGCAAAACATTAATAGAGCAGTGCCCCATGAACATAATGACTTCCAAGTCTGAGTAACTGTAGACCCGACTTGGTCAATTTCTCTAGGTGTTTTTTTCCCCCAATTTTCTTCATGTTGTCGTGTTTATTTCTCCAAATTTTTTTCAATGAATCACTTGGAAATGCACTCTAGCACATAGAACTATAGATGAAGCCCACATATGGAGCCAAGTCATGTTTATGTACGGTGTAGACTGACTTCTGTTGGCTTTGGTGAGCAAGGAAATATGGCTGGGGATGTTGGAGGGCAATAAACAGCAACGTGGATCCCTGGTCACCAAGATCCATATTTAGGGTGCGGGACACATGGACCATCACCATACTATCAATATGGTCAAGAAGAACCAGAACAACAATCTTCAGAATCCAGGTCATATGGGCAATATGCCTATCCAGATCCAAGTTCATACAACTTCGCATTCTAGGATCCCTATGCCCAATATGGATATGGTCCATATGGAGGGCACATGCAATATGGTGGTACCAGTGGCAATGGCTACCAATGATCATAGTGATGTGGATGGGACAGCAACGCCATATATCTCGGCAGACACTCCCTTCGGTATTAGAGGTATTCCTTTCTAAACTATGAACTCTCAATTCCCAAGTCCATTGTTTGTTTTGGTTAAGTTATTACGTCATTTGTGTTCTAACTTTAAGCTTTATTTAAACATTTATACATCTCGTGTTCTCTACAGCTGTGTTGAATATCGAAGCGCATGATAGTGATGACATCTTCATGACACTGTTTGGTTTTAAGCATTTTGTTGCTTTCTAAGTTGGTACAACTATCCAACATGAATACATCTGAAAAGATAGATCACTACTATTATTTTATAATTAAACAACAATAAAAAACCTCTATGCAATGAGGGGACTACTACGCCCCTATATTAATTACCATTGAAAACTAACAATAAATTCTAACATTTTCAAATGTTATGGATATTTTGGATATTTTTTAGAAATCTTGAGTACTTTTTCGATTCAGACCACTCTGTATAGCCACTACCTAACATTTTAGCCACTGGCCGCTACACCTACCGCAATGCTATTTTTTTTCTTGATAGCCACAGGCCTAGTTTTCTCTCCAACCAGTGTGACTCCATTGGATTGATCTTTTGTAGGAAATATATCAACATTTCACACATAGTGAACCCAATGGTATATATATCACCAAAATTGAATTTTCCTCTTTTTGTTCTTCATCCTCCTTTTTTCTTTTTTATTTTTCACACGTGTTTTTTTCCTTTTATTTTTATGCATGCATGCACACAACCCAAGTCCACCAATCGCTAGTTGTTTTTGAGGAGAGGGTGATACCTGCCTAAACGCTGAGCTATCAATGGATATGAGCAGGTTAAGTGATGAGGACATCAACTCCAGATATGGAAAAAAATACCAAAGGCGTAAGAAGAAAATGGTTGATAAGGCTTCCTTGTGGTTGGATCAACTTTTCATGGGCTTGATACATTACAATCATGAAGATCTACCGTTGGATCAACCTCTGGGCGAAGATACACCGTTGGATCTTGATCCAGGCGTGCTAAAGGCCTCCGATGGTAGACCCGCGGAAGCCCCACACTAGGATGGTCCACAGGAGATGAGCAATTGGGGAGTTATCATGAAGATTTAAAGATTGGCAAGGGACTCATGGGAATTAAAGAGTTTAAAACTAAAGCCATAAGAAGAGGGTTCCGGGGGCCCACAACTTAAAGCCCCTTGCATAGGGATGCGTGCACAAGACTTGCGCACAAATCCCCATGCGCAAGGCAGCCCCTTCCCACCTTGTCGACAGCCACGTGTTTTGCTTTATTTACTCACGAAGTGATGTTCGGGGAATGCATAATCTGTGTCCTTTAAGAAGGAATCCATCTTTGAGCAAACATCCCTAACGGCATGTTTGGTAACCATCCACAAGAAGGACTCCTCTTCAAGTTTCCTCGATTGAGAGGAATACCCATGTTTGGAAAGTTTTTCTACGATGGTTTTCTCCTCGCCATGAATTTGTTTAATAATCGCTCTTGTGGATTTGGGCGGTCCGACCTCCCCCCATCGGACCGAATGAATCCTCTCTTAAAAAGGACGAGGTATAAAAACGTGTTTCTTCGGCAAGGAAAATCCATCGACTGCTCTCTCGGCCTTCATCTCCCTCCCCTTCTTCGCGTTGTGCCCTAGCCCTTGGCAGGTCGGCGATTTCTCTATGCAACCTCATCTTAGCATCGTGCCATAGCACTCAGCAAGTTCTCTATGTCTCAATGAGGTCTCTCTCCTCCCTCTTACCTAAACCCAGTCCTGGTTTCCAGTAGGAGCTCTCTCTCTCTCTCTCTCTCTCTCTCATACCAGCCCCAACGTGAAACCCAGCCCCATTTTCTCTCACCCAGCATCGAAACCCAGCCCACCCTTCTCTCTCTCCCTTCATCCCCTAAACCGAGTTCCATTTCCGCCCAAACCAAACCTAATTTCCATGTCACCCATTTCCACCCAACCCCAATCTCTATGCTGCCCAAACCCAAGTCCTCTGTCTTGCCCAAAGCTAGCCCTAATCACATGCCGCCGTGGCCAAACATGCCCTGTTTTCATTTTTTTTTTTTTTTCTGGGGTAAGAGCTCTATTATCATGTTAATGTTATCATTCCAACAGCTTATTACCAAATCATGAAACAGAATTATGCTTATTGGGTGACCATCCTTTTTTTTTTTTTGGGCATTTCAAATTTTTTTGGCTTATCTAACATCCAAATTTTCCAGAATGTTTGCATCAAATTCTTGTAGTTCTTAGGCAATAACAAAAATGAGAACACTTATGACATTTTAAATTAATTTTAATCCTTTTAGTGGTAACATGAACCCACAATCTGAATGCCGCGATAGGGATAGCACTTTTTACTGCCATGGCTATTGAACCCACAATCATATAGCTTATGTTGCAATCAATTCATGTTTATTTTGCCAATTCGTAATTTTTATTGTGTGTTGAACAAATGTTCTATCAATCAAAACAATCATCCGCATTTAATATTTGTGTTTGTATTTGTGCCTATCATCAAGGATGAAAATATCGGTAGCGGCGGGCGGACCGATACGAAGCGGGCGATACGTAGCATATCGGGGATACGTATCGGCGTAGCGGTGCGATTTTAAAAAATCGCCAAAAAAATCTGAAAAAAATCCGGAAAATCCAGAAAATTGTAAAATGAAAGAAAATGTGGTTCTTTTGCAAAAGTAAGTAAGAAAAGGGGGCGTAGCGGTGCCCTCAATATATGATGTCCTGTATCGCTGTATAAATAGAAAATAATAGTAATGATTAGTTTTTTCACATGTATTCATGTTTCTTAGTCATGTTAACTTAAAAAATAATGGAAAGCTAAATAGAAAAAAATTAGAACATGAAATAAAGGCATAAGAATTAAGAAGACTTAAGAGTTAGGTCATTAGTGAACATTGAACAATCAAATATCAATACTTCAGCATTCAAGGTTCAAATTCAATCAAGTGAATGAACTATGAAGTGATCAACAATCAACATTCAACACCAATTTAGAAATGACAAAGGGAGTAGAGAGTTAGTGAAAGAAATAGGAAATTAGGAATACCTTGATCACCACCAAAAGGGATTTGGGAGACACTTATATTCATACATTTGAACAATATGTAATGTAAACATCATGATGGTACTATTAGAGCCAAATATCAGTGTTTAATTGTTAGGGTCACTGTGGTGAGACCTAACCCTAAGCATAAAACTTTGGTGATCAAAATTAGCTTAATATGAACATAAACATTATATGTTGCATGCATTCATGATAGATCATTCAATATATGAAAAGTACTGAGAAGAAAGACAAGGGTAAAAAACCCTAAAAAGTCCAAAAGGGGGGGTTTTATAACCCCCCCCCACGTGTATCGGCCGATACGTATCGTGGCGGTATGTATCGGCCGATACACAAGAGTATCGGCCGATACGGGCCGCTACTGGTGCGATACACCCGTAGCGGCCGATAATTTCATGTATCGTATCGGCCTTGGCCGATACGGCCGATATTTTCTTCCTTGCCTATCATGATCTCCTTTTTGTTATTTTAAATTTGCGATTGATTATTGAGGTTAGACTCAAGGAATAAGGTTTCTATACATGTTTTGAGTATTATATTTTGAAGGGTAATATGTTCGTGTAATAACTACCAGTTAGTATTGCATTGCTTAAGTTCAATGTGTCTTGGATGGCTTAAGTTCGATGCTTTTATCTCATGCTGTGGATAACACCTCTTTGGAGATGCCCACAGTAATTTGAACATTCTGTCGAATGAAGTGGGAAACAAGATGAAGATGAACGAATCCTTACCTGGTCAAGTTGGAAGATGGTGAAGATAAGAGGATCCTTTTATGCAAGGGCGGACCCACATTACCATCATCCAGGGCGGTTGCCTCAGATCGAATTGAGAAATCTTCAAAGAATCATAATTAAATAGTTACCAGATTCCTTTGGATACTGTGTGATAATATTGAAGAGTAGTCATATAGCAGTTGTAGTGATGGCAAAATGGAGAGGAAGAGTCATGTAGAAGCTAAATGAAGATGAGATGTGAATTCAGCTCTTGTCGCCTTTCGGGTGAAGGAGGAGATTTAGAGGAAGAAGATGGAGCTAATGTTTGTCATGGCCATCTATAGTAGGTCAATCTAAATGTACCTAAAGGGAAGTTGGGAAAATTATGTTGGGATGTTGTAACGAAATACGATTGGATTGTAATTTTAATGTTAGATGTAGGATTTTTCATTTGTTTGACATAAACTTATAGAATTTGGAAATTTTGTAACTGGTTTATTGTTGGATGTTGTAATTTAATTTGTTTGAAATACAATTGTAAAGGTTAAGAATGTTGAAAAGTTTACAAATCATGTATATTTTTAAATTTTTTTTTTTGTGATGTTTGGAATGAGTGAATGTACTTGGTGTTATTTTTTGAAGTACTATATCTCAAATAATGTGAAATGGCTATGTATAGGTAGTAGGTTAATGTCTGGTCTAGATTGAGATGTCCATGGGATTTGAATATTCAGGTTTCATTTTGAAAAGTACGTTTGGAATGAGACAATTGATTGGGATGTGGTGAAGCTGGATGAATCTTATGTTGTTGTGATGTCTGTAATGGGATGTAGCCACTGATGAAATTTTTTTAGGGATTTTATTTCATTTATGTAATCAAGCCACTGTTTGGAAAGTATATGAAGTTCTGTCATATAGAATTCTAGTAATAAACTTCTTGTTGTTGCAAGAGGCATTTGTAATAAGCAAGTTGGTAGTAGGAAAGTTGAAACGGATGAGTCAGGCATCTGCTATGTTTGTTTATAGGTTGACTAATAAGAAAGTAATAACATGTGTTCTTGTTCTATCCTCAGTTGAAAAAGAAAGAATTAGGCAGTTCTTTTGTAGTTGATCCAAGATGTTTCAGGTTATTGAAGATTGTGGATTGTTTGCATGAAGTGATTATATAATGTTTGATTTTATAGGTACCTAAACAAGTCGTAAGGAAAAAGCCCTCCTGTTAAGGGGAGACTCTGTCAAAGATTTCTTAAGTTATTTCATGTGTACAAAATAGGTTTTTTTTATTATGTATTAGAGATGTGAAATATTTTTTTGATTATGTTGAATGAATTTGAGATAGAGATCATCGGATAAAGGTTTTTTTTTTTTTTTTTTTTTGAGGATTCCTCTCCCGTTACCAAACTTGGGTCGGAAGGAATCATCGTTCATTCCTTTCTGCTCCCCAAACGTGGAATGTGATGAATCATCTCCCTCATAAATCCTCACATAAGAAAGTCTAATTCCACGGAAGCAAAGATTCCTATGAATAGAGGATTCCTCTCTTGTTACCAAACGTGCCCTAAATGCTGCTTGAGGGATTATCCGAAAGCAACTTATAAATTTCTTCAAAATCTGGGCATGTAGGATATGCTTCTGGTAAACACTCAAAACCAGTGACACTTACACTCATGGAGTGTAGCAACGCAATCTTGCGGCTCAAAGCATCAGCTGCTTTGTTCTCAACCCCTAGCTTATGTTTAAACACGAAGGTAAACTCTTGTAAATCCTCAATCCATTTCGCGTGCTTAGATTTCATCTTAGCCTGGGATTGAAGGTACTTCAGAGCCTCATGGTCTGAGTACAGGACAAACTCACGCGGTAACAAGTAATGTCTCCAATGTTTTAGTGCTTAGACTACCGCGTAGAATTCTCTCATAATTGGAGTACTTTTGCCTATCCACATTCAGCTTCTCGCTGAAATAAGCGACAGGATGTCCTTCCTGACTGAGGACTCCAATTCCGACGCCAGACGCGTCACAAGCCACCTCAAAAACTTTAGAAAAATCAGGACTTCCGTCATCTTTTCCTTAATTTCTTTAAATGGCTTGGTGGCTGCATTGCTCCAATTGAGACCTTTTCCGGGTCTGCAGACATTCCATCAACCGAAACGACAAACCCCAAGAAGACAACTTGTGAGGAAAAGAAAGTACATTTCTTGAGGTTAGCATACAACTTCTCTCTACTAAGAGTGAGACAGACTTCTTTCAAATGTTGCAAGTGTTTCTCATGAGTGCTACTATATATGAGAATGTCATCAAAGTAGACGACCAGAAATTTGCCTATGAATGGTCGTAGCACTTGTGTCATAAACCTCATAAATGTACTTGGTGCGTTTGACAAACCGAAGGGCATGACCAACCACTCATACAAACCATCCTTCGTTTTGAAGGCGGTTTTCCACTCATCACTAGGTCTGATACGAATCTGGTGGTAGCCACTCTTAAGATCTATTTTTGAAAAAATCTTGGCACCAACCATCATATCTAACATGTCATCAAGTCTCGGAATGGGAAACCGATACTTGATTGTGATCTTGTTGATCGCCCGGAAATCAATGCACATCCTCCAAGACCCATCATTTTTTGGTGTAAGGAGTGCGGGTACGGCGCAAGGACTCAAACTTTCTTGGATGAAGCCCTTTTCAAGAAGCTCATCAACCTGCCTTTTCAACTCAGCATGCTCAGTAGGGTTTGTTCTATAGTGTGGCAGGTTTGGCAAAGATGCGCCAGGAACCAAATCAATGGCGTGCTGTATATCACATAAAGGTGGGAGCTCATTTGGTAATTCTTCAGGAAAAACATCATGAAATTCATGCAAGACTTGCTCCATCTCACGTGGGATCTCAACAGCCTTCTCTTCTGTGACTTCCTTAGTCACCAAGACAAACATGGCAGGTTCTCCTGCTTTGCCTTTCTCAAGATTCTCTTGGAGATCTCTCTCAAATTCTGAGGCACCCAAAATGTGAATGCCTTTTGACTTGGGGTCCTTTCCTTTCACGTCTCTCTCTTTCACGCTAGCTTCCTTTCGTAAACTTTTTTCTTTTGGGTTGCTTTTCTTGATGTTGGAATCCTTAGGCTGGAGAGGGTGGAGCCTAACTTTCCTCCCTTCGAATTCAAAGATGCAAACATTGGACCTTCCAAAATTGGTAACGTCCAAGTCGTATAACCACGGCCTGCCCAAAATGATATGTCCCACGTCCATGGAGACAACATCGCACCACAATTGGTCCTTATAAGAGGAAAGCTCAAGTGGGACCAAACACCTCTGAGACAGGGGGATAGACATAGAGTCTACCCAAGAGACACGATAGGGGTTAGGGTGAGGTTCAGTCTTCAACCCTAAACGAACAACGGTGTTAGAAGAAACGACATTGGTGCAACCGGGCTGTCTATGATGAGCTTACAACTTCTTCCATTACACTTCAGATATGTATGGAAGATGGCAGTCCGCCGCCATTCATCATCCTCCTGCACGGCTAGGGCACACCTGACCACTAGCATTTGGGTCCTCTCATGAGCATTTTGGTTCACTCTCTCCTCCTTAGTTTGATAGGCAGGAAGAAACTTAAGGAAGGAGACGCAGTCCTCGAAATCCCCACAATCATCATCAGATAGGACAAAGTCAGGCACATAGTTATCCACGTCCATGTCACAATCATCCTAGAATTCTTCTATGAACAAATTCCTCGTGGGGCAGGTAGCAGCAAAATGTCCATACCCCTGGCACTTGTAACATTTGGTTTGAGAGGTTCTCTGGGAGTTTTCAGAAGCAACTCCTTTTCCTTTGGGGTCCCACTTCCCACGAAGTAGAATGATTATTGGTGGTCCCCTTTTGTTGAGGATTTCTTGAGCTAGTTCTCATATTCATAGGGTTAGTCCTAGGTTCCACATTGCGAGAATCTACCTTCTTAGGAAATTGAAACCTCACATATTGCTCTAGGTCTTGTACCTTCTCATACATCTCAGCAAGGGTTGTGACCCTATGCTGAATCAGCTCTTTTCTAATCTCAGGACGCAAGCCCGTCCTAAACCGAGAGAGAAGAGATGACAGATCTATTAGATTGAGGAAGAATGAAAGAAGAAGATTGGAGAGAAAAGTGATACATCCTTGGATGATCCACTGCTCTATTTATAATCATGTTAGGCCTTAATCAAGGCACTAAGTATGTCAAGAGTACAAATTAGAATAATAAAAGAATAGAAAGAATCAATCCTAATCTATACAAGGAATACAATTAGAGAAAAATCAGGGAATACAATTATACAATCTTTGACAAAATCAACCCACGTGTGGGATGCTGTAATGGGCCTTTGTTGGGCTGGGCCTTGGGCCGGACCATCATCCATGCTAAGTTTGCTGTTAAGTTCCGTAGGCGTATCGAAAGTGTGGGCATCGCCTAATCTTGCCGAAGTGATCAAATCGGTAGCATATTTACGCTGATGAACCCGAATGCCCGATTTGTTACGCAAAAACTCAAGCCCCAGAAAGAAGGTGAGAGGACCAAGATCCTTCATTCGGAAGTGGCGAGTCAGATGGTGTTTGATATCTGTAATGCCAGTAGTATCATTGCCACTGATGATCATATCATCAACATAGACCAAAAGGAATGTGTAGCCCTTTGGTGTCCACCGAAGAAATAGGGAGCTATCAGAATGACTTTGACGAAATCCGGCTTGAAGAATTGCGGCCCGGAATTTATCAAACCAAGCCCTGGGAGCCTGCTTGAGGCCATAAAGAGATTTCCGCAATTTGCAAACATGCTGAGGAGGACAAGCATATCCCGGAGGAGGTTTTAAGTAGACAGTCTCTTTCAACTCGCCATGAAGAAAGGCATTTTTGACATCCATTTGCCATAGAGGCCAGTTGCGGGCGGCAGCAACACAAAGAAGAGTACGAACGGTGGTCATTTTGGCCACTGGTGCAAATGTCTCTTCATAGTCAATGCCATACTCCTACTTGTATCCCTGCGCAACTAATCTGGCTTTGTAGCGATCAAGACTCCCATCCGAGTTAACTTTTACAGAGTAGATCCATTTGCTGCCAATGACAGATGCTTTTGCAGGAGTCGGTACCAAGTCCCATGTCTGGTTTGCTTCGAGAGCGAGCAATTCCTCATTCATAGCATCCTGCCAGTAAGCTATTTTGGAGGCCTGTGAATATGAAGTGGGGATAGGAGCACTATCTAAAGAAGAAAAGAGAGCAGGAAATCCATAACGGTTAGGGGCAACAGACGGACGACTAGAGCGTCGTAGAGATATGGTATTGTCAAAAGGAGCATGATTACCTGCTAGTTCAGGAGGCGGCACTGGGGAAGAATCAGGAGAGGGAGTCACCATAGGAGGAACCGTGTTGCGCCGGACATAGACTTTAGGAAGAGATGATGGAGAAGTCGATTCCTGAAAATGTGGTAAATAGGACACAGCAATAGGATGATGATCCAAGCGTAAGGAAAAGAAAGGAATCTGTTCCAAGAAGATCACATTGCGAGATATGCGCATGCGTTTCTCGAACTGATCATAACACAAAAAACCTTTGTGTTCATTACTGTAGCCAAGAAAAACGCACTTGGCCGCCTGTGGTGACAACTTAGAGCGCTCAGTAGGAGGAAGATGAACAAAGCACAAGCAACCAAAAACACGTAAGTGAGAGTATGAAGGTGTATGACCAAAGAGAACTCCGTAAGGAGTAGTCTTTCCCAGAAAAGTGCTGGGAAGACGGTTGATAAGATACACAGCAGTCTGTGCAGCATCACACCAAAATTTGGGAGGGACTAAGGATGCAATTAAAAGAGTACGAACCGTTTCAAGAATATGTCGATTCTTCCTTTCCGCAATTCCATTTTGCTGAGGGGTATGTGGACAGGATTTTTGGTGAAGAATGCCTTTATCAGAAAGAAAGGCAGAGAATTCATGAGACATGTATTCTCCACCGGAATCTGATCTAAGAATCTTGATAGCTCTTTGAAATTGGGTTTGGACCATGTTATAAAATTTTTGAAAAATGGAGAAGACTTCAGATTTCAAGCGCACAAAGTAAATCCAAGTATACCGAGAATGGTCATCGATAAAGGTCACATAGTACTGAAAACCCGTCCTCCTCAAGGTAGGAGCAATACCCCAAACATCAGAATGAATGATGTCAAATGATGCTAATGCACGAGAATTATGAACAGGAAAAGGTAAAATGTGACTTTTACTTAAGCAACAAGTTTCACACTTTGATTGAGAGAAAGAGGACATCATTTTATTATCAATTTTAGAATCCAAACAACCAATCTTAAATAACGAAAGCAAATGGGCATTGTTTACATGACCAAGACGGTTATGCCAAACAGTCCACAATTTATTGGAATTTTGAGAAGAAGAAGAAGCAATGAAAGAATGATGTCCAATGTCCAGCAAGAACAGACGTCCATGTTTACTCCCCGTCGCGATCACCTTCCCAGTTTGTCGCCCCTGTATAACACAACCAGAAGAAGAAAAGTGAACAAGATAGCCATCATCAATAAGTTGTACTACAGAAAGTAAATTGGCTGATAATTTTGGAACAAAGTAGACATTGGAAAGGGTGATGGACTGGCCATTGACACTAGATAAAGTAATGGTACCAACTCCAGAAATGAGTAGTTGATCACCATTAGCAGTGGTAATTTTTTCTTTTCCAAGGTAAGGGTGGGAATCTGTAAAGCTATGTTCTACAGATGTCATATGATTTGAGGCTCCTGAATCTAAAAACCATGTGGAAGAGGTGATAGAAGAAGAAAGAGATGCAGAAGAATGAAAGGCAGGAGATGCTATATGAGAATGGGGTTGATACCGACCACCAGAAAAGCCCATAGACGCATATGCAGAAGTGACTGTGCTCTGGATCAGCTCTTGAATCTGAGCAGGAGTCATGGATATAGCTCCGGAGGAAGTGCTGCCTGTATCTGATAAGGGCGCTTGAGCCTGAAAAGCGGATGGAACATTCTGTCTTGGCATATGGGAGGGAGGCTTCTTAGGCTGTGTCTCATTCCGTCGCTGCAGGCTTCGACAATCATCAATCACA
The DNA here is from genome assembly GCA_038049695.1 of Cinnamomum chago. Classification (NCBI taxonomy): domain Eukaryota; kingdom Viridiplantae; phylum Streptophyta; class Magnoliopsida; order Laurales; family Lauraceae; genus Cinnamomum; species Cinnamomum chago. The sequence continues at coordinate 37,420,592 of CP142457.1, forward strand.
TGACCGGTCCGTTTGCAATATCTGCAAACCAATTTCTTGCGACAATTTTTGGCAATATGGCCGAAGCCTTTGCATTCATAACATTGAGTCTGCTTTGGAGTTGCCAAAAGAGCCGAGTCAGCAGGAAGAGGCGCAAGGAAGGCTTTGGGTGCTTCGGGTGCGTCCAGAATAGTGCGTTGTGAAGTGAGACGAAGTTCTTCGCGAAGGACTTCTTGGAGGCAAGTATCAAGATTAGCAGTGTTCTCCCTATTCATAAGTGCAGACCGAACAGATTCAAATTCAGATCGGAGATTCATAAGAAACTGGCTGATATGAGTTTCTTCTTGTAACTGGAGAGCCTCGGACAGAAATCCAGAAGAGACCGTTTGGATCAGCATGGAATCCCTTTCCGTCCACAAGGTGAGGAAACCATTAAAGTATTCCTGCACAGTTTTATCCCTTTGACTGTATCTGGCAATTTCACTATCCAAATGAAATTTCCGGGCTTTATTTGTTTGATGGTAAACTTTCTTCAGATGAGCCCACATATTAGCTGCTGTGGTGTAGGCTTGAAGGGTCACGGCAAGAGAGGGATCAATAGAGTTAAGGATCCAAGTGATGACTTTCGCATTTTCTTTGAACCAAGTGGCTAGGCCTTTTGAATCGGAAGTACTTGTAATAGGAGGTTTGGTTATCGATCCATCAAGATAACCACAAAGCCCTTGTCCTTCAACAAAGTTCTTTAAATGGAAGGACCAGGACATATAATTCTGTCCGTTAAATTTAATCGGGATGACATCATACTTGTCCATATTCAGAATGTAATAGCAACACAATATAATCAGCAATGTGGAAAACAGCCCTTAGCAGCACAAGATGGTGAGAAAACCAGATCAGAGGTAGTAGATACCTTAAACAATAGTGGCAGAAGCTTCTAACAGAGAACAGTACACAAAAGTGCAAATCTGGGCAAAAAAATCAGCCCAGACGAACTGATTTTTGAAGGGAGAATCCCTGTGTGGGGCCCACAGATGGATCTGATTGGTGATCAGATGAGCAGCTATGAAGCAGTATCAATTTTCCTTTCCAGCAGTACAAGTTTCATTCAGATCCATTCAGAATCCAGAATTTTGTGCGGCTGTGATGAAAACTATTTGAAAAGGTTTGATAATGACTAAACAGATCAAAAGGCCTACCTCTGATCTCTGAAAAATGCTGAAAAAATCTCCAAAAGAACAAGGAAAGATGGGCGACCAAGGCTGTAGAGAGTCTTCTGGATTTCGTGATGATCACAGGTGGGCCATGGTGATCACGATGATCAGACAGTGAGTTTTCACTCACGTTTTGCTTCCAAAAAGAACAGATCCTTGATCTGTGTTGCTGTAGATGAGATCTCCAATAGATTATGGCTCTGATACCATATTAGATTGAGGAAGAATGAAAGAAGAAGATTGGAGAGAAAAGTGATACATCCTTGGATGATCCACTGCTCTATTTATAATCATGTTAGGCCTTAATCAAGGCACTAAGTATGTCAAGAGTACAAATTAGAATAATAAAAGAATAGAAAGAATCAATCCTAATCTATACAAGGAATACAATTAGAGAAAAATCAGGGAATACAATTATACAATCTTTGACAAAATCAACCCACGTGTGGGATGCTGTAATGGGCCTTTGTTGGGCTGGGCCTTGGGCCTGTGATGTAATGGGCCTTTGTTATCTTCTACAAGATCCTCCCAGACATCACATCTAAGGTTAAGCTCTTCAAATTTCGTGATGTACTCGGAGACAGTCATACTACCTTGTCGAAGGTTGCTCCTCTGCTCGAACAGTCTCTCCAAATAGGATTGGGGAAGGTACTTGTCCTTAAGTCTTTCTTTCATCCTTTCTCACGTGTCAATGGCAGGGAGACCTAGACGCTGCTCATGGTGCTCTAAGTTGGTCCAAAAAATTCTAGCCTAGGACACTAACCTCATGGTAGCCAACTTAACCTTCCTTGCCTCCGACATCTCATTCCATTTAAAATAATGGACCATGTCAGAGAGCCAATCAGAAAAGACCTGCGGATCCATCCGACCATCAAAGGTGGGGGCATCTATTTTAACATTCTCCATCACACACCCGTCGGAATCTGGGCCTCGGCCATGACCCCTACGATCATTACCGTTTTCAGACTCAACATCGGTGTCTTGATCATGATCGTCCCTCTCATGGCGCCTCTCATTGTCGGCCTGGACAGATCGCTCAACTTCTGCAAGACAGGCCCTAAGTCCCTCAGTTTGCTCATTTTGTTCCTTTGTTAGGGCATTAAGTTGTGCTCTCATTTCTTCTAAGGTTTTGGCTAGCTGCTCTAAGGTCACTCCAGGTGGGTTGGAACCTATTTTGGGTTGAGAAGGTCCTGCCATCCTGAAAACTAAAGGTTGGTGATCCCTACCACTCCTAGTGGGCATGCACTGACCATCTATATGCTATGAGATGCGATGGAATGAGATGGTAATGATACGCAATGCAATCCCCAGACAATCCTAAGCTCTGACACCAAGTTGATGCAGGACAGAATGAAACTAATCTAAATGATGGAAGATGAGATCAATAACAATAATAACAGTTATAATGAATCAATTGAAACATGTTTGACACATCATTCCATGCTGAAATCAACAAAGTTAATTATGAGGAAATCTAATCCTTGTTACAGTCCTACAATTTGGGCTCTCAAAGAATTGAGGAAGGGACCAAGTGGAGAGTAAGAACCTCCACCTTGCCTAGGGATCTGCCGAGTCAAGTAAATGATCAAGATCCTTGAGGATTTGAATGACAGCCGGGCTCAATTTGGGGTAACAAGTGAATATTAGTGGACTCAATATTGTTTTAAATGAAATTCAGGTTTAATTCAATACACCCACAACTTTAGCATCCTATAAGAGAAGTCTCAAGAAAGCCTTTTGAAGAAAATCAATATTCATTCATTCATTGTCTTCCTCTCTTCCAAGAGATACAACCTTAACAATGGGTAATAAGAGAACCCTAGAAACCAATGGTTCAAATTAAAACGTCTACATCTTGTCTCATAAAATAAAACCAAAAAAATAAAATAAATAAAGCAAACAAGTGGCGGTCGACAAGGTGGAAAGGGGCTGCCTTGCGCATGGGCATTTGTGCGCAAGTCTTGTGCACGCATCCCTATGCAAGGGGCTTTAAGTTGTGGGCCCCCGGACCCCTCTTCTTAAGTCTTGTGCATGCATCCCTATGTAATGGTTGATAGGGCTTCCTTGTGGTTGGATCAACTTGTCATGGCTTGATACATCACAATCATGAAGATCTACCATTGGATCAGCCTCTGGGCGAAGATACACTGTTGGATCTTGATCTAGGCATGCTAAAGGCCTCCGATGGTGGACCTGCGAAAGACCCCACACTGGGATGGTCCACAGGAGATGAGCAATTGAGGAGTTATCATGAAGATTTAAAGATTGGCAAGGGACCCATGGGAATTAAAGAGTTTAAAACTAACGACATAAGAAGTGGGGTCCGGGGGCCCACAACTTAAAGCCCCTTGCATAGGGATGCGTGCACAAGACTTGCGCACAAATGCCCATGCGCAAGGCAGCCCTTTTCCACCTTATCGACAGCCACTTGTTTGCTTTATTTATTTTATTTGTTTGGTTTTATTTTATGAGACAAGATCTAGATGTTTTAATATGAACCATTGGTTTCTAGGGTTCTCTTATTACCCATTATTAAGCTTGTATCTCTTGGAAGAGAGGAAGACAATGAATGAATGAATATTGATTTTCTTCCAAAGGCCTTCTTGAGACTTCTCTTGCAGGATCTTTTTCTCGCCTACGAAGGGGAGTTTGGTGCGAAACCAAGATATCATTCAAATCCTCATGGATCTTGATCATTTACCTGACTTGGCAGATCCCTAGGCAAGTTGGAGGTTCTTACTCTCCACTTAGTCCCTTCTTTGAGGGCCCAAATTGCAGGACTATAACAAGGATTAGATTTCCTCATAATTAACTTTGTTGATTTCAGCATGGAATGATGTGTCAAACATGTTTCAATTGATTCATTATAACTGTTTTTATTGTTATTGATCTCATCTTGCATAATTTAGATTAGTTTCATTTTGTCCTGCATCATTAGGCCAAGGTAAGCCCCACACAGGACAACCAGGTGTTAAGCTGCCGTCAAGATGGCATTGATGGCAGTGTAAGAAAATAGACAGAATTTTTTTTTAATAATAATAATCAGAATAAATGGGCTAGCCAGGCATTTAGCTTCCATCAGTATGGCACTCATGACAGTTTTAAAAAAAGTCACTCAATAACAAAAATAAATAAATAAATCACTCAATAACAATAGTTATGATAATAAAATTATAGCAATAATTAGTGTTCTATTAATAATAATATATGTTCCTGCTGCTGCTGCTGTTATTTCTTATTAGTTATTATCAATATTATTTTCTTATCATTTTCATGTTAAGAAGATCATCATCACTGATATTATTACTTTTCACCTAGTTTCTCATCATTAGACCTATAGCCATTGTTCAGGTTTATTAGGTTTGCTAATGCACACAAACCGATAAAAGTTGCATCACAGCTCAATGCAACTTACTAACACAAGGTTGGTTGTAAGTATTGATATACCATCCAGTCCTAGCCCTGATATCCAAAACCACTGAGGAATTCATCAATATTCTTGTGCATAACCCACTCTTGGTGCAAGAGAAAGGCATGCCCTCCATATTGATGCAGATGAGGATCTGATGATTCAGATCCAAGGAATTGCCTCAAGTTTGGAGCCATTGGACCAGCCCATGGGAGCCACGGCCCTTAACTAAACCCAGAACCAGTACAAGAAAAAGCTCTTTGAATTTTTTTCACATTCATTACAGGAAAAGTTAATTTTGGAAAGTGATTCTTCCAATGCTATCTCATGGGGTTGTGGAGGGGGTCCTTGTATAAGGGATCATGGAAATTCCAGTTCTATTTTAATGAGATAAAGTCCTTTTCCTCTTCCATCCAAGTGATCTTTCGGGATCTTGGTAGATCAGCTAAAAGCATGCCAGATTCATTGGATAAACAACGGGTTATTAGGAATGTTTCTCTAGCTGTTTCTTATTATGTAGTTCTTATGCTTTGGTAGTATTGAGTATAATGCTCTTGTACCAATGCTTATCCCTTTCCCAGGTATCCTTTGTACTTTTGTTAACTTTTCTAATAATATAAGATAAAAAAAAAAAAAAAAAAAAACTGCGCAAAAATAATACCTTGCTGGATGAATATCTGGAAAGGCAACAGGCCGGAGTTGGTCATTATCCAAAAGAGAATTACAATTGCTATGAATCCAAGGATAAATTGTCCACTCCTGAGCAGAATGAGTGCTGACAAAAGAAGAGGATTTTATGCAATAAAACGACCATATAACAACTAAAAAGATCTTTACAGGTTTCTTACTGGTTAAGAATAAAACTTGAGCAGATCATCATGTAGTACGAGAACTCATTTCCTTGACTAACAAAACCTGTTCAGTAAAAAAATAGATACTAATCTTTTGCACCAGCAACATGTCAATGATACTGTAGCAATTTGTAATATCAGTTTGAGCACCGAATACATACCAAGACAGGAAATCTCTAATGCCAGCCTCCCAAGTCCAGCTCCTGGGACCAAACAGCATGGAGGCCTATTACATAGTACTGGATCTTAGTTAAACAATTACAATCAGCAGTTGATAAGGTTAATCTCAAAATACAGTTAAAGACCTTGATCATCATTCCAATTTAAGTAGCATACTCAGTTCATACTCAGTTCAGAATGTCACAAACCATAACCATTTCCCATCACATATTATGCGAGAAGGAACATGATATTGCTCGGAACCCAATCCTCCTGAATAAGAATTAAGGTGCAACCATAGAAGAAAAGAGAGATTTTCCAATAGATCTTTTTAAGGATGTTTTCAATTGAAATATAAAAGGCAGCTTAAGGCACTTTTCTAGTGAAAAACTAACATCACTCCATTTTTAAGAAGAAATTAAACTTACATGAACTGGTGAGCGCAAATTTCATAGTAACTTGGATTATTTTATTAGTTCAACTGAAAACTAGATGGCCTAACCACTTAACATTTAAAGCCAACAAACTGGACTTTGGATGGAAATTGGACAGGAAAGCTTCCAGTTCAAGTGGAGACAAGTTTGGGTTATAACGAGAATTATTATTAATGTGTTTGAACAAAATCACCCTCATGTTTCCAATTTAAGTCAAAACCTTCCCAAGGTGTGAGTCCTCACTGTTCCTCACCATTGGCAAACAGGCAGTATGTATCAAAATATCTTAACAGAAAATACTTAAATTGTATGCACTTTCGTGGTCCTCCATGAGAAGCTTCCCATCTTCTTTATAATATTCAATCATCAATATACAAAAAAGTTTAAAAATTACAATCCCCTTTGATCGGGGTAATCTAATCACTTTCTAATTATGTATAGTACAGAGTATTTCAGATTCTGAACTAAACTGGGTAGAGATGGGTCGACCCATATCTTTCGACATCACCCTCAAATTGACGGTGAGTTAACCAGCAGCAATTTGTTGATGAGAAATTAATTCTAAGATTGAGGTAATGCATTGGTGACAATGTTTGCAATTTGGAGCTCTGAAGGACCATGATGGAGTATGATGATTTCATCATCATAGGTTTCTCTTATAAAGCAGCAGTCAACCTCAATGTGCTTCATCCGTTCACGGAACACAGGGTTTGCAGCAAATCAGATTGCATTTGCATTGATATGCTTGTATGGAGCTTTAGATATGCTAGATCTAGTTTGTTCTTGTGATTTTTTTCTTGATACAATGGATTGAATTTTAGATTTGAATATGTTAGGAGCTGGACGACCCACTCTCTTTTGATTCCATCATGTTTTCAATTCTAGTTCCTTATTTTGCATGTAAATCATGTTGCATGATTAGATTGAATTGATATTCTGGTTGTCCTCATATTCTTATAGAGATCTAATGGTTAAGGTTTTGTGTCGAGTTGTTCACAACAACATTAGACCCTTGATTTGACATATTATGTGCATTAGATTCAGATATAATATTTAAACATGATTTGGGACTAGTTTTGAGATTTACAGAGAATTCTGGGTTATCGTAAAAAATAGTCATGTTTGACTAAGGTTTTCACCGACCAAACTGTTAAATGGGTCACAGCCCATTTCAAATAGGCCCAATTACTTGGTCAAATCACCTCACGTGTGTACAGCTATGTAAATTTATCTTTTGCCTTTTTAGGAGATATAATTAGATTAGAATGGCTGTAATCAACATTAGAATGGCTGCAACCATTGTAAATTGTATAGCAACAATACATCTATATAAAGGAGAATTGAGACCCTCAAAGGGATCATCAAATTCACCACATTTTGTCTTTCCTCTCGCTGTCATTGAGATGGTATCAGAGCTGTAAGCAAATACAACTCTATACAGAGTTTTCTGAGTGAATCTTCTCTTTCTTCCAAGTATTGGAAGTTGTCAGTATCTTCTCTGCTCTAAAATTCTTCCATTTGTTGGTCTGATCAAGCTGTGATCATATGCGGCCCACCTCAGATCAGCATCATCGTACCGGGAGACAGCAACCACTTTGGTCAACTGGATACTTTGGTATTTACGGCAATTTTTTGAGAATTTTTAGCATCACAGAGGTAGGCTTTCTACTCTTTCTCGAGAATTTTCAGTTTTTCCAGTATATTTTGATCACAGCCCCAAGTTTCATAGAGGTAGGCTCATTTTGGTGAGCAATCTGGTTTGATCAGTGCATAATTTGATCCTTCATCCATCTATGATGTCTGATTGATCATTCGTCACACCATTTTGATGATGTATTCCATATTCTCTCAAAAATCAAGGTCGCCTAGGACTATTTTTGCACTCAAACTCTCTGTTTGAGCAGTTAACAGCTCTTTTATCATTCGGTTATCACTGATATCTCAATTGGGAGTCTTTTTTCATCTCTGATTAACCCATATTATCAGTTGGGTTTAGTACACTTGATTTTTGGCAACAACTATCAGTTGGAATTAATTATTGAAGGTTGTAGTTGATCTGCTGAAATGGAAAAAACTGAAATTGCCTTGATAAAATTTAATGGTAAAAACTACACTTCCTGGTCATATCAATTCCGAGTATATCTTGAATGAAAGGAAATGTGGGGACTAGTTTCAGGATTGGATCCAGGACCTAGAGAAGGCGAGACAAAATATTATCTTGGAATACAAAAGGATGCCAAGAACAAAACCTGGATTCTTGGTTTTGTTCAACCACAATATATCCTGAATCTCAAACCCTACAAAACCTCTAAAGGCATGTGGGAATATCTGAAACAAGTATATCACCAAGGGAACTCTGCCCGGCAATATCAACTTAAACTTGAGATTGCTCAATATTCTCAGGGCACCTCTTCAATTCAGGACTATTATATGGGTTTTCTCAATTTATGGGCATCATATGATGAGATAAAATATGTCAATGTTATCTGAAGCAGCCCTTTCTAAGATACACAAATTACAGGAAACTAATCACAGGGACCAGTTTCTCATGAAATTGAGACCCGAATATGAGACTGTTCGTTCCAAACTTATGAGCAGGGTTCCATCTCCATCCCTGAATGAGTGTCTTAATGAACTCTTGCGTGAGGAACAAAGCCAGATCACTCAGCATATTCTGAAACAACAGTCCTCAGGAAATTCTACTGACGTAGCATATGTTGCCACTACAAATCACACCTCAGGTATATCTCAAGGACCGGGAGGGGGAATCAATCATACTGCTTATGCTGCAACTATTTCAGAAAAATATGAGTAGGATTCATCGTTCAGTCAGCTACAGATTGCATGTAAAATTTATTATCACCTGATTTTAATTGACAGAGATATGACCAACTCTCTAAAAACTGTGCAAACTGCTCCAGGCAGAACCTGTACCCTAACTTTATGCGAATTTCTGTACAAATCTGTATAGAACCAGATTTTTGTTTCTTCTACGAAGTTTTAGAAAATCAAGTCATCTTTCAGACCCAAGTGAAATTTTGTCAAAAAAAAATTTTGTAGAATTAGTTATGCTTTTTCTACAATCAAGGGTCAAAACTGTTTTTCTGCAAATTCTATTTTCCAACAAATGATGATTTTGTCGCAGATTTCTGACTCTGCTGAAACAAAATTCCAGCATTGTAAGATATGAATTTATGCACAGTTTACAAGGGGTTACTGAAGGAAATAAAATGGACAAAAATTCAGGGGACATTCCCTGAGGGTCTAATGCAGTGTAGCGAAATTCAGTTCGGTTCGGCCAAATTTTCCGAATAAATTCGGTTCAGTTCCTCAACCGAACTGAATACCACGTGTAAGAATTCATTCCAAAATTCGGACCGAACAGTCGAATTTGTCCGCATTGGGCGAAACTCATGAATTCGTCTGAATCTTGTACTTACCTTAAAAATAGAAAAAACAAAACCTGAGGGGGCTAAATGTAAAAAAATTTTAACTTAAGTAAAAGTAAAACTATAACAGTGAAACCCTAACCAATAACCCAAAGCCCCTTCCGTTCAATGAAGTAAAAAAAGGAAAGGTCTGCCGTTCCGTCTCCTTCTCATTCTACCAAATCGAAGGGAGGAGAAGAAGAACAACAGCAGCAGCAGATTCTTCATCGACAAAAAAAAAAAAAAAGAAGAAGAAGAAGAATCGAAGCACCTGAGCCAGTTGCTGCTGCTCCTGCTCCAGCTGAAACAGGAAGAAGAGATGAAGCAGCTACTGCTCTTGCTCCAGCTGAAAGAGGGCTGCTGCTTCTTCCTCGACTCGACTCGACTCTGCTACTGCCTCATCCTTTCTACTCTGCTGCTTCTTCATTGACTCGATTCTCCATCACTGCTACAACTCTGCTGCTGCTGTGCTTCATCCACTCCCAGGTATGCTGCTGCCTTCTTTTTTTTCCTCCCTTTCCTCTTCCAGAGCTCAACTCATCCTCAAATTTCATTTGTTTGTCTTTAGTTTGACAGCTGCCCTTTTAAAGTGCAGCTGTCTTCTTCTTCTTCTTCTTTTATTTATTTATTTATTTATTTTTTATTCTTGTCCAATTTGGGCTGTTGGGCTGGGCTGCCATGCGCCTGCCGCCTGGGCTAGGCTGGGCTCCTTTTTTTTTTGTTCAAAGTTTGTGGAGTGCTGCTGGGCTGGGCTGTCATTTTTATTTTTATTTTTTTCAAAGTTTGTGGAGGGCTGCTGGGCTACTTTTTTTATGTGGTTCATTGCTGTGCGACACAATAGTTCCATGAACTGTGACCCACATAATATCCAAATCATTTATTCATTGACTCATCCGGTAATATGTAAATTCTGAAACTTCTGAAGGGCCCCTACAAAAACAGCTGGGCCTCTGGTTAAATGTGAACTTCTTATTTCTTCACACCTGTGCACATGTAATGTTGAATTTATTTGGTGTTGCTGTTAAATTTATATAGCAGCTGTACAAATGTATGAAACCAATTTTTTTATTTTTGATATTAATATTATATTTTTCTATATGTATTATATTATTTTTATTTTTTATATTTTTCCGAAACATAAATCCAAAACGTTTCGCTGAAATCCCAAATAGGCTGAAATATTATAGTTTGGAGGCCAAACCGTATCGGTGTCCGAAACAAATTTCTCAACACTGGTCTAATGGCTATGGTTCAAATTTCGAGTCAAACTGAATTATGGTGAACTCATGAAAACTTTGACAGCAACAATGATACTAGGTCTGAGATTTATCAAATTGTAGTTTTGCATTGGAAACTTGTCAATTCATAACTCAATCATCTGATATCCATCTTACTTGAGGGTTTATTTTCTGATATATGATCATTTTCTGACAAAGTTTAGTAATCACATGAGTTCATCTGAATATTAAGTTGCATGCTTGATAGCTATCCAATTGTGGCTGTTCTATGACTATAATGTTACATGTGTAGTCCTTAGCCTTGATTCATGACTCAATGTCATGTTAATGTGGTATGTTTCTGAATCATGACAGTGGTGCTTATTGTACTTTTGTGGATCATGTTACATTCGGAAGAAGGTTTATGGTATGGGATGTAAATTTTCCAGAGATATGTGATCAATGGGAGTGCTTTAATTAAGAAACCAGTTACACAAGGGGTATATGGTATGGGACATAGACTTTCAGAGGTATGTGATTAGTTTCCTAATTAAACACACTCATTGCAGTGTAGACCTAAAGGTCTGAAAGCATAGTAGATCCTGTACTTGTTAGGAGATTGACTTGCACGATTCAGTTATGTTCGAAGTCAGACTTGTACTCCTAATTGTGACTCATTGTCACTATGATACTCTATTATGTGATTCAATTTCTGTCCAAGATTGGTCAGAAAATATGTGCTGTATTTTGGCTATGAATTTGAGAAATTTGTAATCCAGGGGATTGCAAAATCGGCCCCATTTTGACGGATTACTTTGATGGTTTGTTTGGGCACCATCATGTGACAAGCAAGCACAGTGATTCTATCAAGGGGCCTTTTTGGACATCAATATCCTTTTTGTGGGATTACGATATCATTGAGCATGCTAATGAGAATGCACCAGCCGGGGGCTTGTATCGGAGTGCCCATTTCTAGGGGTGATTGCTGGGAATCTTTTTCTTGTGGAGGTTACTCACTAGGCTTTGCTTTAGTGGAGGATGCACTAAACTTTTTTTGAGAGGAGGTTATGAACTAGGCCTTGTTTTAGTCGAGGATGCACTAGATGTGCTTGTAAGACGTGCCTGTATGCTTCGTCAAGTTTGGTTATTTGTTTTCAGCTGTACGCATATGTTTGTTTCATGACCTTTTGACTGATCTTGCTTATGCTTCATCATTTGTTTGTTAATTCTAATTGGTTTGCCTTGTATTCATACTTTGTTGATTAATATCTTCATTAGTTTGATTCCTTATCCTATTTGTATGCATTGTTTGCTGGTTAATAACTTACTGGGCACATGCAGCTCATGACTCATCCCAATATATTTAACATTTTTACAGATGATGAAGTAGACCATGATAATGTGGACAATAAAATTATCGAAGACGACAATCCACAAGGTTCCCCATGAGGATAAAAGAGTGGAGCTATGCAAATCTCTTATGAGAGTTTAATTAGCATTATAGTAGAATAGACTTATCTTAGTTATTTCATTTTTAAAGTTTATGGTGACGTAATAAAGGTTTTAATTAATTCAATTTATTTTTCTTCAGTTTATTTTAGACTTGAACTCTAATTCCTTTAAGAAGAATTTGGAAGTCAGTTTAACATTATAGATTTGATTATTTAATTTGAATGAAATGGGAATTACTGGATGTGCTCATCGATTGATGTCAAAAAAAATTCCACTACGATGATTTGACCCATGCCATATTGTGTGGGCTTGTGCCACAAAATTTGGGAGGCAAGGTATCCAGATTTTGGGGCTTGACACCAATAATGCACTAATACTTATTTTATTAAAAAAAAAAAGAAAAAAAGATGACTTTTCATTTCACCAAAACTTACAGTATAAGAGAAGTATACTGAAAACAAAGCAAAAAAAAAAAGTTGGCAAACCAATACTGCACTAATACTTTTAGGGTACAAGTTTAGGATGTACTACTTACCGAGTCCATTATATTGTATAGTTCTTTAAAAATTTTCACTTCTCAACATAAAAAAAAAATTAGAAAGGAATGTAAACAAGGATAATTTCATTAATTCAATAGTGATCTAAAGAAAAAATTAGGGCACCCATATCCGTATGTGTCCTAGATTTTCAAAAGTGTAGAGCCGTACCACCAATCGCGGTATCCCTCATCCGTATTTGGGCATCATAGGCAGGCAAGATGATATGCAATTGCATGGGAAGATAATAAGTCTTTTTCTTCTGGCATAAAAACAATTGTTGCTTGACTTTCAGGCCTAATTAAGAGCTAAACTTACCCAAAAAAAAAAGCAGAAAAATGAACAAATACAAAGGACTGAGACGACTCAACTTGAACCCAAACTTGACTCTGTCCAGACCAAGTCAGAGTTGACTCAGACTTGGTCAGTTTTAAAACCACAGGATCGAGTGTGGGACCTTATTGGCAATCCAATTTCGGATTTGGGTATGTACTGTACCCACCACGAATCCACCCTGTTTTCATCCACACATAACAGGTGCCGAAATTCACCTAGAAAACTGCTCTACCAGCAGAATAGAACAGTGCAGAAATCCCATAGGCAACCTCAGCTAGGTTGCACAACCTTTAACTCGTAGAAATTTGTATAAACTGGGATGAAATATCTCTACTTGTGTTCCTTTATGAGTCTTCTACTTTATTAGGAGGCTCTAGTACCAAGTTAAAGTTAAAATTTGGACTTACAAAGATTTTTCTGTAGAAAACCAGAAATCCTTGAAAATTATCAGAAAAAGAAAGAAAAATATATAACAAGAGGAAAATTGAAAAGGAAAGAGAAAGGGATTGCTGGTCGTCCATGTTAGTGTGGGTGCCAGCATCCTTTTGCATTACTCAAAAAAATAATATTTATGCATTTACAAAAAAAAAATATCCTTACAATTTCATGTATAGAAATAAGTCCGTCCCTGAATACCCAGGATAGACCGGAAGTAGGTGTGGTGGTGGTGGTGGTGATTTCTACACAAAGCTGAATACAAGAACTACACAAAGCTCCTTGATGATGATGCTGATACTGATGATGATGATGATTTCCACACAAAGCTGAATACAAGAACTACACAAAGCTCCTTGAAACTCAGTTCTAACATTCTGGAACTTATTTCTAACAAAAAAATTTGCAAAACGCTTGAAACTCATTTCTAACATTCTGGAAATAATTTCTAAAACAAACATTGCAAAAAGCTTGAAACTCATTTCTAACATTCTTGAGCATTTAACACAAACATTGCAAAACACCAATAGCCATAGAAGTCAAAGGTGCCTCCATAGCATGGAGTGAGGCACTAGTTCCAAAGATAGACAATACAGGCATGAGCATGACCTAACATATTAACATGGTTTTCACAAGTCTATGATAGCTTGGTCATAGTGTACCTGGTCTTACATCGAGCAGGAAACAGGCGATCAAGTTCTTCAAGAATTGGCTTATAGCACTGATCACGTTCTCCTTGTCCCTGAGGGAAAAATGCAGTAACAAAAGAAAATGTTATTACAGTTGCCAAGAGATGCTGCACATATCATGAAGCCCAGCTGGTCTAAAGTGAATACCTCTGCTGCCCAATCCCTTACAATATTCCTTACAATGCATCGTACCTGACACAACGAAAGAAATAAATTGTTTAAACACCTCTCGGTGTGTTAAGCTATATAGAAACTTACAGGGCCTTCACACATAAAGGTGTGTTTACTGTTAAGTGCGCGATTCTTTTTTTTTTTAATTTACTTATTCTTTTTTCGAAGAGAGAGAGAGAGAGAGAGTAATTTTATTTAAGAGAGAAGTGCAATAAAGAAACTTTATTTAAGAGAGAAGTGCAATAAAGAAACAGTTGAAATTTAAGGACTACATCTAGACAAAATTTTGAGTTGTTTCATTAAGAATAGCCAATGGCTATTTGTAGAATACAACCAAAGATAGACTCAGAAAACTAGGAAACCTAATCACATCCATAATAGGAAACCTAATCTCAACATAATAATAGCTTAATATAGCACAAATTTAATCTAATAATAAGCTAAGACCAAGGATTTCATTTAACTAGCAAACCTATTTTTAGCAATTAGACGGGAAAAAAAACTCATTCCCACCAAAGTTTCTCATAATTAGGAATTGAATTTACAAATAAGCTTTAGTGTCTTTCAACAAAAAGAAGAAGATGGGGGAAATATTTTCCAAGGGAGGCAGTGAAACCCTAACTAAAGAGACGAGCTTAGAATCCCCGAACCAAAGTGAAACAAAATAAAAAAACCTCAAAACCAAACACACCACCATCAAACATCAAAACCTCATGCAAGACAGCATCCTTTGCCAAGGAGTCAGAAGCAGAATGTGATGCACACTTAACATGAGAAAAGTATACCACTTTGGCTGCAAGAACATCCCTTGGCTCATCTATCCACTGTTGAGTCTTCCAATGAACAATAGTCTTGTTCTTTCCTAGGAGCCCGAGTCGCCTAGTATCACCTAAGGAAGGAGACCCCAATTACACCCCTCAACATTTACAAACAGAAATATAATGCATTGAAAGATTAGACAATGCAGCTTTAATAAGAGTGATATTTCCCCAAGGATAGTCTTTTCCAAGCAGATGACATTTTTTTTTTCAAATTTCTCTATGATAGAAAACCCACAAAATTCTCAATCTTGCATTAGCCTCAATAATCAAACCAAGGTAAATGATGGAAAGCCACCCCACTCTGAATTGCAATCTATCTGCAGAGGGCAAAATAAACTACTCCAAATGACCCCCACCCCAATTTGGATACTTTTAGATTGACTAACTTTCAAGCCCAGACACAACTAGAAACACCATAGAATACCCTTCAATAAGGAGATCTTTTCCCATCTCGATGAACTAAATAAGTGGTATCATCTGCAAAACAAAGATGAGGAATAGCTTCCCCATTCCTGCCCACTTCAAAGCTCTCAATAAGGCTGATCTCCTTAACCTTATGTGAAAGAGTTACCAAAGCTTCTACAAAAACAGTAAACAAAAAGAGGAAAGAGGAACTGCTTGTCTAGGCCATCAGTAGGACTTGGAAAGGCATGAAAGGGTCCTATTAACCAAAACAGAAAAGGGTGTCAACAATCGACATTCCTAAATCCATCTTTTCCACCAGTCACCAATATCAAACATGCCGGCATATAGCCCAGAAACTTCCATCCCACATGGTTATAAGCCTTTTCCATATCTATTTTGAATATGACACCTTTACAAGACTTGCTTCCTAACATCAACAAGTCTATAAGCAACCAAAACTCCATCAAGAATTTATCTATTACACGTACAAATGCTCTTTGCCAAGGGCTAATGATATAAGGTAAAGACAGTTTCAAGAGATTAGCGAAAACTTTAAAAGCAATTTGTATGTGCATCCACCAAGCTAATGGGCCTAAATCATTCAATTCCACCAGGTTAGGGATCTTCGCTATAAGAGTTAAAAAAACTTAAAATGTAGCAGTAAGTTCTTTGTTCAATCTACTTTTGCAATGATACCCTAAAACATATTTCAAAAATCCTCCTTCAAGAGGTCCCATCCTGCTCTGAAAATTTACTTGTCATTGATCCAAAAAAATCAAATCATCCTTACGAGACTAAAGGACTTAAAAGGAACCATAAGGTTCATGCATTGATGCCACACAACATTTCAAGCCCAATATAACAATGTATCCCTCATCTCCAAACTCCATCTCAACTGTTTATTGGTCAGTTAAGACCCCTTCAAACTCTTTAAAGACATGTCCTTCCCTTTTACACTCTTTGTACCCATGTAATGCATATTTTTAACTAATAAAGGGAGAAGAAGAACCAAGCTGTCCACCTAATGATTGCCCTTGGCTTGTGCCTGTGCATACACCCCCACCACAAAAACATCTTGAAACAGCTCTCTTTTCTCTCATAGGGAATTTTCCAATCTTGTGTTTGTATAAGATAACTCATAGACTAAATAGGCCCAGGCCCATGTACACTAATCTTGGCCCATCTAGGCCTATGTAGAATATCCCACGTGTGGGACTGGGATAAAACTTATACAGCTTGTATCATGGATATACTTCTATGTATAGAGATTAGGATTCCATTATTCTTTAATTTCTAATTGTAATTAGATGGTAATTGCTGCTGATTAATATCTTGTAATTGGGGTAAATACGATTATAAAATGGTTGGTCGATCCTATGTTGAGGCATCAAGTTTTCCTCCAAGCTCTTCTCTTCTATCTCTCTGCATGATCATCTATCATGGTATCAGAGCTAAGGCTATGAGGAGATTTTCTTTCATTCAGTCTGAGAGATTCTCCAAAACATCATCGAGTGCTTCTCCCTGTGTATCGTCTCTTCCTTCTCTCTGCTGAATCTGCCTGGAGTTCTCTGATCAAGGTGGCCCACATCTGATCAATCACTGGTCACCAGAAACACCCATTATTCTGATCGACGAGTCTTCAGGGATTTTTGAAGATTTTTCTGGATTTTTTACTCATCGATTAAGGTACTTTTCAACCCTTCTTCATCTGACGGTTTTTGGGTCCTTTTTCTCAAAAGGATTTCATCACCACCGTCCAGATTTGTGGATCTTCATCCAAATCTGCTCAAACTTGGACTGGAGGACATACTTTTGATCCTTTCTAGGATTATATACTCTGATCTGAGATTGGACACCATTGTGGGCCCCACGCACCACTTCTGCCCTGAAAATCCAGTTCGTCTGGCTCCTGTATTGGTGTTTTCTGTGGTGTTTTCTCCTGCTTTCACATATTATCAAATCTGATCGCATCTTTCATGCTTGGTTAGTGAAAATCATAGCATATTACTTCATTGTGCTTTGCTGTGATCTGTGATCTGCTCCTATACTGTTGTTGTTCTTCTCTGCTACTGTTCACTGCTACTTTCTGTGTGGTCTCTGCTGCATTCAGTAACAATGGACAAATATGATGTTATTCCAATTAAATTTAATGGGAATAATTATATGGCCTGGTCTTTTCATCTCAAGAACTTTGTGGAAGGCCAAGGACTGTTTGGTTATCTGGATGGATCGATAACTAAACCTACTACTATAAGTGCTACCGACACAAAAGCATTATCCACCTGGTCCAAAGAAAATGCTAAGGTGATCACATGGATTCTTAACTCCATTGATTCTCCTCTTGCCATTGCTCTTCAAGCATATACTGCTGCCGCTGATATGTGGGCACATCTCAAGAAAATTTATCATCAAACGAATAAAGCACGCAAATTTCACTTGGATAGTGAAATTGCTAAATTCAATCAAGGAGATAAATCTGTGCAAGAGTATTTTAATGGGTTTCTCACCTTATGGACTGAGCGGGATGCCATGATCATTCAATCTGTTTCTTCTGAATTTCTGTCTGAGGCTCTCAAATTACAAGAGGAAACTCACATCAGTCAGTTCCTTATGAACCTCAGACCCAAATTTGAATCGGTTCGGTCTGCTCTCATGAATAGAGAAGTATCTGCGAACCTGGATACCTGCTTCCAAGAGGTCCTTCGAGAAGAACTTCGCCTGAACTCACAGCGTGCCATTGTTGAAGACCCAAAGGCTTTTCTAGCTCCTCTTCCGGCTGATTCTACTCTCTTGGCAGCCCCCACTCAGAAGCCAACTCAATGCTATGAATGCAAAGGCTTCGGTCATATTGCCAAGAACTGTCGTAAGAAACTGGTGTGTAGGTATTGCAAACGATCTGGTCATCTTATTGATGACTGTCGGAGCTTACAGCGAAAGAATGGGCCCCAGCAGAAGCAGAATCCTTCCAACTTGCCCAGACAAAATACTCCAGCTGCATTCCAAGTTCAAGCATCTTTTCCTGATATAGGAAGCACCTCTTCTGGGTCCGTCTCCATGACTCCTGCCCAGATTCAAGATTTGATTCAAAACACAGTTACTTCAACATACGCATCTATGGGCTTTACTGGTGGTCATTATCAACCTCATTCTCCTCTAGCATTTCCTACGTTTCATTCTTCACTCTCTGAGTCTTCATCAATCAACACATCCACATGGTTTCTAGATTCAGGAGCATCAAACCACATGACTTCTATCAACAATAGCTTTACAAACTCTCAACCTTACCTTGGAAAAGACAAAATCACCACTGTTAATGGGGACCAATTACCCATTTCTGGTATTGGTACCATTACTTTATCCAATATTTCTGGCCAGTCTATCAGCCTTCCCAATGTCTACTTTGTTCCCAAATTATCAGTCAATTTACTTTCTGTAGGACAACTTATTGATGATGGGTACAGTGTTAACTTTTCTTCCACTAGTTGTGTCATATAGGAGCGGCAAACTGGGAAGGTGATCGCGACGGGGAGTAAACATGGTCGACTGTTTCTGCTGGACATTGGACTTCATTCTCTATTTTCTTCTTCTTCTCCTAATTTCAATAAAATGTGGACTGTGTGGCATAGTCGTCTTGGTCATGTGAACAATGCTTCTTTACTTTCTTTATTTAAAATTGGTTGTTTAGAACCTACTATTGATAATAAAATGGTTACCTCTTTCCTTCAATCAAAGTGTGAAACTTGTTGCTTGAGTAAGAGTCATATTTTGCCTTTTCCTATTCATCATTCTCGTGCATTATCATCTTTTGACATTATTCACACGGATGTTTGGGGAATTGCACCTACATTGAGTAGGACTGGGTTTAAGTATTATGTGACATTCATTAATGATCATTCTCATTTCACTTGGATTTATTTCATGCGCTTCAAATCTGAAGTTTTTTCTCTTTTCCAAAAGTTTTACAAAATGGTTCAAACACAATTTCAGAAAGAAATAAAAATCCTTAGGTCTGACTCTGGGAGAGAATACGTGTCCCATGATTTTTCTACCTTCCTTTCTGATAAAGGAATTCTTCACCAAAAATCCTGCCCGTATACTCCACAGTAAAATGGTGCTGCGAAGAGGAAGAACAGACATATTCTTGAAACTGTTCGTTCTCTCCCTGCATCCTTAGTTCCTCCCACCTTTTAGTGTGATGCAGCACAGACTGTTGTTTATCTCCTCAATCGTCATCCTAGCTCAATTCTAGGAAAGACTACTCCTTATGAAACTCTCTTTGGTCATGCCCCTTCATATTCTCACTTACGAGTTTTTGGCTGCTTGTGTTTTGTTCATCTTCCACCTACAGAGCGCACTAAGTTGTCTCCTCAGGCTGCAAAATGTATCTTTCTAGGTTACAATACTGAACACAAGGGATTTCTGTGTTCTGATCAATCCGAAAAACGCATGCGCATATCTTGTAATGTGATCTTCTTGGAACACATTCCTTTCTTTTCTTTGCGTTTGGATAATCACCCTGTTGCTGTGTCTTATATGCCGCACTTCCCTGCAACTTCTCCACCTCCTATCACCAATGTCTATGTCCGACGTAACATGGTTCCTCCTGTGGGGACTCCTTCTCCTGATCCTCTTCCCGTGCCACTTACTGCACCCTCAGGTATTAATGCTTCTTCTGATAGTATCATACCCCTGCGACGCTCTAGTCGTCCTTCAGTTATCCCTGACTGTTATGGCTTTCCTGCTCTTTTCACTTCTTTGGATAGTGCTCCTATACCCACCTCATTTTCACAGGCCTCGAAGATTGCTTACTGGCAGGATGCTATGACTGAGGAGTTGCTTGCTCTAGAAGCAAACAAAACATGGGAGTTGGTACCGGCCCCTGCCGGTGCATCTATAATCGGCAGTAAATGGATCTATTCCATAAAAGTTCACTCTGATGGGAGTCTTGACCGCTATAAAGCCAGATTAGTTGCACAGGGTTATAAGCAGGAATATGGGATTGACTATGAAGAGACCTTTGCACCAGTGGCTAAAATGACAACTGTTCGCACTCTCTTTTGTGTAGCTGCAGCCCGCAACTAGCCCCTATGGCAAATAGATGTCAAAAATGCCTTTCTTCATGGCGACTTGCGTGAGATTGTGTATTTAAAACCACCTCCGGGATATGCTTGTCCTCCACAACATGTTTGTAAATTGAAGAAAGCTCTTTATGGGCTTAAGCAGGCTCCCAGGGCTTGGTTTGATAAATTTCGGACAGCAATCCTTCAAGCCGGCTTTCGCCAGAGTCACTCTGATAGTTCCCTCTTCATCAGATGGACTCCGAAAGGCTACACATTTCTCTTAGTCTATGTTGATGATATGATTCTTAGTGGCAATGATGTTGCTGGCATTATGGATCTCAAACTTCATCTTACTCGCCACTTCAGAATGAAGGATCTTGGTCCTCTCACTTACTTTCTGGGGCTTGAGTTTGTGCGTAACAAATCTGGCATTCGGGTCCATCATCGCAAATATGCTACAGATTTGATTAACTCGACCAGGCTTGATGATGCTCACACTGTTGATACGCCTATGGAATTGAACAGCAAACTCAGTTCGAATGATGGCCCTCCCCTGGATGATCCCTCTATTTTCCGGCAGATAGTTGATAGTTTGCTCTACTTAACTATGACTCGGCCGGATATTTCTCATGCTGTTCATACGGTTAGCCAGTTTATTAGCAATCCTCACAAACCTCACCTTGCAGCAGCTTTACGCATACTCCGCTATGTTAAAGGCACTATTCACCATGGTCTATTCTACTCTTCGGGTACTTCTTTGTGCTTATCTGCTTATGCTGATGCCGACTGGGCTGGTTGTCCCGATTCTCGGCGCTCTACTACTGGTTGGTGTATGTTTCTTGGGGATTCTCTCATTTCGTGGAAGTGCAAGAAGCAAACCACAGTTTTGAAGTCTTCTGCTGAGGCAGAATATCGGGCAATGTCCTCTGCTAGTGCCGAGATCATCTGGCTACGCCGTCTTTTGTGTGAATTCGGTGTTCTCCTTGGTCGTTCTACACCTCTTCATGGTGACAACACTAGTGCTACCAGAATTGCTAACAATCCAGTCTTTCATGAAAGGACGAAACACATTGAGATTGATTGTCACTTCATCCGTCAGCATGTCGTTACTGAGAAGATATCCCTTTCTCATGTCTCTACTCTTAACCAGTTGGCGGATATATTCACCAAGGCTCTTCCCAAAACGCGTCATCATGATCTTACTTCCAAATTGATGTTTTCTGCCTTACCACATCAATTTGAGGGGGAGTGTAGAAGATAACTCATGGACTAAATAGGCCCAGGCCCATGTATACTAATCTTGGCCCATCTAGGCCTATGTAGAATATCCCGCGTGTGGGACTGGGATAAAACTTATACAGCCTGTATCATGGATATACTTCTATGTATAGAGATTAGGATTCCATTATTCTTTAATTTCTTATTGTAATTAGATGGTAATTGTTGCTGATTAATAGCTTGTAATTGGGGTAAATACGATTATAAAATGGTTGGTCGATCCTCTGTTGAGGCATCAACTTTTCCTCCAAGCTCTTCTCTTCTATCTCTCTGCATGATCATCTATCAGTGTTTGGAATTAATTCCTTCACTATGTAAATGGCATAACCATGAGATTTCATTGACAATCATTACACAATGAAAAGCCTCAGCTTTTGAAGGAACAGAATTGTTCAACATCAAACCACATACTTGAGGAGCTACCACAACCAAAGAAGAGAACTGAAGATAAATTTTAAAGAAAAATCTCCCAAAGAATCCCATTAGAGGTAACATCATTATCATCATTCTAGGCCTTCTGAATGATATTTTATGAGAAACATGCCTCATTTATGTATATCCTATTGGTTTGCATTTTAGGTATGAAGGGACTGAGGAGAAGAAGTGAGAACCGAAGAAAGACGTGAAAATAATAGGGTGTCTCTTGAACTTCCCCACATGATTTCTCACAATTCTGCTAACATCCACTAGTCTCAAGTTGCCGGGAGAGCTTTTATAATTATTATTTTTTACAGATGATTTCTAACAGCTACAGTAAAACACAATTTTTTATCTAACCAAGAGCTTACAAAAAACAGTACAAATGGCAACCTAATGGGAATTCACAGCATTCATATGATAGGCATAACGTAGATAGGACATTATCCAAAAATTTCCCTCATTAGTTGATCCAATTCCAACTCATCTAATTTTACTCTTGTTAAATATGGACCATTAGCTATATGACCATATCCATTAACAAGCCATCCCCATAACTAAAAATTAGCATGTGATCTACCAATGACCGGGCCGACTAGAAGAACAGTTTAGATCCTCAAAAGGTGGACCCACATATCACATTGTTGGTCAAACAAGAACAGGCCCTTTCCCTAAGTCTAACATATACGCTACAAACATAACATGAAATTCACAAACAAATAAAGAAGGAACATGTACAAGCAAGGATACAGTAATCAACAAGAAAATGCCCAGATACAATTTGTCCGGACTTTGGAGCCCATAGAATTTAGACTTGTAACAAGACTATACCTTGTCAATATCGACTAGAGGAACATTCAACTGTAAAGAAGGATTCAACGAATCACTTGATTGAGAGTTCACCTGAAAATATATGATAGCAATTTAGAATGCTTAATCGAGAGTTCAAAATAACATTATGTTGTTGCATGAATGAGAGCACAAGACCACACATACACAATAAAATGGAAAGGAAAAAGAGGCACTACAGAAAGAAAAATAAAATGGACATCACTACAATTAATGGTCTTCTTCAGTCAACGACAACAGACATCCACAAACATAAGAGTTTGCATTAGAATTCAACTAGCTCTCTCCCCTTAATATTAACAAACCATGTCTGCCAAGGTTAATACAGGTTAGTACAATAGTTTACGAAATCGTAAAACCAATAAAACAAAGATGTCTGCCAACAGTATCTGGCAGTAGTGGCAGTAACAAAACTATGCAATTCAGATCATGACCATAATTGCAAGACTTCCTTATTTTGGAATAGTTTCTCCATATAAGTACTGCCAACAATAAATATATGAGAATAAGACTGGCAGGGTTTGAAAACCAATGAAGACCAATAAGATGGGGCGTGTGGGTTCCACAAGTTTTCAGCAAAAGTGTCCCAGACAACCAGAAATCACAAAATCTTCAGATTTGCTTACATATTTTAGAAATTTCCGCTCACTTTTGAATTAGAAACTTTATGTAAGATTCTTAATTGTATTAAGACTCTAATATTGTAAGAATTCCGGGGTTTCTAGTTTTTTTAGCCTTATTTATATGCAGTAGCAGTCGACTGCTGGGATAGTTGATGTTCAGCAGTTTAAAGTTTATTCAATAAAGTATAGCTTTGGTTTGTTTCTACCCTTTCGCTTGATGGTGTGATCATGGTTTTAAGACTCGGACTCGGAACTTATTGAGTCGAGTCTACATGACTCGGACTCGGATCAAGTAAAAACATAAAAAAATAAAAACATAAAAAAAAAAAAGGTTGCTTTTGTAAAAACAGTTTAAATAGAGGGAAAGGCTCTTTCATGGCAAAAAAAGGTTGGGAAAGGGTTTCTAGTTTTGAGGGTGGAGAGAGGGAGAGAGAGAGAGAGAGATGCTGGCCTCGTGGTGCAGTTCTGTTACTGTTATTGCAGCTGGTGCAGTGCTGCTGCTGCTGCTGCTTTTGCAGTGCTACTACTGCTCTGCTGTTGGGAGCCTGGGACTGTTGCAGTGCTGCTGGTGCTGGTGCTATCTATTGCTCTGCTGCTGCGAGCCTGGTACGCTGGTCTTCTCTCTCTCCTTTTCTTTCTTTCTTTCTTTCTTTTTTCTTCTCTTGCTGATGTTGCTCTGCTGCTGGTGGGTCTTCTTCTTCTTCTTCTTCTTCCTTTTTCAGTCGGCCTCTTCCTTTTTCAGTCGGCTGGGGTGGGGCTGGGCTGGGCAGGGAGTAGGGTTCCTGTTTTATTTTATTTTTTTTCAAGTTTCTTTGTTCTGAAGTGAATGGATCTTGACTCGGGCGAGTCGCATGGCCATGCCCTAGTCGGGTCCTGAGTCCTGTTTTTTAAATCATGGGTGTGATTGGCTACGGATGGAGGAAAGCTCTTTTGACGTGGATTAGTGTTATTTGCATTGTTCCTTTGCTGGTTAAATTCCGGATTTTTGTTTGTTTACTGCATATGAGTGTAGTGGAAAGAATATTTTATGGTTTTGGGTTCTTGGGCCATTGACAGTTCGATTTCGCAAATCAGGACTGCATCAACATGACTCGTCTAGACATTGCCATTTCAGATCGTCAGTCACTTTGTGAGTGATCCTCAATCCTCATAAACTGCATCTCACAACGACTCATCGTATTCTTCATTAGATTAGGGGGCACTCTTGATCAAGGATTCTTATACCCATTCACCTTTTTTATTGTGTTTCTCAGTGCTAATGCGGATGGAAATTGGACTGGCTGTCCGGAACTAACTATCCAACCATAGGGTTGTGCATGTTTTTTTGGCACTTCACTGATTTCCTATAAGTGTAAAAAACAAACAACTGTATCAAAATCATCTATCGAAGCTGAGTACCAATCCATGTCTTCTGCAAGCAGCTAGGTGATTTGGCTTCAACGACTTCTTCGGGAACTTGGTGTCTTTCTCATTGGTCCTACTCCACTCTACAAAAAACAGCACAAGTGCTATACAGATTTCAACGGATCCAGTTCTTCACAAGTGGACTAAGCATACTGCGGTGGACTGTCAATTCATTCGTCGACATGTCATATCTGGAGCTATGCATCCACACACATCCTCCGAGCATCAACTGGACAATCTCTTCATAAAAGCAACGACCAGGAGCCGTCAGCCCATCACAACTTTCTTGCCAGCAGATTGATGCTTTGCCAAACTCTGTATCAATTTGAGGGGAACTATAGAGATAGGCCCAATTCAGTGCGTCCTTAGTGGGACTGGCAGCACGAATGTGTGGGGTTGACTTTGTAGAACTGTATCATATCTTTAATTAGGGTATCAACTTACCATATACTAGGATATTATTGACCTTGACTAGCCCCAATTAGGGCTTGATTGTAATCCTAATTAGCCCAGTTAGGGCCTGATTGTAGTCGTACAACTGTATATATACAGAACAGTCATTCCATGACAGGATACGACCAATTCTACCAAAAAACATTTCTTCTTCGTCTCTTTTTCCATTCCTTCTTCATGCTCTTAATAGTTCACCCCACAATTCTCATAGAGATTGTTGCAAAACATTTTCACGTCTTGGAATAAAAAGCCTAAAGGGGTCGGTTATGATCCTATTCCACACCATACTCCACCCAGGAGATCTAGTAGTCAGAACTGTGATGCATTGTTGAGTTCTTCAAATGCACATCCTCACCGAGTTCTCGAAGATCGCTATCGGCAAAGAAAAAATTCTCTGTTGAATGTGCAATACATGCACCTTTACCATCAGCAGCCAGCAAAGGATCGACATCATGGTTCAAAGTCGCAGCTGCACTCATACTCGCATGCAACCCCGAGAAACAATACAATATCGCATTGCATCGTGGTTTGAAATCACCATGCCATGAATTTATTTATTTTAATTTAAAAGTATCCAAAAAATCTGGTTTATAAAAAATGCAAGAAAACAACGTTTTTTTAATTAGTAAACGATGTTTTTTTTTTTTAATTAGTACACACTATAAATCAAAATAGCAGTTCCCTTAGTCATAACATCCTATATTGCTGACTAACCTTTGACTGTTAAATCAGTTAAGTTTTGATGTTTAATGTTTAGTCCCATTTTTATAATTTATAAATCCATCAATGTAGCCCATATCTAAGCACCAAATCAATCAAAATAACTATCACTTTTTATATTAACTCTGTGAAAATCTCCACTTACATTAGAGTTAGGCCCATCATCAAATTAACCAAGAAAATATGATTAGAATTATTGGCCTATCAGATACACTGTGCTTACTAATTTAATGACTTTAGATGGACAATTGGTAAGACCAATGTTTGGTCCACTGTTAGATACCAATCTAACCACTTGAATGCTCCTAATATTTTAGGGATCAACTACTTGAATTTTCCATATGAACATGGAGTTTGAGCCTCTCTTTTTCTTATTTTCGTCCATTTGGGAAAGTGAGAAGGGGGAATAAAGAACGACAGTATGGATTATTGTGCTTTCAGGCTGATTTTTTCAAAACGTCGCTGAGACCAATATTTTTGGAGAACTTTAGGAGATACGAGACCGAGACCAATACTTTGGCCAATACTTTCCGTATTTTAAAAATATTGGCTGAGATGACCAATATTTTGGAGAATTTTTTTTATACGAGACCGAGACCCATAAAAGTTGTAAAATATCAGTTCAGTCTCAGCCAATGCATAGCGATGTCTGCCGCCGATATTTTAATCCATGGTCGGCAAACATAGCCTCCTCAAGAAGGCTTACTCTTTTCCTTCCAAAAATATGCAAATATGGCATATTTCTCGAGATTTTATGTGATATCGCAAAAAAATGAGCATTTAGGTCATTTCGTAGTGCATAAATTGTGCATCAAGATCTGCTGGAGGTAAATTTTGAAATTTCTTAGTGGCAGGAAAAACCTCAGGGTAAGAGACCTTGTACAATCAAAAGCCCAAGAAAAAAAATGTAAGAGGAAGGTTGATACGACTGAAAACCGACCATCAATGCACGAGATACAATAAAAGAGTTTTTTTAATTATAAATTCACCTTTCGACTCTTGGATACATGAGAAATCCTTTTGACTCACATATAAAAAACATATCATTCTTTTAATTCTTGGGCATGAGGGATTATAAGGATTCTTATAACTTACGAATACTAGAAAGATGCATTGATTCATGGATAATGGGAGTCTTCTTCTAGAGAGGGTCTTTTTTCTCCTTCGTTTGTGATTTTGAGAGAGACAGACATCATGGAAGCCAAGGATATTTGGAAGAAAAAAAAAACTCTTGCATACCTCAGATTCTACAAAAGAAAGGACTAAAAGATCTACAACTAGAAGATAATTTGGACTTCAAGTGAGTTACTTCATCATCATCATCAAAGCAGTTGGGTTCAGCCATAAGAATTCCATTTCAATTTTTCACTTCAGAATTCATGTGACAAAACTTTTATGTCAGCTCACAACGTACCTAACGCAAGCCTCCTCCTTTATCCGGGCTTCAAAATTCATGTGAGTTACTTCTTCAACACAAATCCTTCTGGAAGTAGTTCCTTATAAAATTTCTTTTTGAACAAAACCTCCTATTTAATGCTTGAGTTCTAATAGATATTTTCAAATGAAAAGAACTCGGCACATGCCATAAAGAATTTAGCTCCAAACTGAAGCCAACTAGTTGTTTACGGTTCTGAACCATAACGAATTAAACTGCACATTGTTCAATTCAAACCATCTGCAGTTCGAGGTCAGTTTGGGCAATTTTGGGTAACTATGGTACTCCCCAAGCATTCTATCACACTCATCTGGTATTCCACATTTATTCTATCACACTCATCTCCTCTCTTCCACATGTCCACTGATATCTCCTTGGATCATTACACTTCCTCCATTGGGTATATCTTGCATTACCTCATCCATCAAGTCCGAAAAGTTCTCTTTATCTTTTTCACTTAACCCTACTAGGGGCACATAGCACTAACGACGTCAAGGATATTTGTACCTAGCACATTTTTAATTACCATGCTGTTATTATTCTTTTTTCTTCACATTTACAATCTTATCCTTCAACTATCCAATCAATTATGATGCTAATTTCATTTCCAGAATTACATTTCACTGCACAAAATATATCAAAACCCATCACCCTATCATTTTTTCTTCTCTCTTCTACAAACTTATCCTATATATATCCTTCAACTATGTTGTTAATCCATTACTGACTAGCAAGGACCCTGGCCTTCTTCCCTTTCCACTTAGTCTCTTGAAAACACACTATGTCAACAATTCTCTTTTCAAAGGATCTACTAACTCCAAACTCTTTCTTGTGAGAGTACTCACGTTCCAAGAATCCAATCTCAATTTGTAGTTTTGTCTTTGAAGATGAGTTCCCCTTTCATTTCTTCCTGATCCCTAACCCTATTTTGTGTATTACTATAGGAAATGCTAGCCAGCCCGTTCTAGACACTACATACAACCAGGTTATGTCGCAGACTGTCACTTCATTAAAGGGGGTCTGTATATATATATATGTTATACCACCAAGATTGAAAGAAAATTTTACGGGACAACGATTAGACCGGCTATGGTCTATGGAGCAAAATGTTGGCTAATCAAGAAGCAATACATGCACAAAATGAGTGTAGCAGAGATGAGAATGCTGGAATGGATTTGTAGTAAAACTAGGAGAGATAGTATCATAAATGAGCGCTTTAGGGAGCATTTAGGCGTAGAATTAATAGGAGATAAATTAAGAGATACTCATTTGTGATGGTTTTGGCATGTCCAACACAGGCCAACAATGGCACCACTGGGGAAAAGTTACGTAGTGCAGGTTGATAGCCCACAAAGGAAAGTTGCAGGCAAAAGAGGATATGGATGGAAGTAGTAAGGATAGATATGAAGAAGTACAACCTATTCGAGGAATTGACTCGGGATAGATCAAACTGGAGAAACAAAATTCATGTAGCCAAACACAACACCGTTGGGACAAGGCTTTGACGACAATGATGATGATATATGTGTGTGATAAAATAGGAAAAATCTTAGCAATACAAATTAAAAAAGTGAAACTCAAAATGAAGTATAGCAGGTATTTTATAGATGTTTTTCAAGATGAGGCAATCCTCTTCTATCTGGGCTTGGGACCTGCACATATTGATGAATAACACGTAGTGGAGGAAAAGAAACAAATCATCTAATAAGAGAAATAAGAAATATACTTCATGCATGCAAATGAGGAAAATGCTCTTCTCTACTTCTAGCTACACATACTCTCTTTTTTTTTTTGGAATAGTACGATACACAAATGCATATAAGTCTAAAAAACAAGAAATAAAGAAGCACCAAACTTCCACAACCAGGAATGTTGTCCAATGTATTCAGGTAAACGCAGCTATGGTTTAATGAAGGGTATATTCATTAGACAGGCTCACATTTCCATTGGCAGTAGAAACAGAAAGTCCGGCATTATTGTTGATAACCTTAACATCATGCGCTCCACTACAATGTATTCCTGTGCTGGCCTCAGAGCTTACTGACCAGCTTCCAATAACAGACTCACAGAAGCTTTCCATGCGCATCTCCTGTCGTTATCTACAGAAGTCAAATTTCTAAATGAAAAAATATAAAAGAAGCCCGTAATAATCTGCATTTGTTAGCCTCCAAAGATATCAATCAGAGCATCTAAGAATATGTAGATTGAGAAAGTTACAGGTGTTTTTGTAGGTACCTCATTACCAGTCTTTTTTGGTGGTGACTTGCAAGTAAAATCATTTTCTTCCCTGCAACCCAGTTGCTCAGTTTCAAAAAGATCAGTTCTTCCACTAGTCGAGGCACGCTGCCCAGAGCTTACATTCCTCTCTTGGTTGTCGGCAACAGTTCCTGAATGAATACACTCACCAGTATTTTCTAAATTTTCATGTTCACAAATATCTATATCCTGGCTCATATCAAGTGGAGGTTCAAATGCCTGCAGACATCAGCGAAGAAATAATAAATAAAAATCCTTGACAATTAAGGTTATCAACTGAGTCCAGCCTATATCAACACAAGCCTCATCCATTTGTTTGACAAGCCTGAAACTCGGCCAAGTTTCAGACCGTGGATCAGGAAGTGAGGCCGAAGGCTGGCCAAAAGGCTTGAATGTGGGCTGAGACACGAACGAATAAAGAATGTCATCAAAATTGGATTAGGACAAACCTTTCAACACTTGGGGCCTGAACACAGGCCCAAGAACAGCGCACAGGCCAAAAGCTGAGGCCTAAACCAGGTCTAAGACATGCACTAGAAAACCCGAATGCTGACAAAACCATTGACAGCCCAGTTGAAAGGCATGGTTACAAACCAATAAAAAATGAATTTTCACGATACTGGAGCTAGTCAATTCAGATTTTTTCCAGAATCGCCTCACATAAAAACAGAAAAATTGCATGGTCCTCACCCTAGGATATTTGTGCATGGATCAAATAATTTCATAGAGAACCATTCCTCGGATAATTGAAATCAAATTGCATTAAGGATCGTTTGCATTTTACTCATGGGTTAGGAAAAGGGGTTTTACAAGTGCAAATGTTAAATATGCAAATGTTACACATGTGAAGCACACTACCATGTTTGTCAAAATCACTATTTTCAAATGTGTAAATGAGTACATCTGACAGTTATAGAAAGATTGTTTGGATGTTATGGACATTTTTCACAAATTTCTCAAAATCCATTAAGATTTTAAGATATGAAACTAAAAGATTTGATGAGTATTATTAATATGAGAATATTAAATGGTACAGATCATAAATTGGAGGCCCAAAAGAGTGCAAAAAATTAGATCTATAGGTTGGAAAAAAAAAATTGGATGTTTTTCACAAATTACTCAAATGATGAAGATTTGAGATAATCAGCTTAAAGGTCTTGGGGTTTATTAGTTCAAAGAAACAAAAAAACAAAAAAACAAAAACAAAAAAAAAAAAAAAAAATGGAGGATTTGGTTCACAAATATGGAGCACACGAGAATGGTAAAATAATAATATAAGTGATTGATGGGATTTGATGTCATAACCAATTGCAGGACCAAATGCAATCACCATGTTAAAGCATGTACTAGTGCCTTTTGGCAAGTGGGAGATGTGAGAGTTTCATACAAATCACACCTATTTATGTGTGAAAACTTTGTTTTGAAAATGGCCCTATTCACACACCATTTTCACACCTCATCTATGCATCACATGCGTAAATGAGCACAAATAAACGTGCTGATGCATAACCATTATGCAAGTGAATCATTTGCATATGTATATGAGTGGAAACAAATAACCCCTTAACAATCCCTTTTAAATAAAAACAAGCAACGTAGTTGTTAAAGTAAAAGACATGTTTAAGATAATCAAGAATAGCAAACAACCTGAATCATGTTCCAGATGAAAAATGAATTCACAGAGATGCACCTGAAATATCAAAGAACATAACCTATCAGATTCTCCAAGCATTTGAAGCATCAAGTAGCATGAACCTTAAACAGTAGGCATCTAAATTGTGCTCTACCAATCTATCAGTACTTGTTGTTCTCATATGAAGCTATGGAAAAATAGCATGAATTAATCTAAAGGGCAAACAGGAAGTGAATAGCAATTGTACAGGTGGGTCCAACTTTTGATCATTTGAACCATTCATCTCGTTAACTCTGGCATAGTATGTGGTGGGAGATGATAAAATACAAACAGATGTATGAGCATTGCATCGGGACCAACCGCAACCAATCCAACCTCCTCAAAGTCATCTTTAACCACCCTCTCCCCTTTTTCTCTTCCCTCCACATATTGGTCCTAGCCCAAATTTAATGTCGATCAAAGTGATATTCTTCAATGGAGTCAATCAGCCAAAGTGTTAACCTTTAACTCTTGGGGCCCTGAGATAAATAACTATCATAGAATGGCTAGAAAAACCTCATCCGCCATGAGACTTTTCCATTCAACTATTCATCATGATCAGTAGTGGTCCTAAGTGGACCGCATAAAAAAGAACACACCTCAATATTGTATTGTCAGTGTACTATGTCCGCCCTCATTATAGATTATGCCATTATAGTTCCCAATTCTAATATTTTAAGTATCCTATTGGAGGTTGACGCAACTCAGAGGCTACAATGATCAGAGTACATTACAAGAGTGCTGGAGTCACCAAAGAATGGAGAGGAAGGTGATGGAAATCTAAGGATTCAGAAGCAGTGGAGTTACCAACTTCCAGCTCAGAGAATCACTCGATCCAGTACTGGCCACTCACAGTAAAGTACAAAGAAGGAAAGGAGCTTCTTTCCCTAGTGAGAGCAGAACCAAGTAACTGTTTTTTTCATTTGAGAGCTCTTTCCACATGCTTTAAGTCACTTTTGAACACCCATGAATCCACAGCATGCAGCTTGTCAATCTCCTCATGAGAATCAGCAGGTGATACATACAGTTGATCTGCTGGTAAGGTGGGGGCATACTCGGGATCATCAAGAAATGGAAAAGGCCATAAAGGGGTAACACATTGAATACTGAACTGATAGCCATCCCTGGCAGTAGTTCCTCTCTGAAGCAGAGTTGTTGATTCCATTCCGATCCCCATTCTGGCTTGGCCCTATACCGGAACGCTCCGGCATTCCGGTGTTCCGTTCCAGAAAAGATGCAATTGAAAATGAAAAAAGAAATCAACAGCCCTATTTTTTATTTGAGCGAAAATTGGATAGGGCCCTATTTTCTATTTGAGTGAAATTTGGTAATTTGGCCAGGGACCATTTTATATGAGGGAAATTTAGTTAAGGCCCATTTATGAGTGAGATTTAGTTTAAATGATTTAAATAATGGGCTCACTGAAAATTTTATGTCTCGGATTTCCAATGGGATGGCCCCACTATAGGCCCACTGCATTTTAAGATCCCGATTCTATTAAACTGAGCAACGAACTCTAAGAAGGAAGAAGAAGAAGAAGCACAGAGAGAGAGAGAGAGAGAGAGGAAACTTGAAGATGAAGTAGCAGCAGCAAGCAATGGCGACGATCAGCAGCAACACCAACAGTGGCGAGGAGCAGCAGCAGCAGCAGCAGTGGCAAGGAGCAAATACTCTCCCTCCTTCCTCTTGACTTAGTAGCTGATTTTTGTAAATTTCGGCCGAAATCAACCAATTTCGGTCATTACCAACGGAATTGGCAGAACTGCTGGAACCAAGCGGAATTTCAGCAGGAAAAGATTTAGGGGTATGCTGCGTTCTGCCCCAGCCAAATTCCAGAAAGTTCCAGCTGGAACAGACCAGAATTGACAACTATGCTCTACAGGCATTTGGTCCTTAGATAATACAGCATGGTCCAGGTTTTTCCTGCTTCAATTTTCCATAGAACCACATGTGTAACTTTTTTTCCCCCAAAAATAGACAATGATGAATTCTCCTTAATTGAACTGCAAGTTCAGTCTTTTGAGATCTTCTTGCACCTTGTACTGTTGAGCAGCATTATTGTAACACAACGGGCCTTACCCACAAAAAAGCTAGCTATTGAAATGGAGGTAACCGTGGGTACTTAAGCTCAGGATCTGGACATGGATGTTTCCGATGTGGGACTAGTGGAGTCCCTTGTAGCCCAGGTGTTCTTTGGCGAGTGATGGGCACACTAGATTTTAATCGGAACCGCCACGTTAGCCTAAGCAAGCCGGATCTCACACTCTCCCCCACCGAAAACAGTCATCCACAACTCTAATACCACTTTGTAATGACCCGAAATCCGGGGCCCTATCCGATTCCGTATCACAACCAACAAGTAGCATCGCATCATAATGAGTTAAATTATTGGAAACATAAATAATCAGGCTTTTACCTAAAATCTCAATCATTAATTAAAAGATAATTCAAATCACAATGTCAATGGAAATATCCAAAATAAATTAAACAATTAAAAAAAAAGTCTTTGTAGTTTGAATGAATCAAGTAATGCATTTATCTCTAATTTGATATGTGGATCCCGTCTTTCTCAGCAGTTGATTTCAAATCCAATCTCTTCGTTGTCAGGATCCTCACGCCTTTCTAAGTTTTGCTTAACTGGGATTGAGGCGAAAATACACAAATCAGTAACACTGAGTGAATAAAATTCTACATCTACAGTATGTGTGCAAGTAACAATAAAATAAATGAAATATTCCTGCTTAGTCATGAATTAATTAGGAGACACGTTTGTTAAGTCAGGTCAAGGTTTCAACTCTAACCTTGGGACTACCACCCAACCACGGTATGGAAAGGCTTTCGAAAAATCATACACCTCAAGCATGCCTCCAGAAACATAAGGGGTGAACTATAGTCGGTCAAACGGCCGACCTATAGTCCATGCAACTGACTAAAAGTCTGAGATATTACACAGATGACCTAAAGCCATGTAGTCCCCAACTCTTAACCTCTCATGCTAGTGATCTAGAGGTGTCCAATGGTGATCCAGACCAGATCCTTGGTCTGGCAACCCATTGGGCCCAAGCACATAAAAAGATCTTCAAATCGTGCAAGAGTTTTATTTTTAGTATTAGCTGGATTTTAGGAATTATTGGGAGATTAATTAGAAAGTTTCTCTTATTTGATTTAGTGCTTATTTTAATTAGAGTTGTTTCGAAGAATAGGTTAGAGTATGAATCTATATAAAGGATCCTAATCCCTCATTAGGGACAATGCATTGATTAATAAAGTTTTCTATTGAGTTTTCTCCTGGTTGTGTGTCTGTGGTGTGAGACCAAGACAGGTTTGATCCTATGGATCCCTAACCCTAAGCCTTTTGGCTTGGAGTTTAGCCCGTTGGCTATCCTCCCTTCCCTGCGCTGCTTCAATTGGTATCAAAGTGAAGATCCGATCTCATATCGCTGTGCAGATCGCCAATTCAAGGTAACCTGTGATCCCCTATTCATCTTTATCCATCACTTCGTCCTTCACAATAGGCCATCTCTGCACTTCGTTGTCCCGACCGAACCCCAGACCCATCCCTAATCCACTCTCGAAACCCTAAGGCCCCAAATACCCAAAACCCATCCGAACATCCTATTCATCGTCATCCATCACCCATCAACAGCCCATCCGAACCAAACCGAGCCCTCACCAATCCAAATCCATCCATTCTGTCTCTTTCCCACCCACCTCGACCAGCTACCTTCACTGCAGCATCACCTCAGTCCAAACCCCACCAAATCCCCGAATCCCTAGACCTTTACAACCACATCCCCACTGACCGAACCTGACCAACTCCAAATCACACGACCCCAGCCAGCCACATCCCCAAAACACACAACCCAGCCAACCAGCAACACCACTCTCCTTCCCCACTCCAACCGTCCCTACCTTGCCACACAAAACCCAACCTAAACCCACCCCTCCACGTACCTCTATCCCTAACTCCAAAACCCCTTTCCAATCCAAACCCAATCTTGCAAAACCCCACTGCCGAACCCATTTGCACATTCTGACAAAAAAAAAAAAAAACTGAAGGTACAGAGGTAGGAGATAAAAAATAAAAATAAAAATAAAAAAAGAGAACGAGGGTAAGGAAGGAAGAAGATGGCGGAGGAGTAGCAGTGACAAAAAAAGGCATACCAGGCACCTCGATTCATCCGCAACCACACCTTCGGCCCTCCAACATCACCTTTGTCGTCGTCGTCAGCCACCAAATGAAGCAGTCCCCACCGCAGCTGTCATCAACTCCAAATCGCACCACCGCAAGCCACCAGCTGCATCATTATTGTCACCAATGTCATCAGCTACTTCGGCAAGCCTCAGCGCCCTCCTCGCCATCCTCCAGCATCCCTCATCATCACAACTTGGCATTAACACCATCTGCATCGTTACCGAGCCCATGGCCACCACCGTCTCGTCGTCTACTCACAGCATCATCCACCAAAGTTGAGGCAAAACTGCAGAAGAGAAACGAAGCCCCGCCCCTCCTTTTCTCTCTTTTCTGCACTACACACGAGGTAGAACCAAGCCTTACACATGTTGGGCCTAAGTTCGGGTTAGACCCGACCCGAGTATCAGCCAATAGACCAAAAAAAATGATTAAGAGCAAAGTGGGCCCAGCCTACAAGGGCCAAGCCCAACAGGGAACCCAGCCCAGCCAACAATTTTTCTGCTTGATCAATCTAAGCCGTTGATTCCTAGAAGTGAAGATGAGAATCTTTGGGTCCTCCAATTAAGTTCAAAAGATTTTATATAAGCAAAAATATGGTGCTTGGTATTTTGAGAAGGCAATCTACTTTGAGTAGTTTCTTAGCTTCACGCAAGGAAAATTTACCATTACTGAATACACTGATCGAATTCAAGCATTGCAAGACTTGCATGCATTGGATGAGAGTCCAACACATGATTTAGCTAGATATATCAAAGGGTTTAGAATTGACATTTTAGAGAATATGAATCATTGTAAAACCATTCAAGAGGCATATAGGGAAGCAATCCATGTTAAACACACACTTCAACAGTCTCATATGCACCAGTCTAAATCTCAAGAAGGAAATTTTCAGCCAAGTACAAAGGCTCATATTGTACAATTTGCCAAAGAGACTACTCCCACCCTTGTCATGCATAAACTTCCCGCCACTAATGAGAAGTAGAAGAGTGGAAACAAATTTGTGATATTTCGGACGTGTGTAAAGTGTGACGACAGGTTAGCTAATTTGGTTATTGACAGTGATCGTATAATAAACTTTGTTGCACAAGAGGTAATTGATGAACTTCATTGGCCAACTGTGAAGCTACCTAAACCCTACAAGGTCACATTGTCTAATGGTTCTCTCATTCCCGTGACTCATAGATGTTTGGTATCTTTCAAGATTGGTGGTTATGAAGATAAAATTTGGGGTGATGTCATCCCTATGAATATCACTCATATCATTTTGGGAAGACCATGGCTTCGTGATCGGGAAGTACAACAGGACACAGAGACAAACATCTATTCATTCTCATGGAAAGGACGATGTGTTTCTCTTGTTCCATTGCAACCGACATCATCTCTGTCTACACCCCTCACCTTCAATTGTGGACCCAAAGGGCAAACAGAAGGAAGAAATAAATATCAAGGTAGACATTGAGAAGCATGATCAAAGGGATGAAGATGTGATGACAAAGTTAGATGATACATCACATAGCACTCCTACGATGGATGGTATTTCAGAAGAATTAGAAGACAATGAGCCCGTACTATATGTGGATAGTGGTGATCAACAGATGCAAGCATCAAAGGAATCAAAGGCAAGCAGACAATGAGCCCGTATTATCTGTGGATAGTGGTGATCAACAGATGCAAGCATCAAAGGAATCAAAAGTCTTCAATGGAAAGTAAGGAACCTAAACATACGAAGGATCTAATCGAAGTGCTACTTCCAAATAGGCCAATTGAATCATTAGAAAACAAGTCAATTATTACAAAAAGTTCGGAAGAAGATCAATTAGTTGCAGTCCCTCACATTGACTTCAGTTTTGAAAATCAACACTGAATACTTGGCGATTGCAATTTGATTTTGCAGATTCTACAATCTTGCTTCCAAGTAAAATCTGACCATCCCATGAAGCAACGCCTAAAGTTGACTTGGAACGAAAGATTGAGCGATGCTTTCATGTCATGCAACCTGTATGAAGGTCAAGCTAAACATCGAAGATTTGTGCGATTGATTTTTGACCCAGGAGGCCACCTATTGAACTCGAGGACGAGTTCCCTCCAAGAGGGGGGGAACTGATGCAAGCCAGATCCTTAGTCTGGCAGCCCATTGGGCCCAAGAACATAAAAAGATCTTCAAATCGTGCAAGAGTTTTATTTTTAGTATTAGCTGGATTTTAGGAATAATTGAGAGATTAATTAGAAAGTTTCTCTTATTTGATTTAGTGCTTATTTTAAATAGAGTTGTTTCGAAGAATACGTTAGGGACAATGCATTGATTAATAAAGTTTTCTATTGAGTTTTCTCTTGGTTGTGTCTGTGGTGTGAGTCCAAAACAGGTTCGATCCTACGGATCCCTATCCCTAAGCCTTTGGGCTTGGAGTTTATCCCATTGGCTATCCTCCCTTCCCTGCGCTGCTTCAAATGGGTAGGTCCATACTAGTTTAGTTACAATATCATCCAGGTTTCATTAGCCTCATTCCCTTAATTTACTTGTACCCATCTTTTGTGAGAACAATTTCAAATAATCTTGATAGTTTAAGACACTTCTCCATTTTTATTCATCATAAATTATCTAGTGCAGATATAATGAATCATACCACAAAATTACAAACAATAATCAAAATAACATTGGAATAACATAATCCAACATATCAACTTAAATGTTCAGGTTCCACTACATTCTGCAAGGTATTCAATGTAATTCTTTTTTTTTAAAAGGTACTCAATGCAATTCTATGAATTAGAATTTATTAAACTGGAAATCAACAATTATATGACCAAAAGAAAAGTAATATGACTATATACTATGTCTAAGCCAACCATCAATGCATTCTAAAGCATTCAGGATATCCAACTTTAAGCGTTCTTAAGGAAATGGTCATAAAAGGATCTGAATGTGATTGATATAAACTAGCAGGGCTTAAATGAACAGGACAGAACTCAATCTTCCCGGAAAAGAGCCTCAGGCTTGGCACTTTTGGATTGATTGGATAGTGGGACCCACTGGGCCCAGCCCACAAAGGGACCCAACCCCTAGAGTAGCCCACCAGTCCTCCATCCAATGGACAGACCTGATCTTTGATCGGGTAGGTGGGCCACCTGGTCCCACAAGGACTGTCTACCGCAACCAGTCATTATCATCCTGAAACTTAAAAGAAAAAAAATTTTGGTTTGATTTCGTCGCTGGATTTTGAACTATTCGCAATTAAAACGATGTCAAAGAACCTCTGTCACCGCAGAAAGTCAATTCATCAAATTCTACCTCAAGAATTTGGTGATTTTGTCATCAAGTTCAAAACCCAGGATGTCGACATTAACACCCATCACGTGGAGGGATTTTTGGGCCAAGATCTGTGGGCCCAACTGTCCCAAAGAGGAATAGGACTACCAAGGCTCTCCTACAAGTTCATAACCCCATGCTCGCTTGCTCCAACAAAAAAGCCTTCTTAAGTGCCTTTTTATGTCTTTGGCGCATGCAAGCGCACATCCTTCCTTATTTTTGCCCACAGCCCTTCAATATACCTGTCATTATTCATTTTCTCGGTGGCCACTGTTATAAGTTAGAGAATAGGACTGATTTATAATATGAAAGATGTTGGGGGCCTTGGTGTAAATATAAAAATGTTGAGGGACTTTTCTGTAAATTGCAGAAAGTAAAATCTAGTAATATAGGAATGGTCACCAGCCCGAGAGTGGTTGATCATTCTTCTATTTCTCTCTCTAAATCTCTTTCTTTCTCTTCCTTTTCTTCTTTCTTCCCTTTTCCATATTCTAAGAGACCCAACATTAGAACCCTAGATCGAATCCAATCTAGGGTTCCAAGTGGGTATCAGAGCCTTTCGCCAAGGAGAAGACTCGCATAAGAAGAGATCTAGTGGTCTAAATCTGTTCTTTTCCAGGAGGTTTGGATTGATCCAGCCCAGCCAAACACAACTACATGTTTGGCTTGGTGTAGCTTGTTCGTTTTTGCAGTCTGGGTGTCTGGCAATGGGCTGGAATGCTCTGGTTCAGATCTGATGTGTATTTGAAGTCTGGACAAAGGACAGGATGATCCAGGTTGGAGTGTATTGCAGTCAGTTGGTGAATGGCTATCCATTTGTTGAGTGGTTCCTGTTCGTCAGTGTGGTGACTGTTCATTGGTATATGACTGTTTCCTATTGGTGGCTGCTGTTTGCTTCTTGTTAGTTTGTTGTCTGCTGGCTTGTTCTAGGCTTGGGTGACTGTTCATTTGGTATATGGCTGTTTCATTTTGGTGGCTGCTGTTACTTTGTTGTCTGCCGGCTGGTTGGTTGCTGTTGATATATGTCTGCTTGCTGTTGGTTGTGATTGGCAGACATGTGTTAGTAATCGGTTGAAGTATGTTGAAGTCCAACTGTTGTTCTTCTCACAGGTTGGTGATTGCTTTCCCAATTTTCTTTTGGATTCATCAAATTGGTAACTAACTGGAATCTCACTTTAAATGGAGTCCAAGAGGGAAAGCTTCACGGTATCCAGTCAACAACTTCTCCCTAATGTCGTTAATCCTAATGTGGGAATAACAAGTCTCTTCAATGGTACTAATTATAAGGATTGGGCCTACTCAGTCAGAATGTCCATCAGAGGTTCGAAGAGACTTGGCTATATCAATGGGAGTATCAAGGAATCAAAAAAAGATGTTCCTAAATATTCAGACTGGATTTCAAAAAATATGTTGGTCATCAACTGGATTCTTAATTCGATGGAAGAAGTAATTGCAAAAAGTTTTAAGTACTCTGAAACTGCAAAAGAACTTTGGGAGTCCATTGAAGCAGCCTATGCTCAAAAGCGAAATAATGCCACGATTCTAGAATTGAAGATGGAGATTGCTAGTTTTAAACGAGGAACTCTATCAATTGGAGACTACTATTCTAGATTCAGGGCATTGTGGATAGAGTTGGAGTCCTATATGAGTCCTGAACCGTGTTGTGCTAAGAGGCAGGCTAAATTGTTGGAAGATCGACATATATTTGAACTCTTGGGAGGTTTTAACTCAGAGTATGAATCTATTCGCGCACAAGTAACAAGTCAGGATCCACTAGCTCCCATTGGTAGATTCTTGGGTGGCTATCCTTCAGGAATTTTGGGGTCTGCCTTTAGACCTTATCCTTCTCAAATGGAGGGAGGTGATATCTTGATTTTTGGGTGCCTTCTTTCTGCCTTTTGTATAGGGCCTTTTTGTTAGGCTTGGTTCTTAGACTTGCCTTTTTGGGTCTTTGCTTTTTTTTGGTATTTTTCTTTTTCTTTTTTTTGAATGGTTTTTTTTTTTTTTTTGGTATTTTTCTTAGCTTCTCAGTATACCCTTCTGTACCCATGAAAATCAGAAGGGTATCCAAAGAGAAATTTATCACAAGCTATACAATGGGCCCACTGTAGAAGAATTAAGTTCAGATATCCAAAAGTTGGTATCAGTTGTTCAAGTGTACAGTTTGTAGTGCCAAGCAAATGGCTCAATCCAAACATTTTTGTATTTCCTCACAAGGAAAGAATAGGATGCATACCATTCTCTGTGCATGCAGTACCAAGAGAACTTGGACAGAAAAATATAACAATTATTTTTGCTAAAAGAAAGAAGGAAACAACAAAACAGACTCAAAAGTGCATATACAAACAATAAAACAAAAAAGGAAGATAATAAAGAGACAACCATAAAACAAGACATAATATGCTCCTTAATCTTTCTTTCTTGTCAGTATTTAATACTGACATCAAGACTCCAGCATGCCTATAGGCCTAGTAAGGGATCCAACTATTTCAATTACCCACATCCTGATTGCCAAATGTCAACACATAAATGTAAACAAACATGTACGGTCCTTACTGCAGTAACAGGTCTTTTTTTTCAACTGATACTGCAGTGGACAGGCAATGATACCTAGATACTTGTACATATCGAGTCAATTCTTAACGGGCCACTAGGACACACATTGGTACTCGATACAACATCAATGCTTCTGGGGTCCAAGTTCAGCATATCATACATACAACTCCATTATTTCAGATAGTTCTTTAGTTTTCATACTTTCAACACATAGATCTGTGCCTGTATCCTATCTGTGTCTCAGCATAACAGGTGAGAATTACACATATCTCAGTAGCTGTGCGGAAGAAACATGCATGTTAGGACTCAAGTTTTGGGTTTATCATCAAGTTGCCTTCGAGAAACTTCAGCAGATTCTTTCGATTTGGATTGAAATGAGTTGGTTTGCTTCTTCAATCTTCCGATTTTTCAGGAATAAAGATATCCAATATTTACACCTAAATAGGTATCCAGCAGGGTGTTTTTTTTTTTTCTATTCCAATTTTTCAGGATTGCATCCGACACTGAAGCTGGTTTTAATTAAAAAAAGTGCCTTATTCGGTTATTTCCTGTAAAAAAATAAATTAGGCAACAGGCCCTCAAGGTCACAATTAAAACTTATAAGGTGTCCTATTAGACTGTTTCAGTAAATAGATTATTTTACTCTCAGATGAAGACTGCAGGTTGCATAGAGATATACCATCTGAGTCTTTGATATTTTAAGGGTAAATGAGAAAGAAGAGCCTGCAGAAACAAGCAGAACATATCAGTGTGTCATAAAAGTAAGAAATCTCAAAATTGTCGATAAAGATAAACATAGAACAAGAACAACCAACAACAGAAATAAACCGTAAAAACTAGCTTCCAGCATTAATTAAATGAGAGATCAGAGGCCTCCGTAGGTATAGCCTAATGGTCAACCAACTTTCACCCATACACTATGGCCCCGTCAAGGCAGTCAGACTCAATAGTAGTAAATAGTTCTAGGATGCAGTACCTCATTGCATGCAAAAGACAGGTGTCTTCATAGAAGTGCTTAGAGCGGAACGTGAATGTACTTGAGGATGAGGCATTTTCAAAAGTGTGGCCAAATGCTCATATATGTATGTATTTATGTTTGTATGTACGTAGCTCATATGTATGTTTGAATGTATATACACACTACATACATACGTACAAATACATAGAGAAAGCGAAAAAACTAATCTGATAGTTAAATAATACATCAATTGATAAAATGCAAGGTATTATCGTGCTAAGAGCAGGGAAGAGAGCTAGGATTAGATAAGATTTTTCAGATTTCATGATGAATGATATTTTTTTTATTGGGATGCTTGTATGCAGCGCCAATGACAAAAGAGATGGAAGTGATTAAGTGGCAACAATTTTCATTAGGTTCTTTCAAGTTCAATGTGAATAAGGTATCTGGTATGCTTGAAGTATTCAAATGAAGCTCAATATTAGCGGTTAAAACTTACAATAAAATTATTTTATTGTGTTTAATTTCAGGTGGTCACACACTGCATTACATTTCTTCACATTTCCCTCAAAGAAACACACATTACAGACACGGGGGAGAGGAGAATTAGAGGTTATCTAGTTATTTACCTTTGGTCTGTGGTGGAAATCCAGTGTAGTCTGCAATGTTTGTAATGGTCGTGCAACCTTTTTTATTGGGTATTTGATTAGGAAATCATGGAAGGCTTGTGAATTGAAGTGATTGTACTGAATATCAATGACGGTAGCTTAGGAAAGGATGGCTAAGTTCAGACAATTGAAGTGATGATGATGACGAAGATGGCCCATGTCTCCATGAGGGATGAATGGTTAGATACAGGCAAATGAAGTGACCGTCATAATGACAATGAGGGATGGGTGGTCAGATACAGGTGGAGAAAGATTGGTCACTAGTACATGTATGCAAGTTGGGCATGGTTAGCCCACATATACACAGGTCAGACACGGATTCCCGTTAAATAAACAATTCAAGTTCAGGTTCAGCAATGAGACCAAACCCAAGCCCACCGGACCCTTTGTCAAACCTAGGTGTAGTACAAGCCATACATCTTTTAAAGGGCCAATTTACTTTAATTGGTTGGTGCATTAAACTCAGATAAGGCAGATACAATTTCCACCTTTAACACATTGGTCAAAACAACTTCCACCTTTACAGTAGTGAAAGTAAAATGCCTACAAAACCACTTTCTCTAATCCAATGCAAGCTTTAAAGAAAAATTTACAAAGTTTATCTGATATACATACCAAACATGCGACTTTATAGAAGGTAAAAAATCCTAAACTAAATTTTATTTAATGGTGGATCTTTACAAGCTATC
The DNA here is from genome assembly GCA_038049695.1 of Cinnamomum chago. NCBI lineage: Eukaryota > Viridiplantae > Streptophyta > Magnoliopsida > Laurales > Lauraceae > Cinnamomum > Cinnamomum chago. The sequence continues at coordinate 37,464,665 of CP142457.1, forward strand.
ATAACTTCTTCTTTTTTTGATGGGCACAATATCATTTTTTTTGAAATGGTAACTTGTATTCAAAGAAAAAAGGAGAAATACAAAAAGGCTTTACAGTATAAAAGAGTTATACTGAGAAGCGGCCGGGAAAATCCCCAAAAACAGCCACCTCCCAAGAGGAGGGATGGGCACAATATCATAACTTCTAAAGAATGGAAAAAACAAAAAATCTCAACAATCAGATTTCCATTTCAGATCCCTTCCTTTGCAAAAGTTTGGCCTCAAAATTGGTAAATCCATTCTCAAGCACAAACAAATCCAAAGATCCACAAACCCTAGTCCCTACCACTGGAGAAGATCTTAGTCAGCTTGAGGAAAAAAGAATACCTTGTGTGAGGGTGGAAGCTGTTTAAAGGATCTTTCACATCTTCTCACATCCTCTTCCGCAGCATCCGAGTAGCTGGATGTGAAATTTACACAGAAAAAAATGAATATGGCATTTTTTTATTGTTAAGAATATGGTAAATATCAAATCACAAACAGGACAGAATTATGATAAACTGACTTTCTTATATCAGAAGAAATGCGTGTTCATTGAGGGAAACAATGAAATACGAAAAAAACAACGTAAAGAACACGCTTTGCCGCACATTGAAAGTCACAAGAGAAAAATGGCAGACATGAATGTGAAAGGAAAAACTTGAACAATGCACAACCCGATGAAGGTAAGGAAACAACATAGTCAGAAAATTAAGGAGCTCTATCATGAGGAAAAAAAAAAAAACATTTCGTAAAATAAGACTACTCTCTAGTATCAGCATTGCCATTTAAATTATAAGATGCAAGAGGGAAAAAGTAAACCAACATTTTACAGCCTGAAAACAGAACTTCACTAGTTGAAAGGTGGAGATCACTGTTACAGCTTGATACAACAAAATCATGGACACCAGAGCTCTTTACTTTCTGAAAGGGAAAACATGCGCATCTGAGGACTTTGGTCCAATCTTGTGGCTCAAACATGGGACGCTGTCCGGGAGAGCTTTATGCTTCAGCGGCTCTCAGACATGGGATGTTTGCATCCAGGAGAGCTTTTGCTCAAGTCATGTGGCTCCGCAGGGATTTGGCAAACTGTGGGATACCGTGTTTGACTCGTTATGCAGTGTGAACGAGCAACGTCACAGCCCATACCATCGGGGAAATAATACTGTGCCTAGTCACAGCCTTACACAGGGGTGATAATACTGTATGCCGCGTGAGCGGGCATTGCTACGGCCCGTAAAAGGGTGATAATGTTGTACACTTTGTTATGTGCCTTCTGTTTCTGTGCTTGTTCCTGAGTTCTTTGTTCCGTCAGTTTCCGATTACCGGTATGCTACTCTAACCTTGATCTGATTTAACACGTTCCGCTTCCGCTCAATACGTACAACTATATGCTTTACTAGTTTTCGTTTCCTTGACTGTATATGATTTACTTATGTAGATTGATTTACTAACCCCCCACCCCCCCAAAAAAAATAATAATAATAATAATAATAATACTAATAATAATAAATGACAAACAAACTCTCTCCCTTTTCCCTCCAGTTTGTGCAAGTTAGGTACTGAGCCTTGGACTATTGTGATTGTGGCAAGAGCATCAGATGATTCTAGTGAGATTTCAGATAGCGTCCAATTACTCGAGGATTTTGTTTTAGAATTGTTTACTACTAGTATTTTATTTAGTTTTCAAATACAGACATTGTAACTTATAATATCTACTTCAATTATGTAATTAAAATTGTCTGCAGGGATGAAGCAGATATTCATATTTGGAAGCCTTTTCTTTCTGGATACTTCTCTTCCTAGTCTTTCTAGTGGTGATTTCTAGTGGATCGCCTATTAATAGACCTCCATGAGTGGAGTCTGTTGGTTGGCAGCAGCAGAAAAGATCTCAACGACGGAACATAAGAAGGAAAAGCATCTTAGAAGATAACATTTCCAATATTTGCTTTGTGCACGAAGGAAAGGAAGTCAATTAAGTGCTTGTTCTTGCATTGTGACTTTTCGTCTTTCCTTTGATAGAGTTTCTTTCAACAGTGTGAACTATTTTGGTGCTGACAGGAATCATTGGGAGATTTGGTTGATGCTTAGAGGTAGGGGTGTCCATGGCCGGTCTAAGCAATATCATAGCCCATCCCGAATTTTAAATCATAGGCATAAGCCCAGCCTGAGCCCAGCCCACCTAAAAACATTTAAGTCCGAGCCCAGGTGGATGATAATTTTAGGAATAAAAAAAGGCTTCCATTCACTGTCCCAAGCTGTAGGTCAGCTGGTAGGCAAGCGTGTACGTCTTTGAAAGTGCATGTGTATGACTCCCTCTTGTGGAAAAAAAAAAGTGTTTTGCTTAACTGTGGCTCTCATTCAGGTCGGGCTTCAGGCTCTCTAGCAATGAACCCAAGCCCGGCCCGTATATTAAACGGGACCAGATCACAGGTCCAAGCCCAGCCCAAGTCCTTAGACACAAGGCTCAATCCTGGCCCAAAGCGGGCTGGGCACGGGTCGGGCTCAAGCCAGCCTGGTATGAACGCTCCTTTCCATGGTAGTCGGTTAACATTATGGAAGGTCATGCCATTTGCCATTCTTTGGTCAATTTAGAAAGAAAGAAATGACCGCATTTTAGAGGAACATCCTTCTCTCCTTCTGCTATTTTCAAGGCAACAGTTTTGAGAGTAGAAAAGTGGGTGGTTTTGAAGGAGTTTGTAAATGTGCCAATTAACAATATTATTAATTGAGAAGCGTCCATGGAGTGTGGCCAATGAAGGAGAAATCGGTGTGCAATGGTCTCCTCCAATCGGTATTTTGAAGTTTAATGTTGATGGAGTGCCTATAGGTAAACCTAGGCTTGCAAGCATCGGCGAAGTGCTTCATAATAGTAAAAGGGAGATTCTATTTATGTTCTATAGAAATGTGGGTGTCACAAATTAATGAGGCGAAGGTGTTGGCAATTTCAGAAGCTCTTCGGATTTTCTCTTGGTGTTTGAGCCTTTCAGGAGGTTCATAGTGGAATGTGATCCATCAAATGCCTTTTTGTGGTGTCTTCTTTGAATGAGGGTCCTTGGAGGTTCCAATTTTTATCTCAAGATTCAAGAAGACTATATCTTTGGCTTCTTCATTCCAAGTGGTGTTTGGACATGTGATCTGATTGGTGAATGGTTTGGCAGATGTTTTTACTAAGCTAGGGTTGAATAGAGTTGTTCCTCCGTATGCAAAAGAATATGTTATGTTGTGCAAACAATTATGTTTAGGGTTAGCACTAGGTCTGAGCTTCTATGAGAATCCCCACCCCCCCCACCACCCCGCACTGCGCGCGCGAATGCTCTTTGTTTATGTTCTTCTTGGCAGGTTGTGTACTTTTTCCTTCTTTTTAATAAATCTTACCGTTGCCTATCCCAAAAAAAAAAAAGGTGTTCTAGCTCAAACTCAAACGGTGCAACAACAGACTTTTGCATCGAACTCATCAGATTTTAGCAGTGGAAAAGAAACAAAAAAAAGGCATTGCAGGTTCAATACAATTGGCTAGTTTCCTGTGACAAAAAGGATATTTTGTGAAAAGACAATGCAAACAAACACGTTAAGGCATGCACTTTAAACACTTTAAAGCCACCATGTAAGTTGTTAGAGAAGACAATCCCTTTAGACTTTGAAACGAATAATGGCTCAAAAAGTAAATGATCCTTTTAGGCATTGAAACATATAGTGCCTCCAAAAGTAAGATTGTAACTGTTTAGGCTTTGGAATAAACATTGGTTTGGAACTAATATCATCCAATAGCTGTGGAAACCAATCGGCTGCTTTTTTCCGTTTCTTAGAGAAAACCCCACAAGCTCATTGTAAACCAACCAAAGCAACTTTTTTCTTATCCATACCAAAGCAACATTTGTTCAACTTTTCATTAGCTTTTTTTCTTACTACGCTAGGAAGGAATCGAACTCGCACACTCTTGCCCCCAGGAGCGTTTGGCATCCCTAACCAGCTAAGCTACCGCCTTTGACTTCTTTCATTAGTAATTATAATCGAGCACTTTCAAGTGCATTTAGGGGTTGCTTCAATCAGGGGGAAAAATTAGAGAAACTCGTTTAAAAGATGGTTTGGTCATGTCCAACACATGTCGGCAACACTGCCAGCAAGGAAAGGTTTGGTTATGCAGGTTGATGTCCCACCAAGGAGAAGGGGTGGGCCAAAGAGAACGTCGATGGAGGTAGTAAAGTTAGATCTGAAGAAGTGCAACTTATCTAAGGATTTGGCTCAAGATAGATTGGAATGGAGAAACAGAATTCAAGTAGCCGACTCCAAAATAGTTGGGACAAGGTTATGACGATAATGATGATGAAGTGTAAACACAAAAAGAGAACTAAAAGAGTTGATTAAGGGTGTTCTAGAGACCAACTTAAGCCATGGAACTTCTTGATCACTCATAGACTCATCCAAGTACAATTAAAAAATGCTCCCACTCACACCAGATGTACATAGCTTTCAAAGGACATGCTCCCTATTGCCCACCCTTCTATAAGGTTGACTCTAACATAGACAAAAAAGGAAATTGGAAGTTCAATGGTTATTGGATAGTTCCCTCCGATGAGAAGGATGCTTTGTGGGAGTACATTGGAAACATGAACTTTAAGACATGGGCTTTACACACCACGTGCATTGGTTTCACAATAACCTCTGTCCATTAAAAGACCCTTGAAACATTAATGAACAAAACTGTTACTTTCAATCAAACTCCTTGAAGATTAGTGAACCAAATGTTGCAAGGCTGGGTATTCCATGACCAGCAGCTATTTCTCTGGCAAACAGGTATGAGCAATAAGAGTTCTACACTCTACAGTGAATTTTCAGTTTTCCCAAATATGTCTTTGATATGTGTTTTGACTTTTGCCGTTCAGATCTGCACTGATGTTCAGGTGGAAACAAAAATAAACAGCTCCCCAAGTCCATATTGTCAGGAACTAGGCCACACAGAAAATGGCATAAGCCGCTCTTGACTTAAATATCTGAATCATTAAGGTGCCAACATTGAATAGCCCAAAATATTCTATCATAAGATATACCCATTTCAAGAAGGGGAAAAGAAATACACTTGTACTGCGACAAAGAAGTGAATCGAAAGTTTGGTTTTTTTTTAATCTGTAATTCAGATATTGGACTTCTCATTGAGGCCTCATCTCATAACAACATTTCACTTAGTCAGGAGAGGTATAGCAACTGTTGACAACCACTTACTCCACACAACACCCGCCTTGGGAGAACATGGGGCACCAAGGCACAACACAACCGCGCGATTCAAACACTCAACCTCCCGCTTTAATATCATGTCGACAACCACTTACTCTAAAGTTTAAGCCGGTAGATAACGACCTAACAATGTATACTAAAGGGCACAACAAACAAGCCAATAAATAAATAATACTCCCAAACCAATAATTTGACGAAAACTATTGCAAATAACAAAAATGGAAAAGACCCAGTTCCACAATTTGAAAATAAAACAATCCCTCAAAAAATAAATAAATAAAACAACCCATTTCACAAGAAAAAAATTGAAAGGACCCAGTTCCGTATCCTAAAAATTAACCAACCCCTTTATAAAAAACTGAAAAAACAAGTAAAATAAACAGAAAACAAAGAAGAAGAAAGACATATATAGAAATCAAACCACTTCAACTGGAATATATATGTGTGTGGGTGTTTGTGGAAAAGACCCAATCGTATAATCCGAAATATCAAACCAACCCATTTCACTAATATGTACGAAAATCACAAAAGCCAAAGAAAGTGGAGTTCATCAACAGGAGAAATAAGAGAAACGCCCAAATGCATTGAGAAGAGGACATCAATAAATGAAATAAGAAGCATATGGGAAAGGAGATTATTGAGAGAGTGAAAGGGATCATCTAACTTGAGATAGGCACTGATGATCCGCCTAAGAGATTTGATTTCCAGCGCCTCCTCGAGCTTGCTGTGAGGTTGCTTTCCCTCTGCTCTGGGCGACGACGACATGTCTCTATCTCTATCTGTGTAGATTCTCTCGACTACAAGCAAGAAGAAAAGTGATTCAAGAATAACACAGAAAGTCGAGGGTTTTAGGCTTGTAGCTCTTGCTTGCATCTACAGAGAAATTGGTCTGCCGAGTCTGATGGATCATGTGGCCCACATGTCTGTCGGGTCAGATGGACCCATCAAGACCGTTAGGCCCATCTAGCCCAGTGGGTTCATTGGAGCCAGGTTGCAGTAACACGAGCATCTTTTACAATACCACAAGCTTCCGTCAAAAACTAAAAACATTATGATCAAATCAAGCAAGCGTGAGCTTTGATCTCTTGTTGGGGTTGTTTTACTTTTGAGAATGGCTAAATGAACATTTGTTTTTACTCACTGCACACTTAATATTTTGAGAATTTTACTGAAAAATTAACCGTATTTAATTGTTGTACCAAATAATGAAAAGTATTTCTCACTACATAAACGTTAGGCATGGTTTTGTTTCTCTTTTTTAACTTTGAGACCAGCGACGCTAACGTTGCTCAATTTAAAATAAAGCGACGCCAGTAAAACCCTAATTACCCTCATTCGCTCCCCTTTTTTTAGTTTTCTCCTTCTTTCTTCTCCCACACTGTGTCAACGCCGCTCCCCTGCCTCATGTGCTCTCTCTTCTCCATTTTCTACCACCCTTGTTCCAATATCACTTATAAACTAGAAGTAGGTATGCTCAAATGTACCCTTTGTTTGAAGTTCCATCGACCATTTTTTTTCATTTGTTTTGATGTGTGGTTGTGTATTTTGTTATCAATGGCTTCAAATCAGTTGCATGAAGCCTTGGGGTTTGTGGTTTAAATGGTTTGGGATTTCAAATCCACTGCGATGAAGTCATTTGAGGTTTTTGTTTCTGATCTTTAATGACTTCAAATCCTTGTTTCAATGGACTCGGCTAACATATATGTTTCTGTTTTGTAATGGCTTAAATCCATTTCTGTTTCTGGCTTAAATCCATTTCTGTTTCTAATTAATGGGTTCCAAATGTATTTTGAATTGGGATCTGTTTCTCTCGCTGTGCAGTGACGAGTTTCTTGTATTTTCTTTGAGTGCAATTGATTAATGAGTATAAGTTCTTGTGTATTGTATTAACACTTGATGGGTTCCGGATGTATTTTGAATTGTAAATTGATGGTATAAGTCATTGTGTATTAAATTAACACTTGACATTAAAATTGTGTGTCAAGTGTTTGTTATGGTGCTTGATAGGTGAAACATCATATGTTTGCCATTTGACACTTTTGTGCAATATCAGTTCCTTTTGTTTATCAATGAAGGGGACAAGATGCCATGGTCAGTAGTTACTTAATGAATTGATATCATACCATTGATTTTTCTAGATATGTTATATGTGCTTGTTGTTACATCTTTTAAATTTGCACATATGGCTAAAGGACACAAAAATGATGATGGTGGAGAATTGTGTTATGAGCATGACTCACATATCTCAAAGGTCATAATGAATTATGTTGAACCAGACGCATATCAATGCATAAATACGAACCCGAATAAGAATATATGGGTTCTAATGGATATGTAGAAGGACATTGCGAGGGAGGTTGGTCTATCTCACCTTTTAGAGATAAACTACATGATGATTGACCACGCCCTCATTACTGAGTTGGTTGAGTGTAAGAGGCCGGAAACCAACACATTTCATTTACTTACCGGTGAAGCCATAGTCATTTTGGAAGACATTGTATACATCTATAGGTTCTCTATCGATGGTCCACCTATAGCAGTACGGACGTTTCCGCTTGCCAATATCCCTAAAGTGTGCATGGAGTTGCTTGGTATGGCTCCACGGCCTAGCAAAGATTCCATTGGCATTACAATCAAGTTCAAGTGATTAGAAGAAAATGCCAAGCATTCGAAGAAGAAGAATGAGATCAATAAGACCAGGGCTTAATTGTTTTTCTTGTTTTTTAGGCAAATCTTTTTCAATTTGTCCGGTGCCCGAGAGCCTTCAAGGGCCACAACCTTGTTAAAAGGTGAAGAGGTAGAAGAAGAAGACGAGGGGAGAGAAAAAGGAATTAGTGCGAAGATTATACTATTGAAGACTCTAACAGGGCCCCTCCAGCTGTTACAGGCGGTCTAAAGTTTTTAATTTTACTTTGAATCTGAAATACTTTTTTATATTATGTGCTAAATGGATTTCATTTATTCTCTTTGCAGATATGGGCCTACTCAAGAATGTCTATCGAAAGATGTCCTACACCTGATCCCAGTTGGAAGAAGGATCTACAGTTCCCACTATTTAAGACGTGGGAATTGAGACTGCTTGAATGAAAACAAGTTACAAATATAAAAGAAATATGGCTGCACATCAACAACTTACCTAAGGATTGGGTAATTAAATGATTCAGTTTGATATTGTGCCTACATACCCAAATAACACTTGATGTTTCTTGCATTAATATTTCATATTAATTGTTTGTTTCCAATCTTGCAGTTCAATTGGCAATTGTATGCTAAGATGCCTAACAAGTTGTTCCAACAAGTCCCAAGGCATGATAGGGAATTGTTTAGTTCAAGGATCGTAGTCCTTCATTATTTGGTAGTCAAAAAGGCACAATCCCGAACGTGTTGCAAAATAATTTGGAATCAAACAGGTTGTCCCCTCGCCATTCAATCTGCCATTTACGAGAGTAGAGCGTCTAGAGAGATGCGAGATAGATTAAGTGAATATGATGATGCGGTCAGCAAACTATGGGATACAAGGAGGGAGAAAACCCTACACTAGCCAAAAGACACTTGAAAAAAGAATCGAGAATCCTATTTCGTATGATATTTCTTTAACACAGTCCGGAAAATTGTTTGTGGCAAAGTTGGTGCAAAAGCACACACACCTGAGGTGGCCTAACCGGCAACACCTAAAGGAAAGGGAAAAAAAAAACCTACGCCCGTGGGGACAGGAGTTGACACTCAGATCGATGAGTCATCCAACACTTCCAGACATGTGAGCGCCCTCTATTTTTTTTCTTGATGATTATGCTCCCACCAATTTTATGTTGCTCGTGGATAACTCGTTCTTGTATTATTACTTCGTCCTATAGGTAAATGCTTTGTTGGACCATCGAAAAAGATAAAGTAAGAGGACTTCATCACGCGTTTGCGTAACAAAATAAAAAAAAATTGAAACTCATTTGCCTCTGCATTTGATAAATTTGGGATGGAACCTTGCTACTTCCCAATTAGACAATGAGAGTAAAAATGTAACAGTAAGATTTTTTATGGGTAAGCAATTCTCAAACTACGAATGTTATGATACTCATGTGTGGCATATCCTCATCAAAACTAAGATCCCTTACCAAGAGAATGGAAATGAGTGCAGTGTATTTGCATTGGCGTTCGCAGACCATTGTGCATCTGGCCACCCAATTAATTTCACTCAAGCAAATATACCGTATTATAGGTCGAAAATTGTTTTAGGCATATATGGTAGAAGTTGAGAGATGAACAACCACCAACTCCCCATTGATCCTTTAATTCAGTGAAAATTTTAATTATGGACTTGTACAATTCTTATGTCTTAATGGTAGATTAAGGATGAAAGTCTGTGATGTGATTACCCTTTTTTGTCTTTATCAATGACGAGCATGGTGGATGTGTGTTTACATTTGTGTGGAATAGATGAATGATGAAATACTGATAGGTGTTCACTATTGATTCACATAGCCAAATGAAAGTAGGCTGCTTACGAAGCAGATGTAAAAAAAAGTATGTGACAAGCGATGCTAGCGTTGTCTATCAATAATGATGTACGTGTGCGACGCACAGTCACAGTCAAATATAGAGTCTTTGCTTGAAGTGCAAGTCTTCATGCATGCCTTTGACAACTGATCTTGACCTGTTGGGGTGTACATGCAATTTTTTGCATGCCAACATGCACCACTCAGCTTTAACCGTAACCAAGTCGGGCCAGCTGAAGGGGGTTTACTATCATGTTTATGAGCTAGTTGCTGTCTAAATTATGTTATGGGAGATTACCCCTGCTGTAATGCCCCAATTTTAAATGCCGAGTTTACCGCTAAGGTACCCGAAATTGGTGCGCTACTTCCTAAAAAATCCAAGAACTTCCAAGATCATAGTCTGTAGTGAGATCCAATTTAAAACTTTTTAAATAATATAATGATCAACGGTTAAGTGCGGAAGCATATAGATTAGCGGAAGTAAAATCACATATCAAATATCAATGATAGTGGAAGAAATAAAAGGTATCGCCAGTCATGTAGCAAATGTAGCAGAGCTGAAGTCCAGCATAAATCTCAAAGTATGAATATGAAGTACATATCACATTATCTCCCTGCTCACAACAAAAACACACTCAAACCCCAAAAATAGGTGCACTCAATCCTCAAGTGTAGGCACTCCAGTCTCCAGCTCGACCTCCTGGTCGGCCAATCCCCATCCATACTCATCCATTAAAGGCGCCTCGACAATCGCATCACCCTCAGGGTCGGTACCTAAGCACCAAATAATAGGTCAGATCCAAGTTACAGTATACAAGTAACATATAATGTATGCATAAAAAGAAATAGATACGATGATTGTGAGGCCTCACCATTTGTAGGCCCTCATTTTGAACTTGAATACTATAATTAGCCTATATATAGTATCTAATTATACTAATTAGTAGGGAATAGTAAGGGTATATAGGTATTTTTCTAAGTTTTAGTCTAATTAGGTCTTTTGTATATTTTGTAGGATTCATTGGGTGTCTTTTATAATTTTTGAGTTAGTTAATTGGTTAGAGGCCTTAGCTAGTAATTAAGGTTTATTATAGGGGGGGTCTCTACTTGAGAAGCTTCTAGAATTCTTACCCAAAGACCCAATTGCCCAAGGCCTTATCACCAATCCTATGTTAATTAAAAGGGCATTATAGTAATCAACCAACCCCAACCCATATATACTACTTCCCTCCCATTTCATACGTATAACACTCTTCTCACTCTCATTTCCTTCTCTTTTCTCTCTTCTTCCCTCATTTCCCTCCAATTCTCTCATTTCCCTCCATTTCTCTCTCTAAAAACCCTAGATCTAGAACCCTAGTTACAAGGAGAAAAAGATCTACTACAAGCTACAGCTATCATCTCTTCTAAGGAACTCTCTTATCTTCTACATCTCTTCTCTCTCTTCTAATCAAGGTATTTATCTCATTCTAGTTCAATTTCCCTAAAAATCTCTCTTTCTCTCTAGATTTCCTTTTCTTATTGCAATTCTTTTGTGGATTTGGGTTAGGTGTTAAAGATCTCTTTAGATCTAAGTTTTTTGGGTTGTTTGAGTGATTGGAAGACCTAGAGCTTGGGTTTCTGGTTTTTTTTTTTATCTTGGATCTCTCTTTTCTCTCTCTATCTCATTGCTATTGGATTGAGGCAAGTGCAATATACCTATTTAGCAAAGAATGCATGTTTTCCTTCACTTTGATTTTGTAGTTTCAATTCAATTGATATTAGAATTGCTAGATTTACCTTTGAGCATGTTTTCATGGATTTTAGGCCATTGGTGGATGGGTTGATCTCATTTGGAAGATCAATGGCCCGTGTGTAGATGATTGGATGGGTATTGAAGTGATTTTCATGTTTCATGATTTATCTATGATAATTGTACGAGATTGGATGGGTTTTTGTGGAAATTGGATTGAAGAAGAAGAAATCCAAAAATCTAGAAGTGTTGCAAGTCTTGTGTACTCAGTCGACAGACCTACAATCGGGTCGACTGAGCACACTAAAACCTGAGAAATACAGGTCTCAGTTAAATTTCCCAAGTTTTTCTTAGTCCTGTGTTCTTAGTCGACCAGACTCTGTTCTCAGTCGACATACAACACAAGGTTTGCAAGATTTAGCTAGGAGCCGGACTTCACCCTCAGACACAGAAATTCCGTGTTCTCGGTCGACCGGACCCTGTTCTAGGTCATCCAAAAACACAGGAATTCCAGTGATTCTACTAAGATCTGGGACATTATTTCTCCAAGTTTTCTATGCATGCGGTCGACTACCCAGGCCAAGAGGTCGACCAGACACATAGAAAATTCCTAAGATCAGGTCATGCCTGCAAGGTGCCTGATCCCAGTTTTCTAGAGTACTTGGTAGACCGAGCACACTACGCAGATGGTCGACCTGGGAGTCAACATCTTGATAGTTCAGTGTACTTGGTCAATCGAGCCCTGTGCCAGGTCGACCGAAGACATTGTATTCTGTGATTTTCCAGTTTTCACATTCTGAGGTTGTGATCGATTGTGGGGCCCATTGACCATCCAAATAGACTTCTATTGATGTGTCAAGCCCGAGTCAATAGTGTGGCTCAACCCTGACTCGTGGGGACCACCAAGTAGGGTCTAGGTTGTGGATTCAACGATGATTCAATCCTTAAACATTATCGATGCTGCCCGTAACTTCTTGAGTACCAAATACAGTATCCATTTGCATCTAAGACTTCTTTTAGAGATCAAATTACCTGAAATGAACCTGGACCTAAATGTGGACCAATACTTAGGTTGGACTATTGATATTTCTCGTTGATTCTCTTACTTGGAGGTTTATTTCACTTATTGCATTACTGTCACTCTTATGTCCTTATTATTGCTTATAACTATTAATTAAATGGAAAATGGATGGCCTGAACCTAGGATTACTTAGATGTGATTGGGTGAATATTAACCCGTGTCTGTGGCTATGCGGGCCCTTTTATGCCCTAAGTATGGATGTGTGATACCATAGGTTGGAGAGGTTGTTTATTATGGACTTATGACTCATTATGGATGAGAATGGACTGTTTATTATTGGAAATGGGCTTGTTATCTCATTTGGGTTGTTTAGACTAGGATATGTATTTGGTGGGCCTTGGTATGGATCCAATGATTATACTTGGGCTTGGACTGTGTTCCATTGATTGAATTGGTACTTGGACATCTTAGGGACTTTGTTAGGACCTTGTTCACGCAAGGCAAAACCTAAATAGACACGGACCTACATTATTTTCTTGAGTCGACATAGACATTCACTCAGTTGTTCTAAGCTCAGGCTTTTGACTGATCATCATTGGTAGGAGCTATTATGAGTGTTGAGTGATGAGTGGGCTATCATGATTAGCTCTGTTTTAGACGGACGGTGTAATACCAGATCCGTTCTTCTGATTGATGAGTGATAAGTGTGGTGAAATTGATGAGTGTTAAAAGGAGGTCGTCATTTTGCAGCATATGTGAGATTTCCCCACCGCAACTGTATTCAGTGTGAGAGGGCCACGAGATAATATCCCACGATATCTAGCTTGAAAACCATCGATCCTCAAACCATATGATTAGGGATGAAAGTGGGTCGGGCCGAGCTGGCCTTTGACAGGCCCTCTGCTCGGCCCTAGTATTTTTCAGTAGGCCCTAGCTCGGCACGAGCTCGAGAGGGCCTAAAAAACCCGGGCTCGGGCTCTGCTCTTATTAAGTTATGAGGTCCTAGGGCTGGCCCTTTGAGCCTGGCTAATGATATAGCACTAGCTGAAAGAAAATATTTTCAGGAAAAAAAATCCTATAAGAATTCAAAGAAATTTACATATGCAAACTAGAAACAAAAAATGGTCCAATACATGCATTCATCCCATATTCCCATTCTCATAATTTGGATTGCAGCAATAAAATTAACTAAAATAAGAAAGTCTCCATAAAAGCAAAGGGAGCCCACTTCCAACACTCCATAATAGTTAAATGTTAATATAGATGAGCATTATCAAACTCCAACAATAATACAAATCAAATTAAACTCCAATAGCATCATAAAATAAAATAAAGTATTCGGCTAGCATCATAAAATAAAGTCTCCAGCATCACCAGCATCATCTATAACAACAACAATAGAGCATTGTTAATAAATAATAATAACAACAAATGAAAGGTTGTTCCAGAGTTACAAGACTTAAAAAAATGTCTTCCAGACCATTAATATACCTGCATCATCAAGGTTGTTTAAGGATTATTTATATTGGATTAAAAATAGTGTTTAAGGTTCAGTGCTTAGGTTTAGGGTTTATGGATTATTTAGTGCTTAGGGTTTAGGGATTATTTATATTGGATTAAAACAAATGTTTAGGTTTTATGGATTATATAGTATCATAGTTTCATAGATGTATTATATACTGTATAGTGTACACATATATATATATATATAATATATGGATTAATATATGTAGGCCCTATGGCTTACTGCTTAGGTTTAAGATTTATGGATTATTTAGTGTTTAGGGTTTAGAAATTATTTATATTGATTCAAACTAAGGTTTATGATTTATGGATTATGTTATATCATATATGTATTATATATTGGATAGTGCACATATATATAATATATGTAGGCCCTAGGGCTTACGAGTCGGGCTTCACCAAGCCCGAGCTCGGCCCGTTTAAGCAAACGGGCCTCCTACTAGGCCCTAGCTCGGCTCTTTTGTCTTTTGAGCCGAGCTCAGGCCAAGCCTATGACGGGCCGTCCGCGGGCACACCTAGGACGGTAATCGTAGGCTTTGTTCATCCAATTTCCATTTTATTAACAAATATTAATAATAGAAAGGATGCAAGAGTGACAGTGACAGCAATGAATTAAGCATAATATATCTCTAAAACCAAGCCAATTAATGAGAAATAACAAAGGTCCATCCTAAGTAATGACCTAATTTCAAGTCCAGGTCAATGTCAATCGATTCCATTCCTAAAAGATGTTTCAAATGCCAAGGATAATGTATTTTGATGCTCCAAAAGTTACGAGCATCCTTGACAACATTTAAGAATGGAATCGAAATCAATTTAATACACTAGACCCTACGTGGGTGGTCCCCATGAGTTAAGGTTGAGCTAAACCATTGACTCATGATTGGTACATCAATATAAGTCTATTTGGATGGTCAATGGGCCCCACAAACATCAAACTCCAATAAAAGGTAGAATACCAGAACTCACTGTTTGTAGTGTGGCAGGTTGACCGGGCAAGGGTCGGGTCGACCTGCTACACAGGGTTCAGAGGCTGGGACCTGACTTAAGTTTTGTGATTTCCGGTGTTTCCGGTCGACCTGGTACACTAGCTTACCTTAATCAAACAGTACCCAGGGCAACTCTCAATCTCTGACATTCTTAGTTTATCTGGTCGACCTGGCTAAGGTCCGGTCGACCGAGTACATTGGGCGCAGTCTGGGGTCCGCAGCTTATCCGGTCGACCGGGTATAGGGTCGGGTTGACCGCGTACACTGTCCTTGCCAATTCTCTAGAAAGCTAATTGGGACCTGGAATTCTAGGATTCCAAGGGTTCTCGGTCAACCGAGTACACTCGATCTGTAACTTTCCAGAATTCTGGAATTTCATCTATTCCTTCAATTTCCCATCAAAACCCCCATCCAATCTAGCCAATTCATTTTGGAAATATACACAACTATCAAAAGTACTTCAATCATCATCAAATCATCACTAATTGGGCCATTGATCTTCTAAATGAGAAATCTCATCCATCAATGACCAAAAACCATGAAAACAAGCTCAAAAGGGCATATCTATGCAATCAAACGTACTATTGAGTTGAAATTGCAAAGTCAAATGACAAGAGACATCAATTCCATGTGAAGTAAGTATATTATTAAGTATACTGTACTTGCCTCTAATCCAAATGCAATGAATTTGACTAGAAGTAGAGAAAATTAAGCTCCACTATAGTAACACAAGCTCCTAAAGTCTCCAGTCACTCAATCAGCCCAAAAACTTATATCTAAGCAGATCTATAATACCTAATCCCAGATCGACAAGAGAATTGTAATAAGGAAAGGATTCTAAAGAGATAAAGAGAGAATTCTAGGTGAATCGAACTAGAGAGAAAGTACCTTGAATTGTAAAAAGATGAGAGATCTATAAGATGAGAGAATTCCTTAGAGAAGATAATACCAACAACTTGTAGAGATACTTCTCTTTTTCTTGTTTGGAGCTTAGATCTAGGATTTCTAGAGAGAGAAAGAGATGGAATTCCAAGAGGGAAATGAGAGAATTGGAGGGGAAATGAGAGAAAAGAGAGAAAAGACATGGAAATGAGCAATGAGATGAAGGCTCATTGGATGAAGGAGAGTTGCATATCTAGGTTGTGTTGGAAAGGAAAGTTCAAAAGTGTCCTTCATTAGTTAGTCAAAAATTGAGAGAAGTACATGGGCTTTTGGGTCATTTTAGGTGGGATTAGAATATTCTCACGTGGAAACCCCTCATACTACTTCTAATTATTTGTAAGGGCCTATAACTAACTAACAAACTCAATTAAGTCTAATGAACACCCTATATATTATAGAAAATACAAAAGGGGGCTAATTCCTAGAAAATAAGGTAAAATACTTGGAAAATACTATATTGTTGAGTTAATGAATTTGTACATTTACGCATTATTTTAAGATGAATTAGAGATTTAATTTGGTGAATTGCATCATTATTCATCTAATTTCATCATTTCATGCATTTTCACCTAGGAGCCTGAATTTTCATACTTTTCGTACATTTTATGCATTAACTTAGATTGTTTTGCAAATTTTCTCCGAAGAGTCCCCCAGTTGGAGTAGAACTCTGTCCGGATGGGTCCCACTTCAATATGGGCTCTTCAGTATTTAATGTGTTAAATTAAAATGTGCAGAAAATGAGAGTTGCAGACCTCTGTCACGGAGCCCACTTTCAAGCACACATAGAGATGACATTTTTAACCCGCCCCGCCCCGTACGGGTTTTCCCCGCCCCGACTCTTAGACGGGGCAAACAACTATACCCCAAATCCGGGGCGGGGCGGGGATGGGTATGTTTCTTGCCCCGCCCCGAAATACCGCCCCATTCCCCGCCTCGAAATACATCCCCATGCCCACCCCGTAACCCGCCCCGAAATTAATAATCCTCTAAAATATATATATATATATTAGATTTCTTTTATAATAAATAAGCATATTTATATGTAAATGTATATATTGATTTTATGTTGTTATTAAGGGTTAAGTAGATTGATTGAAGACTTTCTTTAAAGTTAAACATGTAATTGAATGAACCTTAGACATTATAAAAGCATATAATATGATCTCATTCCCTCTAATTCAAATTTAATGAAGTTAAAGTTGTTAAAAAAATTATCTAAGCTTATTTTACTTTAATCATATATAATATTAAATTGTGACAAGATAAATCATATTAAATAAAACGAATATAAATATATAAAAGAATGATGGATCATGCTTTAAGCTTATAATAACATATATGATTAGAGATAGCAAGGTAAATTATAATTGGTATGATTCTAATCATATTAATAACAATATAAATCATACTAATTTGATATAACATTACAAGATATATCATGCTATACGCTTTTAATAACTTATATGATTTGAAATAGCAAGGTAAATTATAGTTAGTAACTTAATATGATTCTAATCATACTAACAACACTATAAATTATACTAATTTTAATTATATGTAATCAACCTCTTTATTAGTAAGTGGAGTTCATTGGTCTTAAAGTAAGCTTCCTGCTAAATCAATGAGATTTAATGATATTGACCATCAACTATTAATAATTTTGACTCGACTTGATCCTCGTTAAGATCTTCCAATCTTTTTCTTACCTGTGGTTGGTATGCATATGATTGGGGCCCACACCATGGAAAGTTGGGTAAGCTTGTTGAGGGAAATTGTAACATATTTCATGTAGTCAGTTCAATACCAGAAATGGAGTGAAACCATGTATTAATGGAGTTCATGATATTTTAGAGAGATATTTCCTTTTTTATAAATAATGTCTCAAAGGATATATGATATTTTCAAGTGTATGTTAGTGGCCTTCAAGGGCTTAGAAAAAATCTTATAAGAATAAATCTCACTTTAAATAGGTAAAATTTCAAGAAAAGGAAAATTTATAATATTAATATTAGATAATTTTAAAAAATTTAAACAATCTAACAGTGCCCCACACTTATAAAATATTTATGCGATGAGATTTTTTTGTTCTATTTTGAGAAAAACGTCATGGTCCCTAGGAAGACTAATGTTTTGAGAGGAGCCTGAGTTTCGGACAAATAAGTAAGCATGGTTGACGTTTTTTTTTTAATATTATTAAATGCATGGAGATAACATAGATGAATCATTCATGTGCTTTTTACCATGTAAAATAAATGAATTTACCTTTTTCTTTGTAGTCAATCCAAAATTTAATTTATTTTGCCTTAAAAGAAAATTTCTGAAGCTAACCAAAATTTTCTTATTTGGGTCTTGATTTAGAATGGAGAAAAAGAATATATGTAGCAGACACATGAATTGAGAGCTATACAATAAATAATGATTTAATATTCATATGACAATACTTGAAGTTCATATATAAATTCTATTTTTTTTTAAATTACTAGTATATGTTTTTAAAAAAATTTCTACATTTTAAGAATTTTATATACTTAACTAGTTAACTGTATATAAAATACTTAACTGTACCATTAAAAAAAAGAAAAGAAAAAACAAAGGGGCTCAATGAAATATTTTTACCTTATTCATAAGAAGCAAACCAAAGGTCCAAAACCCTAGCCGTCTCTCAACTGATCTACTCTCCAGTCTCCAGACTCCAGCAGACGCCCATCTCTCCCTTCCAACCTCTCCATCGCCCACCACCCTCTCCATCTCATGCGCCGTTCGCCTCCATCTCCATCTACATCTTCCCTCCTCCATCGCGCAATGGCGACGCTCTCCATCTACATCTCGCCTCTCCCTACAAGGCTGCAACCCATGTCACGCACTACCATCTTCATCTTCCTTCGCTGGACGCACGCACGCAGCACCCCCTGGACATCGCAGCGCCTTCACCTTCCTCCTCCGCCTCACGCGACGCCTCCCCTATAACAGGTACACTCCCCTGTCTTTTTTTCATCTTGGCCCTTTTCCATCACACACTTAGGTCGAATAAAAAGATAGGATTTTGATAGGATTTTGATTGGGGCTTTGATGGGTTTTAATGGGCTGCTTTGCTATGTTCTATCTTGCTGCTTGGTTTGGCCCTGCTGCCATGTCTTTTTGCTGTCATTTGTTTGTTGAGTGGTGCTGCTAATGGGTTTGTTGGCTTTAACAAAGAGATAATCTCTAATCCAAATCATCAAACCATAGCAAGGAGAAAAGGCAACGGATTTAACAATGGAAACCCAAGAAACGTGGTATGTAAGAAAACTGACCCTCTGACCAGTTCAAGGAGCTGTGGATAGAGCTCTACCTCCCTCAACCTCACCATTTCAGAGGAGGTGGTTTCAATTGCCTGAGAAGCCACAATTATTCTAGACTCCAATTTTTCAATTTCCTTCCTATTCTTCTCAATCTTCATATAATCAGCTCCCTTCAATTCCTACTTCCTTAGTAATGTCAACCTCTTCTCATGCTCCATCTTCAAACTCTCAGAATTCTAACAAAAGATGACAAAAAATTAAAAGTTGGTCCCTTTTTTTTCTCTTCTTGAAAAATTCAAAGATCTAATAGAAGTTAAAAAGTATGTGTTTCGTTCTCAAAGTTAATAACAAAAAGGGTCTGCTAGGATAAGTTTAAAAGGAGGAGAAAACTTCCACCTCCATTTCTTTTCTCATCCAAACAGAGACCCAAATAACTTCTACATCCCCACATCCATTTTATAAATAGACCCAAAGAATGAAAATTCAATACCTTAACTTCCTGGTACAACTTCTTTTCCCAAGCATAAAGCCTCTCTATTGTTTCATAGTGGTTGTTCATCTTGGTGTTTTTATTGCCGGTTGTATATCTAATTTAATTCACAGGATTTTCTAGTTGACACATTGAAAGCAAATACTAAAAGAATTATTGCAGATTTTGTTCAAATGTCTTCATCATCTTCACCTGGAAATGATGATATGGTTAGTGGATCTCAAATTTCTTCACCAATTTCCGAAAGTCCAGAATCACCTATTATCCCTTATGAAGAGAATCAATCCAATGCTTCTTCAAGTCTTATCAATTCTGAACAAGTTGAAGCTAATGATGGTGGAAAGTCAAGATTGAAGTCGGTTATGTGGAACCATTATGATAGAATAATAGTTGATGGGGTTTATAGGGCAGTGTGCCATTATTGTTCCAAATCCCTTGGTAGAGAAACTAAAAATGGGACCAAACATCGACATGACCATTTTAGGAGATGTCCAAAGAAAAAGTATAAAGATATTGTGGATATGAGACAACAAGTTTTGGTGAATCAACAAAATAAGGCTGATGAAAGAATGAGTTTGACTGCCCATCACTTCAATCAAGAAGTATCAAAGAGGGAACTCACAAATATGATTATTTTGCATGAGTATCCTCTTTCTATAGTGGAGCATTTTGGGTTTGGAAGGTTTGTAGCTTCATTGCAACCTTTGTTTAAAATGGTTTACAGAAATACAATAAAGAGCAAAATCTTCAAAATCTACAGTTGTGATAAAGAGAATGTGATGAAAAAGTTAGATAAGAATCGAGGCAGAGTTGCCATTACAATTGATATGTGGACATCAAGTAACAAAAATAGGGGGTTTATGGTTGTAACGGCACACTTTATTGATGACTCGTGGAATTTACATAGTCGAGTTATGAGGTATGTACTTCTTTTTTTTATACTATTTTAAATTGTTTGAACTTAATTATTGAACAAGTAGATTTTTTTAACTAATCAAACTCAATAATTACTTATATTTCAGGTATATTTATGTGCCTTCTCCACATACAAAGGAGGTTCTTGCGGATTCACTTTTGGATTGCTTATTGGAATGGAATATTGACCGGAAGTTGTCTACAATGACCGTGGATAATTGTAGTACAAATGATGCCATGGTTAAAATTCTTTCAGAGAGGCTTCAAAAAAGTTCACTTATGTTGCACGGGTCCTTGTTGCATATGCTGTGTGCCGCGCATATTCTTAATCTGATTGTTCAAGATGGGTTGGGTGTAATTAAGGTAGCAATTGAAAAAATTCGGGATAGCATGGTATTTTGGACAACATCAACAAAGAGAAGACAAAAATTTGGAGAGACAACGTAACAGTTGCATATGGAAAGAGATAAAGAATTGGTTCTAGACTGTAAGACTCGTTGGAACTCTACATATCTTATGTTGTCTAGTGCCTTGTTGTACAAGGATGTTTTCTTTCGCTTAAAACAACGTGACTCATCCTATTATTGCATGCCAAGTGATGAAGAATGGGAGGTTGCAATAAATATTTGCAAGAAACTAGAGTTATTCTTCAATGTGACTAAGTTGTTCTCAGGTACCACATATCATACTGCTAATATTTATTTTCCAAAAGTTAGTGAAATTAAAATATCATTGGCGGAGTGGTGTTTGGATTCTAATGTTGTGATTAAGAATATGGCATTTCATATGTTTGAGAAATTTAATAGTTATTGGAATGTCATTAGTGGTATCATGAGTGTAGCAACTGTCCTAGATCCAAGGTATAAGATGATGTTGTTGGAGTTCTACTTTCCTACAATTTATGGTGACGGGGCAAATGATGAGATTAGGAAGATTAAGGGAATTTGTGAGGATTTGATGCATGAATATAGTTCCCAAAATATGGACACAAATAGCCATGACTCATTTACATCAAATTCAAATGTGGTAAATAAAGACAGTCTTGCAAGTTTTGATCAGTTTGTTAGTAGTAAAAAGAAGGGTTCAATTGGAAATATAAAGTTAGAGTTGAACCACTATCTTGAGGATGATGTATTGCCTCGGTCTCCTGATTTTGACATCCTTGCTTGGTGGAAAACTAATGGATCCAAGTATCTTAATTTGCAACGTATGGCAAGGGATATTCTAGCCATTCCGGTGTCAACGGTTGCTTCAAAGTCGGCCTTCAGTACCAGTGGTCGATTGTTGAGTCCACATCGTAGTAAACTCCATTCAAATACGATTGAGGCATTGATGTGTGCTCATAATTGGTTAAACAATGAAATTTCACCTAGAGATGGAGGTATTATAAATTAATATTTAAATTAGTTACATGTTATTTAATTGAATTTCTCTTATTTTTAATATGTTTTTGGTGTTATTAGGTCCTTCATTAAAAATAAGTTCAAAGGATTCCATCACGTTTCAAAACATTCTCGATGACATTGATGATGATGAAGGAGAAGAAATTGATCAAATTGTGCTTGGATGATACCTTCTAAAGTAATTTTTTTTTCACTTTCACTTATGTAACTGCTTGGGAGTTTATATGTTAATTATTGGATTCATTAGATTTTCATTTTGCATGCAGTGAGGCTGACAGAGGACAACTAGTTGGTGCATTTGTTGCTTCTAAGGGTGTTGCAGGGTTTTTTTTTTTTTTAATCCTATCTTGCTGGTACAACTTGAACTCTATTTGTGGTTGAACTCTGTTTGTGGCGTTTTAGGATTCTGTTATTTGAACAATCATGTACTCTATTTGAACTATGTTTGTGGTTGCTTAAAAATTCTCCAAACTTGATGATGTGATTGTACTCTATTTGAACTTTGTTTGTGGTTGACTAAAATTTCTCCAAACTTGATGATGACCTTGGAAATCAGAAAACTTATGTTACAAGGTGGCTTTTCCTCTTCTTCTTCTTCACTTTTTTTTTATGAAGAACTTTGACAGGTCCAATGGCTAATGTAGACTATGAATCATTGAAGTGTGCAGGTGAATGCTATACAGGTCCAGGACTGATGCAACAGATTTTTTTTGAGCTTTTGCTATAAAAGTCATCTCTTGCATGGTATTATTATTACCATCTTTCTTTATAACTTCCTTTAACTGTGGGAATTACACTCAATACTTTTAGATGTGTTCCCTAGTGGCTATCAGTTGATATTTGTGTTCTTGGGTTCCTACATGGTTAGACTGTTCTCTAATAGAACTTCTGTTAAGGACCTATTTTCTGTGTTGCTAGAAATATGTATTTACTAGCAGTTATAATTACTAATTATCAAATCATGGTTACTCTTTTCTAGATTATTCTGGGCCTGAAGGAGGTTTTGGTTGGTATGAAGGTTGGAGGTGAGCTCTAGAGTCTAGACTAGAACTCAAAGTACATAGTTCTATATTGTTCTGTTAAAAAAGATGATGTATAGTCACAAGATGAAACTTCTGTGATTAAATGCTCAAATTGTGACCCCTTTGAATATTTTCTTAGATTGGAAGGCTATCAATTTCTATCATGCATTTGCAGTAGTATGGTAATCAGAACACACATTATTGTTGTTGATATACATTGAGTGCCTTATTAATATGCAATCTGAATGTTACATTATGTTTGTGGTTGCACCACATCGGGGCCTGGCGGGGCAGGGACGGGGTATTTAACATACCCCGAATTGCGGGGTGGGGCGGGGACGAGGCGTATCCCATGAGGTGCGGGGCGGGGATGGGGCAACCCAATTTCGTCCCAGCCCCGCCCCGTTGCCATCCCTAAGCACACATAGTTTTCATGGGCCCTGTATTGCTGAATTGAAGATTGAAAAGAAGAAAATTGAAGAATTCACCACGTGGACCCCACATACAAGCCATATGCAAATCAATAAAAGGAGGGGTCCACTCATCATGTCAATTGAAGAATCCTAACTACAGTAGAAGACTTCTCATATGGCCCACTATTCAAACAGATGAAATGTCCTACATGACAAGGTCCATAGTAGTTGCAAATTTGAAATTATTAATGGATAATTCAAAGAGTATCATTCTGATTAGAACAAAAGAAGAAGAGTTTGAATCATCCACATCTGATGTCCTTTCAAAAATGGAAGTTGTGTAGAGACAGAATCCATTGCAAATCAAATTTTAAAAGCTAATCTCGTTTTTCTCAGGATAACTCATCTTCAAATGGCCATCGGATCGATGAAATTTATCTACCATTGGAAAGCTTATCCAGAGTAGATACTCGTGGAGCCTAAGAATGTGCAAATCAGAGCTAAATTGACAAAGCTATGGGTCCGGAGATTTTCATGTTCATTTTTAGACGGGATTACAAACTAAATCCACACCGTTGATAATCAATTGCTGCACATCCCTTGTGGGACCCCATTTGAAGATTAGCCAAGCCACCCAGAGGTTTCCAGAAGCTTCCACCTCATTCAATTTCAAAAAGGATAGGAGATATACCTTTTCAATGAAGATAAACCAAATATGTAGAGAAGGTGTCCAAATTCAATGTATCTGATAGATAACCGAATAAATAAAAGGAATCAAAAGGTAGCATACGAGAGTAACTCCCTCCCCTTGGACGTCCATAATCATTCTCTCTCCTCTTTCTCTTCTTTCTCTAATTAATAGAATTTAAGAGTTATTTTTGGGTATTCTAGAGCCCTGTTCCAGAAATTAGGATTTTTAGAAAAGAGATTTATGAGAGACCATTGTACAAGGAGATGCTATCAATGAAATTACTTATGGAGTTCTTTTCGATGGCTGACTAGATTTCTGGATTGGAGCACACAGATGAAACTAAGTAGATCTTTAATATAATCTATGTGATTCTTCAATTACTTTCTTGTCTCTTTTAAATGTATGCTCTATTAGAATAATAGATCTGTCTTCATGCTTTAGGCAACCTCTATTTTGGTTTCTAGTGAAAATAGTTTGATGATTTCTACTTATATTGATAGATTATGCTTAGGGCTGAAATCCTTTGATAGTTTATGCTTAATTTGATGAGTCATGCTTATGATTTTTCATTCTTTTATGAGGTGAAGGAGGTCTTGGGTTGTAACCTTATTATTTTTATTAAAAATTGATTTTTGCGAAAGACAAATCCTCCGGATCCAAAACATTGATTTGTTTATGATCTGAGTTAATTTTTTTAGACAAATAGTAGAATAATTGCATGGATGGATTAATTATCTTGCTTAGTGGATTCTGGATCCTCTGATCTGTTTTATATATTTGATTGTTTTGTGTTTCTGAATTTTTCTAGTTTTTTTTCTTGGATCTCAATTACTTATTAATTTTTGATTAAAAAAATCAGATTTTAAATTTTAACTTAGTAGTGCTCATTGTGGGATTCGACATGTACTTGCCACTCTCTTAAAAGGACAGCTGTGCACTTGTAGTATTAAAATATTGAATTTAAATTCACATCATATACTACCCTTACTAATCCTTACTAATTAGCACAATTAGATATATGATACTATAATCAACACAATTAAAACAAAAGTGATTATCCACAAAGGGTTGGGCCTCACACATGCTCTAGGTCCATGATGGAGTTTTAGGGCCATCTGCCTCCTAGTGGTAGCATCATGTCATATCATGTTATGTTTCATGCTCTCATTTATGCCATGCGTAGCATCCAATTTGGAAAAATATAACTAACGTGGTTTTGCCACTTCGTTCAAATACACTGTAAGATTTTGTCACCCATGATTCATTATGTTACATGCCTACTCATGCAAGATTATGTCGCGTTACCCCTTCATTTCCATATTATGATCATCAATACTTTTATTCATTTGATGCTACATGTATATGTTTATTATATTTGCTATAGTTGTTAAATCGTTGTATCTAACAATGCTACACTTGGCATTATAGGTGACGCCCATGGATAGATGAGTGGACCCCAACGTTATTTTCCAGGAGTTTGTATTGTATGAGAGCTCGTCACAAGGAACTACTCATCCTTAGTTGGATTTTGGATTTGGCCCTTGTTGGTCATTATCCTCTTTGGGTTGTATCGAGATGGGTGCGCACTTATTAATGACAAATCCATTAATTGGTATAAGGGGATAATATAAATAGATTCCATCTTGATAATTGGATGTTCCCACAGTCCTACTACCACGTACCCAAGACATCGAGGTGTTGACCTACGTTGGCCTCACTCATTGGTGACTCAAAGCAAATGAATAGACAGAAACTTGAGTTCATCAATGTCTCAGAATTGAGAGTCATTGCTAGGGAATTATGAGAGCAGACCTTAAAATCGAGATAGTATTCCATAAGGTGCTTCTCATGGTCCTTCAATACATCCAATGTAACAGCACCGTGATCCAGAATCTTACATTTTGATAATCGAGATAAATCACACTATCTCATTGTGATCAAAGTGCTGCAACCTTATCAAATGAGATGCCTAGTCTCATCACTGGTTGTGAAGATATTTAAGTATAATATTTGTGACACATGTCTCCCGTATGTGGATCTCATTCATATACATATATCACATCTAATATACTAATGGAACCCGATTCATCTCATGAACTATCATGTCATATGTATTGGTCATGTGCAGTAAGCAATAAAATACCATTCATTTCATAAAAGGAAAGCATGGTTTTATTGATAAATAAAGAAATTAATCAATTTATTACATCATATGATGGATTGAGTCCATACAATCTAACAAAACACAAATAGGTTAGTAATTTTACAAAACAATCATTACCCAACAACCAAGTAACCAATACAAAGACCTCACTAAAAAGAGAAAAGGAGCTCACTTGGAATGTAGTTACCCTAGAGTTTCCAAGGATGAGACTAAGCTGCATGTCAAACATCTCAATTGTCAAAGAGATACTCCTTTTGGATTAGAGACCATAGCCAGACCTCGAGAGAGAGTGCAAATGCAGCATTGTTGAGTCTTTAACTTCTACCTGAAGCCCCAAATAATATAAGCTTCTCGGTAGAAATTACCAGCAAAATAAGTAAAGAGAGACGAAACTATAACTTTTATGCCAAATAAATATGAAAGAAGGTTGTACCCATTTTGGAAATTGAGGCTGCATTTGTTTCTAATAATACCGAAATGCTAGACCCCATAGAAGAGTCCTAAGTTTCCAATCCCTAAAAGGTCTCACTTTGAATTGGATATGCTAGGATTAAGAAACTCTTATTTAGATAGGAATTTTTTGAAAAGAAAGTTCTCCCTAAATCGGACTCTTTAGATGGAAAATAAAACATCATGGGAAATAAAACCTCAAATGCAGCATTTTCATCAGATTCTTGGATCTAAAATTCATTGGTTTTTATTAAACCAGATGTAGTAAAACAAAAGAAGAAAAATACAATTGCCAAAAGTCAGATCTTTTACTTAAAAAAAAAAGAGAGAAGAATATAACAAATGGGTCAATGACACTGTCAACGATGTCCACACCACCCCATATCGTTCTGTTAGGAGAGGTGAGAACACGGGAAATGGGATTTTATGGTTAGGAACATATGGGACTCAGGAGAATTACACAGCCTAATCACTTCCTAAATGTAGCAAATCTCTATGAGAAATGAGATTTTATGGTGAAGAACATAAGGGACTCAGGAGAATTACACTGTCTAATCACTTCCTAAATGTAGCAAATCTCTGTTACATTATACGTGTGCATCAATTAAAATGCGACTCCATGAAAAGAAATTATATTCTTGAGAGTTCAATGTCTATCAAATCAACGTAAAACATTATATTTCCAGTGAGTCATTCATCAATATAAAATGCTGTCTCAGCTTTTGTGTTAAGCAATTCATATATCCAGCATTTCAAAAGGAATAATATTAGAACCATAGTATCAAAACACGAATAGTACAATTTGTGCAGAGAAAAGATACTTCAATCTCTATCACGGTTTCTGTTCCTCAACTCCCTCTCTTTCTATTTATCTTAACTCCCTATCTCTGCTCTTCTCTCTATCCGTGTCCCGCTCCACACCTTTGCCACATTCGCTGCGGTGCCTCTTGGAGCAACTACTGCTCCGTCGAGACTCTCTCTCCCATGATATCGGTCCCTCTTCCGATTCTTCTTGATCCCATTCCTCTCCTCTCCCTCTATGTTGCTTATATGCAAATCCCTCTTGTGATCACGGGACCTCTCGTCCTTTGATCGTGATCTCTTCGAGCGATGATGGTCGGCATCTTGGTCAGAATCCTCACTCTGGTGCTTAGAGGTAGGTATGTGAATCGTGTCGTGTTAACGAATTTAGGTTAAAATCACCTCAACCCGTACACGACCCATTAATTTAATGGGTTACATGACCTAACCCGTTAACCCGTTAAGTAATTAAGTCATTTCGAAAATTAAAAGAAAATCGATACAAAATATATAAGGAGAAAAATATATAAGCCACACGAAACTGTAAGTGAGGATCTTAAGTGGATCCCACCTAAAACCCCACTATAAGACAATAAATCTCAATTTATTATTTATGAATATAAATTGATTCTAGCTACACTTAGGGACTAAAAAAGTTTTAACGGGTTGTTAATGGGTTACTGGTTTAATTCGTACACGACCCATTAACTTAACGTGTTAACGAGTTTGACCCGTTAACGACCCGACCTATTAAGAGCTCATCCGAACCCGTTAATATCACGTGGGTTCGTGTTGTGTTAACGGGTCGTGTGGCATTTTGACAGTCTTACTTAGAGCTCCGGCTTTGAAGGGCAAATAAAAAAAAATAACCCTAAAGAAGATTACCCAACAACATCTCTATATCAGGAAAAAGAAAATAAGATGGGGGCAGCAAAAAGAAGACGAAAAATAAAAAGAGGATGCAACATATTTTTTTAAGAAGGAAAGAAAGAGTTGATGAGACTTCATGACGCACCAAGAGAACAGAAGAGGAGATGAAACGTTCAGGGCCTTTAGTGCTGCTTTATGCAATTATTCCATTAACTATGTGAGGTTTTGATAAATGGAACAATTACATCAGAGTTTTTTTTTTTTGAAGGGGCCATTACATTAGAGTTGATACGCATGAAGAAGAAAAAGTGTTGGGTTGCAATCAGTTTAGCAAAAATAAAGTAGTAGTCAAAGTAAATTTATTGTGGTCAAAATCAATTGAATCAATTGGTTATAATCCGGCTGATTTCTCAATTGCGTTCACTTCGCTTCATATATATATATAATGGCAATAGGTTGGATTAAATAGGTGGTCTGTACCAACAAATCCAATTAATCGTGGTATGGTTGGAGAGCGTTGTGGAAACAAGAAAATTTTCACAACGCGTGATAGTCACTTTCTGATTACATACATTTTGGCAATTTGTGTTTTTCAATTTTTTGGATGGTTGGGGGCCTCTAAATCACATTCCAAATTGTTCTTCCAAAGGCAAAAAAAGGTCAGAAAGTCAAATTTTAGCTATTCATTCATCATAAATGTATGTAATCACCTTATGAAGATTCTGCCTATGCCTTTTACAATGGGAAGAAAGTGACCATCACGCATAGTGAAAAATTGCTTGTTTCCACACCGTTTCTGAAACCATAGCATGATTAATTGGATTTGGTGGTAGGTTCCACCTATTTGATCCAACCTATTACCATCTCAGTGAAGAATGTCTAACTTAATTTAATTTTTTGGGTAAGAATGTACTTATACAACTTAGTTTGAGTTGTGACATGTCATCGTATCAGGTCCTTTTTCTTTTTTAATTTTTTTTAGAGGGTGTCCCAGTCCTTTTGGACGGACTAATCCTTAGTGTCGTAAGGGGGATCCATATAAATCCCTAATGACTTCAGTGTGATAAAGTGATAGCGTTGTTTCGAACCCTCAATCTTTGTTAGCAAAAACCGTGACTAGCCTGCTGTGCCGAATCCATCATATTTCGTTTGGCCGTGATTCATCCTAGGTGCCCAAGTTTAAAAACATACATAGGCTGCTCGGATTAGAGCTGAACAGAATCGGACCGCAGACCGGACCGGACCGGACTGTTTTATAAGTGGTCCGGTCCGGTCCGGTCCGGTCCTCCCATTTAATCAAATTCTGTTAAAAAACCGGACTGAATTTCCGGTTGTGCGCAGCCCTAGCTCGGATTATCGGATCGGGGGTATTTAGCAATTAGCCAGACCTAATATTTCCCTCGGATCGTCGATGCAGTGACAAATTCTCACGTGCGGACTCCGACTTAAAATTACTGGAGGTGGAGCTTGAACAACTGTAGCTGCAGGTTTTAAAGGGGTTTTAGGTTTCAGACCATTTCCATCAACTCAGACCTTCGCCTCCATGGCGTCTTTCTTCTGCAGACTTCAAAACCATCAGAATCCAAAACCCTAACCCAATATTTCCCTCTGATCTGCTTTTCTCGCAGCAATGGCTGGTGACACGCTCCAAAAATCCGAGCCCCCCAAACCCTGCTGCGCGGCCGTACGAATCCCAATCTCGAAACCTCTTATGTCATTTCCTTCATTTCGATTTGTTGTTTTTTCGTTTTCAATTAGTATGAGTACTGACTGTGTGATTATAACAGCTGGAGAAGAAGCTATCTAAGTGTGAAATGGGACGGGCCGCGCTGAAGCAAGCCATAGCTCTGTACGATAAGAGAGTGAGCGAGTTGGAGACGGAGCATCTCAATCTCAAGAAAGGTTTGAGCAAGTTTTTTTTGGTTGCGGCTTCTTGATTGAATATGTGCTTCTGTATTTAATTCAAACCACCAAGGGATTTGATATGAGTACTGGGCGATTTCATTTTCGGCTGGAAAAGTAAAATAATGGCCTTTTATGGGGCCACATTTGCGTGTATTGGCGTATTGGGGATATGCATTTGACTGTGGATACTCTGTATTGGCTATTCTGAAGGAGTAGAAGACAAGACATGTAAAGAAAGGATCATTAAAAAATATAGTACAATGAGAGACTATAACTCTACAAGTCTCTATGCTGCACAATGTATGGTAGTCTTAGGTTCCACTGTCGAGTTCCTTGCCTTCACTATGTGAAGGCATTGAACCAAATTTCACTGCAATCAGAAGATGTTCATTCTTGAATTGACCTTGTTAGAAATATATAGTTACCTCAATACAATTTATCCATCCAATGGGTATGATACTCCATTTCAAGTAAAATTTGGTGGGTTCCTATATAGAGAGGTATATTCGATGTGGGGGTTTGAAATTCAGAAGAGTACTATGCATAGGTTAAATCGGCTAAATAGTTGCCATTCCATACTGATGGCATAAGAGAATCATATCTCTATCACACCATCATTGTCATTGTCATTGTTGTTGTTTTTATATGAGTTTTGTTACATAGATGCCTCACATAGATTTCCAGGTCCTTTCCCCTAGTGCGGAAAAGCCTTGATCATCTAGTTAACCTTGTGGTTGGCTCATCATGGTTAAGAAATGTAGAGCCCTTATTATATCGCCACAACATACCTTAGCAAAGAAGAAAGTTCTGTGAAACATTACAGTACTAAGGAATGCAATGCGCTTTTTTACATGGACAGTTACAGACCTCAATGAAGAAGAAAATGTAAACATTCTTTAATAGACTTACTGGATTCATAGTGGTGCAAACCTGGAATCTGGATCAAATGTATTAGCTTGGTGGTATTTGGCTCAAAGGAGGTTCTTACTTTCCTTATCACTTTCTTCCCAAGTACTTTGAGATGAAATAGCACATCTTTACATATTCTGTCTGATGTATTTATTATATTTACATAAAAGAAATACGAAGTGTGGCACAAAAGGTAATTGCTGACATTGTCTTTTTGCCAAAATTGTTGACATTGTTTCATTTTGTTGTATTTGTAGTTTTCTTTTTGGCATTATATCCATCTTTCCAAGCTCGTATTTTCTAGTGAAATATGGTTGTGATATTCCTGTGCCACAGGAATATCAGTAAACATTTTTACATGAATATGCAATTCAGACACTTTTTAAGTATCTTTACCTTATGTAATCTTGTTTTTTAACTGAGCCTCTTTCAAGCTGTGTTTGTTGGTCGCATGCAAATGTTATATTTGAAAATTTGAAATTTATCAGAGGGCATCTTGATATTATGCTTTTCTTTTGGACATGGAGTAAGATGGAAGAAATTGAGTGTTGATATTTGCATTTGCTACACCATCAAAATGCCTTTGCATGTGTTTTATTCAGATTTCAGACTGATGGTATTTGTTTTCCAGAATGTGAGCGGGAGCGTACACGAGCAGAGCTTGAGAGAGAAGCAAAAGAAAAAGAATGTGGCTGTAGGATTGAGCTGGAGAATGAGATATGCAACTTGAAGTCACAGATTGCTTCATTTCAGAAAAGAGGATATGCGGAAAGTGAGGACAAAGAGGGAGACCGACTGCTTGAAACCCGTGTTTTAGAAGGGGAGGCTGAGATAAAGAGGCTTAAGGATCTTCTTGAAAAGGAGAGAAAAAGAGGAGATTCGGAGTGCAAAAAGGCAGAGGCTGAGAAGAAGAAAGCTGCAGAGGCATGGAGGGTGGTGAAAGCAGAAAAGAGCAAGGCTGAAGAAGAGAAGAAACTTGCAGAGATAGAGAGGAAGAAGGCAGAAGAATTTAGGCTTTGCTTGGAAGCGATGAAGCTTGAAGCTAATGAAGTGAAAGCGAAACTGAAATCTGGAAATTCAAAAGCAGAAGAGACAAATAGAAAGGCCGAAGCGGAGAAGCAGAGGGCAAATAAAGAAAAAAAGCGTGCAGATTTGGAGGCTGTGAAAGCAGAGGAACAAAGGAAGTGTGCAGAAGTAGAAAGGCAGAAGGCAACTAATGAAAAAACCCGTGCCGATCAATTGTCTCAACTATTGGAGGAGGAGAGGCAGAGGAAAGAAGCACTACAGAAGGAGATGCAGGAGCTACTGTCATGTGGAAACATGAACAGAGGTTGTTCATGTTCTAGAGCTAAAAGATGTGGTTCTATACCAGGTGATCATAGTGAAAAGACTGATACTGCAGACAAAAAGGTTCTAAATGAGCAGCTTAAGCTGGAGAAGATGCAAGCAAGGCAAGCTAAAAAAATTGCAAAAATAGAGAAAGTGCGAAACAATTTACTACAACAAGAACTAGATCTTTTAAAGCATGATGCCATGCAATTCTCACGTCGTCTGGATATGCTTGATGAATGTTTCTCTCATGGCATGGAAGGTATAGACAGTATAGCAAAGGTTGGTATCTGGATCCAATGGAGACTTCAAATATTTACTTTATTTGATGTAGGAGTTGTTGCTTCCTTCAGGGTGATTATGATAGGTTATGTATTTTAGCAACATAGTGCTTTCTAACTAATTTGGAAATTTCTATGTAGTATTAACACTAATATAAAAGATGGGTTGAGAACTCGATAACTGATAAGAAATTCACAAATCCTGTAATGTATGCTGCTTCTTCTCCTTTTTATTTTAACGAAAATGAACAAAGTCTATCCCGATTTCTTATCTGCCTCCGTAGGTTTTCATCTCTGATTACATCTCTGTTTGTTATCTGTTTCTGAACTGTTGCCCCTTGTTTCTTCTGACCTGTTAAGAGCCTTTACACCAATGCTGCTTGTCCAACACTTGCATCTCCACTCTTTTTAGATGACTGGTTTTCTCAGTGATGTTCGGTTGTTTGGTTGCTGTGCATTGCAGTTGTTCAACACTTTTTTCCTCTGAATATTTCGTCTCCTGAGCTCAACTTTTATGACCCACCCAACTGTCTAAACCTTCAAAATCATACAGAAATACGAGAACTATTTACCATTTTCCTACAAATATTTTGCTTGCCATAAACACCCAATTCTACATTTCCTTCATAAACACACTAAGTTAGGCATTAATTATGGTAATAAGGTAAAAAGAAAAAAAAAAGAAACATATCTTCTTCAGTGATAGAAATATATAAATGCTACGAGCCTACGACTTAGGAAAGAAGGTTTGGCATTTCTGTTCTAAGAAAAAAATATGAAATTTATGGATCTGAAGAATCATGCAGCAGATGAAGATTTAGCCTTTTTTGCTAAAGGAAAATATGAAGTTTATAGATCTGAAGAGTCACGGTGCAGCAGAATACGAGGAGGTGCAAACTGCAAAGGATCTGGATCCTAGGCGTAAAGAGATCTAACCATATAACAAACGAAGAAGACTGTTGTGAATTGTGAGTTGTGACTCAAGAAATCCAATTCCTTTTGATGCTTGTCTCCATGCTGGAAAAATATCGCAAACAGGAAAGAGGGAGCATTGTGTTGACAGGGATGTACCTTACTGTTGTGAATTGTGAGTTATGACCCAAGAAATCCAACTCCTTTTGATGCTTGTCTCCATCCTGGAACAATATCTCAAACAGGAAAGAGGGAGCATCGTGTTGATTGTGATGTACCTTTCTTCACGAGAAGCCATAGAAGAAGAAACTACTCTGAGAGAGAAAAAATCATAAGGAGAACCACATCCTTTCTTCACAAGAAGCCATAGGAGTGAATGAGAGATGGAAAGAACCATTAAGAGAATAGCCATGAGAGAGAAGCAAACTGCTCTTAGAAAATAGATGATGGGAAAACAAAGTAACCTAACTGAGCTGACTGTATGGTGTCGCACTATGCTGGCATTGGATGCATCTCACTAAACTGAGAGTCTGAATGTTGTATGGCTCCTGTTACAATACTGAATCCATATCATATCATATATTGGTAGGTCAGTGAATGAGATTTATTGCCCCTTTTGTTAAAGATAGTAGGCCCACATGAAAT
This sequence comes from Cinnamomum chago, assembly GCA_038049695.1. Lineage (NCBI taxonomy): Eukaryota > Viridiplantae > Streptophyta > Magnoliopsida > Laurales > Lauraceae > Cinnamomum > Cinnamomum chago. Next base: position 37,499,097 of record CP142457.1, read on the forward strand.
TAGCACCCCTCCCTCTTCAAAGATATGAAGATATAAGAAATCATAGATTTCCTCAATTACCTTCCTAGTTTATATGCAACTACCTCAAAGGGAGTGGATGTTAGATCTCCACCAACAATTAGAGTCCCATTCTCCACATGTGATTATGTGATCTGATCCGTCAGATCAACTTCACTCAAATATGAAAGAAGGAGAACCAAAATGTCCCTCTTTTGCTTCTATAGTATATAATATTAGGTAGGCATTAATATTAAAAAAAAAAATTAGTTAGGCATTGGTGGTGGGCAGTTTCAAGCCCATTTAATGAATTTTTCTTTGAGGGTGACATAGTTTTAATATGCTATATTTTGTTCTAGAGAATGATGCTCTTATTTGAAAGCATGATCTTGAATAGGATTGAGTGGAAGAACATCAGTCAAAAAGGTAACTCTAGGCAGATGGGTTTGGCAAAATTGAAGTTGAGCAGGTGTATCCTTAGCTTGTTAGCAGGTGTATACTAGGTAGAGACCATTTCTTATTCTCATGCACACGGACAAACATAGAGAGAGAGGCCTTATGTCCTTGTTTTCAATTTCTTGGTAGGTTTTGTGGTCATAGCTTTGTTGGAATTTTGTTTTGTTTTTTTTGTTATTTTTTTAAAATATAATTGAGGAGTTTTAAATTATATTTCTTTTAGCCGACTTGGAGTGATGGGATGTGGTTGTAATGTTGAAAATATTGTGCTTTACAGAATATAAAAGAGGTCACTTGTTCAAGTCTTGGCGACTTGATCAAGTTGATGCAGTTGATTAAGGGCTTGTTTGGATCCAAGGATTTAATCGGGTTTTGGAATCTTTGGATTCCTGAGACAATTGGACTTAAATTGAATCCAAATGATAGGAAGATTCTAAATCCTACTAATAAAATATTATGTTTGACTTTCTGTTGAGTTCTGTCTGTGAGATTGTGGGATTCTTGAATTCTTCTATTTGGATGGTTTCTGAATTTCTTCTGATTACTGATACATGTATTTCATTCATACAAAAAAGTAAAATCATTGTTACTAATTGCATTCAGTGCGTGGGCCACTCATGCTTCACGCTTATTATCAGAGATAATAGTAAGAGTATGGCAAGGGTTTTTGCATGGGAACTTCTCAATGGAGAACTTGACACGATGGATTCAGAAGCTCTTTATGAAATAAATACCATCTTGGACAAGATATGATTGTGGCCTCAAACTCACACTTCCTAGAGATTCATCAATCCATGGATTCTTTTTTTCTTTTACACAGTATTCAAACTTACTCACACAGACCATATATGTTCCTAACCATCTAAGCAACAGCCTGGGACAATCTATGGATTTGAAAGTAGGCAAATCTGCATATACCCTTATGTAAATTGTTTAAAATGGATTTCATGAATCCGTGGGTTGGGAAATTTTTGTTAGGAATCCTCCTCACATTTAAACGATCCCCAAATCCTATAAGACTCTTGGCAAATTTGAGTTACTTATTTTGTTGTTGCCTCAATTTGAACTTTGATCAAAGTTGATTTTTTCCCTAATGAATTCTCAAACATGTTTCAAGATATTGATGCAATTTGTATTGGTTGATTCTACAAGTTGGCTGATTTGAACTCAATTAAAGACGTGTTTTGCATGGCTTCATATTCATGTGCTATGATACTTGGATACGGCATGAATACGGCAGGGACACACCATGGACATCGCTGGGACACAGATTTCACACACAAAAAGTGAAGTATCAAATACTATACGACATGATATGTTGCCCATTTTGAAGTATCCTTGCATTATAGTGCACTTGCCATCTTCATTTATTGTATTTTTTTCGAAATATTTTGAAAATTTTCATGTAAAATAAGAGGCACACAAACTTCTCTTCACATTGTGATTACACTAATTCTCTCGCATACGTGTTTTGTAGATTGGTGACTCCCAAAATCGACGAAGAATTAACTCAAAAAATGGAATTCCAGGTATAGAAGTGTGTGATTTGCATTGTCAAAATGAAAATGAGCTAATAAAGACTCGTTACATAGCCACAGATTCTTTTGACCATTACAAGACAAGAGGAGCATGCATGGGGAATTTGCTCCCAATCTCTGGAGTGAGCTGTACCGAAACAGCATCAGGTACTAATTCTGAAATGGAGTCTCTGATTGGAGGTTCCGTCAGAAGCAAGTCACAAAATTCTGCCATATGTTCCACTAGCACATCCTTTTCTGATAGACAGTTGATGGGCTCACAGGATGGAGGTGTTTTTCCTACCACAACAGCACCAAGATTGACAGAAGAGAGCTCAAAACAAGGATCATGCTTTACGAGATTGTCTGGTGAGGTTACAAAGTTCAGTAAAAATGTTGGGGAGGTGGCTGAAAATATTGATACAAGTCATTTAAATGTTAAAGATGAACTTGGAGACAAATTGCTGCAGCATAGAAGGAAGAGAAAGAGAATCCAAGATTCACGGGAATCTGTTGTGTACTTGCGTTCTGAGGATGAACTGCATATGAAGACAGAAGAAGCGCTTTCATTGCTACATGATATTTCAGATCCTAAGAATATCATACCCATGTCAATTTGCTCTCAAAGTGATGAAGACTCTAAGCTTTTAGGAAATGGAAAGTGTCTGGTTTTGAAGTCATCAGATGATTTACATGTTAAGAAATACAAATCCGGGAAGAAGGAAAATGTGGCTCAGAAACAAAAACATGTTGCACAGCCATCTCTGCAGAATGATGGGCTAAAGCAGATGGATCAGCTGGAAATTGAAGGTAAGAGAGATGTGCGCTTTTGCACTGGCGCTTCACTTACTGCTGCCAACCATATTAGAGAAGCCAATCCTTCATGCAGGGATAGAACAACTAATGCAGCCAAAAGCTTCACTGATGCTACTATTTGTTTTGAGGACATGTTTGGTGGAGATATTATGAAGCTGCTGGAACTAGATAATGATGTTGATGAGGAGAGGTATAGGATTGCAATGGAAAGGCCTATGTCACCCACTTTACCCGAAATTGATTTCTGTAAACTTAGAGTTCCTCAAGTGGATGATTTCAATTATTCGGTAGAGGGGCATTGTAGAGGACTGATCATGGAGGAAGTCAACCGGGTCTCATCTCATAACTTTGATGTAATGGATGTAGAAATTGATTCCAACAATCTTCATTTGATGAATGATAATGAACATATTGCTTCTTTCTTTAGATCTGCTGCATCTGTAGCCATTGAACAGATGCACGATACTGAGAAACGCCATGGTTCTATGGTTAGTGCTGATCATGCTTCATCTCTGGATCTCAAAAGGTCTGTTCCAATTTTTACCCAAGACTTTCAGGAAGTGCCTACACAAAATCATGGAACTTACAGCTTGGTGACGAATACTGTTTCTGCTGCATGGAAACAAAATAATGCAGTTAAAGGAACACGGTTTATTCAATGTCAAGTTGAGGGTAAAGGAGTGAATCTTTCCATTTCTCGATCTCTAAATGATCTTGGAAGCAGTGAGTCTTTTAGTCCGAGTAAGTGTTCCTCTAGTAAGTGTTCGTCGAGCATGTCAGTTATATTTATATATTATTTTGATCATATAGTCTGCGTGATTTTGCCACTGATACTGTTAAATATTGCTGAAAATGGTCTGGTTGATATTACTGAAGCAGGGCAAGACAATGCTGATGATGTCCTGGGGTTTGGCGTGGAGAAGGAACTTGGGAAGTTGATGCCTGTTTCAACTGCTGAAAGGATGGAAATTGATTTTGTTGGCAATGTTGGAAATATGCAAGGAACCGTTGCTAAGTTTTGTGTTGTTACTTCAAATGTGAAGGATGAAGACAATATATCTAGGATAATTTGTGCCATAGAGAACTTTAGTTCTCAGACTTCTATGGTTTGTGCGACGCATTGGGTGGTTGCAGAGGTTCTGCTTGCTCTTGCTAAGAAACAAGATCTCATGCTTGAGTAAGTGATTTAATTCGTACTGTTTGTTTGCAAATCTATTTCTGATGTTTCCTACTTCTGTAGCAAATTTGAATACTAACTTGTTAGTATTGGTTGATGACTTGATTTAGATACATCTTGTCTGTTTGCTTCTGTCTTTTTGGTTCTCAACTCACACTGTTTTCTTAAATTATATGATGGACAAATGCTAACTTTTCCTTTTCTGTTTGTGTGCTAGGGAGAAAGCTTGTGTTTTCTTTTCAGTGTTGCTGCACAATATGTCAGTGATGGATTCGGCAAATTCCAAAAGCCACACGAGTGGTGGTTTTTCTTTCTGCTCTGATTCATTGGTAATAGAGTTGAACCGAGGTTTGTGCAATTGAAATGTTGGAATTTCTCTTTTGATGTTACACTTCCACAGTGATGTTGAAATCTCTCTTTACATACACGTGCAATTGTTGCATGTGTACGATACATGTTTGAGAATTTGATAGGTGGGTGGAGCCAGGAAGTCTTGTGAAACTTGGGTAGGTCAGGTTAGAGATGTCAAACATGCCGCACGACACGCTTCAAACTAGCGGCCGTGCCGGCACGTCTTGTCTCGTCAGTCGTGCCATGCCGTGCCGGCACGCCTGACACACAGCTCGCCCAGCACGGCTCGCTGGCACGTGCGTGGGCCATGCTATTCGCGACAACCCTTCATGCTGGGCTTTCATTTCATGCTTCTAATGTGTCGTGCTTCCATTTTTAGGGTTTTAGCCTAAAAAAAAATGAAAGATACACACAAAGAAGAGTATGACACAGATTTAAGTGGTTCCGTCAAATTCGACCTACTCCACTTATAAGAGAACCATTTGGATATTTTCTATTGAAGGTTTTTCAATAGGATTACCTTCAAAATCTTTACAATTTTTGTAGTTAATAAAAAAATAAAAAAGTAAAGACTACATTAGAGTGGTAAAACCATCAAAATACACAAAATATGACTGATTTGCAGTCTGCCGTGCCGTGCCTCAAACGGGGCTGTGCCTCGGACTCAGGCCCAGACACGTGCCGTGCCGTGCTTGGGAACGTTGACTGCCGTGCTGGGCCCCAGGCATGGCCCATTTGACATCTCTAGGTCAGGTATTAGCTCAACCTGAATGGTATGGAGGCGAACCTCAAGCCTGACAAAAATGAAACCTGAGAGTATCAGACCTGAACCCAATCTTGTAGTGGATGACGCCCTAACCAATTGCAATTTAAGTTGACTTGGATCTGATGGAGCACACAAACTTTTTGGGTTTGGATGTATATTCAAGCGGTATAAAATCTGGATGGCATATATAATACGTATATTGTGCTGTGTAGATACTATGTGGGCTACAATACATTCATGTTTATAGGTTAGCTGGGTACCCAAATTGAATTCTGGTATGTGAAGTCCAAACCTCAATCTGACTAAATTGCAGTGGGCTCTGAAATCCAGGTGACCTTGACCCAACCTGAATAAGGCTGACCAAATTTCACCTTTGATCAGTTGACTAATGGGCTTCCAAGTGACTCATTACCTTTAGTTATTGGATATTCTACCCATCTTTTCTTCATCTTGAGCTTGGCTTGCTCTCGTATCAAGTTCGGGCGGAAGTCAAATCGAGCTTGAGGTTAAGATATATTGAGCTGATTTTAAGCTTGGCATTTGAGCTCGAGCCTGCCCAACCTTGGCTTGGCTCATTTACACCATTACTTATCCTTGGGTTGGGTAAAGAATGGATAAACTTGTTTAGCCTTGGTTAAAGAATGAATGAACTGGCTCTGCATTATTGTCTTTTTTATTTGTTTACATTTTCAGCCAATTAGTTACTCTTATAATTATGTAACTCATAAAACTTGATGCTGTTTTCTTTCAGTGGTTTCTGATGGGGAGACAAGAAGTCTATTTTTAGAATTATGCGAGAGCAATATCCTGTTCAACCTTATTGAAAGCTTTCTTATTGATAGAACTGTTCTGGTGTATGGTGATGTCCCATGTCCACTATTACTTCCATCTGATTCTGGTGGCAAAATCTTATCTTTGGATGGCAGAACTATGTTGATATCTTCCAAAACTGCTACTTCCAATCAGTTAGAGACTGGATGTGTACTATTAGCATCTGTTTGCACAGCAACAAACAATGTTGGTTTTATTTGTGAGGTTTCATACAATATTCTTCGGATGTGTAAAGATGATTTATGTTGGATTCTGACGGCACTCCATATTTTCGCTTCTGTATGTGGGAAAAAATACTTTGAGCAGATCAACCACAATTCAATTATGACTACCACAAAATCTGTTGTTTTACATCTTGAAAGAGGGAAAACATCAGGTGTCCTTGTATCTTCTCCTTATCTAACTTCATCAAGTGGCATCCATCCCAGGTTCATTTCATGTGTGCAGTGCCCATTTGCTGACGGTGCTCTTTGCATGGATGAAGTCCTTACAATGCTTCTGGAAAACCTAAATGAATATGCTAACTCAGCGATTAGAAGCCAATATCTGAAGAAACCAGCCATTTCATCAATTGACACAATCCAAGCACAGCGAGAAAGTACTGAAGGAAGCCTAGAGAATGTAAATGGTGTCATTGTGCAAAATACGGGATTGAATGCATCTGGCTGTTTATCCGTGGATAAAAGGATTGCTGCTCTTAAAGCTGACTTTGCGACCGACAGGACTTCATCTCAATTTAATGATACTATTTCATTGGTAGAGCTTATCTCATGCTACATGGTATGTTCTTCACATTTCTTGGTTTACGCTGAGTTTCATGTTGTATTATTACCTATTACAATTAGAAGTTCTAGATTGAGACAGTGATCAACCTGGGTCACCAGCCTTTTCATTTAGGCAAGACCATTCATCTGGTGGACCTTAATATATTATGGGTAACGGTGTAAATGAGTTGGCTTCAGGTTGGACCTGGTTCCGACTCTGAATCCTCAGTCCTGGACCTAAATCTGGATCCAACTCTTGATACAAATCCTAATAGGAAGCCGCTTCCGACTTGACCTGGCTATCATTGGACATAAAATTGCAAATTTTCATAGTTCTTACACTGCTTTCGAACTGCCAAAGAGTTTGATGTGTTGGATTTCCTTTTCCTTAAAAAAAAAAAACCATATTTCCACCTTGTCTGCATTTCTTCAATAATCAGAGGATAGGAAAAACAAATACAAAAAATAAAAATGGTATAAACATACCCACAAAAAAAGATGACTCAAAAATTAATCTTACAAGTAGTACACAAGTTGAATGAATTTAACCGATAAACATACAGGCTTTTGTAATGGATTTAGAGTAGCGTTAGAAACTCAATAGAGAAAGGACCTTATCAGTTATCACCATTACTTAAATTGACATCTATGTTTACGTACCATGTAGACTATAATAATGTATACAGCCATCAAAATAAAAGAAAAACATGTATGCGGTCTGTTTATTACTTGATCCCTTTTCCAACCTGATTATTAATTGGGTCCAGATGGTCTTTGTACACGTTATGAATGGTACAAGTCAATGCCACCCATGTCGATTACTGCCGATATTAAAAATCACCAACAAAAAAAGAAAAGAAGAGAAAAATAAAGTAATAGGAAAATTCTAAAACTGTGCAAATATGGTGACTAGATTGTACATTTAAAAAAAAAATTATGATGACTAAATTGTATCTTAAACAGTGTTGAGAAATTCGATTCAGACCACATTTCGGTTTGGCGTCCAAACCGAATAATTTTGGCTGATTTGGAATTTTGGCGAAATATTTTGGAAAAATATAATATATATAATAAATATTAAAATAATGAAATGTGGTAGGCTCTATTTCCTATTATGGGTGAAATCTGATTAGTAAAATTTTTCTTTGGCCCTCATACGGTGGGCTTATTTTAATGGACTTATTTTAAATGGCTAAAACGAGTTTAAATATACGAGCCCCACAAATGCAGCCCTCAAACCCAACCCATTTTCATTTCGTCCCTTATAAATGGGTGAAAGGGTTTCATTTCACCCATTTTGTCTTGACTGAATGAAGCAAACGAAATGAAAAATTAGAAGGGAGAAGGAAAAAGGGGAAGAAGAAAGAAGAAGAGAGAAAAGGAAGGAGGGAAGAAGAGAGATGGGGAGATGAAGAGGCGTTGCGGTGACTGGTAGCAGCGCTCCGGTGACTGGTACAAACAGCGACGGCGACCGGTAGCAGCGGCGGCAGCGAGCATGGGTTCCATCGAGTCCAGGCATGCTATTCTCCTTCCTCCTCTTCTTTTGCCCTTTTTTTCTCTATAAAGTCTTTTCTTTTTCACCATTGTGACCTCCTTTTGCTCTTGTTCTTGAAGGGGATTAGGGTTTTTTCCCTTTAGAAATTTTGGAGGGGAATGAAAGGCATTAAGGATTTTCTTTATTCCTTTAGGGCCCGTTTGGTAATTTACTTTTAAAATAAAGTGGAGTGAAGTGAAATGAAAAGAATGAATAAAATATAAGTGAGTTATGATGATATTTTGTTTTTAGTTGTTTGGAATGGAATATTTTTGACTTTTTGTATGGGGAAATGTAGATTTTTTGTCTTTTAGTGAGTAAATGTAGTTGCTTTTTGACTTTTTTTAGAAAAGATGGAGGGAATTTTTGTAAAAAGTGTTTTTGATGGGATGTTTAACTTAACTTGACTTTATTAGTAAAATTACCAAACGGGCCCTTAGGGAATATTTGGCAACAGTCCTTGCAGAGGATTCTGTTGCCATTTTCCACGCAATCACAGACTGCCCACGTTTGGCAAGTCTTGACTTAAAAATCAGTTGACTGCAACTATCAGTCAAATGACAGAAAACGCACGTCCGACACTCCCCTGTCTGACTCTGCAAATCATCCCACGCAAGGATTTGCGGAGCTACAGTGACTAAGACGGTCTTTTGCAACATACCGTGTTTTTCAAATTTTTTTATGCTATGGGACCATGAATGACGATCTAAACCATTCAATCAACTTCACACAGCTAAAAACGGCCATCAAAACCAATATCAGCCGTTGATTTGTCACAGATTAGGAGATATTTTCAAAAATGTCAAGACCAATAGATGGCATTATTTCAACTTTTGTGGGCCCCATTTGAATAATCTGAACCGTTAAACCTCTTCAAAGGGCCACAAACTGTTAGAGGCTCAAATTTGGGATCCTAATTACTCCTGGATCATGAAAAAATTGCGGAAAACTCAGAACCGTTGATATGTCAATGCCAATAACAAGATTCAAGGACAGTCCGTTATTTTGAATTTTCTTCTTCCTGTGGGCCCTATAAATACGATCCGACCGGTTCAGAATCTCCAAAAGGCCAAAGAGGGCTATGGGGTCAATTTTCACCCATAGATTCATGATGGATTTTTAGATATTTGTGAAATGTCCAGATCATAAAAAGTAAATTTTTTTATTAATGTGGGCCACCCTTGCATGATCTGAACCATTCAGAATCTCTAGAATAACAAAAGTGATTTGGGGATGGAATATTAGGGCTCAATTCATCACAGATTGTGAGAAATTAGTAAAAAAACATGTTGTCCTTAGGAATCTTAGTTGTTTACCAAACATGGAATGCAATGATTCCTTCCATTAGAAATCCTCAATGTTGATTTTATGGTTCTAGGGGAACGAAGGAATCATCTTGATAGAGGATTCCTTTCCCTAACATGGACTGTTGCCAAACGTGCCCTTAAAGATTTCTGCCGAACAGAGCATTTTCAGACCTGTTTGGTTGAAATCTTTAAGGAATAAAGAAAACCCTAATCTCTTTCATTCCCCTCCAAAATTTCTATAGGGAAAAAAAAAACCCCTAATCCCCTTTCAGAACAAGAGCAGAAGGTCAGACTTGTTCGGTCGAAATCACAGACTTCGGACCAAACTGGCTGAATATGTCCGAAATTTGGGCTGAAATTTTCTAGGGGGTTTGTTTGTATCGAATTATTGTCCGAACTGAATAATTTCGGCGATTTCAGCCGTAACAAACCAAATTCCGTAACTATGATCTTAAATCAATTATAGAGATGTATAATTTTTCTAAAAGCTGGCATAATGTTCACTTCTTGTAGCTAATGGAAGGATCATTTAACACATAAAGAGAACCAAAATCCAATATGCAGTAATTAATGTTCGTCGCTTATATCTAATGGAAGAAAGAATCATTTAACCATAAATAGCACTCGAATTATTAGTATATAAAAATTATTTATAACCTAATATCTCAACTGTGGGTCAAGCCACACCAAGGATGGTCCAGTGGCAAGACATCTCCTTTTCAAAAAGACAGCCATGGATCTATCCCCAGTTGTTGCTTTCTTGGTTAGGGACTTGTGTAATGTGTGTGAGTGCAAGTTGACTATCTACCATACCAAGGGAAAGAAAGAAAGAAAAAAAAAAAATGCGTGAGCAACCAATACTCCATTGCTACAGTGAGTTGCAAGGTAGCTTAGATCCATATTCATCACCATTACCATGATCTCTATTCCTTGTTGGATAATTTGGGGAACCAAATGGACAGGCCTAAAATTGTCAAACAACTCCTTTGGCTCCATCGTCATATTGATAATTCCCTTGTGACATTAATCTTCAATCTCATACTGTTCACCAATCACCACCATACTAATGCTACCTTTTAGCTATTGGATAATTTGTAATGGTCTCAATTTGGTTCCTATGTAATTATATAAAGAACCATATGGGCTTTTCTGTGTTTAATCTTTATACGGGCAAATATGTAATTTTCTTCTCCCTGCCAAGCTGGACAAAAAAGAAAAGGATAATCATTCCCAGCTTGCAAAGGATATTATACAACTTCTTCCAGGGTAAAAACATCTGCGAGTTGATCTTCTGACTCGACAAATTCTGCACTAACAATTTTTGAAGTTGTCTTCTTCCATATGAATTAACAGTCCACTTTGATATGTTTGGTTCTTTCATGAAACACTGGATTTTCAGAAACATATAAAGCTACCTGATTGTACAGAGACAGTGGTGCTCTATGCCAAGATCTGCTAAGAGCTCAACCATAATGGTTCACAATTCCCATGAGCCATCGCCCTATATTCAGCTTCAACACTTGATCTTGCAACTACGTGGTGTTTTTTTTTTTTTTTTTTAACTTTTCCACGTGACTGGATTCCTTCCACAATGTATATTTTCCTGTGGTAGCTCTTTATCAATTTTGCAGTTCTCAATCAACATTAGTAAATGTTGTCAATCCAAGTTATTGCATTTAAAGTTATCCTTACCTGGTTCTGACTTTAGGTACCTCAGAATCTTGTGAACAACATCAAGATGTGATTTCCGAGGTGAATGCAAGAATTGACTGACTACATGAATAGCACAGACCATATCAGGTCTAGAGATCATGAGATAAATGAGTCTCCCTATTAGCCTTTGGTACTGCCTTGTGTCAGTTAACAGCTGTCCCTATGTAGAACATAGACCACGATTTACTTCCGTAGGAGTATTAGCTGCTTTACACCCAAGTAGCCGTATTTCTTTCAACTAATCAAGAACATTTTATCTTTGGGAAATTACAATCCCTTTATGACATCAAGTTATCTCTGTTCCCAGGAAGTATTTCATAGGATCTAAGTCCTTAATATCGAATCCCATGGATACGTATCTTGACTTTCAATATCTCTGACACCATCACCTGTGATAGTAATATCACCAACATGAACTGTAATATTAGTAATTCCACAGTGTTTTCTCATGAATAATGTATTGTCAACACTATTACTCTTGTATCTCAGAGCTAATGTAGCTTTACTAAAATTTTCAAACCATGCCCAAGGGACTGTTTTACTCCGTAAAGAGCTTTCTTCAGTTTACAGACAGTTGCAGTCTCCCCTGAGTTGTAAAACCTGGAAGAATTGCCATATATACTTTTTCATGAGGATCTCCCGGTAGAAGGGCATTCTTAACATCTAGCTGAAATATAGGCCAATTTCTATTTGCTGCTAGAATTCATCTTTTGGCATTCTTAATGTCTACTAGCTGAAATGAGCCAATTTCTATTGCTGCTTGAGAAAGGATAACTCTGATAGAATTCAACTTCGCTACTAGTGTGAATGTTTCATGAAAGTCCAGCCCACGTGTCCGATTGAACCCGTTTGCTAGCTTTATACCTTTCAATGGACCTATCGGCATTGGCTTGACCATGAACATCCATTTGCATTTGACAAGCTTCTTTCATCTGGTAATTTTGTAGGTACTTATGTCTTTTTTTTTTTTTTCCCAAGAGCTTTCAATTCTTCATTCATTACATCTTTCCAAAGAGGATTGCAAAGATACATGTAGACAAATAGTGATTTAAAGAAGAGATCGCATGATGACTCAATCCATTGTATAGAATTGATGCAGAGTGGGTTTTTAATCGAGATTTCAAAGTGGCCAAAGCCTACATGAAGCGGATTGAGCATCACAAGAAGGTTCGCAAGCGTTTAAACAAGAACTGATATAGATTTGGAGCCCAAGCACTCTCAATTAGTAAAAAGAAATATGATGTCAGGGGGCTGTTTCAGGAAAAGACATAAACAGGGCTGTTATTGCAAATCGATGTATGAAGATCCTGATCATGATCTTTATCCGACTCATCGTCGTAAATCAGATCTTTCAAATCACAATCATCATCCGGTCTATCATCGTAAACTGAGAAATCATCATCACTATCAACATTCGATTTGTCTTCATAAATTGAATCTTCTTCATCACCATGATATATGGCCTCATCCGATTCGTCTTCATGACGCTCCATATGCCGTCGTCTTCTCACCGGAGACCCGACTATGGAACATATTGATAAATTCCTTGGCATCTGTTTAGTCGGTTTAATCATCACGATGATTCAGACGCTCCGAATGCTCTAGGTCAGCCGTTCTTGCATTCTTATTTTCTGAATCTCAAATGTTTCTTGGATCTGGTTTATGACCCTGTATTGCTCTCAACCTCTGGCCTACAATCACAAACTCTTCGGGGAGACATTATCAGGGAGACGGATTCACAACATAGATCGTAGGCTCGATTCACACTCTGATACCAACTGACGCAATCAGACTGTCTAAGGCCCCAAGTAAATCAAATCCAGAAATAATCCAACACCATACCAATATGTAGTAAAGAAAACAGAAATCCAGAAAATTGATGGTGAAGGAACCATGCTTAAAAAACCCAAATTCTGACCTGTAAGAGCCTTCTCAATCTCCTAGCATCCACATGATACAAGAGAGAGGAAAAGTCAAGCCAAAACAATGCTTTATTAAGAATATAGAAAAACTTCATTTTAGCATGCTACAGTAATTACGACCATAATCTCTATATATAATGCATAAACACTCATAAAACCCTAGGAAACCCTCCCTAATAGGCCTCTAATATATTTAGGAGTCCTAAACAAAGTTTCTAAAGCAATTAACATAAAAACATGTAAAGAAATTTAAGAGAATGATCAATTGTTCCGTCTCCAGGCCCATCACTGCATTATTGTAGAAAATTGTCTGGGGCCCCCAAATGGCCCACACTTCCATGAAACAAAACTCACAATCTGGTGATGCACTCATGGCGACCCTCCTAGTGTAAACTTTTAATGGGTTGGGTTTAGTTTGGCCCACCAAACTGAGGCCCCAAAATAGTGCAATACAGCACTCTACAGTCGGTTCAACTCTAATGCCATGAATCTAAGCAGAAATAAAAACCACCACTTGTGTGGCTTTTGGAATTTGCCGAATCCATCATTGACATATTGTGCAGCAACATTGAAAAGAAAACACAAGCTTTCTCCCTAGCACATAAACAGAAACAGAAAAGTTAGCATTCGTTCATCATATAATTTAAGAAAACAATGTAAGTTGAGAACCAAAAAGACAGAAGCAAGTGGACTTGATCCTGCAAATCGCGTGTTAGATCCACTTGGATAGGTGAGCAGAACAGGTCCTTCACAGCATTAGCAGGCCTTCTCTACATCAAGAAGCTATGGTCTCTTGCAAAGAGTTGGTTTTACATAATTATGTAAACCCTAAAAACTCCCTTTGCTCTAGTCGACTGCACCGATACCAACTTGAGAACTTGATGCAATAGTAAGAAGGCAAGCAAATTACGATGAAAGAATAGTGAGAAGGGTTTGTGCATACGGTATATGGACGCACAAACCCTTTCATATATTTGTTGAGTTGAAAAAGAAGAAAATTACATATTTGCCTAACTAAAGATCAAAGAGCATCCGTATGGTCCCTTAACATAATTACATAGGAACCAAATTGAGACCATTACACATTGATCAACAGCCCCAAGTGCAAGGCTGCGATGTTGTAATAACTCTGTGAAGTCTGAGGTCTATCCATGGGGAGCGAAAAAGAAGCAATTAACTCGCACCTGTCCTAAGAAAAATCTAACACCAGCATAAGTGAAGCTATACAAATCCACACTACTAATATGAAAATCAAATTAAATTACAGTCCCTTACAACCAATAAAAATCACCTAATCTAGAAAACCTAGTCTAAAAATCCTAACTACTATGCTGCAAAGCCATAAAAAGCATTAAAACAACCAATTGCATGAAATAAAATAAAAATCAGAATATTAAAAACAAAAATTCAGAAAATAAAGCTGCTGAAATTTAAATAAAAATACACAAGAAGAGACTGTGATTGTGTGTACCTCGAATAATTAGGAGGAGGAGAAAACACTAATTTTATTAAAATTTTATTTTGAAATGGATTTTTTAAACAATTAATGGTCCTAAAGATTTTCTCTTGCTCATGCACGCATTGCCTCCAAGCATGCAATGTATCCGGGAAAAACAAAGCTTAAAAAAAGGTTACAGTACATGACAACTAACTTTAACAACATCCCTCTACGTTAATAAAAAAAAATACTCCACTCTTCTAACTCATGATTGTCCATAAAACCAATAAAATTATAAAGGAATCACCCCAACGCCTAGAAAACAAAGAAAACTAGCCTACGATTGACATCTTCTCCAAGTCTTGAAAAATCTCAGAATTGCGCAACTTGAAGTAGAAACAACTCGAGCGAGATGGTGGTGTGACGGCGGCGGAGCAGACCCAAGTGGGTGGTTGGCCTTAGGGAAGACCCTTGGGTGAAGAGGATGGAAGGTAGAGAGGTGGAGCAAGTTGGTGTGGAGAGATGGGAGGTGGCTGCCCTCTTAGTGTGGACGTCCAAAGTGGGAGGGAGCATGGGACGTCCCATGCATAGGTGCTCCTATTTATTAGTTGTAGTTTGGCTTTGTTTTCAAGGGATTGGGTTTTACGAAGTTTCTTGCTTAGAGTCTAAGCTATGATGGGTTTTGGAAAGTTTTTGGACAAAAATCTTGGCGCTTTTTGAATTGTTTCCTTCTTGAAATTACTTGTTGCACAAAACCTTCTAAAATTAGAACTCTCTTGGTAGCTTGCAACTCTCCAAACTTGGGCCCACTTTGCTTGAGAAAAATTCTCAAACTCTGATTTTCAGGTTTTAATCAAAGCTTGAATGCTTAATGGACCCAGAAGGGGCGTGCAACACATGGAGGATCACATGCTTGGACGTCCATACTCTTGGCATGCAATTTCCTTGCTTTCTTTTCTTGCTTTTCTTTTCTTTTTTTCTCCTTCCCTCTTTCCGCTTTCTTTCCCTTTTCAATTTCCTTGCTCCTCAAGACCTGTCTTCTTTCCTTTTTTGCCTTAAAATTCAAATTTGAATTTTGAAAAATATCTCCAGACAAAGAAGGCAATAAATCTGAATTTCTGCAACAGAGGGTAGGCCCCACCTTGGATGTCCCCTACCTTTCAATTCACGCCCCCCAAGGTGGGTCTTCATTCAGATTTTCTCTCCTCTTGATTTCTTTCTTCCTTGGGTCCTGAAATTTGATTTTTTTTTACACAAAATCAAAGAATAACCTTTCAAGCGAGAAAAGAATAATGCACTGCATGGGACCCGATTCACATCGTATGCATGCGTATGATTACATCACGTTGACTGAAATTTTGTGAACTGCACAGCAATGCAAAAAAACCATTCATGTTTATATGTGAATTTGGAGAAAATCAATGCAATAGTAGGACAATTTAAACAGAATAAATTCGATAAAACCATGCATTTATGTGAATTTTGAAGGATTTTGACTTGAATTCAACTTTAAATGCCCAAATGCAAGATTTTATCAAATTCGACGCAAATCGATGAAATTATCCAAGATAAGCCTATAAAATCACATGAAATAATGCCAATGGAATGCAGTTTTATGGAATTATCACACATTATCCAATATTTGCCTCACTATCATATTGATGAGCATAAAGATTTAGATTTGAGTACCATACTTGTACTTAATCATTTTCATTTCCAAGTTCATACTCATGGAGGAAAAAAGAAAAGAAGAAGGAGAAAAAAGATATTCAATGTTTTTGGTTAAACTGGGAGGGAAAAAAAAAGAAAAAGAGATCCATATGTTTTTGGTTAAGCCATTGTGTGATTTTGGTTTGTTATCAGTCTTGTGCTAGTGCGCACTGGCCATGTGCCATTCTGCACCATTCACATTCCATCTTGTTCTAGTCTTGTTGGTCTGTCCCGGACTGTCCCAGTCTTGTGCTGGTCCGTGCCACTTCGACTACAGTCTTGTGCTGGTTCGACTTGACCGAGTCAGTATCAGCTTGGTCATATGAGTAGCAAGAGTTAAAGAGGCATCGAGTTGACCTAACACCAGAAGAAATTTCAAACCGTGGTTTGGAACTGTGGACCTATATCAAACCTAAAATATTAATCAGGCTTATTAATAATCTCCATACCAAAATTTATGGAGTACTAATGGTAATTGGGTGCAACTTAATTACTTTGTTCTTATTTTTGTAGAGTGCTTATTGAGCCAGCCATGAGGTTGAGGACTTTTATTTTTGTTGTATGTTAAGTTCAACACTATGATATGGGTTGAGCATTGTGCACTCTTCTCTTTTATATGCTTTTCAGTCTAACACTGTGAGTTGAGGGTGAGCACTATGCACTTATCTCTTTGACATCCTTTATCGGTTTGGATTTAGACAACATTGGTTGTTTCTTTCGGCCTGATACTGCTTGTTGCTGTTGTTTTTAACTTTCATATTTAGTTCAACATGTGATTATTTCCATGCTTCCCTTTCAATCTTTCTTGAACAAGAGAACTAACCTTCATTCTTATTCTAATCCTGCCATTTTTTTATTCAGGATTGGGATTGGGTGTACAACAATATTATTCCCTCCCTTTTGAAGCTGTTGGGTTCTCCTGTCTCCGAGGAGTTTTTAGCTGCCATTCTTATTCTTACTGGTCATGTGGGCAGGTATTTTTTATTTAATCATATAAGAAGTGTTGATATCTTCAGATTTATGATGTGTGAGTGTTCTGCTGATTAGTTGCATCTACCTTGACAACTTGAATCTTACCAACCTAGTGTTTGGGTGTTTGAGCATAAAATACCACTTTGAAGGGGACATGTAGTACATGTTTATGGCTATTTCTCCACATGGAAATCAGCTCTATATTAGATTGATTTGCTTGAAATGAGGACCTGGCTCGTATCCCTGATTCATAGAGGCCCACGTTTTCTCACATGATATCCTGCTAACTGCCTGAAATTTCTGGTTCAGTTGTCTGCGTGGATTTATTATTATTAACAGAAAATCTATTAATGCAAGGAGAATACAAGAAAACTGCTACAATTCTAAAATACAAGCAGCTAGTAAGACTACCCAGGGACCAAAAAAGGGCTCACCTTGAATCACCCCTATCAACCCCTTGTTTGACTGACAAATTTGCAACATCATTTGCGACCAAAGGATGTAACAAAATGTCACTTAAATGGAGGACGATAAAGCTCCAGTCTTATTAAGAATGTAATGAAATTTCCAACGGCTGTTTACCAGCTTCGCAGTCCATGTAATAGCATTCGATAAATCACATTGGACAATGTGCTTCTCATGAAAAGTGATAGTAAATCCTCAATGCCTCTTGAATAACCAATATCTCAGCCTCATTGGAATGTTTAATGCCTACAACTTTATAGAGGCAACTAAAAACTCCCCTTTCAAAATATGAAGCACACCAACAATTTCTGTTGGAATTTGGCTTGCCCTCATCCACATTAAATTTGAGATATGCATCGAAAGGACACCATCCATCCAACTTGGTCACCTTGGAGACACCAATCATCACCAGTCATCATTCAAGTTTCCAAGTTATGAAGAAAATCATGTAAGCCCAAATTTGTTGGCTTCTCATTTGCCAACTCACTTTGATAACCACTCCACAAAAAAAAAAAAAAAAAAAAAAAAAAACCTGCTAATCTCTGAAGATGGCACTGGCGCGCTAAGCACCCTTTCCTTCCAAAATGACCCTTAAGTTAGCAAAAGGAAGAGTCTCCAAAAACAAAGAACTAGAACCATAAAAGGGACACACCTTCCATGCATCCCTCCAATTCACTTGAATGTCGAGGAAATCACCAAAGTACTACGCATTTCTCCAAAAATATACATCCAAATCATGGTTGCAATCTCACAATGAATAAAAAGATGGTTAATGTACTCTAGTTCTTTTCCACACACAATAAAGTTGATGCAGGACAGACCCAACTTGGTCCATTGGGCACAACCCATATTTAGTTTTATTTACTTCATTTAGAGTTCTTATTTAATGGTTTATGCCGTCAATTTCTTTAAGTTAAGATGTTTTAATCTCGACCATAGGAGTGATTAGATGGCTGAGATTAGTTTTTGGGTTTTTCTTTTGCCTATATATTGATAGAATGCCTCTTTGGCTCTTTAGACTTGATTAATGAAAAACAAAATTGAGTGTTTACTCTCTTATGCTCTTTTGCGATGGGAACCTTTCTTCGCCTCCAGTGATTGGAGTTTGGCATGAGGGCAATTTCAGGTGTGAAGCCCAACAACATATCCCCCCTTCTTCCATCTTCATCCCTTGCCCGCCCCTCATCGGTCCGCCGTCTGCATCATTTAGTATTAGAATCAAAGATTGATCCACCCGGATTTGAAAATTGGCGCGAGGTTCCTTCAATCAGTATCATCATCTTCAGGTAATCTATACCTCTTTCGTTGATTCCATTCCATTCATCATCAGCCGAGCCTTCATCACAATCCAATCGCTTGACCCAACTACAAACCACATGGCCACAGACCCCATCCGTCATATTTCATCTCTAAATCCATCTCCTTTTTTGCTGTTCACTTTTCAACCATATTCAAGCCTATCGACATCTCCAAACTCAGCTGTTCACTTTTCAACCATATTCAAGCCTATCGACATCTCCAAACTCAAATCTTTTTAGTCGAATGCCATATACATCCCAGTCCCATCCCATCCAACAAAATACCTTGAGATTTCAACCTATTTCGTTCGAAACCCACCCCCACTCCTAATTTCCCTAAACCTATTGTTTGATTGGTGCCTGTTCTCCATACTACCAACCAAATCCCAGTCGAACTAGTCAATTGCACAACCAAACCCAAAATATCTCAAGATCCCCAAACCCCATAAAATTTCCCAAATTCTAGTCCTAAAAACCTACAATCCACCAAATCCCTCTCAATCCAAACCTGCGAGTCCCTAAAACCCCAAAGCTAAGCATCCTAACTTCAAATCCAAACATCTTGTAGCTTCCTAGGTCCACCCCCTTGATTCCTTTCGGGGCCTTCCAGTGGATATGTTTCAGAGAAGTTGGAAAGAAGTATTAACCTCTTCCCTGGTAGTGGCCGAAGTTATTCACAGATGGACACCCCACCAGTAGGTGCTTTGAAACTAAACTTTGATGGCAGTGCACGTGGCAACCCTGGCGTGGCTGGGGTAGGAGGCATCATTCGAACTGAGGTGGGTATGCCCATTCTTTCCTTTTTTGGACCTGCTAGATTCTCCTTGGCAAATGTGGCAGAACTATTGGCTATTAGGACATGCCTAGGGAAGCAAAGCGATTGAACCTACACAACTTGATCATTGAAGGTGACTCCTTTTGTGCAATTCAGTGGGCCTCGAGAGCAACTAAAGCTCCTTGGAAGGTGGTGGGTGTGGTGGGGGAGATTTGGATCTTGTAAATAGTATTTGGGTGGCCTTTTCCCATATTGGTTGAAGTGCTAACTCAGAAACCGATCGCTTAGCCAAGGAAGGGGCATCTCGTAATGTGTTGCGAGTTATAGTGTATCCCCTGTAGTTCTTTTCCCTCTTTTCTTTTCTTGTTTGCAGTCTTTTGAGATCGGGCGGGACCCTCTATTTTGTTTGGGTCTAGGCTTCATGCTTCTTTTGTTACAATATACTTCTATACGGTATAGCTTTTCGTTTTAATAGTCACTTTTCTTATATATATATAGGGGGAGGCTCTCCTCAACTGCAGTTGAGGAGAGCTTCAGCTGCACACATGCCACTTAAACGTGTGGCTTAAAACAAGCCAAAATTTCTCTCCTTCCGCCAAAATTTCATTTCCCCCTTCATTTCCATTTTCCCCCAATTGATCCACTTCCCTGCGTCTGGCCTGTCCCTGGGATCTCTCTCTCTCCCGTCATACTCAATATTGGCCTGTTCTGGTTCTCCTCCGTCATCTTTAATCAAGAACTGACCCACATCAAAGGTAGGATCAAACTCATCAAACGATAAACTGTCATCCAACCCATGCCCGTTTGAAGGTGCAAACTGATCAGCTCCACATCCAATCGTAGAAAAAGATGAAGAAGAAGGAATCTCTGTCATCAAACCAGCCAAGACCCTCTCTGAGATACTACCTGCATTAACTTCTATTTCTTCCAAGAATTTACCAACATCCAAAGAGAGCCAATAATCGTTGTCATCGTCTAACCCACACTCATAAGAAGAAGATGAAGAGATGAGATTAGGAAGGGACCCATCCTCCCGTGGTTCAAGATCAAGATGAAGGTCTTCGATCATCATCATATTTTCTTGATGATTTCCATCATTCATGATCATCTGCTCATCATGATCAGACCTAGCCAATATCGAGTTCTGCACCTCGCTCTGACCATTGGTGGTCTTGTGGCTTCGGTAGCGATTGATGACGGAATTGGGGTCGGGCGATCCGAATGTTGTGGCCTTTCCGGTGCCATTAGAGATGACGATGACCGCAATATCAGAACCACATAAAACGTTGAGCTCTTGTGCCTTCTTGAAGAGTCCTTTGCATCTCCTCGTAAACCTGAGCTGATCAAATTGTTTCAAGACCTACTATTGAGCTCAACCAGTTAGATGACTAAAGCTGCATTTTTATCGCATCTGTGATCCAAATCCTCAAATCCGGCTTATGTGGTAGTGACATCCTCAAAAACCTAGTCTTTCACTCTCCTCTGTTGTGTCACTGAAATTCCTCCAAAACCCATTAAAACCCAGATCAGAATTTGGTGTCTTGAAAAGAATGAATGAATAAAGTTTGCAACTTGATGTCCACAAAATCCAAGAGTTTCTGAGACATAAAATCCCAAAAAACAAGACCCCACTTTCCAGCTCTTTGAAATCCAAATTCCTTCTTCAATCCCAAAAGCCAATACCTTCTCAACTTAGCTCCAATCCAAAACAACCCACAGATATCATTTTCCTTTTCAATTGAGAACCACACAAATCTCCCCCAAGAACCAATCGTTATTCAGAATTCTGTCTTATTATAATATACGTCAATCCCAGAAATCTCCCCTAAGAAGTTCAACCCATATAAAAAAGTCCCAGAAGAAGAAGAAGAAGAAGAAAGAGCTAAAGGAGTGCAATTTCCCATTTGGGGTTCTGCAATGTCAATGCCATTGGAGCAGCAGTCGCAGCAACCACCACCTCTGGTGGCAAGCCAGCAACTTTACAGCTCCTGCTCCGGCAGCGGGTCTGTCGGACCGGTGATCGTGGTCCTTGTCGTCATTACAATCTTGGGTATAATCGCCGGATTGATCGGACGGCTCTACACAGAAGGCGCATCATGGGTCACGGCCAATTCGATTTCGAGGGGTGGATTGAGAGGAAATGCGCTTCATGCATCGACGGTCGGATCGATCCTCCGCCTCACAACCCAATGGGTTTGGTGCTGAGACTGTTCATATTGCAATGCCTGTGGAAAATCCTCAGGAAGCAGAGAAAGCTGAGGATTCAAAGCTAAAGGCACCTGCAACTGCAGCTGAGGATTCCTGACATGGGATTGGTATTAGCTGTCTTGATGTTTATCAATGTTTTGCTTGGTTTATGTGAAAATGGGATCGCAGAGCAGCAACAGAGATCGCGGCGACGAGATCGTAGGAGAGAGAGAGAGAGAGAGATTCCAGGGACATGCCAGACGCAGGGAAGTGGATCGATTGGGGGAAAATGGAAATGAAGGGGGAAATGGAATTTTGGCGGAAGGAGAGAAATTTTGGCTTGTTTTAAGCCACACGTTTAAGTGGCATGTGTGCAGCTGAGGCTCTCCTCAACTGTAGTTGAGGAGAGCCTCCCCCATATATATATATATATATATATATATATATATATATATATATATATATATATATATATATATATATATGAGAGATGCTCCTGTGAGAGATGCTCTCACCTTACTATGAGATATAATGTGGGGGCCCTCACAACCATATCCAATGCCAACAACTTAAATGTGAGGGCCCCCACCCAATCTCTCATAGTAAGGTGAGAGATGCTCTCACAGGAGCATCTCCCTATATATATATATGAGATGCTCCTGTGAGAGCATCTCTCACCTTACTATGAGAGATTGGGTGGGGGTCCTCACATTTTACAAGGTGAGAGATATCTCTCATAGGACCATCTCATATATATATATATATATATATATATATATATGCCCAAAACTAACTGGCACAAAACCCTAAATCCTGAACCGAACCCAGATCGTTTCTTTAGTTCGTCGTTGATACGCTCAAGCCCAGACCCCATTGAGAGTCTACAGGCCATGGGAACATTAGACCATAGGATTGGATTTTGACTTGTAAACTGGGACTCAGCGTGAAGTTTCACTAGCACTACTCTTGGAATTTTCCCTCTTAGCTTAGAGAAAAGTACACAAATCATTGATCTTCTCTTTGAATTCAATAAAATCTTAGTGGCTATTGAGGATTGATTTCAATCTTAAAGAAGAGAATGTGGTGTTACTTATGTTGTCTTCCCTTCTTCCATCATATGAACAATTAGTTATTACTATTTTATGGGAAAGACAATTGACATGGAAGACGTCACTTTATCTTTTTTTTAAATGAGTTGACGAAAAGGATGTAGATGATGATGTCCAAGTGGAAGGCTTGGTGGCACGAGGAAGGACAAAAGATGGCTAGGAAAAATTTGGCTCCAAATTTGGGCCAAAGAAGAAAAATATTGAATGTTATTACTGTCATAAGAAAGGGCACACTAGAAGACTGTCCTAAACGTAAAATGAAAGATATGAATGATGAATCCTCCAATATAGTCAGTGTTGCAGAGGATGAATCAGATTATCATACTGCTTCATCTATAATTGCGAACAATGTTTGTCTCCATGATGAATGGATCCTTGATTCGGGTTGCTTTAATCATGTGTCCCAGTAAGGACTGGTGCGTCGCCTATAGAGAAATGAATTGTGGCAAAGTCCCTATAACAAGGTTGGAATAGAAAAATTCCTCAAAATCAAGACGTACGATGGAATTGTCAGAACATTGACAAGGTTCGGTATTGTTCCTGATAGGCTGATATGAAAACCATTATGATCTCTTTCAGTGCCATAGAGTCCAACAACAGTAAATTCTCACTAGTGGGTGGAGTAATGAAGGTTGTGAAGGGTGCTTTGGTTATGAAAGTGAAAGGGTTGGAAATTTGTAGGTTTTGTCCGGATATACAGATGCAAAAGATTACCATGGTAGTCTTAATGTATCTATGGCACTTGCGTATGAGTGACATGAGTGGACATGAATTAGCAGAGTTCAGCAAATGAGGTTGGTTATATGACACGATGATGGGCAAGTTGTACTTATGTGAGAAATGAATCTTCGGCAAATATCGCAGGCTTGGTCTCATAAAAGGTATTCATCTCACTAATGGGATCCTTGATTACACTCATTCAAATTTATGGGGTCTTTCTTAGGTTCCTTTTAAGGGTAGATCTCGGTATATGTCGACTTTCATTGATGATTACTCGAAGAAAGTTTAGATTTATACATTAAATAGTAAGGATCAGAATTTTGTCACATTCAAGTGGTGGAAGACTGGTTTGAGGACAAATGATGACAAGGAATTCAAATTGATAGAGTTTGAGAACTACTGCAAAGACAATGGCATAGTTTGACATCAGACCATTATAGGAACTCCCCAACAAAATGGAGCTGTAGAGAGGATGAACTTGCTCCTTGAGAAAGCATGTATGTTGTTTAGTGCAGGACAACATAAATACTATTGGGCGAACAACTTGGTTATAATGTTTCCCCACACGAAGGTAGATAGACTACAAGACACACGAAGAGGTATGGTCAGGTAATCCAACTGATTGATCTGCCTTTAGAATGTTTGGTTGTCTAGCTTATGCTCACATTAAAACTGACAAGTTAAAACCAAGGACAGTCAAGTGTATCATTATGGGATATGTGTTTGAGGTGAAAGCAGTGTTATGAAATTTTGGTTCATTTTGTCTGAATTTTCTGAATAATTTCGGTTGGGTCCCTCTACAGAAACAAACAACACACTGGTAAAATCTCGTTTTAGAATTCAGTCTGATTCGGGCGAATTTCGAAAATTTGGGACCAAAATGCTTGATTTCGGCTGAATTGGGCGAATTTTCCATGTATCAGCTGAAATGTGTACTATGCCTTTAAAATAGAAAAATAAAATAAAAAATGAGGCGGGAAAACATAAATTTTTTGAACTTAAAAGTAAAAGTAAAAAAAAAAAAAAAAAACCCTAATTCAACGCTCTTCGTTCGCCTCTTTCGCTAGACAGGAGAAGAAACAAAGAAAGAGTTAGAGGAAGAGGCGGCGAGTGACCAAAGAGAACAGAATAAAAAAACAAAAGAAAAAAGAAGAAGAAGAAAGGAAGAAGAAGAAAATAAAAAAGAAGAGGAAGAACCACCTGTGCTGCTCACCTTGAGTGCTGCTGCTGCTTACCTCAAGTGCTTGACCCACCTGCTGCACAACCCAGCTCTTGTTGCTGGCCAGCTACTTCTTCTTCTTCTTATTCAGCTATTTTTTTTTTTTTTCTATTTTTTTTTTTTTTTTCCTCTTCTAGAGTCCAGACACTTCAACCGTGCCCCTTTCCTTTTCTTTTCCTCTTCTAGACACTTTGGCTGGTGCCTTTTCAACAGCTAATGCTTTTTTGTTTTTTTGTCTTTGTTTTTTTTTACCCCTCTTCCGCTTGTTGCTGCCTTTCTTCCATGGTTCAAAATCGCGGTCACGGTTGCCATCGCGGTCCTAATTTTTATTTCACCCTGAAAAATACGAAAAAAATATCCAAAAAATCCAGAATATTCTAAAATGCTGGAAAACATTATCTTTCTCCATTAGTAAACACTTTAAAGAAAAATCTGTCTCCCCTAAGTCATTACATCTTGCATAGCTGTCTTATCTGATACTTATAAAGACTGCTATGAATTAAATAGGCTTAGATGTATATATTAAAATAAGTCCAAATATCATAAATTTTACAGTATGCATTGCAACCATAATTTTGAACTAATCGTTAGTGTTAAACACTTAAAGACACGAAACTACTAGTAGTAGTATAGATGTACAATACCCAATCAATAACAAAGTAAATTGTGCCTGAATTTCAACTTTCAAGTAACATTTACTACTACATCAAGATTAATTAATTAATTAAAACATCGGAGTATGAACATAAGGGTATTGTGGTTGCGAAGGGAAGAAACTATTATATGAGAATCCACAAAATCTTGCAAATCACTTGAGTTTTGGTGAAAAAATAAGCTTAGGAAGCTCCACAAATAGTTTGGGAAAGAAAGAAATGAAAAAGAAGATGGAAGATAATTAAAAAAAAAAATCATTGTCGACCGATATTTTGACCATTATTTTCAAAATATCGCCCGTTATGGACTTTTATTTTCACTGTTTTTTTGACACCGTGACTATTATGACCGTTATATTGTAAATATCGTAACGGTATGGGCCATTACTGTTTCATAACGGCCATTATGAAACGGTTACGGCCGTTATTTTAAACTATGCTTTCTTCTCTTCTTTTCAGCTATCAACCTATTGCTGCTGCTTTTTTTTTGTCAACTGCTGAATTTCCTTTCTTGTTTTTTTGCTTTCTGATGTTTTTCATTTCTGCATACCTGTCATAGTTATGAATTTTGTATTGGATGCCGTTTCGGTTTGGCCTCCAAACGAAATGTTTTGGTCGATTTGAGAATTTGGGTGAAACTTTGCGGACTCATGTTTTGGAAAAAAAAAAAAAAAAAAATATGTATAAAAAATAAGTCTAATTTTATAATTCAAAAAATAATATAAATTGGCTAGGGCCCATTTTCTGTTAGAGTGGAATTTTGCTTCAGCCCTATTTTTTACTAGTGTGAAATTTGGTTAGGGCCTAACTTCCTATGAGAATACAATTTGGGTAGTGTTCTATATTCTATTAGAGTGAAATTTGGATAAGAAATTTTTTAACTAAAGTGAAATTTGGGCAATGCCTATATTAAATTAGAGTGAAATTGGATAGGGGTCCATACTATTAGAGTGGAATTTGGTTAGAGCCCTTTTTTTTCTAACTAGACTAGAATTTTTAGGAAAGCCTTTTTTCTAATTAAAGGTGGATTTTTCTAGACCTTGGTTTTTATTAGATAGAAATTGGGTAGGACTCGTGTTTAGACATCAATATATTGGCCCCAATTAATAAAAGATCTCCCATGAAATCGTAATTAAATGATGAATCCCATTTTTATCAGGCTTAATTATACTGGTTTAAATGTTTATTCAGTGGCCCACCATGGGGACCATGAATCTTATTTCACAATTAAAAGGCGAGGGCTTAGAAGCCCTTTATGATAGGTATGAGTCAGTGTTGTCACAGAAAGTTTGAGAAAGAGGGGAAGGAAAACAGGGAAAAGGAGATGGGAGGAAGGAGGGGAAGGAGGAGGAGGTCGTTCCTGCCGGAGTGGTGGTTCGCTGCAGTTGACGGTGATAGGTACGCTGTAGGGCTAGGTTTTCTTTTCTTCTTTTCTCTTCTTCTTCTTCTTTAGTTGAATGGGAACTGAGATCTGAAGCAGATTTGGGCCTTTTTTGGTGAAAGTTTTTATTTCATCCGCGCAATGGACAATTTCGCCTGAAATAGATTGAAAATCTGGGCGAAATGTTTGGAGGGTCTTCTCATTTCGGTTTAACAACGGAAACGAAAAATCTCGGGAATTTTGTCCGAGATGAAATGAAATTTGCAACTAATATACTTGTACGCATGCAATGTTGGATTTTTTGGTATTGATGTTGAATTTATTTGGTAGTAGTGTTGTGTTGAGTTTTGTTCTGTGTTGTTTGCCATTATTATTTGTTTAATTGTTTATATCATACATATGAGTTGATTTAGTAGAATAAACTATAAGTATCAAATCATATTTTTAAATTATTAATTATTTTTGATAAATGTATATATTTCTAATTTTTATATTTTCCCGAACATAAATCTGAAATGTTTCTCCAAAATCCCAAATCGGTCGAAATATTTCAGTTTGGAGGCCAAACCAAAACAGTGTCCGAAATGAATTTCTCAACTATACGGGTGAAAGTGCACATATTGTGGTATACTGACTAGAGTTCACCCATATATATATATTTTGAAATGGTAACTTGTATTGAAAGAAGAAAGGAAAAATACAAAAGAGCTTTACAGTATAAAAGAGTTATACTGAGAAGCGGCCGGGTAAAACCCCAAAAAACAGCCACCTCGCAAGAGGAGGGGAAACATAAACAAGGAGAAGGAAAGAGAGATCCAGATCAAACCGAAGTGACTTCCCTCCAATTGAACATAATAGCATCAATAGATAAGCCCCAAAACTCTGGAAGATTGGAGACCCACAAGGCAACGCAGAATTTCATTATAAGGATTAAGTCATCTTGGGAGGAAGCTAACCCTTCAAAACATCTTCTATTTCTCTCTTTCCCAATCGTCCAAATGCAAGCCAAAAAAGAGAGGCGCGACATAATCTTCCCTTTGGAGGTAGTAATCGGGTTGGCCCATTGAAGAAACAGGTCGGGTAAGGACTGCGGCATGACCCAACTACAATTAAACTCCTCTAGGATTGCTGACCAAAGGGCTTTCGTCTGCTTGCAATGGAGCAAGAGGTGATCAGTCGATTCCTCGTCCGCTAGGTAGAGGGGGCAAGCATTGACAAGGAGAATATGTCTGCGGCGAAGATTATCCATAGTTAAGATTTTTTTTCGAAGAGCAAGCCAAGTAAAAGCGGACTCTTGGAGGGGCCTTGATCTTCCATAATGATAACCAACTTTGGGGAGCCACTGATGTGTTCGATAAGGCAGAGAAGAAAGAGGAGACCGAAAAAGAACCATCACGAGAAGGGATCCAAAACCTGCTATCTTGCCCTTCTCTAGAGCCATCTATGCCATTGAGTACCTTGAAAAGATTTAAGAGATTAGCTTCTTCTGCCTCGGAAAGATTCCTTCTGAAGATAGGCCACCACAATTGATTATTAGTGCTTGTGTCAAGGTAGTCTCTTATTTTAGCATTTCATGAGGCTACACGATGCAAACAAGTAGGTAGATAAGACAAACATAGGTAATACCAGTGGCACCATTCGGGTGGAGTCAGACGTCCTTAGGGAGGAGAGTGCATTCGGTATGGTGAGCTATGCACATTCTGTGAGGCAGTGAAAGGGTAAGAATGTGACAACAACAGCAACCATGGGTGAGGAGATGGAAAGTCTTAATAAAAATCGGACCCAATGGACATTAGTCCATTGGTTGCAAGTGGATTTGTAAGAAAAGGAAGGCAATGCAGGTGCAGGTGGAGTGGGGTACAAAGAATGTCTTGTAGTAAAAGGTTATTCGTAGAGAGAAGGATTAAAGCTATAGTGAGGTGTTTCTCTCTGGTTGTAAAGCATACATCCACGTGTACTTTTTGGCCTTACTGGGAATGTTTGACTTGAAGTTAGAGCAACTTAATGTGAAGGAGGTTGTTCTACATGGTAATTTGGATGAACTGATTAACACTCAGTAGCCACCAGGCTTCTTGGTAAGGAGGATCATGCATGCAGATTGAAGAAATTGCTGTACAGGTTGAAGTTGACTTTTGAATCAGCGTTTTTCCTTATGTTGGAAGTCAGTTGTGGGAGGCACAGCAGCAATACTGATGGAAGAGAGTGAATTTTATCCTGTAATCCTTCGTAGAAACGGTGGTGAGGAAGAACACTGGGACCTATCCGCCAGTGCTCTGGTGGTGATGATAGCTCCACAGATTGTGCTTCCCATCTCTTCTTGGGACCAAATTTACTGGACCTATTTACAGACTCAATCATTGCACCATGACACATCTCTTCTTAGGACCAAATTTACTGGACCTATTTACAGACTCAATCATTGCACCATGACACATCTCTTCTTAGGACCAAATTTACTGGACCTATTTACAGACTCAATCATTGCACCATGACACCACAATTGCAGGCCACATCCATCAAAGGTTAGAATATGCAATTCTAAATTGGCCATCAGCCAGGTCTTAGGATTGTGGAGGACTAAAGAGCCAAGGCTCATGCCTTACAAAGTTGGTTTAAGGAATTTGAGGAAATGGATTTTGAGCATGATCCTAGAGAAAACCTAGTTGGCCAAAACATTGGCTTCTGTTGTTACATGCCTCTCAGATCAAACAAGTGGTTTAGGTAGCTCAGCTGGTTGGAGCAAAGGACTGAAAATCCTTGGTGTTAATGATTTAAATCCACTTCTAAGCAGGTGACCATACAGCAGGTCGCGGGGAGCCAGCTGGAGTTTGAAATGAATGTGAAAGAGGAAGTTGAAAGGTGGTTGGAGGCATATTTGATAAAAAGCGGTTGATTACTTGGATTGGTTCTTGCACCCCTAAAGGATGGGTGAGTTCGGTTCGAATCTTTGTCGGTCGGGTGGCTCTTGGATGAAGGGATCCAATAAAATGGTACATGCAATTTGATGCATTCATGAAGAAACGTGTTATAGACATGTTCAAAGTTTTGCTTGGGCTTGGTCCATGTCACTTAGCATGGACGAGTGAAGGATGCACCCAGTAAAAGTGGGTGCAAAGACACATCTTTCAGCAAAAGGCACAGGAGACCGAAGACATTGATGGTTATTTTCTAGGTGGCTCGAGTTCTGTGGAAGCCAAGCCAAGATAGAGATTGTTAGGTTTATGTCTTGTATTCTTGGTTCATCAGATTGATCCAAAGGACTAGCCGGGGACCGGGATTGGGTTAGGGGTATCTTGGTAATTGTACCGTGCTTTCATAGAACTTAAGAACGCAAATCGTTCATACCCATGAATCGAATCGCGAATCATACGATTTTTTTATTTTTCTAATAAAAATGAAAAATAATAAAAAATTAAAAGAAAAAGAAAAAAGTAATTATTCATGACCCTCCACATAATTTTTTTTGATTACCTAGGGTATCTCTCGCCCAGCCCAGGAGCATTTGGCCCTGAGTCTGATGGACACTCGATTCTGGACAACCGAGAACTAATCCCTAAGGGCCTATGATGCACAGATACGGCCAGGAGAGGTAGGTGTCGAACACAAGACTTCTTCGGTTTTTGAGGCGCAGAGTCCTTAGCCAACTGAGCTATCACTTGTTGGTTACCATCCATTTTCCCATTTATAGTAGTATAAATATAATAACAAGTCTATCATACAATCATGTCAAGAACCACGACATTAATTATATATATATATATGATATGAAATAAATGATGTGTAAATAGTTAAATAAGTTTAAAGTATCAATATTTATTTTTTATTAGGAAAAGGCCACTTGGACCGATTTTGGGGACCGAACATTGGCCCGGTCCCCATGGAGCCTGGGATCCTGTGGCCTTCATGGGGACCGGGCCAATGTTCGGTCCCCAAAATCGGTCCACCTAGCATGACTGTTTTTATTATCTTTAAATCAAAATAGAATATAGAATAAAATTCAAACCATCAATCTTATACAGTAGGATATCTCTTAACGTTAAAAAAGTGGTCATGAAGAACAAAAACCAAAATAGATTAAAAAAAAGAAGATATAGACAAGCACCATACCTGCAGTCGAATGCTTTAGTTACATGCATGTTCTTTATTTATTTTTAAAACCTTATCAAAGCAGCAAAAAATTCTTACTAGGTTTCGTTAACTACTAAATAATATTTTAAAAATACAAGCGATAAAAGAAAGAGAGAACAAAAAAAGAAAAAAGAAAAAAGATTATTAATATTAACTTATTGGCTGTAGCTATTCTCGCTTAGCCGAATCGCTTGAATCGTAAGATTTGATGAAATGAGTATTGAATCGTAAGTTCACACCTGAGTCCTAAGATTCATTTGTAAATGGGATTCATTACATGTCATTGTAAAAGGATGGAAGCAGTTGTGAGAGAATGCTCAATATAGTGCCCTTTGAGGGTCGACTGTTGTTCATATATGTAGGGGCTCAATGCCCTAATTACAATCAATTAAGTATCTTAGATCCTAAACTGTAGCAACAAACTAAGTATTAACCTTTGATTAAGTACAATACAATAATTGGGCTTGGATTGACGCCCCCCCCACCCCCAATTGATGCTGGGGAGCTAAGAAGCACGGACACGATACGACACGCCGACACGGCATTTCTCAAAAAAGTAGGACGCGGACACATCGGGGACACGTTAATATTTATTAATAATAATAATAGTACTAATAAATCTACTCATATACTAAAAGATAATATCATTTTAACTTTGTAATCAATTTAGCAATCAAATAAATAAAAACCCAAGTACCTGTGTACCACTGTAATATTTCCCCCTCCATTAAGTTTCTCAAACTTGGTTATATATTTCCACAGAGGCTTATTTATATCTTCTTCATTGGAGGGGTGTGAGCTAGAGCCAGGAATGGAACTCATATTCCTAAATTCTAAAGGTGAAGAAGCAGCTGATAAATAAAAAAAGAATTATTTGATATAAACAACAGCAGCAAAAAATAAAGAACAAATGCAGCAAGGACATTTCATGAGCCAAGAAAAAAAAAAAAAAAAACAGCAGCATGAGCAAAAACTAAATAAAAAAAAACAACAAAATGTTTTTCACAGAAAAACTGAAAAAGGAAAAAGTAGCAGCAACAAAGAGAAAAAAAGAGCAGAAGCAAAAACAAAAACAGCGTACTTGATGAGTAGAAGCAGTACCACGAGCGAAAAAAGCAGAAGCAGTACCGTAGCAGCTCTTCTTCTTCTTCCTTCTTTCTTTTCTTTCTTCTTCTTCTTTCGTTAGGCCTGGATGGATGAATGGGGTTTTTTCTTTTTCGTTTAGGGCTGGACGGACGAATGGGTTTTTTTTTTTTTTTTTTTCTCTTTCGTTTACGGCTGGAGCTGGATGGACGAATTAAAAGAGCTCCATTTTCCTCTTAAGTTGTAACTTTTTACAAACAACCCCCCCTTTTTTTTAACTCTAATTTTAATTTATTTTCCAATTAAAAGAGTCCAGCATGTCCCCAAAGTGTCCCTAACGTGTCCCAAAAGCGTGTCCCCATTGTGTCCGGATTATAAAATATAAAAAAATAAATAGGACTCTTTTTGGCTTGTCCGCGTCGGACACGGGCACGACGGCCCCGGAGAGGTGTCGGTGCTTTCCAGCTGGGGGGGTCATAAAATAGCAATTTGGAGACAAGAAATTGATGTCGAGGCCGAGGAAGTCCCTTCGTGAAGATATCTGCAAACTGAAACTCTGTAGAGACATGAGGTAAACTAATGACATCATGCTTATATTCATCTCGAATAAAGTGGCAGTCAACTTCGATATGTTTGGTGCGTTCATGGAAGACGAGATTTTCAGTGATTCAGATTGCTCTAGTATTGTTGGCATGCAATGAAGTAGGAGAGGTTTGAGCGAACCCGAGTTCCAAAGGAAGTCCCCATAGCCATAAGATCTCAGAACGAGCGGAAGACATTGCCTTATATTCAGCTTCTGTGGAAGATCTGGACACCCGTTCTTGTTTTTTGTATTTCCAAGAAATGAGAGAATTTCCAAGGTACATGCACCAACCAGTGGTAGAACGGCGTGTCTTAACAGCCTGTCCAGTCAGCATCTGCATAAGCGATCAGATGAAGAGGATTATCCTTTGGATAAAATAAACCATGAGTGACAGTTCTCAGCAGAAAGCAGATAATGCACTTCACAACTGTCAAATGAAGGTGTCGAGGAGCTGTCATGAACTGACTCACAAGATTAATAGCATCGGATATGTTAGGTCTAGTGATGGTGAGATAGACAAGACTTCCCACCAGGCGCCGATAGGTATGAGGATCAGGAAGAAGATCGCCATCATCTTTACTCAACTTGAGATTTACCTTTACAGGTGTATCAACAGGCGAAGAATCATGGAGGTTAGCCAGCTCGATAAGATTTGATGTGTATTTGTGTTGATTAACAAATAGACCTTTGGGAGATTGATGCACCTCTAAGCCCAAAAAATAATGTAAAGGGCCCAAATCCTTCATACGGAAGGAATCCCTGAGAGAAGCTTGGAGAGATTTGATCATACCATCATCTGTGCCCATGATAATGATATCGTCAACATACACGAGAAGCACAGTAACACCAGTAGATGTGTGGAATAGAAAAAGAGATGGATCATAAGGGCTCTGCGTAAAGCCAGTCTCGCATAAGCGACCCTTGAAGGTTTCGAACCATGCCCGATGAGCTTGCTTTAGACCATAAATTGATTTTCGCAGGCGACAAACAGTCAGTCCTCTTTGAGGGAGGGGACGCCTTGTGGGATCCGCATATAGACTTCTTTTTTCAGATCCCCATGGAGAAATGCATTTTTGACATCCATTTGGTATAATGGTCAGGATTTAGATGCATCAATGGCGAGAAGTAACCGAACATGTCATTTTTGCCACAGGTGCAAACGTTTCCTCATAGTCAATGCTATATTCCTGTTTGTTTCCGAGTGCCACAAGTCGAGCTTTATGTCTATCAAAGGACCCATCAGATTTAAGTTTGATCGAGTAGATCTGACCAATTGGTTTAACTGCTGAAGGACACTCCACAATATCCCATGTGTGATTCTAATCTGATGCATCCAATTCCTCCTTCATGGCCTGGTTCTAACAATCTTGTTGTACAGCCTACAAATAAGAACTTGGGATAGAGACAGAAGATAGGGTTGTCATCAAAGAAGTATGGGTAAATCCATACCACGCAGGTGGTCTAGAAGTTCTGGAGGAGCGACGTAGGCATGAGTAGGCGGGGAATCATTTGTTGGTGGAGGATCAGGAGGACGGCCATCTGCAGTGGTAGGTTTTTCCCGTCGGTGATATGCAAAATCAGGATTAAACCTAGTAACAGTTGTCTGATCCAAAAAACCAGGTAAGAGAGTTGGTGAAGATGGTTGAGGATATAGTCCATGTGAGTTTGGAAGAAATACTGATTTTCGAAGAAAATAATATTTCGAGAAATCCTGATACGACGACCAATGGGATAATATTTCGAGAAATCCTGATACGACGACTAATGGGATCATAACAAACAAAACCTTTTTAATTAGTAGCATAACCCAAAAAAGTGCACATGTGAGATTGTGCTGTTAGTTTCATTCTTTCTGTGAGAGGTAGATGAATGAAGCAAACACATCCAAAGGTATGTAGGTGATCAAACACAGGATGACGATCAAACAATTTAAAATGAAGCGTGAAATGAGCAATGGTAGGAGATGGAATGCGGTTTATGAGATGGACTACTGTGGTGGAGCTTTAGTCCAAAAACGAGGGGAAATGGATGATTCAATCAGAAGTGTTCTAGTTACATTAAGGAGATGTCTGTTTTCCCGTGTTCCACAACTCCATTTTGTTGTGAGTACGGACAAGTACGTTGAGAAATGATTCCTTTATTGTTTAGAAAAGATTGAAAATCATTGGAAACATACTCCCCCTTGAGTCTGAGCGCAAAGTTTTAATGCATTTGGAGAATTGGGTTTCAACATAGCTAATAAAAAAATCAAATGCATTAAGAACATCAGATTTCGAATGTAATATATAGATCCAAGTAAATCTGTTGTAGTCATCAATGAAGGTTACCAAGTACTTGAAATGACTATGGGAAAGGGTCAGAGCAATGCCCCAAACATCACTGTGAATTAACTCAAAACATGCAGTGCTCCGTGTTTTAGAGTGTGGAAAAGGTAAAGTTTTACTCTTTCCGAATTTACAAGCATCACATTCAAAGGAAGCATAGTCAATAGGTTTATTTAATAATCCAGATTGAAATAAAGTAGACATTGAAGAGGCATTCGGATGACCAAGTCTATTACAATCGAGAATTATTCTGAATGAAAAAGCAAAATAACTAATGTAAAGTTTTATTCTGAATAAATGAAGACACTGGTAAGGAAAAAAAGTCCTTTATGCTTAGGCCCCCTCGCAATCACTTCCCCCGACTCCTGGTCCTGCACAACACAACTAGTAAAAGAAAAGGAGACATTGAAATTACCCATAGAAACCAAATTAGTAGCAAGATGAGGAGAAACTAAAACATTGGTTAAGGGTAAGGGGCCAGGGGTATCACCAATAGAGGTGATGGGAAGATGATCTACGTTTGCAGCTTGAACAGTAAGAAGACCAATGTAAGGAATGACATTTTGTAATTTAATGGGTGAGGTCATGTGGTTACTTGTACCAGAATCTAAGTACCGTGTATTGGAAAGAGATGAATCAGTACTTGCGATGTTCATGGATGCTAAGGCATTGATAATCATTTGGTTTACCATCTCAGGGGTGAGAGGAGCTGGGGATGTAGATTATGTGGAGGAACCAGGTTCTGAGGAAGAATCATACTGCAGAGAACAACTGAAGTCAGATGATGCATATCGTGGAGTGGTCACTGTGTAAGCACTAGGAGCTGACGACACTGTGTAAGTACCAGGGGTTGACTACACATAGTTGCGGGAAGTAGAATTGCGACCCTTCTTCTGACATTCGTCAATAACATGGCCTTACAATATCTGCAGATCTTCGCCTCGCATTGATTGGCATAGTGACCATATTTCTTGCAGTTATGGCACCGAACTTTACTGATGTCCCGGGGAGGTGGTCTGGTGGTAACAACATAGGCAAGCGGAGCCTCAGTAGATCTCTATTGTTCTAGAGTAGTTTTAGTGACCAGGCGTTGTTCTTCCCGTAGAAGCTCCTGAAGACAGTCATCCAAGTTGGGAAAAGAAGCCCTGCTCATCAAGTTAGATCTAATTGTTTCAAACTCTAGGTGAAGTTTCATGAGAAATTGATCCTGATGGCTACTTTGCTGTAAGGGAAGTAGTTCAGGTAGGAGTGCTTCAGACACCGTGGCAAACTTAATCTCATCATATTCTGACCACCGAAAGCCATTGTAATACTCCTGAATAGACTGGGTGCCTTGAGTAAATTGAGAAATGTCAAGTTCCAATTGAAATTGGCGAGCAGCATTGCCTTGTTGATAGATCTTTTTTAAGATAGTCCCACATTTCTTAGGCAGTTTTGCAAGGTCTGAGGTTGAGGATAAAATGTGGGTCAACTGACGCCAGCAACCAGGTTTTGATTTTAGCATCCTTAGTCTTCCAAGCTAAAATCTTCTTGTCATCTTCCTCAGGTTTAGGTTCAGATCCATCAATGAGTGCCCAGAGTTCCTTTCCTTCTAAGTAAATTTGAAATTGGAAGGCCCATGAGGTATAATTTTTTCCATCAAACCGAACGAGGGCAATTTCGTATTTTTCCATGACGAGCATACTAGTAAAAATTTGACACCGGAGTAATAAGAGCAATGAAGGAAGACCAGTAACTAGCAGTAACTATAACCAGAAGCAGTACCAGTACCCAGAACAAGCAAGCAACTCAGACAGCAGGAACTAGATCAACAACAGTAATTTGACGATGAATTACAGTTACTAGCAGAATGATGAACAAGCAATCAATAGCAAGAAAATTGAAACAGCAATAGCAATAAAACTTAGTCAGATCAAATCTTGACTAGAACTATTCCTAGAACAGTCAATAGACTTTGCCAGTACTGTTCCTAGAACAGTTACTAATGGCAGAGAGGAGCTCTGATGGGTGCTACTGTAGGAAGCAGAGATGCAGAGATCCACAGAATGCAAGATGATGTCACAACCCCAATATAATGAAGAATATGCACAAATATGGACTGTGCAATCGAAACAGTGCACAGAACTGCACCAAACGTGACTGACGACCCTCTCGTCCATGGTTCAAATAGCCGCTACGCTATTTTGAAAATAGCGGCACTACGGTTTAAAACCTAGCAGAGCCAAGTAATTTTAGTTTTAAATACTATTTTTCTATTTCTTCTCCTCAATAGCCTTTTTTAAAGTTGTCTCTGCCCTTATATGGTTTCAAATCACTAAAAATACACAATCTTGGTTTCTATATAAGATTAAAAAATCTTAGACCATTGAAGAAATTCACACCGCTACGTATCCCCGTAACCGCTACGTAGCGTTTTAGCCACTGATCGTTGCGCCTGCCGCAACCACTATTTTGATCCTTGCTCTCGTCACTGTGATTTCATACATGTGGCCCCACTAGATCATCAGAGGACAGATCAGAGGTCGGGGATGAAGGCACATCATATTTTCGCAAGTGATGGAAGAAGTTTCAGCCAAAAATAATCAAGAGCCTTGATTTTGGACGGCCAAGATGAAATCAGAGGGAGATTGAATTTCCACAAATTGTGATGGAAGACCTACCTAGGATGGGAAAAAAATTCGTGAAAAATCATCACAAATACCAGCAATTCCAGTGGACCAACATGGGCTGGTTCCGCAGAGTTGTTGAAGAAGATCTCAGGTGGGACACACTTGATCTGAGATGATCTGGGATGATCGGAGACACACTGAGGGCTTCCAGACGTGGAAGATGTCTTGGAGGATCTACAGATCCTTGTAACTTGAGGAAACTACAGCACTAGGGCATGTACAGAAGGCTCTGATACCATGTCATTGTAAAAGAATGGAAGCAGTTGTGAGCGAATGCTCAATACAGTGCCCTTTGAGGGTCGATTGTTGTTCATATATGTAGGGGCTCAATGCCCTAATTACAATCAATTAAGTATCTCAAATCCTAAACTGTAGCAACAAACTACGTATTATCCTTTGACTAAGTACAATACAATAAATGGGCCTGCTGAGATTGGGCTTGGATTGACAACATAGATACGAATTGTTTTCCTTTAGATTCGGGATACGAATTAGGATTCGGATGACTATGCATAGGCACACCACCGAACCTTGTGTGATTTCTCCCTCTCCCTTTGTGGTTTATTGTTGATTGCAAGTTTCTGCTTCCGCATGTGCACAACCAATCTAGATGAAAAGCTGTTGAAGAAAATCAATGAAGGAATAGCGGGAGACTTATTGATTGTTTCTCTAATCTGATTACATGATTTCTCTTACAGTATAGCTGTCTTTCTCATCCCCTTTAGAATTGCTTGGTGGATTGGATATGCTGCTTGATTAGCCACTTTTCTTCTTTATTATTATTTTTTTTTTCATGTTACCTTCTTTATTACTGTTGCTGGTCTTTCGCATATTTTGAGAGTAGATCATGGTTTTCTTCTTTTATTCTAGTTAGTGGACCTCTTGATGCATTGTTTTTCCTTATTGTATTGGATTAAAACTTTCTATTAATACTCCGTTTCATTTTTTTTCTCCCAGGCTCGGCATTGATGCAGGTGGATATGATCAGAAAGGGCTTGAAGGGTTACGATGCCGTTTATCTGCATTTTTGGGCCCGGACGCTGCATGGGAAGTAAGTCTTCCTTCTCAGTTTGCTGCAGCTAAGGCTTTAACTGATCTTCTCCTGCTTGAGTTTGAAGCACTGATACAGAAGGATCTGGATATCATGGTTGACTCTGCTAGATCTAGTCACAGAAAAATTATAAAGAAGTGGTTTTCTCAGCTGAGCAAAGAGCAGCAGTCCTTGTATTTGAACCTTTTCCAGTCTGCTATCATACAAAATGCCTAACCGCCAAGTGATTCATCTCAGCTTGTATTCAGTTTTCTTACTGGCGTCCCTCATATTTTTTTATCATGCTTCATAGGTATGCTGAGAATGCAATTTTTCTTCATGTTCCCTGGTACGCAATTTGTACCTGCCGAGTGAAGATTGTGTTTTCCCCCTAAACTGATGCTAAGAAATTTTGTTTTAT
Organism: Cinnamomum chago; assembly: GCA_038049695.1. Classification (NCBI taxonomy): domain Eukaryota; kingdom Viridiplantae; phylum Streptophyta; class Magnoliopsida; order Laurales; family Lauraceae; genus Cinnamomum; species Cinnamomum chago. Next base: position 37,538,413 of record CP142457.1, read on the forward strand.
CTGTAAAGTTCCTTCATTTAAAGGTTTCTTCTTGTTGTGTAAATTCATGTTTTAATTAAGAATTTGAGAGTATTGGCCTGGCTTCAAGGAATTTTTGTTACCTGACCATCAATTGAAGCCTTTTGGGATTTCCCTTTGATTGAAGTGGCTTGTTGAAGTTGATTTTTGTTACTGCATAGCTTGTGGAGTCTGATCTTCATGTTTCTTTACGAAAAACCCTGAAAGTCAAGTCTAGTGTATGAGGGAGAATTTGGAATGTGCTACTGAAGTTCCTGAATTCTTTGTTTCGTTATGTCAGAATTCCCTCTTGAGAAATTTATGATAAACTCCTGTTTTTTAGCTGCGAGGATTCCAAATAGGAATTACATCAGGTCAGGGAATGCATTGGTTATATGCTGGTTCAAATATATAGATACTAAAATGTCTGAAGGGTATAGATTCATAGCAACCCCAGCGTCCATCGACGTATAGATACCATATTGTACATATATGGGTCCCAAACACAAAATACAATACTCAAACATGGGGCTTTACCTTTATTAGAAATCAAGAAAAGAAATGTGGTAAGTGAGATTCCTACACAACAAAATGTCAAAAAATATAACTAAAAATTTATAGATTTAAAGATACAGAATATTTTTGCATTCATATAGCTAAATGCAATAGCCAAATGTGGGTCGCAGTCTGAAGAATATTCAGTAGGCCAGAGTTTAACCAATAGTTGTCAATAATATTTTGGACTTCATTCTGGTCTGGCCTCCAAAATGAAATGTCTCGACTAATTCGGAATTTTGGCGAAACTTTTCGAAATAACATTTCTGAAAAATATTAAAAAAATATATATAGAAAAATAAAAAATAAAATAATAAAAACAAAAAATTAAAACAATTAATATGGATTTAATCCATTCTAGTATTACTTTTTGGAATTACATTTTGGAAAAGTATAAGAAATATAAAGAATAATATGTATAAAAATTAAAAAAAAATTAATTATGTAAAATATCATTTCGGCCGAAATGTGATTTTTCAATCGAAATCCAGGATTTGGATTTCAGCTGAAATTGACAAGAATTTAATACAAAAATTTATATGGGAAATTCCGTTTTGGTCAGTTGATCGAAACGAAAAATTTCGACCAAAATAGTACTAAATTAATAACTATGGTTTAACCTCTTGGATTTGAAGATCTATGATTGTGGGTATTTTAGGGATTGGCTCAGAATAGATTGAAATGGAAAAATAAAATTCATGTAGTCGATACCAACAAAGTTGGGATAATGCTTTAATGATGACGACGATGATGATTGTTATTATTATTCTTGAATTTCTGCTTAAGTAACAATGAATCTATGTTATTCTTGAATTTCTGCTTAAGTAACAATGAATCTATGAAAGGAAATTTAGAATTGCAAAAGTTAGGTGTAAAAAAAAATTCTAGTAGAAAAGGAGGCGAAAGGGTAGAATGTGCTGGCAAAGTAGCAAGCAAGAAGAAATTGGGAAAGGCCCCACGTGAAGTTCTTTAAGAAGTGAAAAATAATCAATTTTCTTATTTCAAAAGTCAGCTCCATTTTTTTTTATTATTTACATATTTTTAAATTTATAGAAATCCTTTCAAAATCCTATGGGCCCACGTGAAAAATTCTAGTCTAATCTAATAAAAGCTAGTGAGATTACAGGTATAAGACAAATAGCTTTAATTTTTAAGTTTCAACTTACATTTATTAGTTTCTTTAAAAAAAAAAAAACCATATGATAAGGAAAGATTATAAAGCAAAGCTCCTATTTCACAATTATATGTTTGATCATCAGAGATGTATTTCTTTTTTGTAATTTTCAAAATATAATTTTTAGTACAGAAAAAAAAGGGTTGCCACAATAGGGTGGGTATCAATTCACAGAGGGCGTGTGAATTGAATGGCACTCAGCTAAATTGAGAGAAACAAAATAGAACTTGAAAGGGACTCATTTGAAATTCTTTTATCCAGTTCCTTCAACATCCTTTTCATGCTCTATTCACCAGAAGCTTTAAGGTTGAAAGGCCAAAGACTTCTCATTCGCTGCCATTAAACATGTCGTTGCTAGCATCCCAATTCATGTTTCAATGGTTTTCCCAATCCCCAACTCCAGTTGTAAGATCATTGAAAGGCTAATGAGGAACTTTTTGTGGTCCGCTTCAGAGATCAAATCTAAAGCAAACTTGGTCCATTGGAAGAAAATTTGCATTTGCATTCCTGAAAGGTTGAAGGAGGTTTGGGGATCCGTAGGCTCTCAGAGATTAATTGCGCTTGCCTCTTGAAGCTTAGCTGGAAAGCCTCCACCTCGAACGCTCCTTGGCAGGGCTGATTGCTTTTACGCCTTTTTGTTAAAAGAAAGGTAAAAGGCCTTAAAGCTGGTTGAATTAGATATTCCAATGAACTTTGCCAAACATTTTAAAATACTTGAACATGTATTTGATTCAGTTTTGAATAAAAAAGTAGACTTGCCAATGACACCTTAGGCTTTGTTCCAAAACTAGATAGCACATATAAAATCAGAAGCTTTTGAATTTATATATGTTCCTTGTGCATCTTGACCTAGGGTCTGGATCCAATTCTGGAATCAATGTAATTTTCTTTTAAAAGTCAACAAAGCTTGGATCATATTATTGTTTGAATGTACATAGATGATAGATTATTTTGCTATTTGAAAGCTCCAGTAGTATGCTTAACAGATGTTTAAAGCTTTTCATTGGAAGGTAAAATTCTCACTTGCAGGAGTCCCCCACTAAGGGTGGTGCAAGATTTTCAATTCCCACTGTTTACAAAGCGACTCACCCCCTTGTATTAAAGGCAGAGACCAAATATCCCACACGGGTTTCTTGTGGGGCTCTCATATATATAGGAAACCAAAACCCTGATTGTAGTTAACTCTTATTAGCCCCACATCTAATTCTGATTGAATCTGATCCAAATCTTTAAGTTCTGCAGTTTGATGGACTTGGTGGAGAGGCATAAGGCTTGGGTTTGCTCCCAATGTCATGTATTTGAAATCCACTCTTGATTTGCCCGATATGTGTTTGTGTAGATTTAGCGGGTGCTACCCTAGGACTGGTCCTGTTGGGTCAAAGGCCTCGTAGATACCCACGTCATTAATTTTTTTTTTTTTTTTTTCTGCTGCATGATTGCGGATTCAGATCCAACACAATCCATGTCGGATCCACATCTGATTCAAACCCAAATATATAAATCATGGTTGGACCTGGGGATCCGACACATTTACATCCGTAAATTTAGACAATTGAAGCAATATGAGAGGCATGTGTTTTTTTAGATTGACAGAGTGATGGAGAAGCTAGAGATATGCCTTACTATATCCAACAACCACGACCGTTCTATTCTAATTTATATAATACAACCAATTAATGAAAATGTAGTCATTGGAGTTTGTCCAATAACAACATTACATGTTACAAAATCCATGCAAGTAATTTTTCCCTCCTGAACAGTCCCATGTTTCAGTGAAGTTATGCAACAATATAATATACGAAGACAACCAAAAGCAATAGTGTCTCCATTCCTACTCGTTTACCATACAACCAGAGGTGGAATGCTCTGCTCATTCCAGAAGAAATTATCCGGGTCAACCTCACCTTTCACAAGTGCCAATCTCCTGAAGTTACCCTTGTAATACCTCCTCCCCCAAACACTAGCTTTTGAATAGCTAGTGTTCTTCCCTCCCTTATTTCTACCCAAGTCGAGATCTCTGTAGTTGAGATATGCTGCCCTTGGAGACTTTGAAACAAAAGGACCCATGTAACTATATAGCCTCCGAATCCAATCTATGTGCCTTTTGTATCTGACATCCTCCTTGTTCCATGCAACTAAGTACTGAATGTTGCACAAGTTCCCATCTCTATGTGGGAATGGTGTTGCAGCCTCTGATATCTCACTCATCCTCCCACCCAATGGGTCCATGATCATGATAGCTGCCTCTTCCTCTAAAAACCTCTTCCAAATCCCTTCGAGACCAATTTCAGAGATGGGGTCTCTCACAAAATCAGACTTGGCTTTGAATAAGACCTTAATTGGGGGTTCTTTTCTCAACAGTACATCTAGTGGGTCTCTTTCTCCATATGGGTATCCTGAAAAATAAAGGGCTGACCTGATCCAACTCATTTCTATACAGTCCTTTGGCATCAAACCCAACTCAGGAAAGCTTTCTTCCATCAGAGGAATGAGCTCTGAAACACTCCCGAGAAATAAGGAGTTGAATGAGACCTGTATTTCTCTTGTTCTCTCTCTGTCCTTCTCTTCATTTATCACTTGTATGATGATTCTGATGAAGAGATCTTCATTGAGTTTATCTGCAATGTTCTGCCATCTGTTCACAAGCTTGGTTGCACCCTGCTCTAAGGTCTTGGGTATGGTGAAAACAGTCACAGTACGAGGAACATGAACTAACTTGATCTTCCATGAGAGTACTACACCAAAGCTGGCTGCCCCACCTCCTCTAATGGCCCAAAACATGCTCTTACCCATCGATCTTCTGTCATGAATCTTCCCATCAGCATCAACCAAGTAGGCGTCAATGACATTATCGGCAGCGAGACCATACTTTCTCATCAGGGTGCCTATCCCACCTCCGGACAGGTGCCCGCCAAGGCCAACGGTGGGGCAGAGGCCAGCGGGGAAGCCAAGCAAGCTGCTCTTCTCTGCAATTCTATAATAGACCTCGCCGATGGTGGCACCGGTCCCGACCCATGCTGTACGGTCTTCAACATTGACAGAAATGAACCGGAGGTTGTTCAGATCAACAACGATGAAGGGTGCGTCATCGTCGCGGGAGCTGTAGGAAAGGCCTTCGTAGTCGTGACCGCCACTCCTGATTCTCATCTGGAGGCCATGCTTCTTGCAGCAAAGGACTGAAGCTTGGACATGGGATGCGTTTGTGGGTGCAACTATAAGGAGAGGTTGTGGGGTGGTGGAATTCAAGAACCTTAGATTTCTGATGGAGGACTGCAAGAGAGAGGTGTAGGAGGATGTGTTTGGGGTGTAGATAAGTTGGGTGGTTTCATTGGAGAGTAGCAAGTGATGGGAAAGGCAATGAAGGAAGGTTTCATGGATTGGAGTTGAAGTTGCAGGAAGAATCAAGAGAAGGGTCATTAGAAAGCTAACTGACGAGCTTAGAGATCCCATTTGTTGGTGATTTTGTGTTTGAGACACAGGTGTTTTCAGATATGTGTTTTTCTTGGGGCTTTTATAGGGATTGTAGTTTGATTTGAGATCTTGCATTTTGAGGTAGTTTTGCAGCTTTTGCTCTTTCTATACGGACAAGTGAGACACGGAAATCCCTATGTAGGGAAGGGACAATGCACGGGGACTCTTTGGAGAGGCCGTTTTTCCAACGGTGTGTACTTTTCTCTTGGCCACCTGGCTAAATTCAAACAAATCCACATCCATGTATACAAGTGGACTTCTTTGAATAAAACAATTCCATATACATGTATGGGCTATACTAATGTTTAATGGCAGGACAATAGATTGTAATTCACGGAATAAAGGTTATATTTTGAATAGTGGGCACCAAATGCCCAAGGAAGTCTTGGATAATAATGGAATTCTTGGATTAAAATGAAATGAAATAGAAATAGAAATAACAATAAAATAAAGCCTGTCTGTAGATCTTGAGAAATAGGGATTGGAATATGGATCCATGACTGGATGAAGCAGTTCCCCCACCCTTTGATTAGATTAGAACTTAAAACATCCTTCTATTTGAATGTAGAAAATGATAACTGTTGTAGATCATCCAATTAATAGTTGTATCACATTAATCAAATGTACCAAGGAATACCCATGCACAAAAAAAAAAAAAAAAAAAAGACCTTTCAATGAAGTTGGGTTTCGGTTTCTTTTTTGACCAATTTCTTCACTTGATATTTGATATAACATTGCTCCGTACGAAGGAAAAAAAGTGCAAGATGTTACAGGATTATTTCATCCATAGAATAGACTTTCGTGAGAGATAAAAATCTGAGCCTCATGTGGCCCACTTGGATGCATGTCAATACGGGGAGATAGAGTGGTGGAATGGACTCATCGTGGACATGATTTTGGGCAAAAACCATCTCAATCGTATCATCGTAACCATTGATTTAAAAGCCTTAAAGTTTAATGGTTTCTTAAGTTGCATCGTTTATGAATTTAAAATTAGTTAAGTATGATTTAGATTAATTAGTGTCAAATACAGTGAGTGTCACGCCCCATGGTTCAGACTTCCCAATTACCGAAGAGGTCCGCATTTGGAGGTTCGGTTAAGTTTAAACTTCCCCATTTGAATCCAAGTCCACGGAGTGAGGTCTTGTTAAATTCCACCATTTACAAGAATACACACCGGTAGTCTTATGAAATCATTAGAACATATAATAGAGATAATATGGTAAAAGGGATAGAGCATAGCATAATTTCCAAGATTCCATTCCAAAATACTAAAGTTACATAAATACAAACGTAAGTGCATTGGCTACAATTTAGGGCCATGACAAGGCCAATCCAAGATACCAAAAGTAATCTATCCAAAAGACACTGTGTGAAACAAGATAACCCTTGTGTGCATGAAATGGTGATTCTATAGCATGTCGTCTGCGCATGAAATGGTGATTCTATACTATGTTGTCTGCGCATAACTGTGATACTCTGGCACCTACTCAGAGACCGTCTCAACCGTTTTGGTCAAAGGTTGGAGGCTCGTCACCTATTACACCAAGTGTACTAGTGTAGCAAATTAGGATTAAGAAATCTCAACGGCTAAAAATATATGAAATACATGTCATGTTGCACCAATATAAAACTGAAGACATATAATTAAGAGATTGCAGAGACAAGTTATAGGTGTAAGACATGAGTCCACTCAGAAACTTGACATTATGATCACCAAGTTAACCTGAGTCAAATGTATCTGTACAGCTGACATTAGTTGGTTGTAACAACCTCAGTCTGTTAGAGACTGATGGCTGAGATTAAAAGAGGAACACTCCTATATATATATATTTGTATTCATATGTAATTTCAATAAAGAAGAATCATTTCTCAATCTTCATTGGCACGTCATCTTCTTTCTTCTCTGCACGTCTTCTTCTTCTTCTTCTACATCGTCTGCAACTTTTCATGGTATCAGAGCACAAAGACTGACGTCGGAAGATCCTACTACAGAGTTTCTTAGACCATCTCTTCTTCTCGCTAAGTCTTCTTTTTCTCTGTGATTTCTTGTTGAATGATTGATCTGCGATTTCTAGTTGATGATCGTCTTGATCTGTTCTTCTAGATCTGGTGTTGCTTCTTGAAATTCTAAACGAATTGGTCTCTATTTGATAGATTTGTCATTTGTCAGATCTATTTGATTCTAGTTAATTGCTTCTTGAAATTCATTTGATTTGATTTGTGCATTTGTTGCCTTCAATATGACTGCATCATCATCTTCTTCCAATTTTTTGATTTCAAACATCGGCAGCCTGATTTCTGTGAAATTGGATTCACAAAACTATCTACTGTGGAAATCACAGTTCTTACATGTGTTACGTGCAAGCGGCATGCTCTACTTTGTCGATGGCACCTCTCCTTGTCCATCTCAGTTTCTTATTGATTATGATGGGAAAACAACTACTGAAATCAATCTGGAATTCTTGGTCTGGTTCCAACAAGATCAACAAGTCTTGTGTTGGATCAATGACACTCTGTCTGAAACAGTATTGGCTCATGTAGTTGGTTCTCGGTTTGCTCGAGAAATGTGGCTGGCATTAGAGCACAGATTTGCTTATCTCTCGTGTTCGCACATCATACAGCTGAAAACATCGTTGCAAAACATCAAGAAAGGGTCACAATCGATCTCTGACTACCTGCAACGCATAAAACATTTTTCTGATAGTCTTGCTATGGGATCATGCCTTGTTGATGTTGATGATCTTGTTCTCTATACATTGAATGGTCTTCCAGCAGAATACAATTCCTTCAAGACCTCCATATGCTCTCGATCGTCCGCCATCTCTATTGAAGAACTTCATGTATTGCTCTTGGTTGAAGAACTGAACATTGATAGCACTCAATCACAGACAACTGATTATACAGCATCAACTTTGTTATCATCTAAATCCATTGGTGATGGTTCCTCAAATGAAGTTCCTTTTGGCCGTGGTTATGGTCGATCAAACAACTCCAAGGGAGGTCGGAATAGGGGTGGATGATACTTCAATAGAGCTGGGCGTGGATCTGTCTCTTCCTCTGGGCGTGGCACTTTACAGACTACTTCCAATAGACCTTGTTGTCAGATTTTCAATAGGTCCAGACACACTGCCCTTGACTGCTTTCATCGGATGGATTACAGCTATCAAGGTCGCCATCCTCCTTCTCAGCCAGCAGCAATGGCAGCTTCTTACAATCCTATTCCCGATCACAATTGGTACACAGACTCTGGCGCCACAAACCATATCACAAATGACTTGCAGAATCTCTCCGTGCACAGTGACTATGTTGGCAAAGATAAAGTTTCCGTCGGTAATGGGCAAGGTTTGCCAATTTCCAGCATTGGTTCTTCTGTTGTTCACACTAAGTCTGGAATGTTTAAACTCAATCACATTCTTCATGTTCCATCCATTTCTACAAATCTCCTTTATGTTTATCAATTTGCCAAGGACAATAACTACATTTTTCTTTTTGATGCTTCTGGTTTCACTATTCAGGATCGGTTGGGGGAAGATTCTTTTCCAAGGGTCAACTAGAAATGGTCTATACCCATTCCCTGCTGTCTGCTGTTCATCATCATCTTCTTCTCCCATCGCTTTGCTTGGTGAAAAAACAACTTCAGATGTCTGGCACAGGCGCTTGGGACATCCCTCTGCTGCTGTCTTACGTCATCTTCTTCCTTGTCTTTTTGTTCGTGGGACTTCAATGCCTTCTTTTTGTGAATTTTGTCAGTTTGGAAAACGATGCAAATTACCTTTTTCTACTTCTGTTACAGTTTCATATAAACCATTAGACTTGATTCATAGTGACATCTGGGGCTCTGCTCCTGTCACCTCTACTGATGGTTTCAAATATTACATCATTTTTGTAGACGATTTCACACGCTACACATGGTTTTATCCATTGATAAATAAACCTGATGCATATTCTGTGTTTTCCACTTTCAAGTTCTATGTTGAAAATTTACTTTCTTTAAAGATCAAATGTGTTCGGTCAGATGGGGGTGGTGAGTTTCTGAGCTCTCGTTTTCAATCCTTACTGCGCACACATGGGATCACTCATCAGGTGTCCTGCCCATACACTCCTGAACAAAATGGTTGCGCTAAATGTAAACATAGGCACTTAGTTGAAACAGGGCTTACCCTTCTTTTTAATGCAGGGATGCTTATCAAATTTTGGACTGCTGCCTTTGCTACATCTGTATATCTTATTAACAGACTACTTGCTCGGCACCTTCATAGTATTTCTCCCTGGGAAAAACTTTTCCATCAACGCCCTATCTACTCTTTGCTTCGTGTCTTTGGGAGTGCTTGCTATCCTTGGCTCAAACCCTACAACCTCAACAAGATGGAACCTAAAACAAGGCGCTGCGTATTCATTGGGTATAACTTGAATCATAAAGGATATCGGTGCCTTGATATGAATTCTGGCCGTATTTTTATGTCTCGACATGTGGCCTTCAATGAAGATTTTTTTTCCTTTTTCTAGTACTTCACCATCCACAGCAGTTCCTTCCTCCCCTGCCTCCTTTACCCCCTTTCAATGGCTCTGCTCAGTCACTCCCTCATCAGTGCTTGGTCCTTTTACCTTGCCTGCCTCTTCTTCTATCCTTGGTCCAGCACCCCACATTTGTCCCTTTCCCATCACAGTTCCTCTTCCTTCTTGTCCCATCACACATCCTACACCCACTACAACTTCTCCACCATCCACTCCACCTATACGGCGCCCTCTCCTACTATTGACTTTTGCTCTCCTATTGCTCCTCACACCACACATCCTCCACAGTCTTCCCCATTGCCTAGTTCCTTACCTATTCCCACTCAGTCCTCTCTTGCCACTCCACATCCTACTCCTAGTTTTTCCTCTTCTAATGCCCATCCTATGGTAACTCGATTGAAATCTGGCATTAGCAAAAAGAAGATATTTCTCTCCACTAAACACCCTATACAACTCCCTTCTCATCCATACTATGAGGATATTGAACCCTCTAGTTACACTGAAGCAGCCAAATATCCAGCATGGCGCAGTGCTATGTCAGACGAGTTCTTTGCTCTTCAACGCCAAGGCACCTGGTCATTGGTTCCTCCCTCACCTAATATGAATGTGGTTGGTTGTAAATGGGTCTTCAAACTCAAGCGTCAACCTGATGGTTCTGTTTCTCGACACAAGGCTTGTCTTGTCGCCAAAGGATTTCATTAACAACATGGTATCGCTTATACAGAGACATTCAGCCCTTTAGTGAAGCATTCTACTATTCGCATTATCCTCTATCTTGCTGTCCATTATAAATGGTACCTTAATCAGCTTGATGTTACAAATGCGTTTCTACATGGCATTCTCAATGAAGATATATACATGGTTCAGCCTCTTGGATTTGTTGATCCATCTTTTCCACATCATCTATGTAAGCTTCACAAATCCTTATATGGGCTTAAACAAGTGCCACGAGCCTGGTTTGAACGATTTTCATCCTATCTTTTGGGTCTGGGTTTTGTGCCTACATATGCTGATTCTTCACTGTTTATTCATCACTGCCCCAATTCCATCACTATCATTCTTCTCTACGTAGATGATCTAGTCATCACAGGGAATGATAAAACATATATATTTCCAGACTGATTTCAGTCAAGTGTTTGAAATGAAAGATCTGGGTCGTCTTCACCATTTTCTGGGTATTGAGGTCTCCTATACCTCTAATGGCCTGTTTCTTTCACAGACCAAGTATACAAGGGACCTTCTACAGCACACCTCCATGCTTGATTGTAAACCTATTGGCTCTCCATGCTGCTACAAAGATGCTGTTCCTGCTGGTTCCAATTCAATAGTGGTGGATCCCACACTCTATCGCAGTATTGCTGGGGCGCTCCAGTACCTCACATTCACTCGCCCAGACCTTGCCTTTGCTGTAAATCAAGGTTGCTAGCATCTCCATCATCCTACCAGCTCTCACTTTACAGCTTTGAAATGCATCTTGCGTTATTTGAAGGGCACTATGACATTTGGACTCACTATTCATCGAGGACATTTTCATCTTACAGCCTTTTCAGATGCGGACTGGGCTGGGGACCATCTTGATTGTCGCTCCACAACAAGTTTCTGCGTTTTTCTTGGCCCAACTCCTATCTCGTGGTCATCCAAGAAGCAATCCACTGTTGCTCATTCCTCAACTGAAGCCGAGTATCGCTCCTTAGCTCACACTGCGGCTGAGTTATCTTGGGTACGCACATTACTCAAAGATCTACGGATTTGTCTTCCTTCTTGTCCCTCCATTTGGTGTGACAATATTTCTGCCATTGCTTTAGCTTCAAATCTGGTCTTTCATGCTCGCACTAAATATGTCGAAGTTGATTATCATTTCAACCGGGAAAAAGTGCTTCGCAAAGACCTCTTTGTTCATCATGTTTATACTCAGGACAATGTTGCAGACATATTCATTAAAGGTATTCATCCAAAACCGTTTCACCTCCTTCGGTCCAAGCTGCTTGTTTCTGACTGACCCATCAGCTTGAGGGGGGATGTAAGCCATGAGTCCACTCAGAAACCCGGTATTATGATCACCAAGTTAACCTGAGTCAAATGTATCTGCACTGCTGGCATTAGTTGGTTGTAACAACCTCAATCTGTTAGAGACTGATGGCTGAGATTAAAAGAGGAACACTCCTATATATATATTTGTATTCAGATGTAATTTCAATAAGGAAGAATCATTTCTCAATCTTCTCTGACATGTCTTCTTCTTTCTTCTCTGGTACGTCTTCTTCTTCTTCTTCTTCTACTACATCGTCTGCAACTTTTCAATAGGTAGGTAATTCGGCATGAATACAGATGATCATTTAGAATCATTTAAAACTATCCTATAACAACTTCTAAACACAACGACAATCCATATAAGCTAATCCATCATGGCATAGTATCACTGTCCTCTTGAACTTGACAGAATTGTAATAGAGATGATGCGTAGAATTATAGCCTAACCATGTGAGTTGCATTGGAAATGCCCGAACGTGAAATGCGCAAATGAAATAGAATACATTTGATGGTCATCACACGACAACAGTGCACAAGTTATGTTAAAGAGACCCAAACACAAAAAGTCAATCTTTGAGCAATATAAATACTGAACTCAAGTGCAGAAGCAATAAGAGATCAATATTGCAATACTAATACGAAAATTAGCAACAGTAATTTTGAATGTTAATCTAACACGAGCTTTTTCTGGTCAATTTAAATATAATACATTCTGCTGATACCGCATAGCAGGCATATAAAATAAGAAATTAGATGTAGAAAAATAATTTTATAATGGTTCAATCCTTGATCCGATGGTCTCTTAGTGTTCATCATGTGAGGTTTTCAATAGTTACATCTCAAACACATATAATCTAATTTTATTAGGGTGGTTCGATCATGAAGGTGTACTCCACCGTCTGTTTTGTGATAAAGGTCCAATCGCTTAGGTCTACTCCTCTTTATAGATATGAATATTAAGAAAAAAAGTTCAAACACTTGTTCTAATTAATAAATGTACATACTACTTGATGAATGCGCTTGATGCCAAAACCCAGAATCCAAGCTCTGCACTTTTGATCTCCGATGAATAATTCTGCGAGCTTTGAAGATCTTCCCAATGATTGGCACAACCAAGTGGATTTTAGAGGTCTTTGGATCAATAGTTTCAGAAGATGTTCCTATGATCTGAACAATCTAGATCAATAACTATTCCACCAAAATTCTTTCTAGTGAGCTCGGATGCTCGAGAATCCAAAATATGCAATAAACTCATGCACCATGGCTAGTTGCTTCAGATCTAGATCCACTTCGGTCGACCAGGGAGCTATTTGGTCCCTCAAGACCCCCAGATCCCCAAAAATCGAGTTCTCTAGATTTTAGCTTTCGGTCAATTGAGTAAATCACTGGGCCCAATACCTTTAGAGCTCCAAAACTGAACCCTTTAGATTCTAGCCTAAAGGAAGGTCTTGGGCCTCCAATGGGGTCTTTCGGGTTACCGAACTAACTAAGCTTGGTCTAGTAAAGATGTATTATAATGGAATTTCACTGTTAGACATGTAATATATGATTCTCTTATGTTATATATATATATATATATATATATATATATATATATATATATAGGGAAATATTCAAGTGAGAACTAGTTCCCACCTATTATATGAGAACTTTTTTGTTAGGCCCAACTAACAACCCATCCAAACCTAGCAACCAATAGGGAACCCCTTTATAGTCACTAATCCCAAGGATTGGCACACATCCGAATGGATTGAACCGTTGGATCGTGGGTTGAATAATTTTTTGAATATGGAGCCATTAAACTTGTGGGCCACAGATGAAGGGGTTAGGGGCATGGGTTTAGGGTCAAACTTGATACTTGGGGTGGTCTCACATAGATCTTTCCATCCCCCCTTGTCCCATCCCCAAATGGGGCCCACAATTGAGCCCCACAAAAAAGTTCTCACATAATATGTGAGAACAGTTCCCACCTGAATATTACCCATATATATATATATATATAGAGAGAGAGAGAGAACTCTCACAGGAGCATCTCCACATATAAATATATATATACACACACACTAGCATGATTATGTCTAGTTGTAGACATTATTTCTTCCTTATTTATGATCACTAGATTTTACTCATCATTGATTCATCATGTTTATGTTTATTATACTTGCTTACTTACTCAGGTATTTGATGAGGCTACATTTTAAGCGTTATCCTACCCTTGCCTAGGAGACTGAAGCGGTTGAGGAGACTCCTCCTAGCTAAGTGAATGGACTGTCCATGACATCATATAGACATCAGGCTACACAAGTGTTGTCATGTTTTTTGGAATGGTTTTCTTTTGAGTTGATGATGTATCAACCTTTGTTGGGTTTTGGGTTTGCAACTAAAAATGCTTTTTTTTTATGTCGTAAACTTTAATACATCTGCATTGTATATATTTTACGACTGCGTATGCTCTCTTTACTTCATCTGATCGTGATTTTGGTTATAGATTTTAATTTATTGCTTATACAAGCTTGTGCAGGAAAATGCTTTAAACTGTGATAGAAAAATGCATTATCCTCACATGTGACATCCTTTGGGATAATTACGGTGTGGGGAAAAATATCTTTGAAGTCAAATCCCAACACTAGTAGCGTGTTGGAATTTGGTACCATTATGGTAATCCGAAAACGTGCCTAAACTCAACTCATAGGGTGCTGAAATATCCTATTGTATAGAGGTCATTTCAAAACACTGCTGGTGTTTTGTTTTTAATTATATCTTTGGAAACAACCTGATGGTTACAAAATAAATATTTCTTGGATTTTTCATAGAAAGGTAAACAAACCCTCAACATCTGAGCTTCTAATTCCATTATGTGTATTTTTGACAGGAAAACATGAAACTTTGCAGAAAACAATTTTGAGTAATAACCAAAAAAATAGCCATAAAATATAATAGAAAACTTCGATTAAGTTGAAACCAGTTTTTCTTGAAAGATAACTCAAAAAACTATCATTTCTCGTGAAATAGCCAAATCCAGCATCAAACTTGTAGTTCCAACTAATTGATTTCTGCCGTCGAAACTTCTACAACTTAATGAAAAAGGAAGTGTTAATTTGCCACTACAAGTCCCACTGTAGAAGAAAAGCTCCTTACTAGAGTCGTCAGTTCTTACCTGGAAGCCCGGGGTTCAAACCCTGCGAATGTCATCTCTTCCCACGTGTGCGAGCTTTCTTTCCAAAAAAACTATACTATATAATATTATATTACATTTCCTAATACACTTAAGACTTTTAACTGTAGTCCAAAGGTCCTTTTTCCACTTTCATTTTAAAGTAAAATTCCCTTTTCTCTTTGACTCAGTTTAATAATGCGACCGTATAGTGTTTTTATGCACTTTTATTAGTTTCTTTAATCACCAATCAATGTGCAGTGGGAACCCATAACTAACTCTAACAACTTTCCAAATTTTTTATTAACAATTAACCGAGCTTTCTTTATTTCTTATTTTAAAACTAATTACTGACTAATCTCATCGTTATGTAACTAATCTCTAATGGCTTGTAATTAGTCACAAACTGATTAAGAGATTAACTTTTAAATTAACTAACTAGCACATGAGTTGCTGTAACCTCCAATTAATTCCAAACTAGCCCTAATTAGTTATTAACCAACCAAAAAAAATATTTTTTCCATAAATACTCTTAGTTTCTAATTAATTACAAGAATGCGATTGGTTACCCCATGTATGGTCATACCCCCTCTTTGAGAGGTGTGCCACCCTTGTGGGCCCCCATGTGGATCGTATGATATTTGGCATATTTATTCTATTTTATTTCTATGTAATTAACCATTTTTTTTATTTAATTTGTTTTATTAAAAAAGAATGCATGTGAGGGGTCCACTTGACCCTGCACTTTAATTTATGGGTATTCTCTAGTGTTTCCAATATTTATAAGCATTTATCAGTTGTTTATAGCATTTCATATTCATTTTATTCTTATTGCACAGTTTTAGGAGGCACATCATATTGTTCCTACTTTAATTTATTACTACTTATGGAGGTGCTAGCTATTTTAGAAGCTCTCCCTTGCTTTAAGAGATATTTTCACGGTGCCCTTATTGTGGAGAGACATTTTTCTAATACAATTGCTCGGGTGTCTAATAGAATGATCAACTCATGGAAACTTCAATTTCTCTTTAATGAGATCTGGGCGTTGTCGGCATTTTTCTCTGTGGTTTTCCATCACGAACTATGATCTGCCAACTCTTTTGCTGATGCTTTGGCTAAACAAAGGGTTGCGAGGGTGTTTTCTTGGAAGTGTGTGATTATGTAAATTGTGTTGGACGGGGTACAATCCTTTTGTACCTCCCTTTATTTATTCTCTTTTTGTATTTCCTTTCTTCTTTAATGAAAGTCTTTGCTACGGTTTTAAAAAATAAAATAAAATTTGCCAGTGGGTCTTTACATTCTCGTCTACTTAAAAAATTTTGGCCCTCCAAATTCACATGGAATAAGTGATATTATGTCTTAGGTAGGTATGAGGACATTACAAGATATTGGATGCTCCTCAAAATGACGAGGGCGCGTACAAATACAATGCTCTAATAGCACCATTCCTTTACACATTTACGTTGTACCACACCACAGCCACGGTGTATGGGTCTGGAGTCCGGACAGCTCGAGCCCAACCTGAACTAGACCCACAATGGACTCGATTTGGGCTCTAATTCTGGCTAGTGGGTCATACTTAGGCCTACCTTTCTGGCCTGATTATTAAATGGGCAATGGCATGGGCCTAAATATGCTTCGCACTGCATCTGGTCCGGACATATTTGTATGTTTCGAAAATGGTCTGGGATTAATGGGCCTAGCTTATGGATCGAAACCTGAATTTTAAATAAATAGGCTAGCCTTGGAAAATATCTGCACCCCTCCAGGACCCGGGCCATAAACACCCGAAGTTTCATACTTAAGAGAGAGAAACTAATATAAGCACATCCACAGGATAGAGTTCAATTGATTAAGTACAAGTAAAAAAAGGCAACTAGCAGAAACTTTCAAATTCCACGTTTCCTCAAACTAAGGGCCCAGCTTTGTACTTGCTGATCAAGTTTTGATTTCACGGTCTTTAGAAGCGATAATAACAAAATGATAGAAGAGATAATAACAAAATGATAAATGAGACGCATGAGCTGGAGGAGCAGCCGTCGTTGACTCCACGTATGGTTTAGCATTTGTTATTATTTTTTAGCGAGATCCTTTCAAATAGGTAACTACAATTGAGGACCATAAACTTTTATGATGACAGCCAAGGACCTCCAGCTCAAATCATATCTTATTTTTTTTTTCTATTTTTTCCTTTTTTTGATGATGTCAACATAACCATATTCCCTATTTATGTTATAAAAAAAAGACCATATTCCCTATTCCCAAGAATCGGTCTCTTCACCCAAATCAGCTGAAACTAAAGTTCCCTATTATGTCATGAGTAATATTTATTGACATCAATCTAAACTTTTATTGACATCGACAAAAACATCTAGTTACTACAATCAAGTGACCATTGTACAGGTTAAGCATTTATACATAGAATTTTTTGACGTCGATAAAAACACACAGTTAGTACAATCAATTGATCCCGTATGCACATGTTAAATATTTATACATAGAATTTGTTGACGTCATTAGAAGATTTGTCGAAATCAACATAAAATAACCTTAACTTGGGATTAGGGTTATGTTGATATCAACAAAGAAATGACAAAATGGGGAAAATAGATGATTTGGGCTGGAGGTCCTTGACTGTCATTGTAATGGTTTTTGGTTTTCAATTGTGGTTACCCTATTTAAAGGGAATTTTCATGTAGATGTCCCTATTTCTTATATTCAGGACAATCCATTTAAAGTCCTTAAGTTTAAAAGTTTTTTTTATATGTGAATATAAAATCGTGAGATTTTAGGGCCTTTAAATAGATATAGACGTGTGTTAGATTATAATGATATTTAGCCCACCTTGAATCCAATGTAAAAGCTTTTGATACATTTGGTAGGCTTTGCGGTTAATTAAATTTTCCTTCTTATATTTTTCTAATTCCATACAATTAATAAATACTAAGTCCTGAATCTAAGTTTGAAATAAGAGAAACATCCGAGGCTGGGGTTTTTCAAACACTGCGGCATATCTGAAATTTCTTGATTCAACAATAGGTTCCCACCATCTTAATCAGCAGACGTATCCATGGAAAGTTAGGTTTAGTCAAGACTCGACGGCCATAGATGAGAGAGCTCAAGTAATAGAAGACATTCAATATTATACGTAGGATATCAAGATAAATATATTGGATCTCCCGGGAAGCTCAAATACGCAACCAATGTATTAGAAGGTACATGTGAAATAAAACACATTATAGAGTTTATGGGTCTTCCATATGAGATACACGAGTGCCTAAATCTAGGCTCATTTATAACAATCGGATTTATTAGTTACTGCTGGCTATACAATTTAAAGCTATAAAATTGACAGTGAAATTAAGAAATTTGCCTGATGTCTATTTTATGACTCTAGATTGAGCAGCTTGAAACCCCTTGTGGACCTAGTTTTAGATAATTCTGTCTTTGAATTTCGTATTTTTTTTTCTTGGAAAAGTAATTATATTTCCAAATGAAAATAGATGCAAGATCCAAAGCATAGGGGAGGCAGCTCCTACAAAGTTTCAATACCCTGGAAGGGACATGAGCGACTCCGAGGGAAGAGTCTTATAGAAAACAAGAAATGCCCACAACCACAAAAGAGCAGGCTTACAAAGAATCAGGAAGACAGACAGATGTTAGTAGAAGATCGTTGTGGAAGTTTGGATGGAGTGTCATGAGTCCACTACAACGCAAAGACCAATCACACGAATGATGAGATTGTTTATTTTTCAAAAGATCAGGTGAGATTTACGAGAAATCTCTCCGAATCAAATCACTCCCTATTGTCGACAGGTTTAAATATGGATGCCTGATGAATGAACCTTTGTGTGGATGGCTTGTATGCCTTTTCTTCTTTCCTTTCCACAAGTCTCTTGTCACATTAGAATACTTGGGCTAACCAAAGATCAAAAGGGGAAGAGAAGACTATGGTTATTGTATTTTTTCTTTCCCCACTTTCTCCTTATATGTGATGGGTTGGTGAAGCCAGATTTAGACTTCATTCTATTACAGGGGTTTATTTGTAATTTGTCTGTTTAATCTGGACGATCTGTTATAAGGTCAGATCCGACGGTTGTGGATGTCTAGAGGTTTAGGGCTTCATATATTTATACTGGGTGGTGAGAGCATTGTACTTATGGTGAGGGGAGAGAAAGCAAAAGAGACGGTGAATGCTTGTACTCTTGTGGGAATCTCCAATAATAATGAACGACGTGAATCTCCCGTGGACGTAGGCAATCGTGCCGTATCACGCAAATCTGTGTCTCGTGGATTGATTGTGTGCTTGATTGATTGTATCGTAGATTGTGCGTGTGTTTCGATCCCTAATAACTGGTATAAGAGCTTAGGATTTCGCACGCGATCATGATCGAGATTCGGAGGAAAAGATCTCATGAGGCTCGACCTCGGTTTGAAGGTTGGTGCAGAGAAGACCATATGCAAAGGATCTCGATTTGCATCGCAGATCAGAGATCGGCCATTACTGAAGAAGACGACTGCCGCTTGAGCAATCGAATCACCATTGGACTGGGTGGGCCATCACTGTGCACGATCGAGTTGCAGAACCTAGTTGCAGCGAAACAGAATCCAATCCAAACTTGGGTTCTCGAGATTGCACGGTTCTAGAGGAGAAGCTAGGCTTCTGTCGCCTCCCGTTGCCTGCGTCGGAGAAGGGGAGAGTCTTACCGCTGTTCCCGCCTTTCGCCACCCATCACCAGCTAGTCCTTGTAGTAGTTGAAACTGTCGTAGCCGTCATGCCCATTGTCGCCGCAGCCGTCGCCGGAGATCCTTTTTTGCCGTCGTCTTCGCCTTGCCAATCCGGCCGCCTCCCCGTCGTCGTTGTAGAAGAGGAAGATGTTAGACCCTGACCCAAATTAGCCCGATTAGTGTGTAATTAGTGTTGTGCTTCGTCCTAAGTGGGTTTAGTGACTGTTGGGTTAGAATATAATTTGTTTTAGCCCTGGACATAGCTTTGAGAATTTTGAGAGTGGTTAGCATTAGTCAGACAAGCTCAGAGAGGCCTGAGCGCACGTGTAAGCATGGGAGGATGCTTCTGGTTTTCCGATTTAATTGTGATTTTGATCGCTTTTGAATGGTTTTATTATTCTCTACAACTTTTGTATTCAGTCCGCTTGTATTCGAAGCCCAGAAACCCGTGTTTTGGTCGAATTGGGTAAAAGTGACTTTTCATGTTTAAATCTGGACACAATTTTCAAAATCTCAAAACCATGTCAAATTTATACTTTTTGGAAACTATATTTTTCGAGGGTCATTTTAGTCTTCTTCGTCGATTTCATCCGGGGCTTGCAAGTTGATGTTTCGGTCATCTCAAGTTTTAGTTTCAATGGGGCCCACGACCTACATATTAAAATGAACCATCATCCCTACTCACGTCTTATATCTGAAACTTCATTTCCAGCTCCAGAACTTAGGACCAGAGGAGAGCTCTTTGTCCTTCCTATCTTCTTTCCCTTGCATGCTTCATCTCTTGGGTTCTTTGGCTCAGCTCGTGGGTAGGATCCTTGAGTAAGCTTTGTTTTGCATTTTGGATTGACATTTGGGGTAGAGGCAAGTGATCACTTTAGCTCCTTTTAGTGCATGAAATGTTGGGTATTTTTTTAGCTACCAATGATTTGTTGCATATCTTAGTTTTTGTAATGAATTGATATTAACATGGTGGAATGGTTTGAAATTATGTTTTTAACTTGAGATGCATGTGTTATTTGTTTTAGCCTGAAAACTCTCTATTCAGTTAAGCTAGCTTTGTTTGGTTCAATGTTTATGGATGGATGAAAGATTGGAAGAGTGGAAATGCGAATTTGCTTGAAAGGGAAGATTGTTTGGAGTCTTGGATTGTTGAAATGTTACTCTTGGGAGAGCATGTAGGCTCTGGAATTGCAGGAGATTTAACAACGAATGAAGGAAAGTGACATGAAAAGAAGAATGAAGAAAAACAACCTGAACTGTAGTTGTCCGCAGGGCGTCGATCATTAGGGAGATGTCGGTCAGTAGGCAGCTAGCCGAACTGCACCACCTTGGTTAACCGCGAGCCAACCGAATTTAGTTCGGTTCCTTTTCCAGTCATCGTTTTGTTTTAAGTTCAGTAAATCATTTTAGCATTGTTATTTCAAACTTCAATTGTTTCATACTTATGCCTAAATTGATTACCTGTCAAACCGTTGTGTTTGATACTTGTTATTTTGGTGCCCAGGTGTAGGCGACGTTGCCTTTGAGGAAGAGCGTCAGGAGGAGGCTGTTGAGCCATCCCAGGTTTGAGAGTGGCAGCCCGACGACGTCAATTAGACGTCGGGCGGGATCATGAGATCCGTTTCATTTTGTTAGGTGTCTTGCTTGAACTTTTGGTTATGTATTGGCCTTTGTTGGCTTCTTATGGGTTGTAACTAAACCTAACTTACTTTTGGGTCAACTTTGAAACTTGAATCATGAAGGGAATGGTATGTTATATTTCCTCCTTTTGATACCTTGTCTTGATGTTATTGCTCATCCATTTGGAAATATTATTCATGCTTTGTCTTGATGTGATTTGCTACATGTTTTCGCAAATTTGATTGTGTGAGTTAGATTACGCGTGTCTCGGAATCCTCACTGCGAGAACATGTGGGAAATTAATTCAAATTTATTCTAATTTACGCACGTCGCGGGCCCGGGCTTCGGTCCGGGGTCACGACAAAATACGAGAAGGTTGTGCTTCCCATTTTCTCTGTTGTAGAGAACAATTATCGAAACACAAGTGGGAGAAGACCCAGTTGGGTCCATCCTAGGTCCTAGGTCTCGGGTCGGTTCTAGGTTAGGTCCGACCTGCCTGCTTCTGAAGCCCAACAACAGTTGTAGGGTCTCCCAGGTCTCGGGTCGGTTTAGGTCAGGTTCGACCTGACTCACCTTATAGGAGCCCAGAAGCAGAAGCAGAATTCAGACGCTGTCGTCATCAGTACGGTCAGGACATAATTGACCGAGTTTAACAGCCCGAATTGATTCGGGATTTCTGAAACCATTCAAACTCAGAATCGCACTCCATTTTTTTCGTTGGATTTGTATCAACGAGATCTACAAGGTAGACAGAACGGATTGATAGTTTGACAAGCAAAGAAATTCATAAAGTAGATTGAACTTGGTTTGAGTGGGAGCAATGACAGACGACACATAGTTCACAATTGAGAAGTTTAATGGCATAAACTTCATATACTGAAAGATACAGATTGAGGATTTCCTCTACCAGATGAATTTCTACTTTTCGCTTGGGGGAAAATCCAAGAAACCTGCAACAATGTCAGATTTTGAATGGGAGCTACTCGATAGGAAAGCTTTAGGTACGATTTGTCTCTCTCTATCAAAGTCTGTTACATTCAATATATCAAAAGAGAAAAACACTAAAGATGTTATGGATGCCCTATCACGAATGTATGAAAAACTTTACGCCTCAAATAAAGTTTTCTTAATGAGAAAGTTGTTTAACATGAAGATGGTTGAAGGTGGGGTTGTTGCTGAACACATGAACGAGTTTAACACGGTCATGAGCCAGTTATCCTCGGTTAACATACAATTCGAGGATAGAATTTGGGCTTTGTTGGCTTTATCTTCTTTACCAGACAGCTGTAATGGTATGGTTACATCACCGAGTAATTCTTTAGGATCAACCAAACTGAAATTTGATGATGTTGTGAGTGCTATCCTCGACAAGGAAATTCGCAGGAAACCTTCAGGTGAATCATTAGGAAGTACATTGAATGTGGAAAACAGAGGAAGGTCATTTGAGAGAGAGCAAAGTCGCGGAAGACCAAAATCAAGGAGCAAGTCAAAATTGCCAAAAGGCAAGATGGAGTGTTGAAATTGTGGCAAGAAAGGACATTTGAAAAAAGAATGCAAAGCTCCACCAAAGAAAAATAAGCAAAAGAACGGTAATAAGGACAACGAAGCTTCCGCAAATATCGCAGGTGATACTGATCAGGATGCTTTAATTCTTGCTTTTGATTATAAATTTGAATCTTGGGTTATAGATTTTGGTGCGTCCTTTTGTTAGTTTTATGGTCTCAATACTAGTATATGATGTAATAAATTGATTAATTTCTTTATTTATCAATATATATTATTGCTTTCCTTTCATGAGATGAATGGTGTTTTATTACTTATTTGCACAAAACTAATACGAATGACATAATGGTTCATGAGATGAACTGGAGTCCACAAGTATACTAGATGTAATACATGTGTGTGAATGAGATCCATATACAGGAGATATGTATTGCAAATCTTATACTTGAATATCTTCACAACTAGTGGTGAGATTGGACATCTCATCTGACAAGGTTGCAGCACTTTGATCATATGAGATAGTGTGATTTGTTTCGATCATCGAAATGTAAGATTCTGGATCATGTTGCTGGTACATTGGATGTATTGAAGGACCATGAGAAGCACCTTATATACACTGTCTTTACTTTAAGGTATGCTCTCATAATTCCTTAGCAAAATGCTCATAATCTTGAGACATTAATGAACTCAAGTTTCTATCTATTCATTTGCTTTGAGTCACCAATGAGTGAGGTCAATTGTAGGTCAACACCTCGGTGATTTGGGTATATGGTAGTAGAGCTGTGAGAACATTCAATTGTCAAGATGAAATCTATCTTTAATATCCCCTTGTGCCAATTAATGGATTTATTATTGGTAAGTGCGCACCAATTCCAATTAAGAGTTAATTTGGATCGGTACCAGATGATCACTATAATTAATTGGGGCTCAAGGATAATAAGATATGGATCTATTTTGGTGGACAAGTACAATTGATCCATGGATATAGATGGAGGGGCCTACTTGTGGTAATTGGGAAGTTTATGGTCTTCATTGTAATATATTCGTAAGATTGGAGTTCAATTGCATTTATATAGTGGAGTTATTTGCAATTAACTGTGGGCCCAGATTGTACATGAGATGTGGGGTGGGGTCGTGTGTCCCAGTTGGAGTCAGCTTTCTAAGGAATCCCTACTGGTCCCCACACTAGCCAAAGATATTAGAAAGATACTAATTATAGTAGAACTCTAAAAGGAAATAGAAAGTTACTATTTCTATTTGAAGTGAGACTTCTAATAGTGGTAATAGCAAGTTACTAATTATTAATGGAAGTGAGACTTCTATTTTAATTAGAAAAAGAGAAAGTTACTAATCATATTTGAAGTAAGACTTCTAATTGTGATTTATTATGTTGCTAATTATTATGGAAGTAAGACTTCTATTTCAATTAGTAAGAGGAGGTTGCTTAAGTGTTATAAAAGGAGGAGAGGAGCCCTTGGACGTCCCTATGCACTATTCCACTATTGGAATTCACACCCAAGCCTAGGATTGTGCAAGTGTTGCACACTCTTCTTCCTCTCCCTCTTCTAGTTCTCTTCTAGTTTCCTTAAGAGCTTTCTCTGGGAGATCCCACCCATCTTCTTGAGAAAAGAGAATCTGATACGGGTCATAGCATGGAAGATCAAAAGGTGTTGGAGATTCTGATTTGATTAGTGAAGGTGTTCATCATCAAAGAAAGAAATCAACTTCTCCATTAGAGCACTACTAAGCTCCAAAGGTATAATCTACATCCTTATATGTTGTAGATTTCGTGGTTGCATGTTTAGGTGCTGTTTTCTATCTTCTAGATAGGATATATTGCTGTATATGATTTATGAGTTTGAGGGATTGCATCCTGAATTGGGTTTGTTGCCTTCTAGATAGTTGATCCCTGCATCAAGTGGGTCAAAATTTTTTTGAAACCTATCTGAACACATAGAGAATTTCTCAAAACTTATGTACAAGGTGACTTTGGAAAAAGTTTATCTTGGTGATGATGAACCTTGCGACATAATTGGCAAGGGAGATGTTCAGGTTAAATTGCCAAACGGCAGTGTATGACAATTGAATGATATCAAGCATGTACCTAGCCTGAAGAGAAACTTCATATTAGTTGGTCAGCTTGCTAGCTTTGGTCATGTAACTGTTTTTGCAGATGATTCTTGAAAAGTTACAAAAGGGAGTATGGTTGTTACTCGCGATAAGATTGAAGGAACTCTTGCTTGACTAACAGCTCTACAAGTTCCATTGCAGTTGCAGATAAAGGCATTGATGCAAACACATGGCACAATAGACTCGGATACATAAGTGAGAAAGGAATGAAGATTCTTCATTCTCAAGGTAAGTTGGAATGACTCAAGTCATTGGACTTGAGTTCTGGGAAGACTGTGTTTTCAGAAAGCAGAGGAAAGTTAAATTCTCTAAAGTAGATAGGCCACCGAAGTCAGAAAGGTTAGAACTTGTACACACGGATGTGTGGGGACAAACTCAGGTACCTTCTCTTGGTGGATCTTCTTACTTAGTTATATTCATTGATGATGTTACTAGAAAATTATGGGTATATCCTATGAAATACAAGTTTGATGTGTTTGATATTTTCAAGAAGTGAAAAGCTTTGGTTGAAAATGAAACATGTTTAAAACTGAAATGCCTAAGATCTAATAATGGGGGAGAGTACTGCAGTAAAGAATTTATGGAGTATTGCGCCCAAAATGGCATTAAGTGAGAGAAGACCTTTCCTAATACACCATAGCAAAATGGTGTGGCCGAGCGCATGAACAAGACAATTGTTAAGTGTGCTATAAGTATGAGGATACTGCTGCATTGCCCAAGCAGTTTTGGGCAGAAGTAGTGAATACTGCTGCATACTTGATCAATAAGGGGTCTTCAGTACCTTTGGATGGTGGACTACTAGAGGAAGCTTGGACCGGAAATGAGGTAAACCTTTTACACTTAAAAGTATTTGATTGTATCTCTTATGTTCATGTTGATGCTGAAAAAAGAGACAAACTAGATTCTAAATCTAGGAAATGCACTTTCATTGGATATGGTTTTGATGAGTTTGGTTACCGCTTCTGGGGTGATGAAAAAAGAAAAATCATTAGATGCAAAAGTGTTATATTTAATGAGAAAGTGATGCATAAAAAGAAGGACAAGGTGCAGAAGCATAACAATGAATACTTAGAACTAGATGGCACTTTTGAAAATGATGTACCAGAAGTGAATGAAAATGAAAACCCACAGGTGGAGCGTCAAACACCTGCCCCGATAAGGTCATCTAGGACTCCTAAGCCTACACAACGCTATTCATCTTCTTTGTTTTACTTGTTGTTAACTGATGGTGGTGAGCGAGAATGTTATGAAGAAACATTGCAGGTTGAAACTTGGGGTAGGTGGGAACAAGCCATGGAAGATGAGATGCAATCTTTATCATCAAACTAGACATGAGACTTAGTTCAGCTGCCGGAGGGAAAGAAAGCATTGCACAACAAGTGGGTGTTCAAATTTAAGGAAGAAC
This sequence comes from Cinnamomum chago, assembly GCA_038049695.1. NCBI lineage: Eukaryota > Viridiplantae > Streptophyta > Magnoliopsida > Laurales > Lauraceae > Cinnamomum > Cinnamomum chago. Next base: position 37,564,699 of record CP142457.1, read on the forward strand.
ATAACGGTAGCAAGCGATACAAAGCCAGATTAGCTACAAAAGGCGTCCAGCAGAAGGCATGTATTGATTACTCTGAGTTATTTTTTCTTGTGGTTAAATTGAACACAATCAGAAGTGTTTTGAGCATTGTGGCAGTAGAAGATTTACATCTTGAGCAGTTAGATGTGAAAACTGCGTTTCTCCATGGTGACTTGGAAGAAGACATCTATATGCATCAGCCACAGGGATGACCAGGAAATGAGGAAATAGTGTGTAAGCTCAAAAAGAGTTTATACTGTTTGAAGCAATCCCCAAGAAAATCATACATTAAATTTGATAGGTTTATGTGCAACACAGGTTACAAACGATGTCATATAGACCATTGTTGTTATTTCAAAAGTTTTGATGATTGTTACGTTATTCTACTCTTGTACTTAGATGATATACTTGTTGCAGGTTAAAATATGCATGAACTAAACAGTTTGAAGAAACAGTTGTCACATGAATTTGAAATGAAGGATTTGAGTGCTGTAAATCAAATTCTCGGCATGGGAATTAGTAGAGATAGGAAAAATCGCACATGAAGGTGTCTTAGGCAGAATATGTTGAAAAGGTTCTAAACATGTTCAATATACAGAGTACTAAACTAGTTTGCACTCCACTAGCCAGCCACTTCAAACTTTCAAAAGAATTGTCTCATAAGATAGAATAGGAGAAGGAGAACATGTCCAAGGTCCCATATGCTTCAGTTTTTGGCACCTTGATGTATGATATGGTTTGCACTAGACCAGATATTGCTCATGCAGTGGGAGTTGTAAGCAGATTTATGAGTAATCCCGGAAAAGTGCATTGGGATGCAGTTAAGTGGATTCTCAGATACCTGAGAGGCACCATTAGTGCATCATTGTGTTTGCAGGATCAGAGATCAGATTGCATGGTTATGCTGATTCGAACTTGGCATGAGATCTTGATAGAAGTAGAAGCACTACAGGATATGTCTTCACATTGGGAGTGCAGCAATCAGTTGAAAATCACAACTACAGATGTTGTTGCACTTACAACCATAGAAGCAGAGTATGTTGCTACTACAAAAGCTAGTAAGGAAATAATTTAGTTATATGAGTTAATGGAAGAATTGGGTAAGAAGCAAGAGTCCAACAGGCTTTACAGTGACAGTAAGAGTTGCAAATAATTCATCCTTTCATCAAAAAATGAAACACATTCAGATCAAATATCACTTTGGATTTTGGAAGAAAAAGCGTTGACACTGGAGAAGATTTTATCAAGTGAGAATCCTACAGATATGTTCACAAAGGTGGTGACAACAGAGAAACTGAAGTTGTGCTCGGCTTCAATTAGTCTTCAAGCATGAAGATGAGGTATCAAGATTCTTAGCCGTGTTCTGTTATTGTCAAAGCCATTTCAATCTTTAAGTGGGAGATTGATGGGTTGGTGATGCCTGATTTAGATTTCATTCTATTACATGGGTTTATCTGTAATTTGTCGGTTTAATCTGGACCATCTGTTATAAGGCTAGATCCGACGGTTGTGGGTGTCTAGAGGTTTAGGGCTTCATATATTTTTACTAGGCGGTGAGAGCATTGCACTTATGGTGATGCCTGATTTAGACTTCATTCTATTACATGGGTTTATCTGTAATTTGTCGGTTTAATCTGGACCATCTGTTATAAGGTTAGATCTGACGGTTGTGGGTGTCTAGAGGTTTAGGGCTTCATATATTTATACTAGGCGGTGAGAGCATTGTACTTATGGTGAGGGGAGAGAAAGCAAGAGAGACAGTGAGTGCTTGTACTCTTGTGGGAATCTCTAATAATAGTGAACAATGTGAATCTCCCGTGGACATAGGCAATCTTGCCAAACCACGTAAATTTGTGTCTCGTGGATTGATTGATTGTCTCATAGATCGTGCGTGTGTTTCAATTCCTATCAATATGGCTATGGAGCAGAGAGCCATTTGAGAGACAATGAAAGAGGAATAAAGATGTTTTCGTTTCTCCATTCAATAAGAAGCAAATAAGAAATGATGAAGAAGAAAGGAAACACCCTTTCTGTATTAATGAGGGGTGTTACATCCATAAGTGGTTTGGGCCATGTTGGGCTGACATGATAGTGGGCCCCAATCTCACAAGGCTAACACCTCCCACTCGCACCATATTGGCCAAGTGGGTTCAGGGTCATAGGTATTTCGGTAATTGCATCGAGACTTTCTTGGTGATTAAGAAAGGATTTCTTGTAGGCCAAGAAAGTGAGCATTATATATAAGGTTGTAATGTGTAACCCATGAGTACACTAGAGCGAAGAACTCAAAGGAAAGTTGTGTTTCTTTCTCGTGGACATAAGCGAGTTTGCCAAATCACTTAAAATCTCCATGTGTGATTTTCTGCTTCTTTTTGTAGTTGATTGTTTATCGATTGTGGTGATTCATGCTTCCACACACACATGCACAACACATAGATATATCTGCCATCACATAACCTCATCCCATAAAACTACAACCTAGGGAGTGAGACCAAATAGATTACACTTCTTTGGAGAGAATATACAGTAAGTCACCACCCAACTATTTCAATCCTACTCTCCATTGCATCATGCATCTACCCTAGACCCGCATGGCCACACCAAACTGAATGCATCTCGTACCCTTGACCCACATCCAACCCAATCATGCACGCTTATCCCATTTATCAAGTAAAAAAGATTCTCAACAAATCTTTTTTAAAAAACTCAATTAGATATGCTATTTACATAATAAAATCTTCAAAGAAGTTTGTATACAATAAAAAATCACTTGATATTGCAGCAACGGATGAGAGGAGCAAGCGTACAAATAAAAATGAGTATGATACCAAGGGGTCTACCTCAAGCTAAAACGAAGTTTAGAATCATCTGAATTGCTTTCTTAGCACGATGGCTCGTAGGCCCCCATGGCTAAATCTACAACCAAAGCACCGAACACGGAGACTTATCCTCCCAACACATAGGTAAGTAGTTGAGGGTACATGATTTCTAGGATCCACAAAGGACACATGAATTCATGAGCCACCTATAGGGCTGACAATCGCATAGCATTAAGGACTTTGGTATAGCCCTTCGCTCATATGTACGGTCTATAAGAAAACATGCAAGGTTAAAACCATGCGACGTAGTGGATATGCAAATGAATAGCAGGTGTGTCAATTAACACTGTGCAGGTTATTTGCCACACAGGCTATTGAACTCGGTTAAAATACATATGACTTGACTAGGCCAAGGGTGTTTCTTGTCAAGGATCCTTACGTGGATCTAGTTCTTCAGCCACAAGTCCAACAGCACCCTAGTGTCCATGAGATTTGAAATGGCAATCACAGAGGACTGCACACCATCATGTCTCACAAAGTGTAGAACATCAAAAAGTGAGATTTAGGTGCTTTTGTTTTTCACATGTTTCTCAAAGTCCCCAGTATTTAAGATATGAAAGTTCATGCCTTGGTGTAATCATTTCTATAAGAATATGTAACGTCCCAGTCTCTGGGGCCCTATCGAATTCCGGCCATGACAGATGTTTATAATAACCGCCTATTTCAAGAAAACGAGCCAATAATAATTTCCATAAATTCAGAGCAAAGCAAAATTAAATTAAAGCTACCAATAGTGCAAATTATAAATGTTTTAAAAACATTAACTAGTACAACCTTAGCATCACAATTCATAGGGTTGAATACAAGATATGAGAAAATAAACTGAACCCTGAATGCCACGACTCTCAGCACAACAAGAAGCTATCAGCAATAGGGCCCAAGTGTATTCCTATAACTAATCCCATGGTTACATGCAACTGTTTACCTATTGTTCTAATGGAAGAAGTACTTACTACTTACAAGCACCCAGAACAATATTAAGTTTTATGACCCTAGCAAGCATCAGTCATGGATTACATAACATGCACTATTAAATTGAAATATAAAAAGTAACATGTGGGTTGGTGCATACCAGTTTGTACGACAAATAACGAGAAAGGAAATTAATGCAAGAAATAAACTAACATAACCATACTAGTGTGCCAGCAAGTCAGGCAAGTGTATACCAATGCCGCGGAAGGTGAGACAACTATAATAACCCATCGCATAGGCATGAGTGATATGAACCAAGTGCATACAAGTGTATAAATCAACAACACCCAGTAAGCGAGATAATGAGTAATAACCACGCGTGAGTGCAAGATATAACCTGATAGTAAAGTACTTGCAACTGCGAGCCATAACACGAGACGGGCTAGGCTTGGTGCACTTAACCTACATATCGGCACCTGTTGATGCCTACAATGTTAAGGACTCAGCTCTGAAAACGGCTACTCTGGGTATCCCTGATACCTTTATATCAGATATATAAGGCTTGACATTGATATGCCTACATCTACCAAGATAATACTCTAGTGCATAATAGTATCTTGTTTAAGTGAGCCTCGTTGGCATTTAAAAAAACTCTTGGCAAGACTTTATTCTATGTGGACTTAGTTGGGGTCATGACTAAAAGGGCCCGAACCCAGTAATGCATTAGGGCTTGTTTATGCACAAATTGGACCCAAGTCCTGTTGACAAGAAAAAAAAATCAAGGCTTCACCTGTGATCCATGAGGACATGTCGAGGAGCAGTAAATCCTTGTTAAAATGATTTTCTAGCCGATTTAAGACAAACCGTTGCACTAGTTTAATTGGTTATTGTTACTTTGTATTATGTGAATTGTTGAAGGTTTGAACTTTGAATCCCTACAAAAGTTATTTTTCAAAATCCCTAATGAAAGAGGGCATATGACCCATTCAGACACTCAATAGAGCTCACTGTGGGGACTTTTTGAAACTTTCCACCCACTTCCCATGACATCATGTTTGGAAGTTAGTGAAATTTCTTAAACAGAGGAAATAAAAAGTGAAGGGAGGAGGTTCATTTTACTAAGAGAAGAGAAGCAAAAGAGAAGGATAAAAGAGAGAAGAAACGGGAAGAAGAAAAAGCAGATTTGTTGAATGAAGTTTCATTCTTTATTTTTCATTTCATCTTCTCTATCCGGTCCATCTTCCCATCTCATCTTCTCCGCCGCATCTCATCCATTTCATCTTCTACACTACAATGCGTTGGTGATTTGGAACCCTATTTAGAGGGATTCCGCTCTCCAACCTCCACGTAACTCCCAACTCCATCAGCTCATCTCCCCCACCTCACCTTCCTCACCTCATCTTCCCATATATCACAACTTTCTTCCCATTAAAATGGAGACTCGGATCCTTAAGAAGGTTTCCGCCCTCCCAACAAATGGGGGCCCACTTCATCTTCCTTTCCACTTCATTTCATTAGTTCCATCCTTTCCACCACTTCCTCTCCAGCAAAATGGAGATTTGAGTTCTCATTTAAGGAGGATTTCGGTTGCCCTCCACTCAAATGAAGATTTGGATCCTTCTGTTAAAAGGACTTGCTCTTTAAAACTTCTCCACTAAAGGCTATGATTAAATAAAGGGGCAAATGGTCGAAAGGACTCTTGCCAGAAATTCACTCATAGGTGATCATGATAAGGACGACAAGATCTCGACCCCTAATGCCGTATTATTTATTAATAATTGTTGCTAAAATGAAAAGACAGGATGAAAAATGAAAAATTCAGAACAAAAACAGAATCTTACTGCCTGGGTTCGGCTAGCTAACCGAACCTGTTCGGCTGGCTGAATTGGTCTTCGGCTGGCCGAATTCACAAACCCAAAAATTTGGATTTTTTTCAGATTGGCTTCCTGCCGATCCCAAATGATTCCTAATGATCCCAAATACCTTCTAATGGCTTCCTACCATCCTTCTATCATAATTAAACCCTTTTATGACATTCCAAACATGGATCTACTACAAAAAGTAAGCAAACCCAATCAAAATTGATCCTTACACAACTTTAGGTCTATCATCTTCGCATCTCATGCAAAGATTATATCTAAATAACTGATCTAACATGATTGAAGATGAGGTATGTCTTTGATACCAATTGTTAGAAGTAGGTGGGTCTCGTAGATAGGTTTTTAAAACTTTTTGACCCATTTGACTCAGGGATCAAGTACCCATAAGGCCATAAACTACATCCAGGATCCAAATCCTCAAACTCATCAACCATGTACAGTAAAAAGCTCTATCTAGAAAATAGAAACAACTCCAAACAAGCAACCATAAAAATCTATAACATGTGAGGAAGTAGATTATACATTTGGATCTCGGTTGTGCTCTAATGGAGACGAAGACTTGATAGATGAAGAAACTCTTTCTTTATAGCAAAATAGGATCTCCAAGACTTCTTACTCTTCCACTCTATAACCCGTATCATATCTCTTCTCTAAAGGAGATGGGTGAGATCTCCTAAAAAAAACAACTAGAAGCTCTAAGGAATCCGGAAGAGAAACTAGAAGAGGAAGAGGATGTTGGAAGTAGGTGGGCCTCATGGATAGGTTTAAAAAACTTTTGAACCACTTGAATTAGGGATCAAGTACCCTTAAGGCCATAAACCACATCCAGGATGCAATCCCTCAATCTCATCAATCATGTACAGCAATAAACTTTATCTAGAAGATAGAAACCAGCAACAATCAAGCAAACCAAAACATCTATAACATACAATGAAATATATTATACCTTTGGAGCCTGGTAGTGATCTAATGGAGAAGAAGACAATTAGCTTGAACAGGAATTCTTCTTGAAACAAATTAGGATATCCAAGACCTTGTTGTCTTCGACGCTATGACCCACTATCAAATCTCTTTTCTTAAGAAGAATGGTGGAATCTTTAAGAGAAAACCAACTAGAAGCTCTTAAGGAACTAGAAGAGAAACTAGAAGAGAAAGAGCAGTGCAACTCTTGCACCTTAAAGGGGTTGGGCGTGCACTCCTATGTTGGACGTCTAGCCCTTCTCTTCTCCTCTATTTATAGCTTAAAGCATCATCCTCTTACTAACTCAAATAGAAGTCCTACTTCCATTAAGAATTAGTAACTTTCTTCTTTCTAATTATTATAGAAGTCTCACTTTTACAATAATTAGTAACATACTATTACCACTATTAAAAGTCCCACTTCAAATAGTAATAGTAACTTTCGAGTTCCTTGTTTTTAGAGTTCAAGTAGGATTAGTAACTCTCTAATAACTTGGGCTAGTGTGGGGACCACTAGGGATTCCATAGAAAGCTGGCTCCAACTGGGACATCGCGATCTCACATCTCATGTGCAATCCGGGCCCACAGTTAATTGCAAATAACACCACTATATAAATGCAATTGCACTCCAGTCTTAGAAATAAATTACAAAGAAGACCCTAAACTTCCCAATTACCACAAGTAGACCCCTCTATCAATATCCATGGATCAATTGGATTAAACCTGTCCCTTCCAATCTTAGATCCACATCTTATTATCCTTGAGTCGCAATTAGTTACGGTGATCATCAATACCATCTAATTAACTCTTAATCGAGATGGGTGGGCACTTACTAATGATAAATCCATTAATTGGCACAAGGGGATAATAAAGATAGATTCCATCTTGATCATTAAATGTTCCAACAGTTCTACTACAACGTGCCCAAGACACCGAGGTGCTGACCTACAGTTGACCTCACTCATTGGTGACTCAAAGCAAATGAATAGACAGAAACTTGAGTTCATCAATGTCTCAGGATTGAGAGCTTATTGCTAGGGAATTATGAGAGTAGACCTTAAAATAAAGATAATGTTCCATAAGGTACTTCTCATGATCTTTTAATACATCCAATATACCAGCACCATGATCCAGAATCTTACATTTTGATGATCGAGACAAATCACACTATCTCATAGTAATCAAAGTGATGCAACCTTATTAGATGAGATGCCCAGTCTCATCACTGGTTGTGAAGATATTTAAGTATAAGATTTGTAACACATGTCTCCCATAAGTGATCTCATCCATACATATATATCACATCCAATATACTAATGAGACCCATTTCATATCATGAACCATCATGTCATATGTATTGGTTATGTGCATTAAGTAATAAAACTCATTCATCTCATTAAAGGAAATCATGATTTTATTGATAAATAAAGAAATTAATCAATTTATTACATCATTTGATGGATTGAGTCCATACAATCTAACAGAGGAAAGGTGGGACGTGCAACACTTGCACACTAGGGTATTGGGCGTGGGTTCCAATGAGGGAATTAGCATGGAGCGTCCAACCCTTGGTTCTCCTCTATTTATAGCTTAGAGTATCCTCCAAAAGAAGTCTCACTTCCACAAGAATTAGTAATTATATCACAATTAGAAGTCTCACTTCATATATGATTAGTAACTTTCTATTTCCTTTCCTTTTAGAGTTCAAGTAGGAATAGTAACTTTCTAATAACTTGGGTTAGCGTGGGGACCACTAGGGATTTCATAGAAAGCTGGCTCCAACTGGGACACACGACCCCACATCTCATGTGCAATCCGAGCCCACAATTAATTGCAAACAACTTCACTATATACAAGCAATCGAACTCCAATCTTAGGAATAAATTACAAAGAAGACCCTAAACTTTCCAATTACCACAAGTAGGCTCCTCTATCAATATCCATTGATCAATTGGACCTGTCCACCAAATTAGATCCATATCTTATTATCCTTATGACCCAATTAATTCTAGTAATCATCAGTACCATCTAATTAACTCTTAATTGAGATGGGTACGCACTTACTAATGATAAATCCATTAATTGACACAAGAGGATAATATAGATAGATTTCATCTTGACCATTGAATGTTCCCACAGTCTAACTACCACGTACCCAAGACACCGAGGTGTTAACCTACAGTTGACTTCACTCATTGGTGACTCAAAGCAAATGAATAGACAAAAACTTGAGTTCATCAATATCTCAGGATTGAGAGCTTATTGCTAGAGAATTATGAGAGCAGACCTTAAAGTAAAGGCAATGTTTAATAAGGTGCTTCTCATGGTCCTTCAATACATCTAATGTACCAGCACAGTGATCCAAAATCTTTCATTCTAATGATCGAGACAAATCACACTATCTCATAGTAATCAAAGTGCTGCAAGCTTATTAGATGAGATGCCCAATCTCATCACCGGTTGTGAAGATATTTAAGTATAAGATTTGCGACACATGTCTCCTGTATGTGGATCTCATCCATACACATATATCACATCTAATATACTAATGGGACCCGGTTCATCTCATGAACCATCATGTCATATGGATTGGTTATGTGCATAAAGTAATAAAACACCATTCATCTCATGAAAGGAAAGCATGATTATATTGATAAATAAAGAAATAAATCAATTTATTACATTATCTGATGGATTGAGACCATACATACTAACACTTCCTTCCTTCCTTGAAGTTGATGGGGATACTCCAAGATGTGCCCAACCAACGAAAAGGGGTTTTTGGTCTAGGAGAATAAGGATTTAACTTAGATAGCTCAGTGATCTTCCCAAGAGATGATGCTTCCACTAATCACACTCATTTAGGGCAAATAAAGTTCTTGGATTTTCTTAAGAAGGATATAAAATGTGAGTGGAAAATGTTTTCATAGCTTTTAAGAAAGTAAAATGTAGGGAAGAAAGCTCTTGTGGAGTGCCAAAAGTTGTTCAAGAGAGATGAGCTCTAGGTATTTATAGAAAAAGTTCCAATAGGTAGATCTGCGGTTAGCCACTCTTTATCGCAGTTAACCACAAACTTCAACGGCTAGTGCAACGGTAAAATCTTTGAAATTCGGTTGGCTTGCGGTTAGCCATCGATGGGCTTGGCGGTTAGCTTGTTAAAAATAGAACTGAAAACAGGTCTCCAGTTACTATCAGTATGTAAGGTCTATTTGAGTGTTGGCTAATTCATTGGGTAATGGACAAAATCGGGAATTCAATTTATAATGTACTTCATAGATGAACTGCCCAAATTGAAGCTTAAAGAAGAAAATCAAAGGAGATAGAAAATTGAGTAGGCGCTCAAGCGGACCCTCATGCGCTCAAGTGCACAATCGTCCAGAGAGCTTCCGCGCACGATCACAGACTTTAATGCACAAGTCTGACAGCAAACATGTACGCAGAATGAACATCCGCTAGAGTGTGCCTCCATCTGCTCGCACATATGCTTCACAGAAAGCCCAATGAATTCAGGAAACTTATTTCTAATTTGCATCAAACTACCAACTTGAGTTGTGCTCTCTTTAGGTAACCCTATGCGCATCCCAAGGCCTATATATTGAGCACCCTAGCAACCCTAAAAGTCATCCATTGCTCTTCTCTCCTATTATAAACTCTAGGATCAATTGAGAGATCTTTTCTTCTCCAAAGCTTCATCAAGTTGATGTGTTGAAGTTCAAAGTCTTTGGAGTTTCTTTCTTCTAGTCTCCTGAAGTAGATTCGTCTTGAAGAGGCTGTCAAGTTGGTTGATTCAAGCACGGTGAAGGTGTATGACAAGACGTCAACAAATCAAGCAGTCCTTAGGTTGAGTTGCAACTGCGAAGGGTACTGTAAATTTTGTAACTTTCAAATTATAGTGCTTGGTTGTCTGTTGGTCTAGACAGTAAGGGTTATGGTTTTTCCCGAGTAGGGTTTTCTATGTATAATTCTTGTGTGTCCTTTTCTTTGTGGTTGATTGTTTTTTAATTGTGCTTAGGTTAATTAGGTAGTTTAATAATCTGAATTGAAATCTTATAGAGATACTGATTCAAGGGACCTTAGCCTAGATCAAGGCACTCATCGGTTTTCAATTGGTACTAGAGCAGGTTGCACTAATTTATTGTATGTTCTTCAAATCAGTATTCTCTCATGGAGTTCAATATAGAAGGAAAATCTATCACCAAGTCCCCACTTCTAGATAGATCCAATTATGCTTAATGTAGAGTAAGAATGGTTGCATTCCTTAGGAATTTGATGCTCAGGTTTGGGATATCGTTCATGAGGGGCATTCTGACCCCACCGTTACTGTAGATGGGTAGAACATATTGAAACCCAAAGCCCAATGGATCGATGCTGAGAAAACAAAGTTTAGATGCAATAATAAGGCCATTAATACTATCTACAATAGAGTTACTCCAGCAGAATTCCACAGGATTTTTGTGTGTCCTAATGTTAATGCGGCATGGAATTTATGACGGACTATCCACGAGGGAATTGATACTGTTAAGCAAACAAAGCTCCAAAACTTGGCTACTGCTTTTGAGACAATGTGGATGAAAGAATTTGAGACTTTTGATGAGTTTAATGCTAATTTGAGTAAAATTGTGAACTTAGGTTTCTATTTGGGTGAACCTATTCGTCAGCCCAAAATAGTTAAGAAGATACTAAGGTCTCCTCCAGAAAGATTTCGTCTAAAGGTTGTAGCCATTGAGGAGTGCCAGGATCTTAATTCCCTTAGTGTGGAAGAAGTGGTTGGAAATTTACAGACTTATGAAGACAACCATTGTCAGAGTAAGAATGGAAAGGAAATTGCAGTCAAGTCTTCCAAATCCGCGGAGAATGATTTTGAATTAGATTATGACTCGGATGATGCTGAGTTTGAAAAATACATCATTAAAAAATTTCAAAAAGATGTGGAAGAATAAAAAGGCTAAGAAGGATTCACAGAACAACAAGGCACCCTCAAAGAACAAATTTGTGCCCAAATCTGAAAAAGAACCCATCAAAAGGGTCGTTGAAGCCAATATGGTGCTTTGAGTGTCAAGGGTATGGTCACATTGCTGCAAAGTGTGTAAACAAAAAAGAAAAGAACAAAGGTAAGGCTCTTAATGTTTCTTGGGATGAGGACACCGATGTGGAAAAAAGTGAGCCTGAGTCTCCTACTCATGAGTCGGTGAAATTTGTTGCTTTTATGGCAGTGTCTAATGCTTCTTCTGTGTAGGGTTCGTCTGACAAAGAACCCAAGTCAGATGAAGACATAGATAATGATGATTTTTCTGACGAGGAACAGGATGTTGAAGAAGATTATAGGAGAATGATGCAAGAGTAAGTGAGAACGTCCAAAATCAGTGAGAAAAGAGCCTTAAAGCTAAAAGCTATGGAATCGAAGAACGTCTCTTTGAAAGCTACTGTAAGTGCAGAAAATATACTCACAAATTAAAGGGGTGCCTCAAGGGACTTATCCAAAAGACCAGAGGTAGAACTGCTTGGTTTGGGAACCTCAAAGGGGAGAAGAAGAAGAAGAAGACGTCAAAGGACCCTAGCTGTGGGCATCGCAGGGCTCTCCGATGCCTAAGTGAGTGCAGGTTGGAGAAGAGTAGAGGAATGTTCAGAGCGTTTTTGCATGTAAGTGTGCATACCTCTTTTTGGGTGGTTCCTTACCTTATATGAGAGAATTCCTTAGTGCATGCGTCAGTGGGCTTAGTGATGTGACTGCTGGGGTCTTCTCAGCCCATAGAGTCATTTAATGGGGGTCCATCACAGCCTACATTGCATTGAATGAGGGTTTGATCAGCCCATACTGCATTAAATGCTAGTCACATTGGGCCTGATCCTGTCCTGACTTGCTGGTGGCTGAGATCCCATCGGATCCTGTCTCGGGCCCTGCCCCAATATGGCCACAGCCATTGGATATGGCTTTGCCAGGGATTTGGTGAGGATGGACGACTGGGACGACATATCTGTCCTGTCAGCGTGTGCATCCATCCCGCCACGTGTCCTGCATAGGACGTGGCTGTCAGGCCCTGCCTTGGTTGGGCGGCTTATGGTGCCCCTATTGGCGCACCGCTGAGGCTGAACTGGACGTGGCAGGAGTATAGCCGAAGTGAGATCGACTGATTATAACCGAGACCAACAATAGAGTTGCCGAAACCGAAGTGATGTATGAGCAAGTAAATACACCACGTGGCCGTGGTCGTGACCCTAGCGGATGTCCTTGCCGAGATCGGGGACGCCCCCACACAATAGCCCCCCAGCTCTTGACCTCCAGGGTTACCCAAGTCTGAGGTTGAGAGCTGAGCTGGCACCCAAAGCTGTTCGGTATTCACCTCGAAATCACTTTCCAATTAAGGGTACTAATGGTTCAGTTCAATGTGCCGTTGCCGCTTCGCTTACCCGAGGCAATCAAGGGGATGATAAATGCGGAGATCATGATTGATGTGGGGAGACGGACCGTCACCGTCCGAAGGGCCTCCTTGTCACTTCGAGGCGGCGTGCAGTGCAAGTCGAGACGACATCTCGCACGCGTCTTGCTTTGAATTTCGGAATGGCGCCCATCTCTGTCTTTTATATTCAGTTCGATTCGCCTTTTGCCTTCTTTTACTTCTGTTGGCCCTTTGTTAGAAACCAGAATCAGAACCAGTCTGCCTGCTTCTAGAACTTCCGGTACTCTGCTAGAGAAAGAAAAAGAACTTCCGACCCTTCATCCTGCGCTTGCCAGTTGCAGCCGCCTAGCCAGCCAGCGCCGTTTGCCATAACCTGGTCTCGCCTCTGTCGAACCAGTGAGTGCTTCTCTCCGATTCTTTTTCCATTTACATCCCTGACCTAGTTTCTAGGGTTTCCGACCTGTCCCCTCTTCTGCTCTGTACCTGCCCCTTCTTAGAGCTTCGCTAGGGTTTCTTAGACTTAGAAATGGGGGCTTATAGTCACTGGATAGACTCCCATTCGGCCCTGGCAGAGCTCAAGGCGGCCTTCAAGATCCCGGAGGATGTCCAGGTGAAGGCTTCCGATAGGTCATCCGGCTATACTTTTAGCCATGGCTGGATGCCATTCTCCCTCGTTGCCATTATCGAAGGTGGGGTTAGATTCCCCCTTCATCCTCTCCTTAGGTCCTGCCTCCGAGCCTGGAACCTATGTCCGTGCCAACTGATGCCTAATGGCTTCAAAATCATCATGGGCATCGCCGAACTGAATGGAATCCTGGGAATCGATCTCGGCATCCATGATATTGAAAACGTTTACGACCTCTGCAAAACCCAAGAAGGCAGCACATATTACCTTCGTGTTAAAGCAAAGTGTTCGCCCCTCATCACGGCCTTGGAGGACTTGAATAAATATGCCGGAGATGATCGACTGTTCGTCTCTGGCAATTGGGAGTTCAGGGAGACCGAATCCGAGACTGCGCGGAGAATCCAAGTTCCGCGGTTCTTCGGGACACCACCGAGTAACGCCCTGTCCCTTCTACCGGGTTTCGGATTATGATTTGCATCCTTATCCGCTCCGTTCTGATCCTTTTCTTTTCTTTTGCAGGCCTCCACCAGCGGAGGCGAGACGCCCAGCTAGATCGTTGGCGGAGGAACAAGGTCTGGCTGGATAAAATCTACCGGTACCGAGGCCACCACAACAGAGCTGCCTTCTCTCTGCTCGGGTACGAGCTGAAGTACGTGTCCTATACACGGAAATCGGGCCGCCCCGGAGAGGTCATCCTCGCCCTAGCCGAAGAAGCGAGCAGAGTCGTCTCAGGCGCTGAGGCTTCCACATCGGCCGCTGGTGCCGAAAACGATCCCTTCAGAGAGATTGAGAACTACTCTTCTCCGAGGGCCGAAGAGATGGCAAGACGTCGGCCAACGTACCAGCCGCTGAATCTGGAGGACGCCCTGTTTGGCGGGTAGGCGGCGGCTCCCATCGTTGCCGGTCCTCCCCCTGCTGCTCCCATTGTGCCGTCGAGCACCGGAATCCGGCATCACGCCGATGAAGACAAGGGGAGGCCGAGAAAAAGGTCCAAGGGGAAGTCCCCTGTTAGGGAGGAACGGCCACGGCTACTTGGGGCGGCAAGGGAGAGATCCCCTGAAGCGGAACAGACACGAGCTGGGGGTCTGGAGGAGCCGTCCGCCGAGCTACCTCTCGTTGTGGCCTCAGCCGAGCCAGAAGCTTTCGTGCCCGACCTCGAGTGTTGGCCGGGGAGACCACTAAATGTTGAGGACAAGGTGGTCGGAAACTCGGCCGTGATTACGGCTCTCAGCAAGGCCTGTGCGCTCCCCAAATACGTGGAGAGGAACCAGGCGGAGGATAGCACTCAGCTGCTGATGAGGACATTGCAGCACTCCCTCTTGGTAAGTGCTGAGTCTTTTAAGTAGCGGTGGCTCTGGATTCTCTGTTCATTATCTAATCCCGTTTGTTTTCTTTGCAGGCCGTCCAGAGGCTTCCCGTGGTCCTGAACAGGATCATGGAGGAAGATGCTCGGCTCAGCCGCCTCGGGGATGAAAAGCAGCGGGCCGAAGCTGCTTTGTCGGCCAAGGATGAGGAGCTGAAGGAGGCTAAGGCCAAGAGGGCCGAGCTGGATGCCCAGATCGTCTCGGCGGCGTGTGAGCTCTCACAAGTCAAATCAGAGGCGTTAATCTTACAGGGGAGGCTCAATGCCGAGAAGAGGAGGTCGATTGAGCTGGCGACCGAGCTCGAGCGATCAAAGAAGGCGCAGGAGGAGCTCCTTGCGTCGAAACAAGCTGAGATCGACGCCGCATTCTTTGAGGGGACAACAGACGCTGGGAGGAACTATACTGCTCAGATTAAGCAGCTGAGCCGGAAACTATTTCATCTCGGCTGTCGTGCCGTGCTCAAGGAGATGGGGGTCCAAGAAGATCACCTGTTGTACCTGAACCCACCTGAGTTTGGGCCCTAGGCTCCTGCCGAGACTCCCGTCTATCCTCCACCGGAGACTCCTGCTTCTCCTCCGCCGGAGACTCCTGCTCCTCCTCTGACGGAGACTCCCGCTCCTCCTCCGCCAGAGGCTCCCACCGACACGACTCCGGGAGCTCCCGAAGCCGCTCCGACAGGCGTTGCTGCAGTGGTTATCATTGAAGATACCGAAGCTGGGTCGTCTTAAATTTCCTTTTTTGCTTGAGAAATGTAACCCTCTTACTTTTGTCTTGTCGTGAACTTGTAATTATCGGATGTGCAATTTTTGCAATCATGAATGAAATTTCTCAATTTGCCTCATATCAGCTTTTCATTTTTGAATCTGTCTGCCTGTGACTTGATGTTATTTTTCTATACTTTTTGCTCATGAGCATGCGAGTTCGGTAGGGGTAGACCAGCCAGTTTAGGACTTAGGGGAATGTCGTGTAGACTTTAAGGGCCTCCGTCAACCTCACGGATCCTATGCACTTCGGCAATTGGGGCGAATCCATAGGTGATTGAGTAGAAGTGGATCCGCGCCCGCGTGGCGGTCACCTTGATGAAGCGATCTCGGCATCGGCCGTAATGGCTCAACGCCTGGATGGTTTAGATCGACCCAAAACGACTCCATAATTGGCCATAGAGGCTTCATGCCCGGGTGGCCCATGGCTGACATGAGGCAATCTAATCATTGGCCGTAAGGCTTCACATCCGGGTGGCCCGTAGCCAACCCGAGACGATCTCATCATTGGCCGTAAAGGCTTCACGCCCGGGTGCCCCGTAGCCGACCCGAGGCGATCTCATCATTGGCCGTAAAGGCTTCACGCCCGGGTGGCCCGTAGTCGACCCGAGGCGATCTCATCATTAGCCGTAAAGGCTTCACGCCTGGGTGGCCCGTAGCCGACCCGAGGCGATCTCATCATTGGCCGTAAAGGCTTTACGCCGGGGTGGCTCGTAGCCGACCCGAGTCGATCTCATCATTGGTCGTAGCCGAAATGTCGACACAGTCTGCCCTTTGAATGTGAAATTCCCTTTCATTGAATTCTTCAAAGTATAAAAAAAATACAGGTACAGGTTTCAGAAGTAGAACTTCTTGAGGTGAGATGCGTTCCACGGTCTCGGTAACTGCCGGCCCTCCATATCTTCGAGTCTATAAGCCGAATGTCCAGCAACGGAAGTCACCTTGAATGGTCCATGCCAATTTAGCTCCAGCTTACCCTGGTTGGGGTCTCTATCATTTGGGAATGTCTTCTTGAGAACCAGCCCCTCTACTGAAAATTTCCTTTCCCTAACCTTCTGGTTATAGCCTCTGGCCAGTTGCCGCTGATAGGCTGAAAGCCGAATTGCTGCTGCTTCTCTTCTGTCATCGGCGAGGTCCAGTTCCACAGCTAGATGCTACTCATTTCGGCCCTGGTCGAAGAGTTCGGACCTTAGAGTAGGGAGGCCAATTTCTAAGGGAATGACGGCCTCCATCCCGTAGGCTAGGGAAAAAGGTGTTGCCGAAGTCGACCGCCTTGGGGTCGTTCGGTAGGCCCATAGGACACTCGGGAGCTCCTCTACCCATCTTCCTTTGGCTCTATCAACCCGTTTCTTCAGCCCGTCGAGTACTACTTTATTAGAAATTTCTGCCTGACCATTACTCTGTGGATAGGCCGGGGTGGAGTAGTGATTGCGGATGCCGTGCTCCTGGCAAAAGCTTCTAAAAAGGATGGAGTTGAACTGGGTCTCGTTGTCCGAGATCACAGCTCTGGGGATGCCGTACCTTGTGATGATGTTTTTCCAGACGAAGTTTTTGGAATCCTGCTCCGTGATGGAACACAATGGTTCCGCTTCAATCCATTTGGTGAAGTAATTGGTAGCCGCTATGAGCCACCTCCTATTCCCTGGGGTTCGGTGAAGCGGTCCCACAATGTCGAACCCCCACTGGGCGAATGGCCATGAGCTAGAAAGTGGACTGAGGTCCTGCGCTGGTTGATGGAAAGAGTGGGAGAATTTCTGACACTTCTCGCATTTTTTCGCGTACACCTGCGCATCCTTCTGCATATACGGCCACCAGTAACCCTGGCTGATACCCCAGTAAGCTAGGGATCTTCCTCCGATATGGCTTCCGCAGATCCCTTCATGCATTTCGAAGAGAAGGTCCTCGACTTTGCTCGGATGAACGCACTGGAGGTACGGGCCTGTGTACGACTTCCTATAGAGCTTGACTTCGGGAGACAACCAGAACCGGGCTGCTTTGAGTCTTATTCGATGGGCCTCGCCACTGTCTTCGAAAAGCTTGTCGTCCTTGAGGTAGGCTATAATGGGGTCCATCCAACTCGGGCCGAGGTCGGTACACAACACTTTCCGAGGTGGATGGAGCTCAATGCTGGGCATGGCCAACGATCCTACTTCGATGCTTCTTTTTCTTCTTGCTTTGACAGCACTGGCCATATTTGCAAGAGCATCTGCATGGGAGTTTGATTCCCTGCCTATCTGTTTGATTTCGGCTGTCTGGAACTGAGAGAGCAGCTTTTTTGCCAGAGCTAAATACGCGGCCATCCGGTTGTCGCGAGCTTGATAGTCCCCAGTCAGCTGGTTTGCCACCAACTGTGAATCACTGAAGACCACCAGCTGTTGAGCTCCGAGGATTTTGGCGCTTTTCAGTCTGGCTAATAGGGCTTTATACTCAGCTTCATTGTTTGACGCCTTGAAATCGAGGGTCAGAGCTTGCTCGATGACCAACCCTTCTGGCGATTGGAGGACAACTCCTGCCTCGACTCTTCTCGAGGTGGAAGATCCGTCGACGAAGACTTTCCAAACTGGGAAGAGGGCTTGGCCTTGTGATTGTTCGGAGCCCGTGGGCGCCTCATGCTCCCTGCCCCCCAGTTCGGTGCCGAGCTGGGTTGGTGCCGAACTCGAATTGAACTCGACAAGGAAATCCGCCAGAACCTGGGCTTTGATCGCTCTCCTGGGCTGATACTGAATCTCGTACTGCCCCAGTTCAACAACCCATCGGGAGATCCTTCCTGAAAAGTTAGCTTTTCTGAAAACAGATTTGAGTGGATGTTCCGTAACAACCACTATGGTGTGAGTTTGGAAGTAATGAGAGAGCTTCCGCGAGGCACTAATGAGTGCCAGCGCGAGCTTCTCAAGTGGCAAGTATCTGGTCTCGGCATCAATGAGGGTCTTGCTCGTATAGTAAATTGGTTTTTGGACCTTGTCCTCTTCTCGGACGAGGACCAAGCTCACCGCATGATCCGAGACCGCTAGATATAAATACAAAAATTCTCCGTGAATCGGAGTTGACAGTATAGGGGGTGAAGAAAGATAGGCCTTAAGCTCCTGCAAGGCCTGGTCACATTCTGGAGTCCATTGAAATTTAGAATTTTTCCTAAGAAGCTGAAAGAAAGGCCGACACTTATCTGAGGATCTGCTGATGAACCGATTTAGCGCAGCAGCCATTCCGGTGAGCTTCTGGACCCCCTTTGCCGAGGTGGGACTCTGTACATTGAGGATAGCCGAAATCTGATCTGGATTTGCCTCAATCCCCCTGCGTGTGACCAAGCTTCCCAAGAATTTGCCAGAACTGACACCAAAGGCGCACTTGGAGGCATTGAGTTTGAGCTTGAACCTCTTCAAAGTGTCGAAGACTCCAGCCAGGTCCGTCAAATGGTTTTGCGTTTGCTTGGACTTGACTACCATATCGTCGATGTAGACCTCAACAGTCTTGCTGAGCTGATCGTGGAGCATCTTGGTGACGAGTCTCTGATAAGTGGCTCCTGCATTCTTTAGCCCAAACGACATCACCTTGTAACAGTATGTGCCTCTGGGAGTGATGAAGGCTGTCTTTTCTTCGTCCGGCCCGTACAGCGGGATCTGGTGATAGCCGCGGTATGCATCGAGGAAGCTCATTCGGTCGTGTCCGGCAGTGGCATCGATCATTTGGTCGATCTTCGGGAGGGGGAAGCTGTCCTTGGGACAGGCCTTGTTGAGGTCGGTAAAGTCAACGCACACCCTCCATTTGCCAGTCTTCTTCTTGACGACCACAGTGTTGGCTAGCCAGGTCGTGTATTGGACCTCTCTGATGGCGCCGGCCTCGAGCATTTTGTCCACCTCTTCGACCACGACCTCGGTTTGTGGCACCCCAGTCCTGCGGGCTCTCTGCATCAATGGTTTATATTTGGGGTCCACATTCAATTTATGGCATATTACCTCCGGGTCAATGCCGAGCATCTCTTGAGGCGTCAAGGCGAAAACATCTTTGTTCTGCACCAGGAACTGGATCAGCTCGGACCTCTTTGGCTCCCCGAGCTGACTGCCGAGCATGAAGAACCGTTCCTGATCTTGTGAGTCGATCCAGATTTCGGTCAGGTCCTCCACGCTCTTTTTTTCCGGGTCCTGGCCGACCTCATCTAGCTTCTTCTCCATCTCAGCCATGTTAACCTCCTTGGGCTCTCGCTCTCCGGACACTACAGCTGTTAAACACTGCTTGGCTGTCTGCTGATCTCCTCGGACTGTGACGATTTCAACTCTGCCATTCTTCCTTTCCCATGGAAATTTCAGCTTCTGGTGGAGAGTTGAAGGAATGCTTCTAGACTATGGAGCCAGGACCTGCCCACTATAGCATTGTAGGGTGAGGGTGCGTCAACCACCAAGAAGGTTGTCACGACAGATGCGCCACCAACCTCGACCTTGAACGTCACCTTTCCCTTGGGGTACACCGGCTTGGCGCTGAAGCCGATGAGGGGAATTCGGGCCTCCTGCAGATCCTTCTCCGTCAGGCCCATCCTTCGGAAACTATCGAAATAGAGGATCTCGGATGAACTGCCGGGGTCGACGAGGACCTTCCTCACGATGCAATCCTTCACGCCTTGCTTAAAGCAATCAAATTTCAGAGTGACGATCAGCGGGTCGTTGTGGGGAAGCTGTACCCCTTCCAAGTCTGCATCTGTGAACCTGATTTCAGGTCGCTCCCTCCAGGCCCTCTTCGGAGCTGAGCCGAGTTCGGCGGCTATGACTCGCTCAGTGTGAGAGGCACGCCTGGCCTCGGCACGGGCTAGGTTACTCCCCTTGGGCGGGGGAGCTAAATGGATGACATTAATGGTTTTCTCCGAACCGTCGCTATCGTGGCCCCTCTCGTCTCGACGCGGAGCTCGAGTGTTAGCCCTGGGGTCTGTCTTGACGAACTCTCGCAGGTGTCCTTCCTGGACAAGCTTTTCCAAATGTGACCGCAGTATCCTGCATTCCTCGGTCTTGTGGCCTCTCTCCTTGTGGTATGCACAAAACCTGGTCTGATCTCGGGAAGATGAGTCGCCTCTCAGGGGCTCCGGCCAGCTGAAGTATGGCATTGATTTAATCTTGTACATGATCCTGTGGATAGGCTCCTTAAAGATCGTGTTAACTGCCCGATATGCATCCTCGGACAGCCTGGGCCTTTTGCCTCTTGCCGAGGTGAATGCCTGAGCCCTTGCCGAGCTAGCTGACGCCCAGCGTCTATCCGGCTCATCTCTTTGGGACGACCCCTTATCTTTCTTTGAGGGCTTTTCACCTCGGTCTTTGTGCGCGGCCCCATGGTTTTCCCGAGCTCGAACTTGGTCGTCCTCTTGGGCGATGTAGCGGTTGACTATGGACATGAGCGCGGCTATGGATGACACCGGGTTCCTAGCCAGATCTTTGCGAAGATCACTGTCTGGCAGCAAGGCATTCTGAAATGCGAAGATGGCCACCTTATCCTTGGAGTTCTCGATTTGGCTGTAGACCGTCCAGAATAGCTTCGCGAACTGGGTGACGTTCTTTTCTCGCTTCATCTTCAGGGCCATAATATCCGCATCTGTTTTCGGCAGGATTCTGTAGGCCTGGAACTTCTTCATGAAGGATTGTTGGAGCTGCTGCCAACTCGAAATAGATCCCTCCGGGAGTGCACAAAACCACTCCAAGGGGAGGCCACCCAAGTTGGAGGAAAAGACTTGACAGTTCAAATGGCCCTCGTCTCCCCAAACAGACATCCTCTGGGAGAAGTGTCTGAGATGCGCAGCTGGATCCGAGACCCCGTCATAAGTGATGAACCTCGGGACGGTGAACTTCTTCGGCAAGGGGTATCTCCTGATATCACGAGAGAAGGGGGATGTGCCGAGATCAATAGTCTCGCAGGCCTCCCGTTGGTCTCGGGCGAGACCGGCCACCTCGAGGTTGCGCTGGACTGTCCGCTTGATGCGCTCGTCCAGCCACTCCTGGCTGTTATACTTGCTCTCTGGAATGGTCTCCGACGGTTTCCTCGAGTAGCTGCTGCTGGTGCTCGAACCTTCGTCTCGAGTTCGGTCGCGCCTTTTCTCATTCAGATGGACCCTCAAGTCTTTCTCGGGGGAGTCAGGGCGCTTGCCATGAGATACCCTCCCCTCGTGCCGTCGCTGCTACTGCTGCCGCTGAGAGTGCTGCTGGTGTCTTGCTGAACTCGTAGCTCTTTCCAGCTGTTGCTGGAGCTGGCGGATCAGAGCGTCTCTCTCTTTGATGGCCTCATTCTGTGCTCTAATCTCTTCAAGGGTGGAGTCGAAGTCATCACTAGGATTATAATCTTCGTCATCAACATCCTCCGGATGATCAGAGGGAGTCGGTCCGTCGACTGCTGGAGACTTACTCTGCTGATCTCGACCCGTCAGGAGACTTGCAGGCTGTTGTTGAGTATCTCCCCTTCGGAGAGCAGACTCCGAGCGAAGGCCATGCTCCTGAACGTTGATTCGGACGAGATCACGCTCGACGTCGTCCTCTGCAACTGGTTGCTTCCCAGACCTCTTCTTGGCAGGGAGGATGTCAGAGGACGGTCCTGCACGCTTTGTCTTGGATGTTTCTCCGCCTTTCGTAGCTCTCCTCGTCATGGTGATAGGGAAGATTATGCAAATCGTTTCCCACAGACGGCGCCAATTGTAAGTGCAGAAAATATACTCACAAATTAAAGGGGTGCCTCAAGGGACTTATCCAAAAGACCAGAGGCAGAACTGCTTGGTCTGGGAACCTGAAAGGGGAGAAGAAGAAGAAGAAGACGTCAAAGGACCCTGGCTGTGGGCAGCGTAGGGCTCTCCGATGCCTAAGTGAGTGCAGGTTGGAGAAGAGTAGAGGAATGTTCAGAACGTTTTTGCATGTAAGTGTGCATGCCTCTTTTTGGGTGGTTCCTTACCTTATATGAGAGAATTCCTTAGTGCCTGCGTCAGTGGGCTTAGTGATGTGACTGTTGGGGTCTTGTCAGCCCATAGAGTCATTTAATGGGGGTCCATCACAGCCTACATTGCATTGAATGAGGGTCCGATCAGCCCATACTGCATTCAATGCTAGTCACATTGGGCCTGATCCTGTCCTGACTTGCTGGTGGTTGAGATCCCATCGGATCCTGTCTCGGGCCTGCCCCAATATGGCCGCAGCCATTGGATATGGCTTTGCCAGGGATTTGGTGAGGATGGACGACTGGGACGACATATCTGTCCTATCAGGGTGTGCATCCATCCCGCCACGTGTCTTGCATAGGACGTGGCTGTCAGGCCCTGCCTTGGTTGGGCGGCTTATGGCGCCCCTATTGGCGCACCGCCGAGGCCGAACTGGACTTGGCAGGAGTATAGCCGAAGTGTGATTGACTGATTATAACCGAGACCAACAATAGAGTTGCAGAAACCGAAGTGATGTAGGAGCAAGTAAATACACCACGTGGCCGTGGTCGTGACCCTAGCAGGTGTCCTTGCCAAGATCGGGGACGCCCCCACACAGCTACCTTGGAAGATTCAAGATGTAACGTAAAACAATTTGAAGAACAACGTATGGTTTTATCTAACAATCTAATTGCTGTTGGGAAAGGAGAACGAACTGTTGAAGGAACAAGGGTTGAAAGCTAAAAATGAATTGGACAGTTTGCAACACGAGCTGAGAAAGTGTAAATATGAAAAAAGACGATCTGGCTAATAAACTAAAGATGGCTCTCACAGAACTTGATACTGTAAAAGCCTCAATTAAGCAGATGAATACTGAGTCTAAGAAGCTCGATGAGATCCTTGGAACCCAAAAGACTGATAAGTCAAAAATTGGACACCTATAGAGTTTCATCCTTGAAAGATAAAGGTAAATCTGTCTTTGTTTAAGGACCTACTGTGTACTCCATGACACCCATTATTCACAATTCTCCACCCAGGAAATATGTGAATGCTAATTATAGAAATGTGCCAAAGCCTAAATTCACAGCCACCTATCATTTTTGTGGTATCAATGGGCATATCAGACCACACTGCAATAAGATGGGAAATCAATGGAGGAAGAAGTATAACTTTCCTCAACAAGTTAAGACAAAGTCTGTCTGGATTCGTAAGTCTAACATGTGTTGTACTGTGGTCCACATTGCACTCACAAAATCTATCGAGCCTACTAAGTTTTGTTCTCCTTGTAAGCTCCTAGGCATGGCCTACATTCCTAATCCTCAAATCATGTTTTGAATTGCACATGCATACCTTTTCGAGCTGATTTTATGATTATTTGGCATGTGATTCATGTTGATTTGATTGGTTTTGGAACAAGTACATGCTGACTCACTTGGACATTCTCTTAGGGTTACTGTGACACTAGGATTGACATGATTCTCGGTCTTAGTGGTTTTGCACCTATTCAGAGCATCGATCTTGATTTTCCCGTTCTCTTATGCTCCCATCTTAATGATTGTATATGACTATTTGTGGCCCAATTTGCGTAGAGATTTCTGTAGACCGATGCTTTGAAATGAGTTATAACTAGGTCTGTTCCCTAGGTCTTATTTGTGTCTATCTCATAGAGCTCAGAAATTTCTACAAATGAGCAAGTGAAAATGTTACTAACTGGGTTTGCTCCCTTGATTTTTGACTTTTCTTATAGCACTCAAACTTGAGAATCTTTACATGTGAAAAAGTTCGTGACAAAATAATATATTGGGCAAATGTGGTTTCAGAAAATTTTGTGACATTAAGGAGGAGCTTCATATCTCATTGTTGATTGGATCGACTGTTTTTTAAAGGAGTGAAATTCACTTTTGTACCTGATGAATGTTGATATTTGGCTGATCTACGACTTCTTCGTTTTTTTCATTTGAGATTATCCCCCACACACAATTCACACACATGTGAAAATTCCTGAAAATTGTGAAGCCTTATGCATTGCAAATTATCGTGTTTGATCATTGAGGATTTTCGATTTTTGGCCTGATTGAGTTCTTGCATTTTTGCATTTTTTTTTTCTGATTTCGGGGGAGTACTAACTTTGTCAATTTTGAACAAAAGGGGGAGAAACATGAGTAGTATGGCATGAATTGAATGGTTTCCTGATTGAGGTTTTGAATTTAAGAATTATTTCAATTTCATGATTTCACGCTTGACTTGTTGTCAAATTTTCGGGAACAGGTTTTGAAGGGGTTGCAATATAGTGCTGAATTGAAGGAAGGTTTCTTGAAATTCTTTTGGATCGAGTTATTTTGTCTGATTGTTTTTTCTATATTTAGGTGTTTTATCCATGAATTGCCAAAAGGGGATATTGTAAGGTTTAGCTATTTGAGTGTTGGCTAATTCATTGGATAATGAACAAAATTGAAAATTCAATGTATAATGTACTTTATAGATGGTCTGCCCAGATTGAAGCTTAAAGAAGAAAATAAAAGGGGATAAAAAATTTAGTGGGCACTTGAGTGGACCTTCATGCGCTCAAGCGCACATCATCCTGAGAGCTTCCGCGCTCGATCATAGACCTTTGCGCACGAGCCTAACATAAAACATGTATTCAGAATGAACATCCGCTTGAGCGTGCCTCGTTCCGCTCGAACGCATGCTTCACAGAAAGCCCCTGATTTCAGGAAACTTATTTATATTTTGCATCAAACTACCAATTTGAGTTTTGCTCTCTTTAGGTAACCCCATGCATGTCCCAAGGCCTATATATTGAGCACCCTAGCAACCCTAAAAGGGATCCATTGCTCTTATCTCCTGTAATTATAAACTTTAGAATCAATTGAGAGATCTTTTCTTCTCCAAAGCTCCATCAAGTTGATGTGCCAAAGTTCAAAGTCTTTGGACTTTCTTTCATCTACTCTCTTGAAGTAGGTTCACTTTGAAGAGACTGTCAAGGTGGTTGATTCAAGCACGGTGAAGGTGCATGGCGAGACGTTAGCAAATTAAGCAGTCCTTAGCTTGAGTTGCAATTTGGAAGGGTACTATGAGTTTTGTAACTTTCAACTTATAGTGCTTGGTAGTCTGTTGGCGTAGACAGTAAGGCCCATGGTTTTTTCCCGAATAGGGTTTTCTATGTATATATAAATCTTGTGTCCTTCTCTTTGTGGTTAATTGCTTTTTAATTGGACTGTGGTTAATTAGTTAGTTTAATAATGTGAATTGAAATCTAATAGAGATATTGATTCAAGGGACCTCAACTTAAATTTAGCAGTTTTCAAAGTATAAAAGTCGTAAAAAGTAATTCCTCTATCTAATAAGCCAAAAAAAAAAAGACAAAATTTTGAAATCGTAAATAACAACACAACTTTTTTTGAAATTACAAATAGGTCCTCTAAGGTGCTAAACTAAGTTCAAAAGCCACCAAAACTACTCAAACATTATTCTAACACTCAAACCTAGCTAAAATGCACCTTGAACCTATCATACACAATCAATTAATACTAAACATAGCTAATTAGTACTGATCAAATAATTAAAGAGTCATGGGTTTTACACATTGCTATGGTTGTTGCCCGCAGACAAAATACCTCTTCCATGATTGCTCCCAACAAAGTGAGTGGCAACGTTTGATGTGGAAGCGTCGATTGAGATGAAAATCTATTTTGGAAAGAAGAAGGCTCAATGCTGAAAGGAGGTCATGGACGTGATCAGTGGCAGACCCAGGATTTTCATTTGAGGGGGCTTGTCGATGGTCAACTAAAAAGTCAATCATTATTTTATTATATTTTACTCACATTACAAATGGCAAAAGAGAAAACAAGTTAATTATATATTTGTGTTCAATGCAGAAAGGAGGTCATGGACGTGATCAGTGGCAGACCCAGGATTTTCATTTGAGGGGGCTTGTCGATGGTCAACTAAAAATTCAATCATTATTTTATTATATTTTACTCACATTACAAATGGCAAAAGAGAAAACAAGTTAATTATATATATTTGTGTTCATTCTTATGGTACAAGAGTTATCCTGAGGGAATTTAGGATTTGTTTAGCAGTAGGAAAAGTGAGAACTGGAAGTTTCCTTCAAATTAAAAGCAATGCGAACTTTGAGGTTGGAAATTCCTATATGATGTAACCCCATTTGTTAATTGACTCTTGTTTACCATCTGCCTTAGAATAAAACTAAATTTAATACCTTTTTCTTTATCAGTCAAATTGTATGTGTAGCAATTCTATTGCAAGAGGTACCAAAGTACAATATACCTCTATTCTTGTCATTTTTTTAAATCAAGTCTCTAATTTGCCTTCTAGAAAAATTGGAGACTGGGCACTTCGAAAAGTCTATTTTTTTGTAGAAATTTGAAAAGTTTGTTAAAAATATTCACGTCATCTGTTGAAAATAATAATTAGTATATTTCATGGATTTGGCCTATTATTGTTTGGGAGTTTTTATTGGAAACAAACTTTGAGCTAAAATATCATTTGATCTTCCTTCATTTATTTGTTCAAATCAAAACTAAAACTACTCCCTAAAACTCCTTCCTAAAACCATAATGTAAATTTCAACCAAACATTGAGTCAAAATTAAATAAAATTAGCTAACAATCAATAACATGCATCGGTATCTTTAAATCAATGATGACAGACTAGATGCATCTTTCCTCCCCGTCTCTAATTTGAATATTTGCTCATTTTCCGTTGAAATCAAATCCAATTCCATAAAGAGAACCCATTTCAATAATGAGGATTTCTAGAATATCCCCCATTTCTTAAAATTCTTTCATGAATCAAGAGAACCCATTTAAAAAATGGGGATTTTTAGAAGAATGAGGAATTTCAAAAATTCCCCATTTCTAACCTTACCATTTCTGAAAAGATATTTTTGGGACAAATCACCTAATAAAAAAGGGGAAATTTTCAAAAAAGTCCTTAACTTTTGGGCGATTTTCAAAAAAGGGTCAAAAGAATTCAATATTTCAAAAATGTTTAAACGTTTGCAAGACTTCTTTCACTCAAGTCCAATCTGGCAATCCATACCCACTGTCGATAATTTTGTATAAACAAAAACTCAAAAGGACAAAAGTGCCCTTAGTGAGTAGTAAGCAGGTAATTTTTTTTTTCAAAACAGACCTAAACTTTTTAGGTGGGCACTCTAATTATTAACCTAGTTAATAGTTAATTTCAGTTTTGACATCATGATCAATCCAATATTTGGGCACTCTAATTATTAGTGTAAATTTCACTTCAATCAATGCATTATGTTATATAAGTGACTTGGAACATCCAAGAGTGATCTTATAGTTGGTCTGACATTTTGGAGAAGGAATGAAATCAAATGGATTTTTTTTTCATTTTGAATTAAAAAAAAACTGCCAACAGTGGATGGAGATCTCCCAACAGGACCTAATTGAAAAATTGAAAACTTTCATACATTTTTGAAATATTCAATTCCGTGGTCTTTTTTTGAAAACCACCTAAAAATTTTAGGATTGTTTTGAAAATTTCCTTTTTACCTACTTACTACTCACTGAGGGTACTTTTGTCCTTTTAAGTTTTAGTTTATACAAAGTTGCCAGCGGTGGGTATAGATTGATGGATTGGACCTAATTGAAATAAATCTTGAAAATTTTCATATGTTTTTTAAATATTGAATTCTTTTGACCCTTTTTTGAAAATCACCCAGAAGTTAAGGACTTTTTTTAAAATCTTCCATAAAAAAGCCCCCGCAACACCTAAAAAATTATTTAGAACCGATACATTGAGGGGAGAGAGACTTCGGTGAGAGAGAGAGAGAGAGAGAGAGAGAGAGAGAGAGAGATTTCATTGGGGCTTATGGGTTTTGTTCCATGGGGGCCTTAAGGGGGGTTCCACTAATATGTAGGTCTGGCTTCATAGTCAGAGTTGAGATCACTGAGAAGATTGGAAGCCAGACTAGAATCAGAAACAAGTTGGGCGATAACAGCATGATTGTCTACAATGGACCTTTTTTTTCCGAATACGTTCAGACATGGAAAAAGACCCTTTAGGTCTGGCTTCATAGTCAGAGTTGACACCACTGAGGAGATTGGAAGCCAGATTAGAATCAGAAACAAGTTGGGCGAAAGCAACAAGATTGTCTACAATGGACCTTTTTTTTCCGAATATGTTCAGAGATGGAAAAAGACCCTTTCTTGAGGGTGTGAAGTTGGTATTGAAGAGTCATGAAATACCAACTTATAGTAGAGTTTTTATTAAATGTCTTTTTTTTCACACCAATTTAGGGACTGTACGTATATTGATATACACAATATTGATATATACAATATTGAAACAGATAACAGCTCATAGTCATGAGATATGAAACGGCTGTCGACTGTTTCTCCTTGACAGTTGATCACCATCAATTAGAAGCTTAAACAAGTGTATAAAATCAGATAAATGGGATTAAATTATTTTTTTCATTTTTCATATATTTTTCAAATATAATGAAACTTTACAAGTTTAGAGAATGGGCAGGGTATTTAAAACTTGCTATTCTGTATGCAAGCCTAGTCAATCCTACCGATGTTCCTCGTGGCTGGAAAGGATAACATTTTAAGACTTCTGCTGAAAGTTGGTAGGTTCTGACAGAAACAATTGCCTTAATTGTTACCTTTACCATTCCATTGAAGAGATCTGACGAGTATCGATCGTATCATATTATCTTCGTGCGGTGAAAAGTAGGACTGGTAGAATTGGTGGTTTGTGAGTTTCACCTTGGTGCCTTTCTTACAACAGTTTAATAAATAAAAAAAACAGCTCTTCGTTTATGGGTGTTTATTTCGATCAGAATGGGTTTTGGTTTTGCTGTCGCCTTGGGTCCAATGAGTCACGCAATTAAAAAAGAGAGAAATAAAGGGCTAAGTTTCATCCTTAGGGCCCAAACATTAGTCCATGTGTCAAAACAGATCCCATAATTGAGTGAATAAAATCTAAACAAATGGGTCTATGTATCAACCAAAAATTACCCATATCAAGGACCGACGAATGGATAGCATATAGGCCAACTACTAGCTCGACTTGATCGAAAGTGACAAATAAGGTCTCCTTCTTGCTCCGGATGGTGACAACATTCATGGCAATGAATAGGCCTAGAAGTCTATCAAACTGTGGCCCCAAAAAATATTTATATATGTATATGGAATTTTCAAGAAAAAAAGTCTTTCCTGATCATTTAAAAGAAGGGAATTTTAACAGTGCCCACATTTATGTAAAATCCAGCAATTTGATCGAAATATATACGTACAAGCCCAGAATTAACTATAAAGATGTGGTCTTGTAGCTATCACACTCTCCCATGTGAACAGAGAGGCCCAAAGGTTAAAAACAGACACCTCCAGAGTGGGTGACATATGAATGTGTGGCAAAAGTCCAGACAGAGCCTCAGAACAGGCAAAATCTAAGATGTGGCGTTCTTAGAATGAATATACTCCAATTATCCGAATATCCAAAGGAAAGGCAGGACAATATTAATGGCTCTTTAATGTGGACCCGCATAAAACTAGAATGGGTCAAAGTTTGGTTCCATAGGGTTTATACCTCAAGAACCCAACACCTAAAAACCACAACAGTGCCTATGTGGTCCAGTTCACCTTTGAAATCCAAACCGCTCAAAATCGCGGTCACTTTTATAATGGATTTAGGTCAAAACTCAGTCCAATTTGAATTGAGCCCACCAATTGAAAAAAGCCCCTTATTGTTAGTGGTAGTTTTTGAGAATTTTCACATTGGCCCCTCCCGGAAAGTTTATATTTTCATAGTGGCCCTCAAAGGCGTAATTTATGGTTTGCCACTGCCCACCATCATACTGATCAGTCAAATTGGATCTTCAAGGTGATGGCTTGACCTTAATGCACCTCCCTTAATATAGGAAGGATGCTGCTGGCTTCCTTTTTGCCGAGTTGAGAGGGGGCTAGAATGGCCAGATTTACTATTAATATATATATATTATAGACGTAGGATTTGATTTCGAAATTGAATTCCAATTTTGCAATTGATTGAGAAATTGGAGCTTGATTTTGTCCAATTTCGCAATTCATTATGAAATTGGAGTTTGATTTTACAATTTATTTGATCTGATTTCGATTTAGAGAGAAACTTTGGTATATTTTAGATTTTTATTGCAATTTGAATTATTCTAGACTCTCTCTTGGATCTTATCTTATCAATTCTTAATTTATCCACCTAGAGTCTTTTAGACTTTGAATATTTTAAAAATTCAAATTTCAACACTCAATTCAAATTTAATTTGGAGATTGTTACTATACATTTTCCTTTAAAATAAACTTTGATATATAGTATCTAAAAACGGATAAATGAAATATTCTTCGATTTTAATTTACTTTCTTCTCATCAATAAATATATCCAAAAATAGCTCCAAATTAGATATAATTTTATTTTAAGCTCGGGCCTGTCTTGCTAGTATATATTTATAATGATTAATAATGCCCTTTGAAGGTTACTGATCCACAAACTGTTATGCCTACGAATGCATACTCGAGACGCTAAAAAGACCCAACTACCTTAGATAATAAAAACCAAAAGCTGAGCACTCATGAACACACAAGATAGACTTTTATTTCACTTTCATTTGAACCCAGTTTCTCATGAGAGTATCCCGACTCTAAAATGAATGGATGAGAGGACGTGAAAGAGTGCAGGTGAGATTTTGAAAGCATGTAAAATCTCGTTGGTGTCTTTATCTCGATTTTAAAAGTAGTGACATGACGTGGCACAGCATTTCCCTGGTTCAGAGGGCTCATTAATAGGAGGAGGTAGGGGTGCCAGTTTTCCAATGTAGACTCAATTATTTATTTTTCGACTTGACTTTAGTAGGGCACCACCGAATGACTTGTGACTGGGACATCAGTACGAAGACTTGCTTAATACACATAGGACATCAATATGAAGACCGGCTTAATACAAATGATTATCACATGGATTTTAGGGATCCGGATGTCATGTTTGGTCTAATCAATTACTGTTTGGACTAAATAGGAAATCCATTTCCGGATTTTAATGTTACTGGTCGCAATCCGCAATAGGAACATTGAGAAAATCACTCAATTGATTAGTTTTGGTGACAGACAGATCTACCGACTTGATCAGGTGGTTGAGGTGGTTGATCTCTGAAGGGGAGATGTTTGGGTCTGGAACCTTCAACAATTGGAGCCCACATGACCACCAAGTCTCTGATGGACCTTAATTGCGAGGCCCTAACCATAACCATGTTTTGGTTATGCTTGTTGTTTTAGTGTTGAATCTTTAAGTATATATTGAAGGAACAAGTGAAGGCTGTTAAAGAAAGGAGAGCTATTAAAGCAAGAATTAGGGGAGAGAATGATATTGGCGAGATCATAGATCTTAAAGGCGATGTACTAGCTGAAGTATTTGGGAAAGACACAAAAAGTCATACTCGTGTTGTTGGTTCTCAAATCTCGCTAGCACAAGTTGAACATGCTGCTATTGGTGAATACTTACTCGACAAAGCATTGGCATCATCTAGTCCCGATGTCGAGAAAGAGTTAGTTGAGGTTAAAGCTTCCTTGGCCAATCTAACTAACTTGTTGATGGTGAGTTTGTTTTGTCTTCAATTCTTTAATTACATATAACTATGCTTAATTAACTCTCTTTAAGCTTGTGTTCTTATTTTCACACACTTAATTACTTAAAACTTGTATTCTACCTTTATATGCGTTTTCCATTAATACAGGCTCACATTGCAATTGGAAATGTCCCATCACAGTCTGTGGTGAATACACCTGTCGTGACCCCGGAACGGATCCTGGGCCCGCGACGTGGTTGAATTACCATTGCTATTGAATATTTTGCTTTCCCACAGGTTCCCGCGATGAGGATTCCCAAAGACACGCGGAATCTAACTCACACGATCAAATATGCAGAAGCGTGTAGCAAAACACATCAAGGTGAGCACCAATAAAATATTTAAGTGCCATGACAAATAATAACAAGACATAGTATCGAAGAAAGAACCTAACATGGCATTCCCAACATAGTTCAAGTTATAGGCTAACAAGAAAGTAAGTTAAGTTTTGTTACAATTCCATAAGAGGCCAACAGAGGCCAATACACTTCTCCAAAATAATCAAAAGAAACCCCAAGACAAAAATGACGAGACTCAAGAACCCGCCCGACATCTAGATGACATCGTCGGGCTGCCACTCTCTCACAGGGGTTGGCTCACAAGCCTCCTCCTGACGCTCCTCCTCAAATGTAACGTCTCCTGCACCTGGGCACCAACAAACAAGGGTCAAACACAACGGTTTGGTAGGTAATCAATTTAGGCATAAGCATGAACAATAACGTTTTAGAAAACATGTAAACAAATCCTTGATTTGAAACACTATATTGACTGAGGTACTAAAACAAACTAGCATGAGTACATAATATATCATGAATAGTTATCATCCACAAAGAGCCCATCATTTCTCTATCATTTATATAATGAAAAGAGCAAGCACGCACGACAAGCACGATATACATAATATAAGCACGACACAATTTCCCACAAAGACGAGAATTCCGGCCGCGGAACCGGACACGCACGACGTGTAATAATTACACGACCAGTCTGCAGACAGTCCACATGTTTAAAGACCCCCAGACGGTGGATCAAACTGAAATGGCAGTCTAAGCCCAGTGGTGTTTACTTAATTCATGAATGCACAAAACACGCGAAACACGGCCGAAACACGTCGAGGTAAAAAGGGGAAAGTCACTTATCAAACACGACGAACACGACTAGCAAGAGGCATAAATAATATGCATAACACGCTTAGGAAGTGACTCCCTTTTTCTTGAAACAAATCTTCAAAACGAGCTTGTACTAACACTTCAAAACAAATACACGATGATATTCATTATATCAAAACCAAAGTCCGAACACAAAGCCTATCAAGCACATGTAAGGACCTTTGGATGGTCGTTGTGCAACCGAAGCCCAGATGTTGGAATTAAAACCGAATTGGTGCCCCGGAAGTTCAAAGACATTTCGGGTTCGAGGTGCACAATATCATGCTAAAGGTCACATCCCATGTTCTAGTTTTCCTTCTTGCAAATTACTCTTTAAAACAAACAAATAGTCAATTTCGGTCACCTCGCGGTCAGGTGTCGGCTAGCCGAACTAGGATCTGGCGGCTAGCCGCCATCTGACCAACAGGCTGACCGCTGGAAATCCAGGTCCAAACGTAGCTCTCTGGAAAAGGAACCGAACTGACTTCGGTCGGCTCACGGTTAGCCGAAATGTAACTCGGCGGCTAGCCGTAAGCTGACCGTAGAGCTGACAGCTGGGACCTCGGTCAGAAGCTTAGCTCTCGGGAAAAGGAGCCGAAACGCGCGGTTGGCCAGCGATTAGCCGAAATGGGGAAAGGCGGCTAGCCGCTAGCTGACCGTCAAGCTGACCGTAACCCTTTGTCAAGAAGTCAGCTTCTGGAAAGGGAACTGCCGAGCTCGATCAGCTCGCGGTTAACCGAAATGAGAATTTCGGTCAGCTCGCCAGCCGACCGCCAGCTGACCGAAAATGCACGGGAAGTGCAGTTCAGTTCAGATTTTCACATTTCCTTCTTCCCTTCTTCTTGTTTCTCATTCCACTTGCACTCCCTGAGCCTACATGCTCTCCAAGGGATAAAACACACCTTTCACACATCCAAAACCAATAAAACACAATCATGAAGCTTGTGAACGAGTTTAATGCACAATTTCTAAAATAACAATGAAGCTTAAAATACACATGCACAATGGTCCTATAGAGATTACTTGCCTTGACCAATGCTAACATACTCATTCTCAAGCACTTCACTCAAGCTATTCCCACACTACAAGGAAATCCAAGAGAAAACACACAAACTCACTCAAAAATGGAAACACAGAACCCATTTAACAAAAAAAGTTTGAAAACGTGGAAAACATGATCTTAAGGAGCCAAAATAACTCCATGAAGGATATGAGTTGAAGCTCTTACCTAGAAAAGGCCAAACAAGAGAAATGGAGACAAATGGAGAGCTTTTCCAACTTTAGCTTTCAAGAAGAAGATATCAATAGGAAGCTTGAGATGAGAGGAAGAAATTGGTAGTCTTAGAATCCCATTTGGAAATCTCTAGCTAGATCAAGCAAGGTGAGGAAGATGGAAGGAGAAAGGGGTTTTTCTTGCCCTAGGTTAAGAAAGTTGCAGAGATTTTGGTAAAGTGAATGAAAGAGTAAAGAGGGAAAAGAGATGGGTTGACTTAATACATTAGCAAATGGGGCCCAAATGACTAGAACTTGAAATGACCAAAACACGATCTTGTGGCCCTCGGATGACTTCGACGAAGAAGGATAAAACGATCGTCGAAATATCTAGTTTCCAAAAAGTATATTTTTGACATGGTTTTGAGATCTCGAAAATTGTGTCCAGATTTGTGCATAAAAGATAATTTTACCCTCTTTGGGCTAGAACTTGGGTTTTTGGGCTTCAAACATGAATGGGCTTAAGACGAGAGTTGTCACATATAGAAAAATCATTCAAAAGAAATCAAAATCACACTCACACGGAAACCGATACGATCCTCCCAAGCTTACACGTGCACTCAGGCCTTCCTGAGTGTGTCTGACTAATACTAAACGTTCTCAAATTTTCCAAAGCTATGTCCAAGGCTAAACTAATTACTTCTAACCCAACGATAACTAAACCCACTTAGAACTAAACACATACTAATCGCACACTAATCGAGTTGGTCTGGGTCGGGGTCTAACAACACCTCATGATGGTTCAAACTCACCC
The DNA here is from genome assembly GCA_038049695.1 of Cinnamomum chago. Taxonomy (NCBI): domain Eukaryota; kingdom Viridiplantae; phylum Streptophyta; class Magnoliopsida; order Laurales; family Lauraceae; genus Cinnamomum; species Cinnamomum chago. The sequence continues at coordinate 37,600,197 of CP142457.1, forward strand.
CGTCGTTCTTCTTCAGTCTCTCCTCAAAACCTGGCTTGTCTTTTTGAGGCGACAAGTGGTCGTGTAGAATTGTCTAAGAAGCCTAGGGTTACCCTATTGGACAGGGGATGGGAATGAAGTAGCCAAGGGATATGTAGTGACTGATCCTATGCACAAAGACATTTGCCATGGTAGAAGAGTGCTTAGAGGTGAGACAAAGATCAATATTGAGGAAGTGCTTAAAGGTGATGCACTAATCTATGATGGTCCTCAGGATGGAAATAAAACTATGCATGGTTTTGTTGTTGGAGGGTGGCTGATTTGGGCTGATGGACGGTTGAAGTATGATTAAGAGTAGTTGATTAGGGCTAATCTTTTTGGACATGTTGTTTAGCATTTTTTTGGGTCTTGTGTAAGAACATATGGGCTGACTAAAGCGTTAACTTGGGTTAGTTTTCTTATTGAAACTTGCTAGTCTTTTGGACATATTGGTTTATGGTTCTAGTTGGAAGTTGTAACGAACTTGCTGAACATTTTGGACATGTGATCTAACAATCTTTTGGGCATATATGTATAATTTTTATTATTGTTGTTTGTTTTACAGGCTTGTGAGATTATTCAAACCACCCCTTTTTAACTCCGCCAATGCAAGCTTAAGAAAGCCTTTGCATTGTCGGTTCCAAGCCCGAAAAAAGGAGGATGAAGGGGTTCTCTTGGAAGTCTTTGTAATGTCAATATATCAAGGTATTGGCGGTATTCTTGTCAGTCTTTTTGTTGTTAAAGGCAATACCATTGATATTGATATTCTAGGTTTTTATGCTAATTCATTAAAATTGTGTGCCTTCCAGGTTCTGTATACTTTAATTTTGATACCGCTGATCAAGTATGTGCTTGTTGTTCTTTTGGCTCAAGGCTCAAGGTTCCAACATCTAATGCCTGCATTTATAATAGCCAAATGACTGATTTCAGGTGAGTACATTTCATGGAGAATCTATATGATTCTATCTGGTTTTACTTTCAAAAGTAACAAATTTGATGTGTCTTGGGTAGAACATGAATATGTTAGGGCGTTGTGTATGTGGGTGCGCGCGCATCATCATAATCATCAAATCCTTTGTCCCAAAAATGTCGGGGGTGAATTTGTTTCTTACACCCCCTAACAGCTAATGTAGCCTTGCTGATGCCTAGTTCATGTGGCGTCGTGGTTTTTTATTGATTTGATCTATATATCATTTGTCCCGTCTCTATTTAGTTGCTTAACTATTAAAATACAAGTGCTTGATTCATGTACTTGCCTTAGGTTCCTTTCACGAATGTCATTTACATTGAGCGTTCTTATTTTCGGACTAAAGATTCAAAAGACTATTATGGGCTTGCTCCTGGTAAATCTGTCCTGCTAAGGTTTGTGCTTCTGCGACCCTCTCTAAGAAATGCATTCCAACCTCACTTTTTGACTACTTGACTGCTTGTACTTTAAAATGCTACTATAATGATTTCCTGTGTTTTTCTTTGTCAATACAAGTGGTTCTTTATCCCTCTAATTTGTGCAGATATGCCTTCCCTATCAAATGCATGGAAGTTGTATATGGGGATGATAAGGAGACTGTTGTTGAGATTCATGCTGAATATGACCCTTCTAAAAAGATAAAGCCCAAGGTTTGGTTCATTGGATAGTTCCTTTTCTTTTTTTAATCTCTCCCTGCAAAATATTTTGCAGATGTACGGTAAAGGATGCAAGCAGGTCAGCCCAAGCCAAGTTTTGTTTCAGGTCTGAAAATTGGGTTGCATTTTGGTTTTGCTTGCTTGTCTTCTTGATGGATGAGTGGTGCACAAGTTGTGAGACCATCTACTTCCTTGGCCACCTAAGTGAGATTAGACACCATTGCCACTTGGGTGTCTCACATTTCTCTTTGCTTGCTTAGTCTTTGCAAAAATTAGATATAGGCAAGGTCTGGCTTAGCAATGCTTATTTGTGGGACTCTTAGTTCATATAAATATGCCAAGAACAAGTCATTCTACTCCGATCCCAATTGGCAGTAGTTACAATAATATACCACAAATTGGTCAACCTAAAACAGCAGATAAATTAATCCTCCAATAAAAGACAATCCAATCATCTAAGATAATGTCAGACTTTGGGATGTTATTTACCAAGAGCATGAAAAGGGATAATGATTGATAGATTTAAGTTTTAAACAGGTAATCAGCCGCTGGTCCTACTAGTTTTGGTGATGGGCTTGGATTGGGTGTGGTTTATGAATTCCAACCCAAGTTAAGTTGGAGGGGATTTTGGCTAACCTGGCTAGGATGACCGTTTCATTCATGTGAGACTCACTAATTGGCATCCACCCCGCTTCAACTGTCTCTTGCTCAGAATAGGAACCATTTTCTTTACTATTTTTTTTTTTTTTGAAAATTCTCACAATTGGATTAAAAATCCTAAAAATAATACCTTATTGAACATTAAACTTTTACGGTTGTTTTTGCTGATGAACTAAGTGAAAGTCCTGGGATCCAAACCCTAGGGGGGGGGGGGGGGTTGAATAGGGTGTGCTACAAATATGACCAATTTAAACCAATTTTAATTTCTTAACATAAAGTAGTCACATGTGATGATTAAACAAACAAGATGCGGAAGCTAATATAAACAATCACCACAAGCAAACACCACAACACAAAGGTTTATAGTGGTTCGGCCTCAATGCCTACGTCCACTACCGGCTTGTGATCCAATCACCCCACCGGATTTCCACTATTTATGCTTTTCAATAGGCTAAGCAATAACCCTTACAATGTTATTTTTCTAGGCTAACCAACAACCTCTCAATGTGCTTTTCTAGGCTAAGCAATAACCTTTACAAGATGTTTTTCTTAGGCTAAGCAATAACCTTTACACAATGCCTTTCTTAGGCTAAGCAATAACCTTTACAAATGAATGATTTCTCTAAGAAGGTGTCTTCACAAAAGAACACTCTAAGAGATACAATTTAAGCACAATTGAATTGACTCTTAAATAGGCTAATATGAAAGTGTATTTCAAATTACAAACATACACTAAAATAAGCTAAAGTGTGTGCACAAGTGTATGAATGTTTTACTTCAATCAATTTCTACAATGAAGCTCTTAAATGAATGCTTGATGCATTTTAAAATCAAAGCTTAGAAAATGATGATTGAAGATAAATGCTAATCACATGAAAGATTCAAACAACTTAAAAGAATGAACTAAAACAAGTTGTATGAATATTAAAGTCTAAGAACACATGTGAATTAGACAAGAGAGTTTGCAAACCAATCTAATTTACCAAAGATGATATTGAGTTTGCAAAACAACTCTTTAAAGGCTAGAAATCATGCATTTATGTAAATACAAAAGATTTGAACATGCATGGATTTCATTTGAATGGAAATCAAAATAACTAGTAAGATGTACCTTTTAAAAACTCAAGCATTTGATTTTAAAAAAGCCTTCTAGCCTTATCACCTCATTCCCCTTTCTTAGGCTCCAAAAATGGTCTAAAAAGTTCATGAATCAAGCCCTTAAAAAATGATGGAATAGAATGGACTTTATAGGAAAAAACAGTCCAACGGCTAGTTTCCCCGATCGACCCCATGACCCTCGGGTCGACCTGGTACACACAACGGTCATAAAAAGATCCGTTAGACATGAGCCTGCTTGACAGTCCCGGTCGACCTGGCCTCCAGTGTGCAAGGTCGACTTGGCCCTGCCCGGTCGACCTGGCACACTGTAGGCCCGGTCGACCTGGCCTTTTGCGGGTCAGGCCAAAATTCCCAAAATTCATATTTTTCAAAGTTTTTCTTGAGGGGACTTTTTGGGCCAATAAATCAAGCTTGAATACATGTTTTAAATCAAACTAAGATGTTTAAAAACATGAAACATACAAAGCCTAAAAAGATTCGAAACTTTAAAACCCATGTCTTGCTTGATTTGGTAAAACTCCTTTCAAATAAAATTGCATCCAAGTTTAAAAGCAAGACATGCATAACTCAAAACTTTTACAAGTCTTAAAAACCAATGCATGTATAAAACAAGATTTCTAGATTTTCTAAAACAATGCAAGTGTGTAAATTCAAATGATGTTAATATGAAAATGCATCCATCAAATTGCAAATACAAAATCCCTAACACTAAGATGATAATGTGATGGCACAATTGTTTTGCAATCCCAAGTCTCAATGATTTTGGGATGATGAGGCTTCTTCTTGGAGAATAATTATTTTAATTGTATTTTCAGTGTTCCATCAATGTCTCTCATATTTTCTTGCATGCAGGATACTTGAAAGAGCTGGCCAAACTTGAGAAGCAAAAGAACATTCGACCAAGTCTAGTAATTGATGCATTTATGAAGGTCATCATCCAAATAACTGCTTCCTTGCTGCCTATCATGTTTTCTTTGTAGCCAATATTAGATCTTTCCCATTATATTAGACATGTTCAGTTTAGCTTTTCCCCGAACAAATTGTTTTCTTGCTGCCTATCATGTTTTCTTTGTAGCCAATATTAGATCTTTCCCATTATGTTAGCCATGTTCAGTTTAGCTTTTCCCCGAACAAATTGTTTTAGCTGAAACAGAATTCCCCTGCACAGGCTTCATCAGTAAGAGGTAAAAAGCAAAGCCTTGCAACAGATTACATCTTGAGGGTGTTTGGCCTTGATATTTGTGCCGAGAGGTGTTTCAGGCGGCCAAAGAAAACGCGTGACTACAGGTTTCTAATTTAACTAATCTTTGAAGTTTCTCCACTTTCATTTTTATGATCTTGAGCATCTATCCATAATGAGAATGTGCATGTTAGTCTCCTTTTTGTGGACAATTTAAACCTGACCATGAAGATCTAGCAAGTTATGGGTATCATTTTTCTACTGTGTGTGAAAACAGAATGTGGGCTGCATTTGGCCACATAAATTTTTTCAATCTGTAAACATTTCTTGGTAAAACCAAATTTATTTTACTAAAAGTGTAGTAAAAACTTCTTGGTTTATGGTGAAAACTTATCATATGGTTGTCATTGTTAGTATCATTTGTAGTGTAGACAGTGGAAGTCACATTCAACGAGAATACAGGCAGAAGCCAGTCTCCTCTATGAATTTTGACATCAGATGGCATTAGATTTAGAAAATAGAAGTGCTTTCTTTTCAAGTGGAACAGTGGAAGTAGTGAAAATGCTCACACTTTTCATGTAACATTACATCTTGAAATCAGTTGTCTTGTGGCTGTTGACATAGCTCACACTTTACATGCAAAACTTAGTGCTTGAAGAAGTTTGTGACTAATTACCCTGTTCATTTGCTGTATGAACAAATGCATTCTCCTAAATACATACGTTACATGCGTACATGTATAAAGTTATTATATCAAAGGGGTAGTGAGTAAAATGCATTTATATTCTGATTTTAGGAGAGATAATGGTTGTTGGGCCAAGAAAAACACTCTTCATGGATGAAATATCTATAGGACTTGACAGCTCCACTACATACCAAGTAGTGAAGTGTATTCGAAATTTTGCTCAGAAAATGGTGGGTACTGTGCTGATGGCGCTTTTGTTCCCTCCCCGCAAAGGAGTTGCTGATTTTCTCCAAGAGGTAATCTTTTTTTTTTTTTTGTTGGATTAACTCATAGTCTTGGGTCATACAAGGAAGATAGAGTTAGTCATAGAAGTATATCAATGTATGAAACACATACAACAACACCATAAATACTTCTTATGGCACCAGTTTAGAGACAGCTATGGAATGACTCCACAGAGTTATTTCACAAAAGCCTTTAAACAGCTCAAAGATTATTGGCAAATCTATAATACTGTTGTCCAACAAGGACTTATAGCCCAATACCAGTTAGAGAAAACATCTCTAACAGGCAGAGCCTCTACCTCAAGTTCCAAATGGCTATCTGCTGCTCTTTGTTTGGAGATGGTCAGATGAAGCTTCAGTAGTTTCCAGCCTCAGCTCCTAGGCTGTGCCTTGCTGTGTTGTTTCTTTGCCTTGCTTTGGTCCCATATGCTCTCTGCAGTCAAAATGCCTTCTTTTTCAGCTGCAGTCAAGATGCCTTCTCTTTCAACTGTTCTATATTTTTTGTTGCTGGGGGTGTTTGGTTCTGTCTCTGCGTAGATGATCTCTCTTGAGTTATGCTTTGATCCTTGAAGTCTTGTTTGCTGTTGTTGTTGTGTTGTGCCAGTTCTGTTGCCCTGCAGTTGAGTCCTTTTGTATAGGAGTGGCCTGTAATGCTGTGTTTGCAGCTGAGGGTGTAGGGTGGTGCAGTGCTGTGCTTTTGTTTGCTGTTTGCTATCTTCATTGTAGTGTATACGCTGTCATTTTCAATGGGCGCCTGAACTCTCTTCAAAGTAGCCTGAAGGCAGGGAACAAAAAGGCTTTTCAAACTCTACCTCTTATATGTATCCTACTAATGATATTTCATTTATTTATCTTGTAATATCCTTATTTGTAATATGGGGTGAACCTCTTTGAAAAAAGAAGTCATCCAAATTATCTGTGTTATTTATTGATTCTTTCTGTGAATTTAGGTTGTTATTACAAATCTAGAAGCTGGATCGATAATTGATCTAGATGCAAAGATATGGCCTGATGCTCAGACAGATGATGCTTTCTACAAGGTGATTACTAAAGCCCACCACTGACAGTGGTAGTCTCTATGTTTCAAGCTACTTACTCATTTTTTAAGTTTTTTTATTGGACATAGGATTGGATTTTATCATTATTAATTATTATTCTTTGATTTTTTTCTCCCAATAGAAGTTCTTTAGTACCTCAACTCCCAATAGAAGTTCTCTCTTCTTGGTTCCTTGGCTGATTATTATTCTTTGATATTTTTCTCTAGATACAGAGCGCAAGGTATCCATTGGTGGGTCATACTCTTTAAAAAAACAAACAACAAAAAACAGATGTCATCCATTGATGGACCATTCTATCCAATCACCCTTTTGCATGAAAGGTGAGGCGTACTCTCTTCTGCAAAGGCCTTGTCATGCAAAAGATTTCTTCTTCGTTCATTTTTGTCCTTCAATTTCCTCATACCTTGAAGAATCGTTCACAGTGCCTTGGTACCTTTTGGCTATTACTTGGTCTATCTCTAATTCTTATAAGCCTGCATTTTAACACAAACTATATGGCTTTTGGCAACCTTCTAGACATGTTTCTCCCTATGACAGAAAATGGCATCATTGTATCTGTTTGGTATTCCATTCTTAGATTGCTGCCCTTAGTTCATTTAGACTGTAGCCATCCTGTTTTTAGTTGTGTACCCATTTTTCCTGGTGTGTATTGACTGCATTGATATGTTTGCATGCAAGGCTATTATAACAATTAGTTTTTTCTTTTGAATGTGTAGACTCTCTTTAAGTTGGTCACTTTTTTGGAAGGTATAATTTGGTCACTTAACCAAGATTTTCTCCTGTAAATGCTTTATTTTGATATCTTGACTTGTTTACTTATTTTTGGTACTTTTTACATTATCATCATCATCATCATAATGATCAAATAGGAATTTGTATCTGGTTGTTGGGGTTAAGCGCTCCCTCTGCCCCTAGCTTGCCACATATCTTTAGACATTTGTTCTCTAAAATCTGTCATAAATTGCTTGTCCGTATCACTAGGACCAGCAACATTATCCTCTTCGATATAGTTCATCGGCGTGATCATCCTCTTCCATCATCTCATTCAATGCTGCTTGAAATAATTCATCTTCAACTCCGGCTCCTACATTTGGACCTTGCTGTTGAACAACCTCAACAAGTTCTGACCCAACATCCAGGCAATCTTTTCCATCCTGTTCTTACTGTTCCTCTAGTTCAAGAACATCTATAGATGGTCAACCTCAACTGTTTGGATTTAATGCTCCATGTGTATCTGAAACACCTCCGGCTCCTACATTTGGAACTAGCTGTTATACAGCCTTAACAAGTTCCATGCCTGCTTTCAGCACATCCTCTTGTGGTTCGCCTATATCCATGCCATCTTTTCCATCTCCTATCGACACTTCCTCTGCTTTAAGTACTGAAATGTCTGAAACCGTTGCTCCACATGCAGTTGTGTTTCCTGTATTTGGAACTAGTTGTTCTACAAGTGTTACACCTGCTCTCAGTGAACCCTTTTTCAGTTCTACTCTTAAATCAGAGGCTACTTCAGGATTGGGTTCTGGTCAACCAGATGTAAGTCATCTTCTTCCATAACTTTTCAAGTGTTTATGTAGATTAGATTAGGGCATGGTTGCATGGAATTAAATTCCTAGGAATTCATGGTAAAATGATTATCAATGAGGAGAGGGGTGAAGGATATAAGGTGGAGACGTAGATAGTATCTTGACTTTCCATGGTTTTTAATTAGTAAGGTGATGGCTGGATATTCATTTCTCATCTCCCCTTAATTCATCTTCCATTTAAGGGGAGATTATTGATAACCATAAATGGATATTTACCTTTGTTTCTTCAATTTTTCCCAGTTTTAGGAATACATTTCTTAGAATTCCTAGGAGTTCAACTTCAAGCAAAAAAGAAAAAAGGCACCCTTTGGGTCTAGACTCTGGCAGTATGTATATTTCATAAAGATGTTTATATATTGCTTCTGCTATGTTATTGGGGGTTGCATTGAAATTGGAAACTATGTTAGGATGGTTTTGTTGCCTTCCTGCCCTTCGTAATTAGCAATCAATGCAATATTGCTTGTATTTGTTTGTGTGCTTTGGGTTGGGTGGGAGGCAGCCCTCAAAGCTGTATCCAATTGAAATCTCCAAGCTGCACCAAATACCCAACAGAATTGTAACCATTTTCTTTGTTTCATCTTTTTCCTCTTGCTTGATTGTTGTTGTTTTGGTTTAAGTTTGTGATTTGTTTTGTCCTGGAGCTGATTCATAGCTTACCCATGTACAGCATAGCATTTCAACCGAGTCCCAGGAAACACCAGGTATTGTAAAATAGACTAGTAAATGATCCCACTATCTTATCCTCTTCTTTCTTTGTTTGTTCTAGAGTTTTCACCAGCACAATTTTTTTTGCAATGTACTGACATTCTCTGTGATAATTCAGTAACTTCAACAGATTCCAGGATTCATGATGAATCAGATCCCAAGGGCAGCCTTGAGCAACAGTGAGCTGTGTCTCTTTTGGTTTGAACTGATCATAGGTAGGCCCTTTTTACAGATTAGAATGGGATAATATGAAACTCGTGATTCATGGTATACACATCTAATTGCATAACATTAACTAATTGGATTGTCTTTTTCTTGGCTAAAAGTAATTGGATGATTGAATTGCTCAACAATCAATACTTTTTTTTCGTTGCTTTCAACTACATGAATGATCTGGTTGAACAATTATGGGTCTCACATGCCTGAAGCTTTGCCCGCATGAAAAGGCCTTTAATTAGACTAAGTAATTGGCAGTATACCTTCTAAGTCGCCTTAACTTATAACATAATGTCTCCCTTTGGAAGGAAAAGGAAAAGAAAAAGAAAAAGACGCTTAAAATAAATCAAAGATTATTTCTGAAGAAGGGCCTTTGACGCAAATCCATATCCTAACAAAAAAAAATGACACAACAAACTATCTGCTACACTACTGCTAGGGTTACTTGAAATGAGAGGTTGCATGCGATCAGAAATAGAAGAGCTCAAAGAGTGAAGGTGAAGTCTAATTAAATGCTTATCCTTTACTTTCTGCAAATTTTTATGTGGATTCACTTTTTTTCCTGGTTCAATCATTAGTCATGTAGTTTTTGTTGTTGTCTATGTAATGATCAGAAGGTGCTCTTATGTGATTTTATACAAATATTTGAGTTCACATGCTCAGTCATTTTCTGTCTGGAAAGTGGGAAGTGCAACTGATCATATCTGATATTGTTGAATGTTTCCTTTGCCAGCATAAAAGGAAGTAAGATGGGGTTTTATTGAAGTGTCGAGTAAGATCTTGCACATTTTATCAGGTTGCGTCACCGGTTCATTTTCACAGTTTTATAGTTGAAAATTTGATCCATTAGAATTTAGTTGTAACCAAGCGAAGTGACACCAATTAGTATTCCATGAAGTTGTAATAACCAAGTGTAGTGACACCAATTGACTGGTGGATTGTGTAGAAGATAATAGGCCCGGAGTGTAGAGGATAATAAGTTCCCTACATGTCATATGTTTTTAGTGTTATTAAAGAATCAGAGATGATAGTGGAAGTAGGTGTTAACATTGAGTCATTACCAAAGTGTTTCTTATCTTATATTTATATTTTATAGTTGTATAGTGTTATACTAATTAAAGAACAAAAAAAAGTGGTGCAAAAAGATATTAAAATTGAATGATGGCAAACTAATCCGAATGTTCTTTTGAAATAGGCGAAGCCATCAGTTGAATTTCCATTGTTTTTTTTTTTAAAAACAACAAATACTTAGTAACGGATATAAACCATTACAAATATAATACTTAGTAACGGACTCCAACCGTTACAAATAGAATACTTCGTAACAGATATCAACCGTTACAAATAGAATACTTAGTAACGGACTCCAACTGTTACAAATAGAATACTTCGTAACAGATACCAACAGTTTTATCCGTTGGGAACAAACTATGAACAAAATTAATAACCGTTACGAATAAATTGTAACGATTATAGATGTGTTGCTGAAATTAATTTCAGTCACAGTTCATAACCGTTAGTAATATTTCTAACGGTTATTAAGTGTTACTAACTTCCGTTACTTTTCATTTGCGACGCAGTTGTGTCAACGTAAAATAATCGTTACTAATATTTTTTATAACGGCTGTAGATCCGTTACTAATTGATTATTATGGTGTACTGAGAGCAAGGTATGAAGTAGTAGTACATATAGCTCATAACTCAATGCTCATCTTCCTTATAAGAGTAACATGTAAAGGAGAACTCAGTGAATCAATGAGCAAGAAACTAATCTCCCTTAAAAGAGAAACAAAACAAAGTAATATAACAAACTTAGGCAACATGAACTTACCAGTAGATGCATGGATGCTGAAAGTAGCTGGCTTGCCTCTCACCACTGGATCTGGAGATATATTGACTCCCTTGACCTCAATGTCATAGTCATCTCCCCTCTCTGCAATCATCATAAAATCAGAGAACACAATCACTGAACCCACAAAATGTTAACTAGTCATCGAAATGGATCAAAACTAGACCTCGCATTGAAGCATTTTTTTCTCAATATTCATACCTATACATTTAGGAAATCTGAATCTCTTATAAGAAATACGATCAGAAAAATACTAATTTCAATAAAGCAACATCTACACACATTTTATCTCAAATATAAGCAAAAAAACAACTCCAACCAATGAATTTACTATATCAATTGAAAGAAGAATAAAAAAAATTGGTAAAAGAATGACAATGATGATGATAACCGTGAACTTCTTAATTATCAACAGAGGAGTATTATTATCAGTAAAATGAAATCCATAGGTTTTTTTTTTCCCAATTGTAAAATAATAGAACTTAAGCTAATGACCAAAATTTGAAAACTTGAATGTTTCGTTATTCTATCCAAGTATTGTCAGAATCCATCACCCATCATGATCACAATCATCAAAGCCTTGTTCCACATGTCTAGGACCAGCTTTAGTTCCATTCTTCCACTCAACCCTCAAAAGCAGGTTCATCATATCTCTCCACAATCTATAATGCCATTCCCCATTACTTTATTCAAGGACTTCATTTCTCCCTCTCCTTCCTTGAACTTGGAATCTCCAACTGCATGATATAGGGGCTGGCTATTGTGATCCAAAGCTTGCAAGCCCAAACCATCTCAAACAACATTTCTATATTTTTTTTTCCTTTTTCTATTGGTTGCGAGCTACCTCTTATGAACACAATCATTCCTAGTTCTATTATTGTAACTCCAGACATCCATCTTAGCATGTTGAAGCAGTCTAATGGAGTCGAGCATGATTACAGAGATTCAGAATATCAGGTTATCTAAATCACCAAGTAAAGTTCTCCCTTGTTTTAAAAAATCTAATGCCACCAGTAGTAGACTAACATTTAAAAAATCAATTGAATACACTGAATAAAGAAATGTTTCTAGCTATAAAAAAGAATATGAAATTGTTTAGAGCTGAGGAAACTAGGGTAAGGCCAGGATTTTAGATTTGGGAGAAAATGAAGATAAAGACATTATCAGAATTATTGAATTGAAAGTCCATCTTATTTTCTGAGTCGATTTTGGAATAAAAGACTCATGTTTATAGAAACACTGCCACCTTGAAAGCTGCATCCAATTGTAATTATGCTGGGGGGTATAATGCTCTTATACCTCTTTTCTTTTTTGGTGTCTAGTCCTATAATGGCTTTCCTTTTTTCTCTCAAATAAATTTGTGGTTGTTACTGATTAAAAAAAAAGTTACATCCAATAAATTGCAATCATAAGAATTGTATTTTATATAGAATAGGACCAACTTTTAGAAAAAGCATGACTGCGAATTGACATCCTAAACTGATTCTGTCAAACATCAAATTAACAGCCTTTGAAATTGCATTTAGAATCATAATAAAAATAGCACTAATGGGAATACAACTAATCTTTACAAAATGTTTGATTGCACAATTTTCTTTAAAACAGGAGCACCAATATATATATATTTTTTTGAATAGTTAAAACATAAGCACCATAATCATAAACAATTCACCAAAAAAAAAATTCATTGGAAGAGATTACCCTAGTGTGAAATCAATAATCCTTTTAAACCACTGAATTCTTGAATTCTAACCAACAAATCTTAAAAAACAAAAACCCCGGATCGTAAAGAGGGAAAAGAAAACTTTGGATCATTTAGTGAAATCCCCATCTTACAATTCTCATAATAATGATTTCAATGATGGAAAATGCTTCTTCTCATAAAACAGGGAGAAATCTACATCCCTGTACAATTTCTCAAAGCATCAATTTATCAGAATTGTTGAATCAATTGCTTCTAATAACCATATAAATAAGAACGTCAATGTTGAAGTAGAACGGATCTTACACAAATATTCATCAGTATCCTGACATGATCGGAAACAATAATGAGTCATCAACAGAGCCTTGTCCCATCATTTGGAGGATTGTTTATTTCATCAAACGAAGGACTTAGACTATGGCTTCACACAATCAAGTCCAAATTTCATTCAATCACTTCCATAGGAATGATTTGCTCAAGATAAGAAAACGATAAATCTCAAAGAAGAAGCCATTGAGAAATCCACTTCCATATACAATCCTTTCAAAAACATCAAATTGTCGGCTTTATAGCATCAAACTTCATCTAACTACATCAGATCGATTCCGATAGAACAAGAGCGAGATTATTGAAAAAACACCACTGAAGAATCCACATCTGGTCCCGATTCTTTAAAAACCAATTCCAATGAAGAAAAAAAAATCAGTTTCTGTAACTGTTGTATAATGTGGAAAAAATCACTCTAGCAGTTAAAAGATGGAAAATGATGGAAGATGGAAGATCACTCCAACGGTTATAGAAACTGTGAATGAAAAGAAAACAACAAAATAGACAATGTGGAAGAGTGAAGAACAGGGAAAATTACCTTCACTGAAATCTCAAATGGAAGATGACATTGCAGGAGTCGTGGAGTTCCGCTGGAGGATCTGGCCAGTTATTGCTTAGACAGCAGAGACCGGAGGGGAGAGCAGGAGTCGGGACGTCGGAGAGGGGGAAAGAGAGAGCAACTGCGGAGAGGGAGAGGGAAATAGAGAGCAGGTACCGGCGGGGATAACGCAACGAGCGGAGAGGGAGAATGAAGGAGAACGCAGCGAGCGGGGAGGAAAAGAGAGAAGCGGGAGCAGAGGAAACAGAGAGAAAAGGCGGGAATAGAGTTGGGGAAGACAAGCAGAATGAAATCGTTCGATTGAGGGGGATTTAGGGTTATATTTAGATGACGATTTCGTTCGCATAAGAGGGGGTAAAATTGTCCAAATACGCTGTACGAACACCAATACGTGCATTTTTATGTATTTATGTTTAAAATGGGATAATACACATTTAAGGACACTTTTTTAGTAAAATTCCCTTTTTATTAAATGTCTTTTTTTCACACCAATTTAGGGACTGTACGTATATTGATATATACAATATTGAAACAGATGACAGCTCATAGTCATGAGATATGAAACGGCTGTCGACTGTTTCTCCTTGACAGTTGATCACCATCAATTAGAAGCTTAAAAAAGTGTATAAAATCAGATAAATGGGCTTAACTTATTTTTTCATTTTTCATATATTTTTCAAATATAATGAAACTTCACAAGTTTAGAGAATGGGCAGGGTATTTAAAACTTGCTATTCTGTGTGCAAGCCTAGTCAATCCTACTGATGTTCCTCCTCGCCGCGGATTTCTGCTGGTTTTCCGCGATTCCGTGGAAAACCTACGTTTGATTCAGCGTGGAAAAGCCTTGAATGGATGCGATGATTCCTCGCTTCCAATTATTTCAGGCGTCAGACACCCCCCCTCGGATCCGTGGAATCCACGCAAATGAGGATTTGCGGAGCTACAGTGATTTCAGGCGTTAATTTAGATTAGATCGGTTTTTTACATTTTTTTGGTTTCTATGGGCCCCATAATCAAGATCTGAACCGATAAAAGTGTTAAGAAGGTTCAAAACGGCTATGTCACAAAATTTCAGCCGTTGATTCATCATAGATCGTGAGATATTTACAAAATCGTCCAAACCGTTAAAATGCCATATTCTGTGATGCAGTGGGCAAAAAACGGGATTAAATACAGTCCCTTGTTTTCAATTTTCTGGTTCCTGTGGGCCCCAAAATCAAGATCTGAACCGTTAATTGTGTTAAGAAGGTCCATAACGGCTATGTCCCAAAATTTCAGCCGTTGATTCATCTTAGATCTTGAGATATTTTCAAAACCGTTAGGGACAGTGACAGTAAAGGTAAGTAGTAATGTGGCCCTAATAAGTTTTTACTTTGGGAATGTACCCTTTAGATTCCCTAATCAAGATCCAAACCGTTAGTCATCTTTAAAAACTCCAAAACGGTCACTTCACCAAATATCAGCCGTTAATTCATTTTAAATCTCCAGATATGTGCCAAAATGTCTTACTGTGCAAACTATTATTGAAAACAGTCCGTTTTTTCTCATTTTTGGGTTTATGTGGGGTCCACGATCAAGATCAAAACCGGTCATTAGTTCTGGACGGTCAAACATGGTAAGGTGACCAAATTACAATCGTTGATCCTTACTTTATCTTGAGATATTTGTATAAACATCAATTGGATCATATATTCTACAACTTATAAGAATCCTCCCTCCATCCAAACATGGAACTTTCATTAGGAATTCTACTTGAGGATTGTGGCTTTCTTTGGAGATGGAGAGAATCCTCTAAATATATGATTCTTCCCCATTTACCAAACGTGCCCTAATTGTTACCTTTACCATTCCATTGAAGAGATCTGACGAGTATCGATCGTATCATATTATCTTCGTGCGGTGAAAAGTAGGACTTGTAGAATTGGTGGTTTGTGAGTTGAATAATTCTAAACGAAGATGCATACTTTCTGCAGGCAGATGCACAGTTTTTAAAGTTGTAAAATTTTGATTTGACTTTCAAATATGATTTTTTTCCTAGGTGGGAGAAAAATAAATTAATATTATATTTGTCTTTCCCTTTCCTTATTTCATGAGTAGAGAGGGAAGTCACATCAATCCTCTCACTTTTTTAGTAAACAAAAAATGGGGACAGTCAAGGATGGGAGAGGTAACGTGATGGTCTTTGCTGTCTTTTGAAGCTTGAAGTCACATGGCATGACAATGGTTCTTCCATATTCACATCTGAAAAAATAAAATTAAATGGCTCCATCACACCTTCAATTATCTGAGTGGGCCCCACCCAAAAGAATACGGCCTTCTAAATAATTTATCACATTAGGCCTTTCCTTTGAAAAAAAGAGACCCTTTCTTTGTAAAATAAATAGAGGCGCCAAGATTTACTTGAAACCAGTAGTAAGGCTTGATCTAATTAACATGGTTTTATACTATTAGGTGATCTAATCAACATGAAATGAATGGGTGTAAGAGATTATTGGCTAGGGTGATCTAATCAACATGGTTTTACACTATTAGGTTCAATTTGCACCGGTTCCGATGAGTCGACGATGGTCCAGATTGGTGTGGATAAGTTGTATGTGATACTTAAAATCATCCCTATTCCTTGCTACATATGAAGATGGATACTCATTTACATAGTACCAGAGATATAAGTGAAAAGGATCCGCTAGGATGAATTCACTGGATGTAGGATGGTGGCGTCAAAGTGCTTTCTAATTTTTTTATTTTAATGAATTGGTCAGAAGATCACTCCAAATATACGCAGGAGAGGACTTTGATTCATGTGAACTCATTTTGGCTTGGTCTAGAAGTGCAGAGTAAGACATTTTAATTGCCATTATTTCAGCACACAATCTATACATAGGGTGATATAGGATCACCTTGACACCACCCACTATATCATGGAATCTGCTGGTTAAGATTTAATCATAATTTCACAAGCAGTAAATTTTTTTTGGGTGAAAGTTCACAAGTAGTTGTGACAAAATGAAACCATATGGCTAGAAACATGCCTAATATGATTGAGTTGGGTTGGGTTGGGTTGGGTCGGGTCGGAGTCGCGTCTAAGGGCCATTGGTAGATTGAATTAAAAAACAATCATGGACTCAACGGCTCAATCCCAAGCCAACGATCATTTGTTATTATTAGGTTGAAAATGGCCCCTGATTCCAAAATTACAAGGGTCGGATTGACAACACCCTTTTTTATATCTCCTCCCATGTGTTATGTCTTATATTTATTTATTTTTTTCCTGACCTGTTATGTCATCATGATGTAACATACAAGGTTTGACAGTAAAGTAATACAAAGTCAAATTTATTGTGCCATGATTCTATGAATGATTTTATAAAGTCAAATCAAAACATTTCAACTCACAGACTTAGAAAACCGTGCATCTTCCTTCAGCAAAAATGCATCTATCTTTAGATGCACCCTTTGTGAGTTTCACCTTGGTGCCTTTCTTAACAGTTTAATAAAAAAAAAAAACAGCTCTTCGTTTATGGGTGTTTATTTCGATCAGAATGGGTTTTGGTTTTGCTGTCGCCTTGGGCCCAATGAGTCCCGCAATTAGAAAAGAGAGAAATAAAGGGCTAAGTTTCATCCTTAGGGCCCAAACATTAGTCCATGTGTCAAAACAGATCCCATAATTGAGTGAATAAAATCTAAACAAATGGGTCTTTGTATCAACCAAAAATTACCCATATCAAGGACCGACGAATGGATAACATATAGGCCAACTACTAGCTCGACTTGATCGAAAGTGACAAATAAGGTCTCCTTCTTGCTCCGGATGGTGACAACATTCATGGCAATGAATAGGCCTAGAAGTCTATCAAACTGTGGCCCCAAAAAATATTTATATATGTATATGGAATTTTCAAGAAAAAAAGTCTTTCCTGATCATTTAAAAGAAGGGAATTTTAACAGTGCCCACATTTATGTAAAATCCAGCAATTTGATCGAAATATATACGTACAAGCCCAGAATTAACTATAAAGGTGCGGTCTTGTAGCTATCACACTCTCCCATGTGAACAAAGAGGCCCAAAGGTTAAAAACAGACACCTCCAGAGTGGGTGACATATGAAGGTGTGGCAAAAGTCCAGACAGAGCCTCAGAACAGGCAAAATCTAAGATGTGGTGTTCTTAGAATGAATATACTCCAATTATCCGCATATCCAAAGGAAAGGCAGGACAATATTAATGGCTCTTTAATGTGGACCCGCATAAAACTAGAACGGGTCAGAGTTTGGTTCCATAGGGTTTATACCTCAACAACACCTAAAAACCACAACAGTGCCTATGTGGTCCAGTTCACCTTTGAAATCCAAACCGCTCAAAATCGCGGTCACTCTTATAATTGTTTTAGGCCAAACCTCAGTCCAATTTGAGTTGAGCCCACCAATTGAAAAAAGCCCCTTATTGTTAGTGGTAGTTTTTGAGAATTTTCACATTGGCCCCTCCAGGAAAGTTTATATTTTCATAGTGGCCCCTCAAAGGCGTATTTTCTGGTTTGCCACTGCCCACCATCATACTGATCAGTCAAATTGGATCTTCAAGGTGATGGCCTGACCTTAATGCACCTCCCTTAATAGAAAGGATGCTGCTGGCTTCCTTTTTGCCGAGTCGAGAGGGGGCTAGAACGGACAGATTTATTATTAATATATATTATAGACGTAGGATTCGATTTCAAAATCGAGTTCCAATTTTGCAATTGATAGAGAAATTGGAGCTTGATTTTGTCCAATTTCGCATGCAATTGATTTGATCTGATTTCGATTTAGAGAGAAACTTTGGTATATTTTAGATTTTTATTGCAATTTGAATTATTCTGGACTCTCTTTTGGATCTTATCTTATCAATTCTTAATTCATCCACCCAAAGTCTCTTAGACTTTGAATATTTAAAAAATTCAAATTTCAACACTCAATTCAAATCTGATTCGGAGATTATTACTATACATTTTCCTTTTAAATAAGCTTTGATATATAGTATCTATAAACGGATAAATGAAATATTCTTCGATTTTAATTTACTTTCTTCTCATCAATAAATATATCCAAAAATAGCCCCAAATTGGATATAATTTTATTTTAAGCTCGGATCTGTCTTGCTAGTATATATTTATAATGATTAATAATGCCCTTTAAAGGTTACTGATCCATAAACTGTTATGCCTACGTATGCATACTCGAGACGCTAAAAAAGACCCAACTACCTTAGATAATAAAAACCAAAAGCTGAAGTCTCATGAACACACAAGATAGACTTTTATTTCACTTTCATTTGAACCCATACAGGACTCAAAACATCTTATTCTGGATAGTATTTTTTATCTCATCCATTAGAGATGAGTGAGAGAGGCTCATGGGCAAAACACAACCCTGTAGTTAGCCCCAGAAGGACATGTAAATGTGCTAGTTTTATCATCCTTTGGATAACTGTAAGCATCTGGGCATCTGTCCTTGAAGAACCTTGAGTAATTGGTGGGTTGACAGCTCCCTGAGTTGCAACAATACTGATCAGTCTTAAAAACTGTACATGGGTTGTTGCACCCACCCGGGGCCTTTAGTTCATTCGGGCACTGGCCGTTGATGTCAGCGGTGCACTTGATGCCCCGGGTGCAGCCACCTGAGGTGGGGCTAAAGTCCATCGGAACGTTGAACCCGTCAACGAGAGAGATGTCGAAGAAGTCTAGGTTATTGAATTGCTTTAGAGCAAATTCGGCCAGTGTATTGGGTGGTTGCCCATAGGCAGTGCATCCTAGGATCCCGCCGCAATCTCCAGTCTGGCACCGGCCCCGGCCGCTTGCATCAAAGTTGCACCCAGTTCGGGGCCATATGCGGCCCCCGGTGGTGCCTGGGTTCACAGTGATGGTCCATGACTGGCCCGAATTGAGCTGTTTGCCACCGCCAACAGGGACCGCGGCGGCCCAAACAGTGTAGGGGCACCGATTTGTAATCACAAATGTGGCTGCATTGGTGGAGATGAAGAGGAGAGGGAGAAGGAAGAGAGGGAGGATTGTTGAGAGGGTCATGTTTAGAGAACTTGGTTTTAGGCTCATGTATGCTATCCTGTTTAAGCTTGTTGTATGAAGGTGTGAGGAAGTTGGGGCTATTTATAGGGAGTCTTTGAAACCTTTCAGCGAATCAATTACCGCCACATCATGTCACTGCTTTTAAAAGACGAGATAAAGAAACCAGCGAGATTTTGCATGCTTTCAAAGTCTCGCCTGCACTACAAAACGTCCTCTCATCTGTTCTTACAAGCACTGTGTGTTGATTGGAACACGTGGCATTTCCATCTGTATGAAACTTGAGGGCAATTGCCCTTTTCTCTCTCTGAACTTCTTTCCTCTAAAGCCCTCTCTTTTGAATTTTGTGAACCTCGGAACCTTTTCTACTGCTGTTTCTACTGCTGTTTTAAATTCTAGTTCGTTAGTAATCTTTTTAGTTTTTCTAATTGTTCAATTATCATACAATGTGCTCTAAAAATTTTATTTGATAATTAATGTTACCACTACTCTTTATATTTTATTTTATTTGGATTTTAATATGTAAACATTTCATGCTTTTAGATGGGCCTGAATACCTGTTTTCAAGCTATTAGTGATAAAAGAAATTTAAAACTTTTGACGGGCCTCAATTCTATATATATTTATTTTCTTCCCATTTATTTTAAATATAATATAACTCTGGATTCAACATATATATTTTTTTTCTTAACTAGATCTTTTTAGATTCTCTTCTTTATTTTTTTAGTAATTACGGCATGTGCGTTCTCTGCTAGTATCATAATGACTTGGGCTTAGGGATGTAATAGCATTCTTTCTTGGAGCAGTTGCTTTTTCCTATGCTATTTTAGGTCGGTCATACCTAGAAAATAGTTGGGATGGGATACCAAGTGTTTCAATCATCATTCAGTGCTTGTGTTGGTCAGTTGGTGTCTCCGGATGTGGTGAGAAAAAATCTTATGGTGACAGGTATTGCCTGTGGCAGAACCTGAGTGGTGCATTCAAAGTTACCGAGAAACTCATTGAGAGGATCCCGACTCTAAAATGAATAGATGAGAGGACGTGAAAGAGTGCAGGTGAGATTTTGAAAGCATGTAAAATCTCGTTGGTGTCTTTATCTCGATTTTAAAAGTAGTGACATGACGTGGCACTTAGTGATTCGCGGAAACAACATTTCCCTGTTTCAGAGGGCTCTTAGGGCCTGTTCATTTACTAGAATTCCTGACTGGAATTCTAGTGGTTGGGGTTTTTGGGGACATGATGTGACATCATGTCCCCTGGGGTTTTCAAATTCCATGTTTCTTTACAGGAATTTATAAATTCCAGCACATGATAACCTTTAGGAATTCTTGGAATTCCACCTTCTTTGCATTTTGGTGGAATTCCAAAATGCTCATGCCCTTAGAAGGATTTTGGAATTCCACCTTGTCTAGGAATTCAAGAATTCCCCAGACAAGAATTCTAGGAATTCTTGTAAGTGAACAGGCCCTTAGTGTCTTTATCTCGATTTTAAAAGTAGTGACATGACGTGGCATTCAGTGATTCGCGGAAACGGCATTTCCCTGTCTTTTTAGTAATCTTTTTAGTTTTTCTAATTTCTAATGATTATCACTTGGATTTTAGGGATCGGATCTCCTCTTTGATCCAATTATTTTCTGTTTGGACCAAACGGGGATTCATTTTCGGATTTTAGTGTTATTGGTCGCAATCCACAATAGAAACATTGAGAAAATCACTCAATTGATTAGTTCTGGTGACAGATAGATCTACCGACTTGATCAGATGGTTGATCTCTGAAGGGGAGATCTTTGGGTCTGGAACCTTCAACAATTGTAGCCCACATGACCACCAAGTCTCTGATGGACCTTAACTGTGAGGCCCTAAGTCCAGTCCTCTTGGCTCATTAGGAGGTTCCTTCCATGCATATATATGAAGTTTTAAACCTTTTGATGAGAGATGGTTGATTTGATTTTCACATTAACCTATTTTTGACTCTGTGGGACCTACCTCTGCTTCATCTGAGCGGTTCATTTTGGAAAAATCCATGCGGCTTGACCTGGGGGCCCAAATAGCATGGCTCGTTCATTTTATGAATCCTCATCTGTACAGAAATCGGGTAAGAGTTTGTCCAATTGGAGAGAGGTACATCATCGCACTATTCATTATGTACGAAAAATAGAACTAGGAGTGATGGTGCCATGATGGATGGTAGGCATGGAAAAATGAGGGGATTCCATCAAGAAAAGGTGGTCCTTGTCAAGATCTGAAGATGACAAGGTCGGAGGAAAAACCTTGATTTCCTAATTACAATTTGTTAACCTAATTCTATATCAAATTACATATAAATACATCACATTTACAAAGGAAAGAAGTTGGGCCGGGCTTGTTGGGCCTGGGCTTGGGCCCACTTGATATGCTTTAACACTCCCCCTCAAATTGACGCGGAAGCATCAATTTTTTCTGCAGAAAGACATGACGATCACGCGGAAGTGCCTTAGTTAGAAGATCAGCTAGTTGAAGGGAAGAAGGAACATGCGGAAGGATGAGAAGCTTCCGATCAAAGGCATCACGAATATAATGGCAATCAACTTCAATGTGCTTTGTCTGCTCATGAAAGATTGGATTTGCAACTAGGCGAGTGGCACTAGTATTATCACCATATAAAGGAGTGGGAGTAGTTTGAGGGAATTTGAGTTCAGCAAGCAGACTTCGTAACCAAGTAATTTCAGAGCAGGAAGAGGACAAAGCACGATACTCAGCTTCTGTAGAAGATTTCGAAATGCGATCTTGTTTCTTACATTTCCAAGAGATCAAAGAATTACCGAGAAAAGCACACCAACCAGTAGTAGATCGGCGAGAATCAGGACATCCAGCCCAATCAGCATCCGCATAAACCTGAAGTTGAAGAGTAGATTGGCGTGGATAAAAAGGACCCTTATCAATAGAACCAGAGAGATAGCGCATAATCCGATGAACCGCAGCAAGATGAAGATGAATAGGGCAATGGAGAAATTGACTGACACGTTGTACAGCAAAGGCGATATCAGGACGAGTAATGGTGAGATAAATCAAACTGCCAACCAGCTTCCTATAGAAAGACGGATTAGATAATGGTGTCCCATCATCATTGTGAAGCTTGACATTGATTTCCATCGGAGTATCAACAGGAGTGGAATTCGAAAATGAAGCAAGAGCAATGAGATCCTTAGTGTATTTCTGTTGACAGAGTGAGATACCAGAAGGCCCATGGTATACTTCAATACCTAAAAAATATGAAACAGTACCAAGATCTTTCATATGAAAAGATGTGCACAGCAGGGCCTGTAATGAGAGAATGCCAGAGCGATCTGAACCGGTGATGAGAATGTCATCCACATAGACAAGAAGAATAGTGATTCCAGTCGAACTCCGGCGGAGAAATAAGGAAGAATCATAATTACTCTGTCGAAAATCACCAGACTGCAATGTAGAGTGAAACTTGGCAAACCAAGCCCTAGGTGCCTGTTTAAAACCATAGAGTGATCTCCGTAACCGACATATCGAATCTGAATATTCGAGTCCTGGTGGAATCTTCATATAAACAGTTTCTGCAAGATCCCCGTGAAGAAAAGCATTCTTCACATCCATCTGTAAGATAGCCCAATGCTGCTGAGAAGCAATAGCAAAGATGGTACGAACAGTAGTCAATTTAGCAACTGGAGCAAACGTCTCTGAATAATTCAGTCCAAATTCTTGATGATTGCCAAGAGCAACAAGACGAGCTTTATAACGATCCAAAGATCCATCAGGATGAAGTTTTACTGTGTAAACCCACTTGCAACCAATAGGTTGCACACCAGAAGGACAAGTAACAACATCCCATGTGCGATTCTCAATTAATGCCGTGAGTTCCTCAGTCATAGCCTGTTTCCAACAATCATACGTAATGACTTGCTTATAAGTTTTAGGCACAAAATGAGAGTGAGATTCAGTGGCAATCAATGCATCAGGTTCCCATCCATAACGTTCAGGCGGACGGATAATCCGCGTCGACCGTCGTGGAGGAACAGGAGAAGCAAGAGAGATAGGATCAGGTGCTGGTGGAGGTAAATCCGGTGGGTCATTAGTGGGCGCTCGAACAGATCTCCGATGATAAACAAGTCCCTCCTTAAACCGTTCAGGTGAAGAAGCAGAGGAATCAAAAGAGGAATCAAAAGAAGGAAAAGAGAGAGAAGGAGGAGAAGAATGTATAATATGATGTTGGAAGTAATACTGGGATTCAAGAAAAATGACATTGCGAGAAATACGAGTTTTCTTCAAAAGAGGATCATAGCAAACATACCCTTTTTGACTTGGTGCATAACCCACAAAGGCACATTTGACTGATTGAGCAGAGAGTTTGGTGCGTTCATGAGGAGGAAGATGAACAAAACAAACACACCCAAAAGTATGGAGCAAAGTATAAGAGGGATGGATGGCAAACAGACGATAGTAAGGTGTATCATTATGCAAACGTGGAGAACTCTGACGATTAATGAGATAAACAGCAGTACTAATGGCCTCAACCCAAAAAGAAGTGGGAACCGAAGATTCCAAAAGAAGTGTACGAGCAACATCCAAGATGTGA
The DNA here is from genome assembly GCA_038049695.1 of Cinnamomum chago. NCBI lineage: Eukaryota > Viridiplantae > Streptophyta > Magnoliopsida > Laurales > Lauraceae > Cinnamomum > Cinnamomum chago. The sequence continues at coordinate 37,624,404 of CP142457.1, forward strand.
CGATGTTTTCGTTCAGCAGCCCCATTTTGTTGAGGAGTATATGGACAAGAACGGTGATGGAGAATGCCTTTTTCATGAAGCAAAGTTTGAAAATCATGAGAAAGATATTCTCCCCCTGAATCAGAATGAAGTGATTTGATGCATTTTTTGAACTGAGTTTGAATCATGGCAAGAAAAGTGCGGAAAACAGAAAACACATCACTTTTGGCATGCAAGAAATAAATCCATGTGAAATGACTATAATCATCAATAAAGGTCACATAGTATTTATAACCAAGGTGTGAATGAAAAGGAGCAATACCCCATACATCAGAATGCACCAGATCAAAAAACAACATGTGAGTTGGTATGATGAGTAGGAAAAGGCAAAGTTTTACTTTTACCCAGTAAGCAACTAGTGCAATCAAAATTAACATCTTGGGAAGTAAAATGAAAATCTTTATTAATCAAACCAGAGTTTAACATAGATAAAAGTCGCATTGAATGAGGATGGCCTAAACGTTTGTGCCACAAGGCACATACATCTTTATTTGAACGAACTGACATAAAAGAAAATGACATAGAATGAGATGGTGACTTATTTAAAAAATCAATCATGAAGAGACGTCCACTTTTATGACCCTTCCCGATCACTTTCCCAGTTTCCCGATCCTGCACAACACAACCAGAAGAAGAAAAATGAACTGAGCAATTGTGATCAACAAGTTGACCAACAGACAGCAAATTGGCAGATAGGTTTGGAACATAAAAAATGTCATGCAAAGGAAGGGTAGAAGATGAAGAAAAAGATCCGGTACCAAGAATGGGAATACTATCACCATTAGCAGTACGAATTTCCGTTGTGCCAGGACACAACAAAATGGAGTTGAGATTTAGAGGTGACTATGTCATATGGTTGGTTGCCCCTGAATCAAAAATCCATTTGTCCTTAGAAGGGTTAGGATTACCTGAGACATGCATGGCAGACAAGGCATTCTGGATCATCTGTTGAACAAGATCAGGTGTGAGAGAGGAGGAGGAAGATTCAATAGCTTGTGGGAAAGGGGCACTAACTGGAGGAACATCAGAAGTGGCATTAGCAGTATCTTGAACATGAAGAGCACGATTCCTTTTTGACGGTCTTCGGGGGCATTCGGAGATAAGATGACCCTGTCTCTTGCAGTAATTGCAAGACTTCTTCTTGCATTGACTAGCCAAGTGTCCAAAATCTTTGCAAGAGAAACACTGAACAGCACTCAAGTCCCTTGGTTTCTGTCTACCTTGAACTAAGAAAACTGTCTCAGATGGAGGTTGGACTTGTTCCAAAGTTACTTGAGAAAGGAGCCTTTGTTCTTCACGCAATAGTTCTTGCAAGCATTCATCTAGTGAAGGACATGGACTGCGATTCATGAGACTCGCACGGAGTGGTTCAAATTCTTTCCTCAGTTTCATAAGAAACTGATTCCTTTGAGTGGCAACAAAGACTTTGCGAACTGCAGCTAATTCTATTGAAGTTAATTCAGCAAAAACAATAGAATTATAGTCCAACCATAAATTGATAAATCCCGAATAATATTCCTGAACTGTTTTAGTCCCCTGGGAATATTCACCAAGCTCAAGTTCAAGATGAAACCTCCTTGCCTCATTGGACTGTTGATAGAGTTTCTTAAGATAAGTCCAAATGTCTACAGAGGTTGTATAAGCCCGTAAATTAATACTAATATTTCTCTCAACAGAATGTGCAATCCAACTAATGACACGTGCATTATTTATTTCGGTTCCACTCCTTTAAGCCTTTTAAATTAGTGGGATCTTTTGGTTGAACTTCTGTTCCATCAATAAATCCTCCTAAGTCATGGCCTTCAATAAAATTTCTCATGTGAAATTCCCACTCGCTGTAGTTTGTCCCATCCAATTTAATAGGGATGCCATCAAGTTTATCAGACATGATGCACAGAAATAAAATATTCCAAAACAAATAATCGGGACCAAAGCGGCACTACTGCACCGGCAGAAATGAAGGAGAAGACCTGCCTGCAAAAAACTAAGATAAGCGTCGCTGTAGTCTCCGAAGCCACCAACCAAATCAGACGACGGCGACAATGGGGATGACAGCGGCGGCGACGGCAGAGAGATCCAGCGGCCTTTCTCAAGTAAGATGGAGAGGACGATTGCAAACGGAGCGAAAGATCGAGAACCAGGGTTCCTCGCATTGATTGAAGCACAACGTTCAAGCAGAGGATTGCAGACGATCGTGGATTGCACGGCGTTCAATCGGAAGATGGCGCGGAAGATCAAGAACCAAGATTCAGTCGATCATTGCAGACGATGGAGCAGATAGGGCACTGAGCAGACGATCGTTGCAGTGAGCAGACGATCGAACGGGGTGTAGATGATCAGCACCCAAATTGCTGAGGACTTGGCTCTGATACCATGTCAAGATCTGAAGATGACAAGGTCGGAGGAAAAACCTTGATTTCCTAATTACAATTTGTTAACCTAATTCTGTATCAAAATACATATAAATACATCACATTTACAAAGGAAAGAAGTTGGGCCGGGCTTGTTGGGCCTGGGCTTGGGCCCACTTGATATGCTTTAACAGTCCTAACTCAACTTAAATTAGGTGCGGTTGCATTATCTTGTATGATACGACCATTTTAAGGCCTAACTCAACTTAATACTTGAGCCTACAGCAATGTCAAATGCACCCGTTGTGGAAAGATAAAAGAGTGTACATGGTCTTGTTAGGCTGCTCTATTCTAACCAAGTAATTTTCAGGAGTACATCGAATGGAAGAGTGAAAATATGGGAGAAGATGGTGTAAAGAAATTTTTGGGCATTATTTGACCATTCATTGGAGGGATGTTTGAACTTGGAAGGGCATCAAAGTTGTCTGAAATCTGAATCGTAGCCTCATCTGCATTGGCTTAAACTCTGAAATTCAAACCACCTCCACAAAACTCTCTTGGAACAAATTATTTTCCATTTCTGGCCAAGAGAAGATACGGGTCACTCGCTTCACTTCCATCCAAATGAATGTGGCAAAGTTGCAATTGCCTTCAACCGACAAGGTCATTTGATCAACCTTGATTCATGGCTAATATTGATACACATCTTCCTGATGTTATGTTACAAAATCCACAGCCTAGTACTTCAAGGTGGAGACACGAATAATAATTCAAAAGATGGCCCCGAAAGATGACGTCGTCTTCTCGCAAGGAGTGACGGTGTCCCTCTGACGACGAGAGGAAGGAAACTTTACTGTCTGAAAAGGAAGTATGCTTTCAAGTAGATACCTTGTGGTGTGCGTCCATCCAACTTCACCATAGTATAGAAACTCTCTTTTACTGCGGAGGCATGATGGAGAGCAAAGAAAAAAAGGCAAATCCACCAAAGAAGACCACATTTCTAACTCTTCTGCCTTAAATCTTATAAGTCTTCAAAGAATTGTCAAATTTTTTTTTTAGAAATTAGTTTTATGAACAAAAGTAACCAATCACTGAGTTTGCACATTTGTGAGAAAATCTTCATTTTCTTTTTCCCCGGCAAAAATATGGCTATATAGACGTGTTTTTAAAGGCATTGTTGATTAGGAATAAGAGCGAAAGCGCTTTTAGTGCGTTGTTTTTCCCTGCTCCCATTAAGTTGAAGTGGGAGGGTTTTTCCTTGCTCCCATTAAGTTGAAGTGGGAGGGAATCTTACCCCCACTTACATTCTTTCTGTGAGGCCCCACCCCTTGTGGGCCCTCTAATTGATATTTTAAATACTAATTATTGCTAATTATATTAATTAGTGGCTAATTATGCTAATTAGGGGTTAATCAGGGTAGTTATGTATTAATCTCCTAAGTTCGTGCTAGACTAGTTTAATTTTATTAGTATTAGGGTTTTTGGTATAGCCTTTTGTAATTCTAGGGTTTATTAGTGTAGGGAGGCCTTTACTAGGGTTTTGAGTGAACTATAGGAGGGTTTTGAGTGAACTATAAAGGTGTTATTGCAAAAACACCTTTTTCTAGAACCTTCCAGCCCAAAGACCCTAATGCCCCTAACCCTAACCCTAATCCTATGCAACCCTAAAAGGTTTTTCAGTCTTTAGCCACCTCCCCCAAATCTATAAAATCAACATTAATCCCAATGAAACCCTACTACTATTCATCCCTTCTTCCTTCATCTCTTCTTCCTCTCTCATTTCTTCCCTAAGAATTAGGCTACTGTTGTGCTGGAGAAATTGCTCTAGGAGCTGCAACCACTTCATCTTCTTCTTCCTTATTGCATTGGACTTAGGATTTCCCTTCTTCTCTATATCTCTCTACAATACATTCTCTTCCAAGCAAGGCAAGTGCATTATACCTTTAACTTAGGATGTATGTTCTGTTTTACTTTATTCATTAATTTATAGCTCAGTAAATTTCATATGATTAGAACTACCTGGAGCCTAGTGTGATAGATGGATGGTTGGGCATTGATGGATGGGGTTCCACCCCCATTTGGAAGATCAATGGGACAAAATGGTGTTTGATTAATGGGCATTGTGGTGTTGTTATAATTTTATTTGATTAATTGATGCATGGAGGTGCTGTAGAACCTATTTGATTAGAAATGGGTTGAAGAGAGTGACTGTAACAGACACTATTAGTGAAATAGTGAGATTTTGGTTTTTGGTATTGAGATAAGTGGGACCCAGGTGGGCCACCTTTGGAGATCCGGACCACACATCATGTAGGGACACTTGGGCGACCCGGATGATGAGGGCTGATCGTGGGCCCTTGATCAGTGGGGCCCACGATCGTTGCTCTTTCCATGCACCAGGCGAGGCTCGTTTTCTGCTGGAACGTTCTGCAACATTCTGTTGCAGAACATGTTGTGTATTGAGTGAGGAAAGAGATTAGTGGGGAAAGGGTGGTCCATAGGAGCATGGGAAAATAGGTGACGCGAGGGAGTATGGGAAAGTGTGGTCCACTGAAATTATGGGGCCCAGGTGGGTCCCAGATTTCAGATCAGGTCCGCACATCGGATCGGGGCTGCTTAGTGACCATGGTGATGAGGACTGATCTAGGATTGGGCCCAGTGGGGCCCACTGATTCAATAACCCACTAGTTTTATTAATTAAAATTAATCCTTTAGTTTTTAATGTATACAATTAGCACAATTAATTTTCATAACTTGGAAATATAGACCCCTTAGTTTTTATTGAACCAAATTGGAGCCGGGACCAGTGGGGCCCACTGATCCAATAACCCATTAGTTATATTAATTAAATTTAATCCTTTAGTTTTTAATGTATACAATTAGCACCATTAATTTTCATAACTTGGAAATATAGACCCCTTAGTTTTTATTGAACCAAATTGGAGCCGGGACCAGTCGGGCCCACTAATCCATAACCCATTAGTTTGATTAATTAAAATAAAACATTTAGTTTCTAATGTGTACAATGGGACCCATTAGTTTTAGAAAATTAGGAAAGTAGGACCCTTAGCCTTTATGGAACCCTATTAGAATAAATTAACTTGTTACCTTTAAAATAATATTTCTTGACCTCTTTAATTTTAGAAATTAGAAATTATAGATCCATTAGTCTTTATTTAACCTAAATTGAGTTTGGACCCTTTAGATTTATACTTTTAGAAATTTCATTAGATTTTAGAATTAGATTAAGGCCTTTTAGTTTTTAATGAACCCAATTAGGATGGTTTGTGTATGACCTGGTTCTTTTTCCATCAGACCCAGACTTTAGTGCAGAAGTTGAGATTTGGCATGAAATCTGTTGACTCAGGTATGTGTACCAGATCGACTGGCTGGCCACCTGGTCAATCGGGTACACTAGAAATTCCAGAATCCAAACCAAGTCCCAACTTTGATTCCCGTGGAGCAGATCGACCCGACCCTTGCCAGGTCGACTTGCCACACTGTGAACACTAAGATGTGAGTTTAGCCTTTGTTTTATGATTGATCGATTGTGGGGCTCATTGACCATCCAAATGAACTTCCATCAGTGTGCTAAGCACGAGTCAATGGCGTGGCTCGACATTGACTCGTGGGGACCACCGATTAGGTCATGTAATCTAAGATGATTCGACCCCTAAACGTTGTCAATGATGCCCGTAACCTCATGAGCACCAAACACAGTATCATATGGCATCAGTGACTTCACTTAGAGGTCAAATTTTCGGAGATGGACCTGAACCTGAACGTGGTCCATTACCTAGGATTGGACTGTTGTTATTCCCCGTTGATTCTCCTATTGAAGTTCATACTTCACTTCTATTATTTACTGTTACTCTTATATCCTTAGTATAGTTGTTAACTGTTAATTAATGGAAAATGGAGGACCTGAACCTAGGACATCTTAGAGGTGACCCGTTAGTATGATTTGGAGATCACTGACCCGTGTCTGTGGCTAGGCGGGCCCTTATTGGGCCTAAGTGTGAAGATGTGTACCTTTAGTTGGAAGAGGTAGTTTATATTTGGATTTTAAGTCATGATGGATTAGAAAGAACTGTTTATCAGTATAAATGGATATGTTGCCTCGTTTGGACTGTTTTAGACCAGGCCATATGCTGATGGGCCTTGGTATGGATCCAACGAGTGGGCTTGGGCTTGAATTACAATCCATTGATTAATTTATATATATATATAAACCTCTTAGAGACTTGGTTAGGACCCTATTCACGCAAGGCAAAGCCTAGACAGACACAGACCCTTAGAGTATTCTCGAGTCAGCATTAACATTCACTCAGTTGATTTAAGCTCAGCCTGTGGACTGATCATCCTCGGTAGGAGCTATTATGAGTGTTGAGGAGCTATCATGATGAGCTGTGTGGTTAAGATGGACGGTGTGATACCGTGTCCGGTCTTGAGTGATGAGTGTGATGAGTTGATGAGTGATTTGCGGGATTAGTAATTCCCATCACTAGTGAGATTTCCCGCCGCAACTGTGTTCAGTATGGGAAGGCCGCGGCATAATATCCCGCGGTATTCCAGCTCGTGTGAATGTGCCATTTTGTAGTAGATTAGATGTTGTACATTTATCCTATTTCCTTATGCTTATCTTGCTCAACTGCCTAGTTCATTTACCTTGTTATTCTTTAATTTATTTACCTGTCTCTATTCATTTGTTATATATGTCCTATGTTATTAGTATACTGTGACTTGCCAGATCTTTTAGATCTGACCCATCTTTGGTGCTCTGGCCTTGACCCAGAGATCGCAGAGGATGCGCTTGCGCTAGTAGAAGCGCCAGTCGTCGGAGACTTCGTATGAGGCTCGACTGACACTGATGTCGAGCCGGAGGGTGGAGTGCAGTTACCTGGGTTTTGAGAGTTCACCTTATTTTGGGTTTTGAGGGAATTTTGTTGTGAGTCGGGTAGTTTTGGAAATGTATTAACTTTTGATATTAACAACTGAACCTTTTAAACTAGACTGTAGTTCTGCTCACATTTAATATATATCGATACCAAATTGCTTCCGCTTTATATATTATGCTTCCGCAATTTAACCATTGAGTTTATATTGGTCAAAAGTCTTAAATTGGACCTCACTGCGGGCCTACGATCTTGGAAGTTCTCGGATTTTTCGGGAAGTAGCGCGCCAACTCAGGGTATTCGAACGACTTTATCGGTATCCGGAATTGGGGCGTTACACTTTCTACATGAAGTGGCAGAAAACCTCATCCCACCTACATTCTTTCTAAATATATTTTGTATTTTCTTTGGAGTGTGACTCACGTTGTAAAAAACAGGGGTGGGCTGATTGGGTGGACGGTAGGAAATCGTGCTACTCAAATCCCAAGGGTCCCACATCAAATCAAGCAATTCACAGTTGTTGATAAGTCCATAAAATTACATATTGTAGTTATTTAATGCACAACTAGTGTGAAAGGCCCTACACAACACACAGGGCACAGTGACAGAACCAGGAATTACTTCTAGAGGGGGTGCAAACGATAGTCAACCAGCAGCGATAAAACTAGAAATTTTTTTTAGAGGAGATCAATAATATTTTTCATATTTATTGGTTTCTTTTACTTATCATTTAAAAACATAGTTATCATTTATTTCAGAGTTTTTTTTAATAATATCCAAAGGAAAAATCTTAAATTTGAAAATACTAATTAAATTTAAAGATAATTTATCGAACATTTGAAAGTAATTAAAATACAAAAGTGGGAAAGGTCACCCTATTGAATCCAATCTGCTCAAAATAATCATTTACTCCTTATTTTAGGATAGAAAGATATAGCTCACTCTAAACAAATTAGGGCCCAGGCCAGATTAATCACTTGTAAATCAATCATCCCATAATTGATTTATGAATTGATTCATTACTTGTAATTGTTTAATGGGTCACGAGCCCGTGGTAGACATGGATGATTGAAAGTCTATATAATAATGACCTGTAATTTTTTGATGGGCCATGATGCCTGCAAAAGAGTAGACGTTCGAGAGAACATCATTGATAGCCATTTACTAATATTATAAAATGGTGAACAACGTAGGAAGATCTATGCTATTAAAAATAAAAGATCTTCCCTTAAGTGATTTGCTCATATTTTACTCCAATAGGAGTTAGTCACACTTTAAGGTTAAGCATATGATATTTTTAATTGTGTACTCAATATAGCGGGACCAACTCCTATTAAGTAAAAATTGTGGGCAACCCAACTAAGGAGAGGGGCTTCATTTTTAAACGCCTAATTTTTTTGTTAGATCATCCTAGCCATTGATTTAATAATCATAATGTTTAGTGGTCTTTTAGCAGTAGATTTTATTTAAGATTCAATCCAATAGTGGATAAATGCCTGAGATTAAATCCAAAGAAAAATGCCAAGATGCCCAAATCTAGTTGCATAGAGGTTTCTCTCAAATTGCCCTCAAGATAAATATGTGAGAGATAAAGAGGGAATTGATTAATTGCAAGCACCAATCTCTTCTTAAAATTTGGAGAATCATTGACTTATCTCTTAGGTAACAATTAAAAGACAAAGGTATCCTTGAATCATTTTAAATTCTCTCTCTCTCTCTCTCTCTCTCTCTCTCTCTCTCTCTCTCTCGTGAATGAAAAGCAAGTGAGTGGGCCAAAATTGTAAGGGACTAAAAAGCCATAATTTTTTTTTTTGCAACCTCTTCCAAATATTCAAAGGAAGTACAAAAGTTAAGAGCTAGGGGGCAATTGACCCCACTCGACCTCCCCCCCTCCATCCCCACCAACACGGGCAAAAAAAGAAAAAAAATATATTTCAATATAAAAGAAATATTAAAATAAAAATAAAAAAGATTTATAGAGGAAGCGAGATGAAAGAAGGAATAAGGAAAAGGTAAAGACTTTTAGATCGATTAGGCAACCCCACATCCAAATTGGTGTAATGTGTGCTAGCTCTATTGGGGTCAAACCCAAACTACCTTTGTTCACTTTTTTCTCTCTTTTTACTGGTTTAAGAATTTATGGGGTTGTTTCACATCTGATTGGTGGGACCCGTCTATTAAACACAAATAAATCAAATAAAAAATAAAATACATTTTTCTACTCATTCCAATTGGAGAAAGTATATTGATTACTAAAGTTATCTATTAAATCCAAACCACTAAAGATAATTCACGAGCTAAATTTTTTTAATGGTTTAATAGAAATAATAACTACCGATATATATTTTGGAGGAGATTAGGTTTTATGGGAGGTTTTGAATTTTAATAAAATAGGGGAAAAAAATAATAACGATTGATGATCAGCTAAGGCCCATGGCTAGCCTGTGCCCAGTGTAGTTGATATTTGGATAAACTAGATCGAAGTAACTTGATGATCAAGTGAACAACCTATTAAGACAAAAAAAAGTCACCTTCTATACAACTGCCCCGGATGGTGCTGATGATCTCTGAGATGCGCCACATTTATTCTTGTTTGAAGATTTCAGATAGTGGGCTTCAGCATGGATGGGCTAATTTTAATTTCACTCGTGAATTGTCCATCATGGATTGTTCATCATAGATGGACTGTTTTTAATTTCACTCTTCGCTCTCCTATAAGAAGGTGCCATTATTATGAACACCTTAGGTGGAGATGCCACAACTTCTTGATCGTGGATGCCACAGATCTTCATATGGATCAATCAAATACCTTATGTTTTGGTACTTAAAGATATACTAAAAAGAATACAAAAGAAAAGAAGTACAATAACAAAAAAAAAAAAAAACCAAAAGAAAATCATACCTCTACTACTTGAATCTGACAACAATAAAAGGAAGAAAATTACAAAAAAGAACTACAATAAAAAATCTATAACAAAATACAAAATAAAAGAAATCATACCTCTTCGTGAGTAAAATCTCTTGTTCCCCAATGTGGAATAACATCCATGTTTCTTTGCTTCTTTTTTAAGAACAAAAGAGGACTCAATCTCTTGTAGATCAAGATCCTTAAAATAAAAAGTTCAAAAACCCATGAATCTATTAAATAATTATTTTTTCAAAGAAAACATAAAGTTCTTGTAGATGAAGTATGTCAGCATCAAGATATAGATTGATGGGCTCAGTTTGTGGTTGCACAAATCGAGGGTTAGTTTCAATGGGTGGGTCAACAGGTGGGTTGGATAAGTTCAAGGGTGGGTTGGATGTTGAAGGGTAATAGGTTGAATGAAGGTGGGCGGGCGAAGGCCTGAGTGGGTTTAGATGAGTGGTTGGGCTCAGACAGTACCTATGTTTAGTTGGTGGGCCAGCAGCTGGGTTTGGGTTGAACACTGGGATAATTGGATTGTGTGCATAACAAATTGAGTTGGAGAGTGGGTAATATGGGTTGGAAGTAGGTTGGTGACTGGGTTGGTGTGTAGGCGTCTGAGTGGTCAGAATGGTTTTGTTTGGCCAGGTATAGATGTGAGTTGAGTTGCTCAGGTTATATGGTGTTAAGTAAACTTGGGTTTGATTTGGTGAGTTCACAGGAGATAATGGCAATGGGTTTGATTTTGATGCGCAAAGAGGTGACAAAGATGAATGATGAGGAGGAAAGAAAAATAAAAGAAAAGGAAAAATTGAGGATGATTGTGAAGATGGGAGAACAATGTAGATAGGTAGATGGTGAAGATTGGGTGAAGTGTTGTTTTGTTGGACGGGCCTATGGGAAAGTTAAATAGAGGATTGGGGATGGATTTGACATACGAAATATTGAAAGAAAAAATATGAAAAAACTAGCAAAATACTGCCCACGAAAGTGCCCCAAATTTCTGCAGATGACATGACGGTCCCACAAATTGATATGCAGTAACATTTAATATATTCATGTTCATCGATCATTGAAATCATAGTCAAAGAGCTTTTATTCTTTTCTTTGTTAGTTTAATAATATGTAGGGCCCATTGAAGGTAACTAGAGAGAAGTTATTATTTATGCTAAGTTAGATTTGCATTGAGATGTTTTAGGTGATGGAGTATTGGAGAATTGGAGTTAGTTTGGTGAGATTAGATTAAAAGGGTAATTCCAGAATGTAGCATTGCAAAAAGTTTTGATGATACGCCATGTGTCGTTCCCTAATGAAGAGAGCTGCTATCTTTATATATATAATTCTTAATCTCCAATAAATCCGAGAAGGGTAAACTATGTGATAAATGCCCCTCCATTCACACCTTTCCTCCCATTAATTTTAATCTAGTGTTAGAGGCCCGTGCCCAACACGGCCGAAAAAGAAAATAAAAGAATATATTCCATTATAAAGGCAATATCTGCGCATATAAAAAAATCCAATTGAAAGAGAAATGCATACCTCTATAAGATTTGAGAGGTCTTAGGTCTCATTTAGATATTTTGCATGTCCCCAGGTGGGCCCCACTATTATATCTATATTTATATATGTTGCATTGCAAATGGATGGTTGAAACAAAATATTAGGATCCATAGTTGTTGATTTAGGACTTCACTAGAGAGTTTTCATTGCATTGCTATCCACATTGGATCCTACTCCTACATAAGGCAAAAACTAGACTAATGTAGATCGTGTTTATTGGGTTGTGAAAGGGCCCCTGTTTTTTTTATCCAATGTTCACTGTATTCTGAGTCTCAAGACTCAGCATAGTTGATTCTCATGGATTAATGATCCATATCATAGATCTCATGGCCCTCAGATTGTATATATGGGCAACTGGACCCATGCTATATAGATTATCCACACCTTTCTTATCCATTCGATTGAAGGGTTTGGATTGCTTCATAGGAGAGAACAGTGGTATTGTCAGCATATGAGATCAATTGTTAGATTAATGAACCATGCTCATACCTATAGCTACACAAGAGTCAATACCGGTATGAATAGAGTACACGGTAATCTCTACAACCAATGAGATTTATTGTAAACTGGCCCATCCATGATCATATCTAAAATTATAATGAAGTGACTTTCTGATTAATGATTTTACACACACAGGAGAACATAATCCAATGAGTCGTACGTGATTCTTTGAGCAATGGAATTGACAGTGCTACTGAAGTGAAGTAAATTGTTAGCCCTCTCTTATTCTTCCTCCTCCTCTTATTTGGTTTTTTTTGTTGTTGTTTGGTTTGAGATAGTGGGCTTTGTATTTTGTAGAACATGGATGGTTAAGAAATGAGTTGGATTTGTAGAACACGTAGGGTAAGAAATAGGTTGGAAAAAAAATAGAAAAGTGACCTCCAGAAGGGAGGAATTGTGATGGCTGAAATTGGGATGGAATCTTAAAGAGATTATGTTGCAATTAGAGATAAATTAGAGAGACATTTTTAATCCGAGATTAGATATTTGAGAGATTTTAGAGATTAGATAGTAGAGAGATTTTAATTGAGAGATTTTAGGAAAGATTCCTTTTGTGGTGGAATCTTAAAGAGATTATGTTGCAATTAGAGAGAAATTAGGGGAGATTTTAATTGAGGGACTCTAGGAAAGATTAGAAGGGTAGTTTCGGAATGTAGAGAAGATTAGAATATTAGAAGGGTAATTCCGGAATGTAGCGTTGCAAAAGTTTTAGGATGCGCCACGTGTTGTTCCCCCATGAATTCACCGGCTGCTTTAATATATATAATTGGGATGGAATCTTAAAGAGATTATGTTGCAAATAGAGATAAATTAGAGAGGGATTTCTAATCCAAGATTAGATATTTGAGAGATTTTAATTGGGAGATTTTAGAGATTAGATAGTGGAGAGATTTTAGAAAAGATTCCTTTTGTGGTGGAGTCTTAAAGAGATTATGTTGCAATTAGAGAGAAATTAGGGTATATTTTAATTGAGGGATTTTAGGGAAGATTAGAAAAGTAGCTTCAGAACGTACAAAATATTAGAAGGGTAATTTTCAAATGTAGCGTTGCAAAGAATTTTAGGATGCACCACGTGTCGCTCCCTCATGAAGAGGGCTGGTGTTATAATATATATATTTGGGATGGAATTTTAAAGAGATTATGTTGCAATTAGAGAGAAATTAGAGAGGGATTTCTAATCCGAGATTAGATATTTGAGAGATTAGATAGTGTAGAGATTTTAAATGATAGATTTTTGGAAAGATTCCTTTTAGTGGTGAAATCTTAAAGAGATTATGTTGCAATTAGGGAGAAATTAGGGGAGATTTTAATTGAGGGATTTTAGGAAAGATTAGAAGGGTAGTTTTGGAACGTAGAGAAGATTAGAAGGGTGATTCTGGAATGCAGCGTTGCAAAAAGTTTTAGGATACGCCACGTGTCTCTCTCCCACGAATTCACCGGCTGCTTTAATATATATAATTGAGATGGAATCTGAAAGAGATTATGTTGCAATTAGAGATAAATTAGAGAGGGATTTCTAATTCGAGATTAGATATTTGAGAGATTTTAATTGAGAGATTTTAGAGATTAGATAGTGGAGAGATTTTTGAAAAGATTCCTTTTGTGGTGGAATCTTAAAGAGATTATGTTGCAATTAGAGAGAACTTAGGAGAGATTTTAATTGAGGGATTTTAGGAAAGATTAGAAGGGTAGTTTCGGAACGTACAAAATATTAGAAGGGTAATTTTGGAATGTAGCATTGCAAAAAGTTTTAGGATGCACCACGTGTTGCTCCCTTATGAAGAGGGCTGGTGTTATAATATATATAATTGGGATGGAATTTTAAAGAGATTATGTTGCAATTAGAGAGAAATTAGAGAGGGATTTCTAATCCGAGATTAGATATTTGAGAGATTAGATAGTGGAGAGATTTTAATTGATAGATTTTTGGAAAGATTCCTTTTGTGGTGAAATCTTAAAGAGATTATGTTGCAATTAGGGAGAAATTAGGGGAGATTTTAATTGAGGGATTTTAGGAAAGATTAGAAGGGTAGTTTTGAAATGTAGAGAAGATCAGAAGGGTAGTTCCGGAATGTAGCGTTGCAAAAAGTTTTAGGATCCGCCACGTGTCGCTCCCTTACGAAGAGGGCTGCTATTATAATATATATAATTGGGACCTATTTAGGGGAAAATGCACTGAATTTCATAAAATCATGCATCATCGTGTTCAAAGCTTATTTCATGAGAAAGTTGGTTTAAATCTTAGAAATTGCATGTTTTTATGGAAATTATTCTTGCTGGACTATCGGATTATCCTCTTGAATATATCTTCAAATCTACATATAGAGTCACGCAATTTCTTTGGACCATTGGATTCATTACTAGAATATAAGTTTTTGGCGGAGGAGAAAGTGGGCGGCCACCTATGGCCGTCGCAAAAGGTAGCATTAGCGACTGCCCAATTTAACCCCCCCCCCCCGGAACCCACTTCCCCCCGAAACCCACTTCTTCCTCACTTTTTCCTTCCCAAATTTTTCCCCTCCCACCTATGCCGGAGCCACCACCGGTTCTCTCTCTCCTTCCCTCTCTCCCCCTCTTCCTCTCACTCTGCACTGTGCCCTCCCGCACGTCAGAGCAGCCACCGGTTCTCTCTCTCTCTCTCCCTCCCTCCCTCTCTCTCTATTTCTCTCTCTCTTTCCCGATTTATCTATGTATATACTTAGTGATTTTTTTTCCATTCTCTTGCTCTTGCTTTTTTTGTGTATTGAGAAACCCTAGCTCGCACCATTCAATCTCAACCATTTCCACTCTTGCTACAGCTGCTGGTATGTTTTCTTTTTTTTTTTTTTTTTTTTTTTTTTTTTTTTTCATTTGATTTATTTGTTGTTGTTTGTTAATGTTGTTGAATGAATGATGGCATCTCGGGCATGCAAGCCTCGGAGTCGAAATCGGTGCGTAATTGCATGCAGATCTTGGCTATTTTTCCTTTTCCTTTTTTTTTTTTTTTTTTTTTTTTTTTTTGCGATGATGAGATCTGTTTTGGTTTTTTTTTTTTTTTTTGTTGGCATGTGTTTCTTGATTTTGGATTGACAGTCGCTTCTGATTATGTTATGCTTGTAGGGCTATTGTTTTGTAATCTAGATTTTTCTTTTTATGCTGGGTTTGGATGTTTGATACATTTTCTGTGGTGTGAAATATGCATTGAAATAGGTTTGCAGGTTTCCATCAGATTTGATTCTTACTTGGCGTGGTGCTGCTTATTTTGGGATATGCATTAGTCTCGTCTGCAAATTATGTTTAGGGTGCTTTTGTTTTCAAATGGATATGCATCTACCCTGCTAATGGAAATGTTGTCATTGTAAGATATTTACTGTTTGAGAAAAATGAAAAAAAGCCCCACTCCTATACTCTTGCTTCAGATCAAAATGGACACTAGTATTTTAAAATAACCATGCTCACAATCAGTATATATCTAAGGAAAAATTGTGAAACAAAAGTCAAAAAGAGGAGACGAGATGTATCTGGTTTATAAAGAGATTCTCTTATGTAGACTGGACAACCAAAGGTGCTTCTTCACTTGCAAATTAAGGATCACAATAGCTTCAAGTACCTATTTTCCTCTCCAAACATATATATACCTTATAAAAGAGAATAAAGAGTCCTCTGTCTCTGAACAAAAAAGGTGAAAAGGATGCAAAAAATAATATAGAAAGGATCACCTGATGATTGGCTTTCTTTAGCCTTCATGTTTCACACAATCCTATGGATCACATCACCAGTTCACAAGTGTGTCTGGTGTTGGGTTAATCTAATCTCCAGTATTGAGATTAGTATCCATCTTAAACACGTTTTGTTTCCCTAGAAGCAATCCAAATAATGCTTATATGCAAACCAAATCAACAGACCTAGCTACCTATATGCATATGAATCATTAGGGTAGGAGGATTGAAACACCTCATTTGGGTTAGGATTGAGTGAAAAAAGTAAGTCCTAATCCTTATTTAATGACCTCAAATTGTAACAGATTTTATTATACACGGTTTTTAAAATTCAATCCAATACTGCTTGTGAGGGGAGTAAAATTGATCATAGACTGGCCCAAGTAGGACCCACAATCTGCTATGCATGTATGAGTCATTTGCATCAATAAATGGATTTACCATCACCATCACCCAAGTGGGACTTTTAGTTGGTCCAAATCCAATAGCAAGAAGAAACAAACAGAATAAGATGCACCAGTAAGGCTAAAGGTTGGCACATTTCTTCACCTCTTTTTAATTATATGTAGGAAACTATTCCATCTTTCTTTTTAGTTCACATGCAAGCATTCTTTATTCTCTCCTCCTCCATAAATCTGTGAGTCAGTTCAAAGAGATAGGCAAAGAACCTGAGATAGATTCATTCAAAAATCTTGTCTTTGAATGGAAACCCAACCATGCAACAGAACTGGTGTCCTAAACTTTCAGAGTGGCTGAAATCTGGCCATCAGAAACCAACCCACCACAATTTTCATGTTATTAAGGGGAATGTGGTCGTTCGCCGGAGTCACAGCCGATCAGGCCCTGGAAAAGCAGCTTCCATTCAGCTCTATAGTAGCACCCAAGTTGATGCTGGTAAGTAGTTTTCAAATTCATAAATCTGATTTTCTTTTTTTTTTTTTGCCACTGACTAGCTAGAGTATTATTATAAAGGCGTTGTGTAGAACATGAATTGTGGCACTTCGCAGATTGAAGTGTTTCAATGGAAACCATTCATCTGGTGGGCCACCAAAAGCTTGTATTGATCAAAACAGCCCATTTTCCTCATGTAACAGACAATTAGGTGGGGTGAAATTTTTTATAAGGAATCCTACTGCTAACACACAATTTGTAAATAAAATTGTGTAATTAACTACCATATTCTTTGATGCCATTAAATTAAGTGTAAATAATCATAATTTACTAGAGGTGCAGAAAACTGTCCATGGTTCAACTCTGTTCATTTTTCTCCACATCTAAAAAAAAAACCCATATAAGGGTTGGAAATTGTTAGACTTTTGAGGCCCATCTAATATACTAAGGGAATGTTTTTTCCTGCATTTAACCACATCCCTCCATTTTAACAATCCTAATTTTCTAGGACACCTTGGGACAGGTGTCCATCTAACCTCCACTTGCCCTCTACTTCCCTCTCCTAAATAAAAGAACAATTATCCATCTAACCTCCAATCCCCTCTCTCCTAAATAAACCCTCTCACGTTGTCACGTTCTAATCCACCTTCCTTCCTGCAACTCCCTTCAAACTACAACAATAAACGCTTCAGAAATGATTGAACCACTCAACGACGTATGCTTCTCAGATCTTCCGGCTGCCTTTCTAACGAGTCTTCCTACATTTCATCTGCGATTTCATTTCCGGCTATCCTCTCTGTGTAAATAAAAAAAAAGGTACATTCCCTCTCTACAATTCCTTGACTTTTACATTCCCTATCAGTTGATATCCGAGCCATAGGTTTTCATTAATAGAGTTAGATTTGTCTTAAAAGAAAAATGGGTTCACTGGTTGAAAAACACAGAAAAAAAAAATGGGTTCACTGGTTGAAAAACACAGTCCGGCAACAGCACGTTCACTGGTTGAAAAACACAAAAAAAAAAAAAAAAAATGGGTTCACTGGTTGAAAAACACATTTCGGTGACAGCGATGGCATCATGTTTCAAGACATGTGGTTCTCGAAACCCATGGATTCCCAACACCCTGAAGCTTCTTCTTCACTATTATCATCTGAACGTGTCAACAGAATGGGCAAAAAAAAAAATTTTATTTCCGCTCATCGCCGGTTGTAGTTCTCTCAAATATGTGCTGAAGCTTCTTATTCACTATTATCATCTGAATGTGTCAACAGATGATAGGAAGGATTCTTCTTCACTATTATCATCTGATCATGTCAATAGAATGGGCAAATTTTTTTTTTTTATTTCCGCTCATTGTCGGTTGTCAGTTCTCTCAAATATGTGCTGAAGCTTCTTCTTCACTATTATCATCTGAATGTCAGATATGATAGGAATGAAAATAAAAAATTAATTCCGCCGTCGGTAACTGACTACCGGCGATGAGTGTAACCGGCCGAGACTGTTTCTGCGCAGCGCCAGAACACCTGAAAAAAAAAATTCATCGTTAGCAACGGATAACCGGCGATGAATGCTACCAGCGGCGTGTGAAAACTTGGGAGTCCGATGTGTCCAGCACAACTCAATACGTTTGAGATGAAAAACCCGGGAAAACAGGGCAATTGGTTTTAACAGATTGTCCTGTTTTCGGGAGGTTGAAGATAACATCCTGGGCCAGGTCGATTCGACCTGACCCACTTCAACCCGACTTACAAGACTGGGCCAATGCAGTTATCATTGGGTCTGGTTTCATCCCAAACTGACCTGACCCGTTACACCGACCTGACATGTTCAGAAATGGGTTTTGGGTCAGTTCCTACTCGAAGCGACCAGACCTAACAAGCCCAGAGCCCAGCTGCACATTACAGTTTGGGCCAACACATTCGGGTCAGACCTGACTCAACCACCATACATGACCTTTAGACCCATTTCAGCTTGGGACGTTCAGTCATGTTCTCTGACCTGGGTCTGACACGACCTGACCCGACCCGAATTTCTGACCCATTTGCATAAAATGATAATATTTAAGAGGCAATTATGTTATTTATTTAATTGGATCATTATAGAATTGATCCGATCCGATCAGAGCCTTCCAATAGATGGATCAAAATACAAGTGATATTCTGGCAGGGAAGATTAATTTCTGATTTGATCAGATCAAAGCTAGATCAAGGAAAATTAATGATCTGGCTTTTTATTTCGATCATTTAGGGCACATCTTATTATCCTTGAGTCCCAATTAATCACAGTAATCATCAATACCATCCAATTAACTCTTAATCGAGATGGGTGAGTACTTACTAATGATAAATCCATTAATTGGCATAAGGGGATAATAAAGATAGATTCCATCTTGATCATTAAATGTTCTCACAGTTCTACTACAACGTACCCAAGACATCGAGGTGTTGACCTACAGTTGACCTCACTCATTGGTGACTCAAAGCAAATGAATAGATAGAAACTTGAGTTCATCAATGTCTCAGGATTGAGAGCCTATTGCTAGGGAATTATGGGAGCAAACCTTAAAATAAAGACAGTGTTCCATAAGGTGCTTCTCATGGTCCTTTAATACATCAAATGTACCAGCAACATGATCCATAATCTTACATTTTGATGATCAAGACAAATCACACTATCTCATAGTGATCAAAGTGCTGCAACCTTATCAGATGAGATGCCCAGTCTCATCACTGGTTGTGAAGATATTTAAGTATAAGATTTGTGACACATGTCTCCAATAAGTGATCTCATCCATACACATATACTACATCCAATATACTAATGGGACCCGGTTCATATCATGAACCATCATGTCATATGTATTGGTTATGTGCATTAAGTAATATAACTCATTCATCTCATTAAAGGAAAGCATGATTTTATTGACAAATAAAGAAATTAATCAATTTATTACATCATTTGATGGATTGAGTCCATACAATCTAACAGAGGAGAGGTGGGACGTGTAACACTTGCACACTAGGTCCGTTTGATATCCAAAAACTGCTCAGCAACAGTCGGACAAGTGGGTAATGTTGGGGCGAACCAGAAAAGTTTGGGTAGAGCCGGATCTAAATGTTGGCTAGGTAGGTGTCCTTTAGTAAGAGGGGTAGTTATGAACCCTGTAGACCATCCCCATGGGGGTGGTGAAGGGAGGGCCCCGATTGGTAGAAAAAAAACTCACAATCCCTTGGGGTTATCCTGCGCTTGGAAGAAAAAGTAGGAAGGGTATTGGGCGTGGATTCCAATGAGGGAGTTAGCATGGAGCGTCCAACCCTTGGTTCTCCTCCATTTATAGCTTAGAGCATCCTCCTCTTTTACTAATTGAAAAAGAAGTTTCACTTCCACAATAATTAGTAATTATATCACAATTAGAAGTCTCACTTCAAATATGATTAGTAACTTTCTATTTCCTTTTCTTTTAGAGTTCAAGTAGGATTAGTAACTTTCTAATAACTTGGGCTAGCGTGGGGACCACTAGGGATTTCATAGAAAGCTAGCTCCAACTGGGATATTGCGACCCCACATCTCATGTGCAATCCGGACCCACAGTTAATTGCAAATAACTTCACTATATACAAGCAATTGAACTCCAATCTTAGGAATAAATTAAAAAGAAGACCCTAAACTTTCCAATTACCACAAGTAGGCTCCTCTATCAATATCCATTGATCAATTGGATCTGTCCACCAAATTAGATCCATATCTTATTATCCTTATGACCCAATTAATTCTAGTAATCATCGGTACCATCTAATTAACTCTTAATTGAGATGGGTGCGCACTTACTAATAATAAATCAATTAATTGGCACAAGGGGATAATATAGATAGATTTTATCTTGACCATTGAATGTTTCCACAGTGTTACTACCACGTACCCAAGACACCGAGGTGTTAACTTACAATTGGCTTCACTCATTGGTGAATCAAAGAAAATGAATAGACAAAAACTTGAGTTCATCAATGTCTCAGGATTGAGAGCTTATTGCTAGGGAATTATGAGAGCAGACCTTAAAGTAAAGACATTGTTTTATAAGGTGCTTCTCATGGTCCTTCAATACATCCAATGTACCAGCACAGTGAGTCAGAATCTTTCATTCTAATGATCGAGACAAATCACACTATCTCATAGTAATCAAAGTGCTGCAACCTTATCAGATGAGATGCCCAATCTCATCACTTGTTGTGAAGATATTTAAGTATAAGATTTTCGACACATGTCTCCCGTATGTGGGTCTCATCCATACACATATATCACGTCTAATATACTAATGGGACTCGGTTCATCTCATGAACCATCATGTCATATGTATTGGTTATGTGCATAAAGTAATAAAACACCATTCATCTCATAAAATGAAAGCATGATTATATTGATAAATAAAGAAATAAACCAATTTATTACATTATCTGATGGATTGAGACCATACAAACTAACACTTCCTTCCTTCCTTAAAGTTGATGAGGATACTCCAAGATGTGCCCAACCAACGAGAAGGGGTTTTTGGTCTAGGAGAATAAGGATTTAACTTAGATAGCTCAATGATTTTCCCAAGAGATGATGCTTCCACTAATCACACTCATTTAGAGGGAATAAAGTTCTTGGATTTTCCTAAGAAGGATATAAAATGTGAGTGCAAAATGTTTTGAGAGCTTTTAAGGAAGTAAAATGTAGGGAAGAAAGCTCTTGTGGAGTGCCAAAAGTTGTTCAAGAGAGATGAGCTCTAGGTATTTATAGAAAAAATTCCAATAGGTAGATCTGCGGTTAGCCACTCTTTATTGTAGTTAACCACAAACTTCAACGGCTAGTGCAATGGTAAAATCTTTGAAATTCGGTTGGCTAGCGGTTAGCCATCGATGAGCTTGGCGGTTAGCCTTGAGATGATCGCCACCTGACTGAACTTAGACTGTTAAAAATAGAACTGAAAACATGTCTCCAGTTACTATAACCATAGAGTGTCGGTGACCTGGCGCTAGGTCACCTGCCAGGCGATCGCTAGGTCATTGAGCTCTGCTAGTCCGTCACTCGTCATAAACATGTTACCGAAAAAGGAACCTCGAGGTGACCGTTGGTTTGGTGGTTAGCCGATCTTCTGAAAAGATTTGAGCCCTTGATGAATCCGGGCCTTCCAACACTTGAATCTCTACCTTTGAACTTGATCTTCCTTGAGGGACGCTAAGAGGCAAGGTCTTGGACTACTTGACATGGAATTGATAATCAAGGTTGGGCATATATAACCATGGCCCTAACATTGTACACTCAAAGGTATGCTCCCAAGCCTTTTAGACCTAGCCCCTTTTCTTCCTTTGGCTTAAAAATTGTTAGGTTTAGCTCACCTCTTCCCCTTGCACTCATTTGAGCTCAATAGTGGGTCCCCCCCCTTCTTTCACTAGTTTTGGAGTTCACTCATCAAGTCAAGTAGATATATGTTTATCAGGCTTTGAAATGTTGCTTCTTTATTGATTTTGTGGTTGATGCTTCATTAGACACCCATTTGCTCATTTTTTTTGTCTTTTGATTCTAACAAGCTAGATTAGGTCTAAATGGAAATGGAATGGAATGTTAGAATTAGCCATTGTTTTCATGTTGAATGAAGAGGGTTCTCTTATACCACTTCAATCAGGTGTGAGGGACTTCAGGGGTTTCTCCCCTCTAACTGTATAGAAACGAAACTGGGTTTTTGTTTTCTAATTCCATGCGGTTGACCGCGTGTTCGTGTCGCGGTCGACCGGCGACACTGGTAGTCAAGCTTGTGAAGCTTGACGATTGAGCCACTTTCCTATCTTTATTCTCTACTGAGACTGTGACCTCTGTAAACCGGGGGTCGATTGAATGCACAAGGTTCCTTTTTGAAGGGCTTTTTCCCTTAGAACTTTGTGGACTTAGGTGGGACCTTGGTTACCCCTTTTTATGACTCACTTGGACTTTGTGTGAGGGATGTTTTTAACCGACATCGCCGTCAATATTATGTCGGACGATCTCGGGATATGAGCTCTCGGTCTTAGACTGGACGGGGCATTGTGATACCCATCACTGTATTATACACCGGGATAAATTGCTAGGGCATTGTGGACCCCACCTCCTCCATTGACCAAATAGTGAAGTATGATGCGTTGAGATCATAACTATGTACTTATGTTTGAGTCGTTTATCCTCTTTGATTCTCAAATATATCTTTAGGTATTGATGTTTACATGTCACGAACATGTTAGTAGCTTTGTATTGTACTGATTGGGATCGCATGAAGAACTTAGATGATTGGACTTAATTAGGATCCCCCATTTTGTTATCTTTTCCGTTGTTGAGATTTTACCGAAGTGTTGAGGCCAGGTGGCTTTGATTGTAAAGATCTTGAAAAAGGCTACTTTTGGGGTATTTAATGATCTGTGCGTTTGTTTGATATGATTTTGATGAAGAGTAGTCTCCTTTTCGTTTCGACGAATCTTGTTCATACAAGAGAAGCCTAGCTCCTTACTAATACTGTTTACGACTCTTGTGTCAGGCACCACTCAACTGTAACATTTGACACAGCTGCGGCACCATTGTGATAGCACCTTTTCTAGATGACTGCAAATCGTATTATTTTGGATGACGATACACCATCAGATACCAATGATGATAGGGATTTGATGTTTATTTGTTTGTTTCCTGGTATCACATCTCAGCTGGGCTTTTCTTCCGCGCATTTACTCTACCACAAATTGGTGGGAGTAGGGATGACATCGATACTATCCCATGGTGATTAGCTTATGTGGACTGCTTATTTGTTTGGATGCATTTTAAGGTTATTTTCTTATGATTCAGTATGCACTAAAACTTGCTAATTTTTTCAATTCATAATTCTAACCAGTACTACATATTTGTTGTTGTTTTATATATATCTACCTGCCGATCGTTTGGTTTAATGATCCTAGTACCGAGCTCATCAATTGCGAGGAGGAGATGGAGGAAGTTCAGGCAGATCAACTTGATGACCTCCACGAGTGGTGTGCGGACGACATAGTCTAGTCGTTCTCGCCCCGCATCCAAAAGCCTTCACACTTATACATTCGACTTAGTTGTGGCCAATGTGTATAAAATACTTTTTGTATAATTGCTGAACTTCAACTTTAGTTATGATAATCATACTTTGCTTCTAAATATTTTATTATTGATGCCATTTATTATATTTTGAAGCTTCTGCTATTCTTTGTGCAAACCGAGGAAATATTTGTGCCTCACCGCGGATTTCGATCCTTATGGGACATGATTAGGGGCCACACGCGTGGTTTATTGTTAAATTTTTTAATTAGCCCCTAATCTCATGCATAATCTCTGTTTTACGGAATGAAGGTGTGACTAGGGTTGCAAATGGGTATCCGATTCTCCGATTACTCAGAAGTTTCGATTCATAAACGGTCCGGGTCCAGAACCTATTTTAGGTTCCGATTCATAAATGGGTTCGGGTCTGGAACCCAATTTAGGTTCCGATTGATAAACGGGTCCAGTTTCGGGTCCATTTAGGTTACGACCCGTGGACCCGGAACCTGGCATATGAGTCTTTGATATGGCAAATTGTACCTCAAAATCAACTTTTATTTGGACATTTTTATTTATAATATTGAAGGCAGTAGACTTGATGTAGTGCTATAAGTTGAATGATATGCTTATTTTAAGAAAAAATGAAGAATAAAGAGAAATTAGAATTTTAGAACTAGATTTCAGTCCTCTAGGTAGGTGGACCCGGTTCTGGAACCAGATCCGGGTTTTCCTTTCGGAACACGGTCTGGAACCAACAAAACAAGTTTCGGGTACAAAATGGATCCACTATATATGGTTCCGATCCTGAACCGTCCCGTTTGCAACTATAGGCATGACATCAGATATGAAATTTTTTTCTTTTATACATAGTTTTGTTGCAACAAACTGGTTCAAAGAGAATGGCGTACATGTAAAACATGTTCAATTCCCTTGCACCCGACATTGATAAAATGTGCCTTACATTTGTCGACCGGTGTGTAAGGGACTAGATAGATCTATACTTAGGCTTTGTATTTTTAAACATATTGTCCAAAGATACACTTACAACTACACTTAATGATACTTGATTGGTGGTGAATGATATTTCTCATTGAAACATGTCATCACATGTGATGACTAACATGTGAGATTCTATGTCTTGAGCACTAGTCTACTAAAGCCAAATGAATGTCAATCTGTTAGGCAAACACGAGACTTCTATAGACTTGCTTAAAAAGAGACGATGGAAAAAGTCCAAACAATAATATGTGGTTGCATATAGCAACCTCATATATGGCTTGTCAAAATGTGAATTGTCGATTATGTTGAAAGCAATGAAAGAGATATGCAAGTCAACACTCTCTGCAAAGATGAGTTGGTGAAAGAGATCTGGCATCTTTTCAGAAATGGTGGAGAATTTGTACCCTCTTGACATAAAACACCCTCATAAATAGGCTTTGTAAACAGGGACTCTAAGGACATGAGTTTGCATTTGAAGGTATTTAAAAAAAGGTTTCAGAATGATCACACTGTAGTTGTGGATCATGACAAATCCGCAAGCAATGGCGTACTTAGAAATTCTCTTCACAAGTTCGAATCCCCTGTTTCGTTGAAACAAGGGATGTCTATTCTGACCAATCCCCACGCGTCACGTGGGCAACTTGCCAACTCAGCCATGCAAACACTTCTGGAATGAATAAAACAAAAGAATGGGATCTTTTTTATAAATAGGAAAAAAATTATTTCAAAACAGAACCATACAACAAAAAGGAAGCTCTCCTCGCCCGTTCGTCCCCTCCAGCAAAACCATAACCAAAAACACCTTTTCCTTGCCCGTTCGTCTCCTCCAGCAAAAACACTGGATAATGTTATGATCCCAATCTCATAACCCTCATTCTTCATGAGGATGATGAATAATTCCAAGCTCGTCTCCCACAACCCATTTTAAGCCAGACCCTGAAGCAAGGCATTCCACGCAAAAACATTTCTCTCACCTAAGTCATCAAACACGAGGTAGCCATCTCATGGCCACTTGCACTTGGCAAACATATCGATCACCAAAGTGTTAGAAGTAGGTGGGCCTTCCAGACGGGGTCTCAAAACTTTTACCCTCTTAATGCAGGGGTCAGACACCCAAAGGCCAAGAACCCAATCCCAAGATCCAAAAACCCTTATCTCATTGTATTAAGATTAAAGATCGATTAAAAGAAAAACAGATCTAACTATGCACAAACTGTTAGAAAAGAGTAGAAATCAGGATCTCTAGATATTGCGTACAGATCACTGTGGAAATAACTATTGATGAATATGATTAAAAACTATACTTACGGGATCTCTCTGATTTGATCTCGGTCTTACAGCAACCCGAAAATCTCAAGATCTTCTACTGTATTCCTATATGCTCGAACTCGCACCAAGGAGTGGGCTTTTCTGCGAATTCTCCTTTGCTCTCCAAAAACGAGATTTCTCATTTCTTATTAGTTGTTAACCTAGAGAGCAATAGTGCATATTTATATGCTACCATAGGGACCTTAAGAAGGAAATAAGGATAGGCTTCTTATGGAAATAGAAAACCCTAATTCGACCCAAATTAGAATCCTAGTTCCATAAATTACAATTCAGTCCACTAAAGAATTGTAATTGCACTCCTGTCCTTATTCTCAAAATAATATTTCGAGCTTCTTGTTATTAAATGCTTATTAATCTCCCCACATTAAGATCTCAGATATCCATCGATTAAATAATTACTGACATTTATATTTAATCAATATCTTTATAATTCCTTAAGACATTACACTTAACTTATTTGATATGTCGGACACAAAGTCCACTTGCAGGGTTTGACATAATCAAAACTTAAGAGCTTCATTAATCCCTATTATGGGACGTGGATTCCGTCAATAGACTAATATCCACCATACAAGTAGTGTAGTCATCCAATTCACTGAGATTGTTAACCCATAAAAGATCCCACTCCTTCGTAAATCAAAATGCCAAACACTAAATGTATGTGTCCATTATTTATATCGGGATTAAGAGTACAAGCACTCATAATAACCATTTGGATATTAATCATTTTATATAGTCAGTATGAAGACAATAAACCCAAAAAATGGTCTCGTTCAATACACACAAAGCGTACTAGCATAATGAGTTAAAACTATACCGTTTCCCGCAACCAAGACAAGCCTGTTGAAACATCATGCTACAATCGTACTGATGGTGTGTCCAAATCCAAATAGATTGTGAACAACAACTTATATTCTATAAGAACCGACAAAGAAGTCTTCCCTGTATAAATAGAACTCTACACACCAACTTGTCCACTTTATAGAATAAAAGACACTCACATGCATAATAATTAATAATGCTACCATTTGCCCATACAAAATCTCAGTTAGATGAGAAAACAAAATATACTAAAAATGAATCAGTCAAAGACAAATACATAAAGTATGTTTTTAGTAGAAATTTCCAACACAAACAACCATCAAGATCTACAAACAGACATGTGCATATCTATACCCGAGGATCTTTATTGTGCTCAAATTTAGTTCTTGATCTTTTGATTCTACAAAACTCTTTGCAGAAACGATCTCCTAGACCTCACAGTCTTTGATGCTATGCCCAACCATAGATAACTTTCCAAAGAAAATAGTGGGATCTCAATTATGAAGAAAATCCCGAATGCACTCAAACCAGAGTAGCTTGAGGAGAAAATAGAGAGAGAGAGAAAGAGAGAGAGAGAGAGCACTCTGGACGTCCAATGAATGTGTGGACGTCCAGCCCCCTCTTGGACTTAAATAGTCCAAGAGCTTTAGTTCTCTTTCGAGTCCCAAGTCTAATTCTCTTGCTCCTATGAGCTTTACTCCTTTCTCTCTTATATACCTACTCCTCTTTCTCTTATGAGTACTCCTTTCTTATAACTCTACTTTTGAGGGCTAGCATGGGGACCACTAGGGATTCCTTGGATCTAGCTCCAACTGAAGCATCTAGAGCCCACATCTCATGTAAGTTCCGGACCCACAGTTAATTGCAAATAACTCCATTATATAAATACAATTGAACTCCAGTCGTAGGAATTTCACAAAAAAGACTATAAACTTTCCAATTATTGTAAGTAGGCCCTCCATTATTTATATCCATGGATCCATTCGAATCAAGTTATTTAACCAAATTGGATCCACTTCTTATTATCCTTGTGACCCAATTATTCACAACGATCATTGATACCATTTATTAACTTTTAATCAAAATAGGTGTGCACTTACCGACGATACATTCCATTAATCAGCACAAAGGGATATTTTTCTTTTAGAGGACAGATTCCATCTTGAGAATATATGTTCCCACAATCTCTTTACCATCTACCCAAGATACTGAGGTGCTGACCTGGATAATCTCAATTTATGCTTTGTAGTTTGATTAAGTTCTCTCACATAGCATGCTTTAGAGCCCTTATCTTTGATATTTGTAGCTTGATTTTGATGATTTATTGTTAGGGTAGCTAGATGATGATCTAGGATCTAGGCCTTTGATTTTCTTTACTTTGATCTTCATTGTTATATCTTCCAATCTCATTAGGCAAGAGATTGCTAATTGGATTGTAAATTTGGGAATTGAATTAGAACATGCATTGGTTGGATTAATTACATACTTAGTAGATTTTGGATTGCCTAATCTCTTATTTTGATTATTATTAATTTGAATTTTTAATTAATTTTTTATTTTCACTTTTAGATTATTAGATCTATATCTCACATAACTTGTTTTAAAATCCCCAAATTTTACAACACATCTTTATGTTAAATCTTCCATTTTCACCACCATTCATGCACTAGTTTAGTGTAACTTATTAGATTAGCTTAGATCTTGTTAATTTCATATTTTAGATTGTTAATTAGTCATTTACATTGCATAGTTTGATAGTTTTAATTGCTCACTTCAATTCTCTTTATTATCTATATCTTAGTTCAACTCTCATTTAATTGGATTAATTGCTTGTTCCATCCTCTCTCCGTGGGATCGATAATCCGGACTCTTTAGTCCTTCACTGACGACACCCATAGTCTTGCGGTTAAGTGTTACATGTAAGTGTCGATCAGTGGAAGCGCGGCGTCAACACTCCAAAATATAAAACCTTACTTCTAGATACGACAAAAAAAAAAGAAAAAAGAAAAAGGAAAAAAAAAAACGTAGTAGCTAGGTGAGTAAGGGTTGATCCCACAGAGAGTGTTCACTATTTTTTATTATTATTCCGACCGATTCTAGCAAAACACTAAATAGGGGGGGGGGGGGGGGTTGGAATTTTGGTCAAACTGATTATGATTGATTAAAATAAAACTAAATTAATAACAAAAATCAATGGATCAAAGCTTCAGTTCTTCGGTTCAATCTTACCCTCACAGTTGATGGAACAATAAATCAATTGTAACTTTATTCTACCGTTCAATGAAACTAATAATCCTAGGTAACAACAAGCTCTGCTACCCGAAATTCCCCTTAATTCCTCACTAATGAAACAAGATCTCCATTAGATTCTAACCATTATACAATTTAAAAAAGTTCTCTAAATTTAATATAATGGCAACATTAATATCGAGGGAATTAGATTATTTTAAGCAACAATAATGCAAGTTCGGACTGTTTAACTTAACTCATGATAATCATAGCAGTAAACGAAAGCTTCTCTGCAATCATATATCACCATTTACTACAATTGATTAGGAACAATATCAATTACGTAATATAATTCCCGAATCTAGCAATTAACAATAATCTGATCAATCTAATGGGCCCTGATTAAATCGACCAAACCAAATATCAATAAAAACAATTAAAATAGATTATCATGAAGAGATTTCATAAGAGAATGGAGAAATAATGTTACTGAATTGATTCAACCATCAAACTGCAATGAATGTTCAAAATCCCCTTGAACTGAATTGAAAAACCTAGCCTGACATGCTTGAATATGAAAACCCTAGAATATTTTTTCTCTTTGTCGTCCTCTTTTTTTTTTTTTACTCCACTTAAAGAAGCCTTAAATAGATATATAAAACATATGATAGCTTCCCCAAAACGTGTACAACTCAAATCCCTAAATTATAGGTAATTTAAAACGGATTGACTGAAAACCCAGAAATTGTGCCGCAACTTGTGAGGCATCTTTCTATCATATAACGGCGGAATCTTGACTTGGTCTCTTCATGAAAGTTGTAGCCCTGGATGTGTAGATGATTCTAGGGTTTTCAATCACCCGATTTGGACTTCGGAAACTCAAGTTATGCCCATTGAAGTTTACTGGTTCGGACAAGAATCTAAGATCAGCTTTCCAGGTCTGATTTTGAAGCAATGTTTGGAGGCCCAACTGAACTCGGATTTTTGCGAACCAGACCTTTCTGAAAATCTTAAGACGTTCTCTAAAAACTTCATGAAGACCACTTTCTCACTCTGAAACTCTAACGCCATCCAAACCTCAATTGAAGCTCCAGGGATCAAATCTGCCTAAAAGCTGGAAATTTTGCACAAAATATTCCATATCCATTCTTTTACCTTCAATGCTTCCCTAATTCAATGAACATATTAATCAACACACTTAAACACAAAATATGTGATAAAACCAAATATAAAGAAATTAAAAATATTAAATATTATGCTATTATCAATCAGTATGTAAGGTCTATTTGAGTGTTGGCTAATTCATTGGGTAATGGACAAAATCGGGAATTCAATTTATAATGTACTTCATAGTTGAACTACCCAAATTGAAGCTTAAAGAAGAAAATCAAAGGAGATAGAAAATTGAGTAGGCGCTCAAGCGGACCCTCATGCGCTCAAGTGCACATCGTCCAGAGAGCTTCTGCGCATGATCACAGACTTTAATGCACAAGCCTGACAGCAAACATGTATGCAGAATGAACATCCGCTAGAGCCTGCCTCCATCGCTCGTACACATGCTTCACAGAAAGCCCAATGAATTTAGGAAACTTATTTCTAATTTGCATCAAACTACCAACTTGAGTTGTGCTCTCTTTAGGTAACCCTATGCGCATCCCAAGGCCTATATATTAAGCACCCTAGCAACCCTAAAAGTGATCCATTGCTCTTCTCTCCTATTATAAACTCTAGGATCAATTGAGAGATCTTTTCTTCTCCAAAGCTTCATCAAGTTGATGTGTTGAAGTTCAAAGTCTTTGGAGTTTCTTTCTTCTAGTCTCCTGAAGTAGATTCGTCTTGAAGAGCTGTTAAGTTGGTTGATTCAAGCACGGTGAAGGTGTACGACAAGACGTCAACAAATCAAGCAGTCCTTAGGTTGAGTTGCAACTACGAAGGGTACTGTAAATTTTGTAACTTTCAAATTATAGTGCTTGGTTGTCTGTTGGTCTAGACAGTAAGGGCTGTGGTTTTTCCTGAGTAGGGTTTTCTATGTATAATTCTTGTGTGTCTTCTCTTTGTGGTTGATTGCTTTTTAATTGGGCTTAGGTTAATTGGCTAGTTTAATAATCTGAATTGAAATCTTATAGAGATACTGATTCAAGGGACCTTAGCCTAGATCAAGGTACTTATCGGTTTTCAATTGGTACCAGAGCAGGTTGCACTAATTTATTTGTATGTCTCATGGAGTTCAATATAGAAGGAAAATCTATCACCAAGTCCCCATTTCTAGATGGATCCAATTATGCTTAATGTAGAGTAAGAATGGTTGCATTCCTTAGGCAATTGATGCTCAGGTTTGGGACATCGTTCATGAGGGGCATTCTGACCCCACTGTTACTGTAGATGGGTAGAACATATTGAAACCCAAAGCCCAATGGATCGATACTGAGAAAACAAAGTCTAAATGCAATAATAAGGCCATTAATACTATCTACAACGGAGTTACTCCAGCGGAATTCCATAGGATTTTTGTGTGTCCTAATGTTAATGCGGCATGGAGTTTATGACGGACTATTCACGAGGGAACTTATACTGTCAAGCAAACAAAGCTCCAAAACTTGGCTACTGCTTTTGAGACAATATGGATGAAAGAATCTGAGACTTTTGATGAGTTTAATGCTAATTTGAGTAAAATTGTGAACTCAGGTTTCTATTTGGGTGAACCTATTCGTCAGTCCAAAATAGTTAAGAAGATACTAAACTCTCCTCCAGAAAG
Source organism: Cinnamomum chago (assembly GCA_038049695.1). NCBI lineage: Eukaryota > Viridiplantae > Streptophyta > Magnoliopsida > Laurales > Lauraceae > Cinnamomum > Cinnamomum chago. The sequence continues at coordinate 37,656,440 of CP142457.1, forward strand.
ATTTCGTCTAAAGGTTGTAGTTATTGAGGAGTGCCAGGATCTTAATTCCCTTAGTGTGGAAGAAGTGGTTGAAAATTTACAGACTTATGAAGACAACCATTGTCAGAGTAAGAATGGTAAGGAAATTGCAGTCAAGTCTTCCAAGTCCGCGGAGAATGATTTTGAATCAGATTATGACTCGGATGACGCTGAGTTTGAAAAATACTTCATTAAAAAATCTCAGAAAGATGTGGCAGAATAAAAAGGCTAAGAAGGATTCATAGAACAACAAGGCACCCTCAAAGAACAAATTTGTGCCCAAATTTGAAAAAGAACCCATCAAAAGGGTCGTTGAAGCCAATACGGTGCTTTGAGTGTCAAGGGTATGGTCATATTGTTGCAAAGTGTGTAAAAAGAAAAAAAAAAGAACAAAGGTAAGGCTCTTAATGTTTCTTGGGATGAGGACACCGATGTGGAATAAAGTGAGCCTGAGTCTCCTACTCATGAGTCGGTAAAATTTGTTGCTTTTATGGCAGTGTCTAATGCTTCTTCTGTGTAGGGTTCGTTTGACAAAGAACCCAAGTCAGATGAAGACATAGATAATGATGATTTTTCTGACCAGGAACAGGATGTTGAAGAAGATTATAGGAGAATGATGCAAGAATAAGTGAGAACGTCCAAAATCAGTGAGAAAAGAGCCTTAAAGCTAAGGCTATGGAATCGAAGAACGTCTCTCTGCAAGCTACCTTGGATGATTCAAGATGTAAAGTAAAACAATTTGAAGAACAACGTATGATTTTATCTAACAATTTGATTGCTGTTGGGAAACGAGAACGAACTGTTGAAGGAACAAGTGTTGAAAGCTAAAAATGAATTGGATAGTTTGCGACACGAGCTGAGAAAGTATAAATATGAAAAAAGATGATCTAGCTGAAAAACTAAAGATGGCTCTCACAGAACTTGATTCTGTAAAAGCCTCAATTAAGCGGATGAATACTGAGTCTAAGAAGCTTGATGAGATCCTTGGAACCCAAAAGACTGATAAGTAAAAAACTGGACACCTATAGAGTTTCATCCTCAAAAGATAAAGGTAAATATGTCTTTGTTCGAGGACCTACTGTGTACTCCATGACACCCATTATTCACAATGCTCCACTCAGGAAATATGTGAATGCTAATTATAGAAATGTGCCAAAGCCTAAATTCACAGCCACCTATCATTTTTGTGGGATCAATTGGCACATCAGACCACACTGCAATAAGATGAGAAATCAATGGACGAAGAAGTATAACTTCCTCAACAAGTTAAGACAAAGTCTGTCTGGATTCGTAAGTCTAACATGTGTTGTAATGTGGTCCACACTGCACTCACAAAATCTATCGAGCCTACTAAGTTTTATTCTCCTTGTAAGCTCCTAGGCATGGCCTACATTCCTAATCCTCAAATCATGTTTTGAATTGCACATGCATACCTTTTCGAGCTGATTTTATGATTATTTGGCATGTGATTCATGTTGATTTGATTGGTTTTGGAACTAAATTTCTTTAATTCAAGGTTTAAGGATTCTTAATATGTCCACAAGTACATGATGACTCACTTGGACATTCACTTAGGGTTACTATGACACTAGGATTGACATGATTCTCGGTCTTAGTGGTTTTGCACCTATTCAGAGCATCGATCTTGATTTTCCCGTTCTCTTATGCTCCCATCTTAATGATTGTATATGACTATTTGTGGCCCAATGTGCGTAGAGATTTCTATAGACCGATGCGTTGAAATGAGTAATAACTAGGTTTGCTCCCTAGGTCTTATTTGTGTCTATCTCATAGAGCTCAGAAATTTCTACAAATGAGCAAGTGAAAATGGTACTAACTGGGTTTGCTCCCTTGATTTTTGACTTTTCTTATAGCACTCAAACTTGAGCATCTTTACATGTGAAAAAGTTCGTGACAAAATAATATATTGGGCAAATGTGGTTTCAGAAAATTTTGTGACATTAAGGAGGAGCTTCATATCACATTGTTGATCGGATCAAATGTTTTCTAAAGGTGTGAAATTCACTTTTGTACCTGATGAATGTTGATATTTGGCTGATCTACGACTTCTTCGTGTTTTTCATTTGAGATTATCCCACACACACAATTGACACACATGTGAAAATTCCTGAAAATTGTGAAGCCTTATGCATTGCAAATTATCGTGTTTGATCATCGAGGATTTTCGATGTTTGGCCTGATTGAGTTCTTGCATTTTTGCAGTTTTTTATCTGATTTCGAGGGAGTACTAACTTTGTCAATTTTGAACAAAAGGGGGAGAAACATGAGTAGTATGGCATGAATTGAATGGTTTCCTGATTGAGGTTTTGATTTTAAGAATTATTTCAATTTCATGATTTGACGCTTGATCTGTTGTCAAATTTTCGAGAACAGGTTTTGAAGGGGTTGCAATAAAGTCCCGAATTGAAGAAAGGTTTCTTGAAATTCTTTTGGATCGAGTTATTTTGTCTGATTATTTTTTCTATACTTAGGTGTTTTGTCCATGAATTGCCAAAGAGAGATATTGTAAGGTCTAGCTATTTGAGTGTTGGCTAATTCATTGGGTAATGAACAAAATTGAAAATTTAATTTATAATGTACTTTATAGACGGTCTGCCCAGATTGAAGCTTAAAGAAGAAAATCAAAGGGGATAAAAAATTCAGTGGGCACTTGAGTGGAACTTCATGCGCTCAAGCGCACATCATCCTGAGAGCTTCCGCGCTCGATCATAGACCTTTGCGCACGAGCCTAACATAAAACATGTATTCAGAATGAACATCCCTTGAGCGTGCCTCGTTCCTCTCGAATGCGTGCTTCACAGAAAGTGATTTCAGGAAACTTATTTCTATTTTGCATCAAACTACCAATTTGAGTTTTGCTCTCTTTAGGTAACCCCATGCATGTCCCAAGGCCTATATATTGAGCACCCTAGCAACCCTAAAAGGGATCCATTGCTCTTATCTCCTATAATTATAAACTTTAGAATCAATTGAGAGACCTTTTCTTCTCCAAAGCTCCATCAAGTTGATGTGCCGAAGTTCAAAGTCTTTGGACTTTCTTTCATCTACTCTCCTGAAGTAGGCTCACCTTGAAGAGACTGTCAAGGTGGTTGATTCAAGCACGGTGAAGGTGTACGGCGAGACGTTAGCAAATTAAGCAGTCCTTAGCTTGAGTTGCAATTGGGAAGGGTACTGTGAGTTTTGTAACTTTCAACTTATAGTGCTTGGTAGTCTGTTGGCCTACACAGTAAGGCCCATGGTTTTTTCCCGAGTAGGGTTTTCCATGTATATATAAATCATGTGTCCTTCTCTTTGTGGTTAATTGCTTTTTAATTGGACTGAGGTTAATTGGTTAGTTTAATAATGTGAATTGAAATCTAATAGAGATACTGATTCAAGGGACCTCAACTTAAATTCAGCAGTTTTCAAAGTATAAAAGTCTCAAAAAGTAATTTCCTCTATCTAATAAGCCAAAAAGAAAAAAGAAATTTTTTTGAAATTGTAAATAACAACACAACTTTTTTTGAAATTACAAATAGGTCCTCTAAGGTGCTAAACTAAGTTCAAAAGCTACCAAAACTACTCAAACATTATTCTAACACTCAAGCCTAGCTAAAATGCACCTTGAACCTATCATACACAATCAATTAATACTAAACATAGCTAATTAGTACTGATCAAATAATTAAAGAGTCATGGGTTTTACACATTGGTATGGTTGTTGCCCGCAGACAAAATACCTCTTCCATGATTGCTCCCAACAAAGTGAGTGGCAACGTTTGATGTGGGAGCATCGATTGAGATGAAAGGCTATTTTGGAAAGAAGAAGGCTCAATACAGAAAGGAGGTCATGGACGTGATCAGTGGTGGACCCAGGATTTTCATTTGAGGGGGCTTGTCGATGGTCAACTAAAAAGTCAATCATTATTTTATTATATTTTACTCACATTACAAATGGCAAAAGAGAAAACAAGTTAATTATATATTTGTGCTCATTCTTGTGGTACAAGAGGTATCCTGAGGGAATTTAGGATTTGTTTAGCAGTAGGAAAAAGTGAGAACTGGAAGTTTCCTTCAAATTAAAAGCAATGTGAACTTTGAGGTTGGAAATTCCTGTATGATGTAACCCCATTTGTTAATTGACTCTTGTTTACCATCTGCCTTAGAATAAAACTAAATTTAATACCTTTTTCTTTATCAGTCAAATTGTAAGTGTAGCAATTCTATGGCAAGAGGTGCCACAGTACTATATACCTCTATTCTCGTCATTTTTTTTATCAAGTCTCTAATTTGCCTTTTAGAAAATTAAATCGGAGACTGGGCACTTCGAAAGTCTATTTTTTTGTAGAAATTTGAAAAGTTTGTTAAAAAAATTTACGTCATCTGTTGAAAATAATAACTAGTATATTTCATGGATTTGGCCTATTATTGTTTGGGATTTTTTATTGGAAACAAACTTTGAGCTAAAATATCATTTGATCTTCCTTCATTTATTTGCTCAAATCAAAACTAAAACTACTCCCTAAGACTCCTTCCTAAAACCATAATGTAAATTTCAACCAAACATTGAGTCAAAATTAAATAAAATTAGCTAACAATCAATAACATGCATCGGTATCTTAAAATCAATGATGACAGACTAGATGCATCTTTCCTCCCTGTCTCTAATTTGAATGTTTGCTCTTTTTTCGTTGAAATCAAATCCAACTCCATCAAGATAACCCATTTCAATAATGAGGATTTCTAGAATATCCCCCATTTCTTAAAATTCTTTCATGAATCAAGAGAACCCATTTAAAAAATGGGGATTTTTAGAAGAATGAGGAATTTCAAAAATTCCCCATTTCTAACCTTACCATTTCTGAAAGATATTTTTGGGACAAATCACCTAATAAAAAGGGGAAATTTTAAAAAAAGTCCTCAACTTTTGGGCGATTTTCAAAAAAGGGTCAAAAGAATTCAATATTTCAAAAACGTTTAAACGTTTGCAAGACTTCTTTTACTCAAGTCCAATCCGGCAATCCATACCCACTGTCGGTAATTTTGTATAAACAAAAACTCAAAAGGACAAAAGCGCCCTTAGTGAGTAGTAAGTAGGTAAAAAGAAAATTTTCAAAACAGTCGTAAACTTTTTAGGTGGGCACTCTAATTATTAACCTAGTCAATAGTTAATTTCAATTTTGACGTCATGATCAATCCAATATTTGGGCACTCTAATTATTAGTGTAAGTTTCACTGCAATCAATGCATTATGTTATATAAGTGACTTGAAACATCCAAAAGTGATCTTATAGTTGGTCTGACATTTTGGAGAAGGAATGAAATCAAATGGATTTTTTTTTCATTTTGAATTAAAAAAAAAACTACCAACAGTGGATGGAGATCTCCTAACATGACCTAATTGAAAAATTGAAAACTTTCATACCTTTTTGAAATATTCAATTCCTTGGTCTTTTTTTGAAAACCACCTAAAAATTTTAGGATTGTTTTGAAAATTTCCTTTTTACCTACTTACTACTCACTGAGGGTACTTTTGTCCTTTTAAGTTTTAGTTTATACAAAGTTGTCAGCGGTGGGTATAGATTGATGGATTGGACCTAATTGAAATAAATCTTGAAAATTTTCATACATTTTTTAAATATTGAATTCTTTTGACCCTTTTTTGAAAATCACCCAAAAGTTAAGGACTTTTTTTAAAATTTTCCATAAAAAGGCCCCCGCAGCACCTAAAAAATTATTTAGAACCGATACACAGAGGGGAGAGAGACTTCGGTGAGCGACAGAGCCGGAGCTCATCTATCACCAATTTGGGATTTTTGGAGAGAGAGAGAGAGAGAGAGTTCATTGGGGCTTATGGGTTTTGTTCCATGGAGAGAGTTCAATGGGGCTTATGAGTTTTGTTCTATGGGGACCTTAAGGGGGACTCTACTAATTTGTAGGTCTGGCTTCATAGTTAGAGTTGAGACCACTGAGGAGATTGGAAGCCAGATTAAAATCAGAAACAAGTTGGGCAATAACATCATGACTGTCTACAATGGACCTTTTTTTTCCGAATATGTTCAGACATGGAAAAAGACCCTTTAGGTCTGGCTTCATAGTCAGAGTTGAGACCACTGAGGATTTTGGAAGCCAGATTAGAATCATAAACAAGTTGGGCGAAAGCAACAAGATTGTCTACAATTGTCACGACCCGGGCCCGAATTACGGTAACACCGAGCCGTGAGCCCATACTTACTCCCGTAAACCCCGAATTAACCGAAGTTAAAACGAAATCCACAAGGGATATCAATCTCAATAACCTGTCAATTACATAATTTTGCGGAAATATTTAAACTTGACAAATATCAATTTACGATTTACATGTATACAAAATAAAGTCCTTATACGTGTATCACTTCCATCAAAGTTTATCAATCGGTGCATATTCAACACCATACAATAAGTATTAATTACATTCCATAAATGAATGTACAAAATAATGGTTACAAACGTTTCTCAAAATATTAGAGTTCTTTCTCACACTCGGATGTCCATATCAAATGGCATTTCGTCCATTCCATTCGATTAGTCCTCCTGGAGGAACAAGAGCGGTCTCCTCCGCTAGCGCCGGGGGTGCAGCTGCACCGGTAAGGGCAATCAGGCCTGTAATGTCATCAATAACACTAATGAACACGACGGTTCAACAATGTATAAACAGATCTAGCAATAACATATGATAATACATATACTCAATTCATTAAATCCAATTGGTAACAATTACCATTCTAGATAAATTTAGATAGTTTCTACGATGACAATAGGTAAACATAAGAGTTGATCATTAAACAATTACAATTTAGTCACTCTCATAGTTTTCATTCATTCATTTCATTTTATTTACCATCTTCCCTCAAAGGAAGGATTAATTTAGTTTACCATCTTCCCTCAAAGGAAGGATTCATCTTTCAAATGGAAGGCATCAATCAATACCCATAGATATGATCGGAATATGTGGGACTTATTAGTGTCCGGGCCAGGGACAACTAGCATCACCATGGAGCTCCGGAACGCCCCAAAATCCATCTGCTGCAGCAGGATTAATCATTTACTCATTGTTACCTTTAGTAACTATTCATTATTCAGTACCATATCTAGTATTCATTTATCAATTCAGTGTGAGTTCAATGTCAATTTAATGTGGCTCAATAACGAGCTTAGGAAACCACTATGTAACGCCCTTTTTAAAACAATCATCTAAACCAACAATGACTGAAACGTTCGTTATCAATGCACGTGTTATTGTGGATGACATTACTTTAATTAGATGGTGCATTAGATAACTTAGCTAACATTGATGAAGGTTTAGATATTACTAATATTAGTCTTTAACGACTAGGCTTTCGATTTAGATCAATCACCATTTACCTCATGACTCGTCTTAACTACACGAGGAGTAACTATGACCACATAAGCGATCTTAGTCCACGTAAAAATCCAAATTTTCCTTCACTGTGAATAATCTGGTCAAGTTCGGTTACCTAGCGGTTAGCCGAAAATGTACTGGCGGCTAGCCGAAATTGTATTGGCGGCTAGCCGAAATTCAGCTGGCGGCTAGCCGAACCAAGTTCGGTTAGCTTACGGTCAGCTTTCCAGAAGCTGATTTTTTTTCTGACAGGGATTTCTGACCAATTTCGGTCAGCTCGGCGGTCACCTCGCGGCTAACCGAAATTCGGCGGTTAGCTTTCCAAAAGCTCGCCAAACTGGGGATTTTCGGCGGTTACCCCGCGGTTAGCCTCGCGGCTAGCCGAAATTCACCCAGAAGCTCATTTTCGAGCTTCAAAAGTTCTGAACAAAAACCACATTTTTGAGCTCCTTGAGTTCATACAAGTTATATAAAAGCTTAAATCACTAGAAATGCATATACTTGCCTCTCTTGAAGCTTAGTAGCAAGAACCCTCTTTCCTTAGCTTGGCTTTGAGATGAAAAACCCCCAAATGAAACCCTAACTTCATGAAAACATGTAAATGAACTCTTATGAGTCATTTGTTCTAGAAATCAACTCAAATAACCAATAGAACTAGGAAAATCCTAAAAGGAGAGTAACTACTCACTTGTGGTTCCAAACAAAGAGATCTTGAGTTCTCTTCAACAGTGGATAAATGATTTGGGGAAGAAGATGAAGTAGTTCTACTCCACTCCAATCACTTGACAACTCTTCTAATCTTCACTCTAGAGGAAGAGAAAATGGAAGGAGAGGGAAAGAAAAGTGCCTAGGGTTTTGTTGAAGTGAAAATGGGTGAATGATCCATTTCATTCTAATATAAGGATATTTCACACTAAAGCCCCCTCCCATTTACCTTTATTACATTTTGAGTCAAATGAAACTTCATTTGACCCATTTGAGGTCAAATGGGATCGCGTCTATTATGAAAGTTAACGTACTATTCAAGATACACGCGTTGGTATCAAGAATTTCCGTATTCGACGAAATACGTGAAAACCCGTATTTACAAAGAAGTCCTTAGCCTACTTTGTTTGAGTCTAAACTCATTCTAACCAATTCAATTTCATTTCATTATGCTTAATGCATCATCTGAGACTAATTTGTCTCTCTTTGGTCATTATCATTGATTAATCCATTTATCCATGCTTAACTAGCATTGATCTCAATTAATTAGCTTTAATCACGATTAGTTTGGGTTGGGGTGTAACAACAATGGACCTTTTTTTTCCGAATATGTTCAGAGATGGAAAAAGACCCTTTCTTGAGGGTGTGAAGTTGGTATTGAAGAGTCATGAAATACCAACTTATAGTTTAGAGTTTTTCTTAAATGTCTTTTTTTTTTCACACCAATTTAGGGACTGTACGTATATTGATATACACAATATTGATATATACAATATTGAAACAGATAACAGCTCATAGTCATGAGATATGAAACGGCTGTCGACTGTTTCTCCTTGACAGTTGATCACCATCAATTAGAAGCTTAAAAAAGTGTATAAAATCAGATAAATGGGATTAAATTATTTTTTCATTTTTCATATATTTTTCAAATATAATGAAACTTCACAAGTTAAGAGAATGGGCAGGGTATTTAAAACTTTCTATTCTGTATGCAAGCCTAGTCAATCCTGATGGGCCAGGCCCAAATGACTCGGTCCGTAGTGACGAGTTAGGCCCAAACAACTCGGTCCACGATAGCGGGTCAAGACCAACTGATCCAAGTCCATGATGAGCCCGGGTCGTCATCTACCCGTTAAGGGCCGGGTCCGGATCCATCGAATGACAGAGTCAGCATACGCGTCGTTCCATCTACCGGCTTTCACCAAGTCCCGCAGAAGAGATCTTATCTGCTTATCTGTTGAGGACAGTGCGGGAGACTCCACCAGACTGGAGCGTACGCCGTTGGAGATCGCTGGAGATTCTCCCCACCCGTTGGGGAAAGACTATAAAAGGAGAGTCCTACTAACGGAGGAAGATATAATTAATTTTCTCACTATCATTGTATCTGACTACTTTGTAATCTCCTCCCCATAGCAGTAAAGTGATCATTTGAAGTGGACGTAGGTCATACCGACCGAACCACTATAAACCTTTTCTCTCTCTTCATTAATTTCTACATCAATTACATATCACTTGACCGGTGGTGCCAAAAAACCACTTTTTGGCATCATCAGTTTGGCGCCGTCTGTGGGAAACGAAAAGAATTTCATTTTTTTCAAAAAGCTATGCGATCACCAGGTCAACAAGGCGACAAGATGACAATCCTTCGCGCGAAGGCGAAGGTAATCCTCCACCGACCAACCCTGCACCGAATGCTCCCGCTCCATCTCTTCAGCAGATGCTGGAGACCATGCAGCAGTTGGTAACTCAGAACCAACAAATATTGCAGCTCATGCTGGCGAGTCAGGGAGGAGCACTAGGTGCAGGACCGCAAGAAGTACCACGCTCGGAGCAACTGGTCGCTCCACGCAGAGGGGCACCTCACCCGGGCGCCCGTCCACACGGTGCCCGGGGCCGAGGATCCAACCGAGGCCGCCTTCACCTGGGCGCCCAGGGTCGAGGACTACAGCTGGGCGCCCAAGCCGTTGGGCGCCCGTCATCACGGCGCCCACGCCCAGGGGACATCTGCTGGGGCTCCGCCGGTCGTCCCACACGGAAGACTCTTGGTTGATCCTGAAGGTCGTGCTCATCTCGACGTACCCCCTCCCCCGAGCGGGTCGAATCGCGGTGGACTTCCACCCCCTCCCTTTGCTTCTAATCATGAGGATCCTGATTTCCAGGAGATGGGAAGTGGAAATTACAGCCTGGAGGACGAGAGCCAGTTCCAAGGTCAATCCAGAGAAGCTCCCAACCTTTGGGACGAGAAGTTCAAAGAGATGCAAAATCAGATAGGCAACGTCTTCAATGCCATGAAGGCACAGGTACCAGAATCCATTGACTATCTGGTACAACGAACGGATACACCATTCAAACCCTCCGTGGCAAACTACCCCCTCCCCAGAAAATTCAAAATGCCGACCATGGAGACTTTTGATGGAACCAAGGACCCGCTGGACCACTTGGAAACCTATAAAACCCTAATGCAACTACACAACATCCCTGACGAGATCATGTGTAGAGCGTTTCCAACCACCTTGAAGGGTTCCGGGAGGCAATGGTTCTCCAGTCTTGCCCCAGCCTCCATTTCCACCTTTGCAGAATTGAGTAAGTCCTTCGTGTCTCACTTTATTGGAGGACGTCGCCACCAGAAGCCCGCCACACACCTGCTCAGCATAAAGCAGGATAAGAACGAAACCCTCAGGAGCTATCTCACTCATTTTAACGAGGAGGTACTCCAAGTCGAAGAGCCAGATGACAAGGTCTCCATGACAGCCTTCATTGGAGGCCTCCGTTCTTCGAGCTTCCTATTCTCGGTGATGAAGCGCCCGCCAAAGAGCTTTCCTGAACTGCTGGCAAAAGCCCAGAAGTACATGAATGCAGAAGACATCACCAGGGCTAGGCGAGGGGAGTCCTCCAGACCAGAAGGCAAGGGGAAGGAGCGAGACAGAGAGGATAGGAAGGAGAACAGCAGCAACAAGAGAAGTAGAACGGAGAGGGTACCCGCCAGAGAGAGGCTTGGTCCAGCTCCTCAGAGGGATAGGCAGGCCTTCACCCCCCTCAATGCCTCCGTTGGACACATCTTGTTGCAGATCCAAGATGATCCCGCGGTTAAATGGCCAGGGAAGATGAAGTCTCCCCCAAACCGCAGGAATCCTAACAAATATTGTCGCTTCCATCGCGACCATGGCCATGATACCGACGAATGCTACGAGCTAAAGAAGCATATCGAGGACCTCATCCATCGCGGGCACCTGCGCCAATATGTTGCTGGGAGAGCTCAAGCACCATCACCACCTCGTCATCAAGAGAATCAGCAGCCCTTCGGAGAAATTCACACTATCTCCGGAGGATCGGCGGAGTCGCTCTCAGCGATGAAGGCCCACTCCAGAAAGGCTAGACATACTGAGGAAGCACGTCCGTCCAAAGTGCCCCGGCAAGGAGTTGGCGAGGTCATATCCTTCTCGGATAGGGACCTGGAAGGAGTGCAGCTCCCCCACGACGACCCATTGGTAATATCCCTGACCATCGCCAATTTCTAGGTGCATAGGATCCTGGTAGATAGTGGCAGCTCCGCTGACATACTGTATGCAGACACTTATGACAAGTTGAGCCTAGGTAGGGAAAGGCTCCGATCTGTCAAGTCACCTCTTATTGGTTTCTCAGGAGAGAAGGTGTACCCCCTGGGAGCGATTAAGCTCCCAGTCACCGCCGGAGTGGCACCCCGAAGCTCCACAATCATGGTCGACTTCCTGGTGCTTGACTGCCCGTCAGCTTACAACGTCATATTGGGCCGACCTGCCCTCAATACGTTAAAGGCTGTTCCCTCCACCTATCACCTCATCATCCGCTTTTCAACCCCTAATGGAATTGGAGAGGTCAGGGGAAACCAGTTGGCTGCCAGGGAATGCTACGTCTCCTCAGTAAAAGATAAAAAGCAGAAGGAAGCGTTGCAGATTGAGACCCTTGATCCAAGGGATGACTCCACCATTGAGAGGGGAGAACCAGTTGAAGCACTCACCACTGTGGTCTTAAATGAAGACCTCCCTGATAGGAAAGTGTACATTGGCTCTTCTCTCCCTGAAGACCTGGTACGCCGCTTGACCAACTTCCTGAAGAACAACATGGACATATTTGCATGGTCACATGCAGATCTTGAAGGGATTGATCCCAAAGTCGCCACTCATCGCCTCAATGTCGACCCCCAGCACAAGCCTGTCCGACAAAAGCTGAGGGGCGCCTCCACTGAGAGGGCCCAAGCAATGGACAAGGAGGTCGGGAAGCTGATAGAGAATGGAGCTGTAAGGGAGGTAGCATACCCCGAATGGCTTTCTAATGTTGTGATGGTGACGAAATCTAATGGGAAGTGGCGCCTATACGTCGATTTCACTGACCTTAACAAGGCGTGCCCGAAGGACTGCTTCCCGTTGCCCAGGATTTATCTCCTCATCGATGCCACGGCGGGACACGAACTTCTCTCCTTCCTGGATGCTTATTCTGGGTACAACCAGATCAGCATGCATCCCCCAGATCAAGAGAAGACGTCATTCATCACCCCGAAAGGGACCTATTGCTATAGGGTCATGCCTTTCGGATTGAAGAATGCAGGGGCGACCTACCAATGCCTGGTGAACAAAATGTTTCACTCACAGATTGGGCGTACCATGGAGGTTTATGTGGACGACATGCTGGTGAAGAGCCTCGCCGCCACAGATCACGTCAATCATCTCCGAGAAACCTTCAGTGTTCTCAGGCTCTATCACATGAAGTTAAATCCCGAGAAGTGTGCCTTTGGAGTGGGGTCTGGAAAATTCTTGGGATTCATGGTCAACCAAAGGGGAATAGAGGCGAATCCCGACAAAATCAGGGCTATATTGGACATGAGGTCGCCCACCTCCACCAAGGAGCTGCAGCGCCTCAATGGAAGGGTGGCAGCACTTAACAGATTTGTCTCCAAGTCTGCAGACAAGTGCTTGCCTTTCTTTAAAATCCTCAAGAAGGCTTTCGAGTGGGGACCCGAGGCGGAGGAGGCCTTCCAGAAGCTTAAAGCCTACTTGGCCACTCCCCCTCTTCTTTCACATGCTGCACCAGGAGAGGTGTTATATCTGTATCTCTTTGCCTCCCCCTCAACAGTCAGCTCTGTCCTCATCAGAGATCATGATGGAGCCCAGAGGCCCATCTATTATGTAAGCAGAGCATACCGAGGGGCAGAGTCCAGATATACGGAGCTGGAAAAACTGGCACTCGCCCTCATTTCGACAGCAAGGCGGCTGCGTCATTATTTCCAGAGTCACACAATTTTTGTTGTCACTGATCAACCTTTGAAGAGAGTACTGGGAAAGCCGGATGTATCTGGGAAGCTCGTCAAATGGGCAGTAGAGCTGGGGGAGTTTGATGTCCAGTATCAGCCAAGGTCGGCCATCAAAGCGCAAGCCTTGGCAGACTTTGTGGCTGAGTTTACACGTGTAGAGGGGGAGACGGATGAACTAGCCTCGTCCATACAAGGTGGGTCGCCGCCAGTGGAGGACAACCAAGAGGGCGCCCACACAACTCGAGATCTCCAAGCCTCCGCAGAAGACCAGACAGCCCTGGGCGCCCAGGCATCCCTTGCCCTGGGCGCCCAGGCCTCTCCAGCAACCCTGGGCGCCCAAGGCTTGGGCGCCCAGGCCTCCATAGCAGCCCTGGGCGCCCAGGCATCCCTTGCCCTGGGCGCCCAGGCCTCTCCAGGGCCTCCCCAGCAGTCCTGGCCAGGCATCTCCAGCAGCCCTGGGCGCCCAAGCAAAGCCTACTTCGGGCCCCCCGTTGCTTCCTGCTTCTCATCCTGATGCCCAGATTCCCTCGGTACCGCACTGGAAACTTTATGTTGACGGCTCCACGACCAGCAATGGAGGTGGAACGGGTCTTGTATTAATCAGCCGTGATGGCACACCCCTCAAGTGTGCAGTGAAGTTTCACTTTCCAGCCTCTAACAATGAAGCTAAGTACGAGGCACTCCTCTCTGGTTTGAAATTGGCATTGGAGATGAACGCCCGACACCTCATCGCTTACAGCGACTCTCAGCTAATAGTGAACCAGGTAAATGGCGAGTTCGAAGCAAAAGAAACCAAAATGCAGGACTATCTCAGCCTAGTGAAGAAATTGATCCCGCAATTCCAACACTTTCAAATCAATCATATCCCTCGGGAGAGTAACGTTGCTGCCGATACACTTGCCAGGCTCGCCTCATCCATTGAGACCTCACCAGGCGAACCAACATTCCTTGGGCACCAGCTCGAGCCAAGCCAGATGAATGAAAGTACTTCAAACATCAACTGTGCTGCAGTTGAAACGAGCTGGATGACCCCGATAAGGGCGTACCTCCAAGAGGGTACATTGCCAGAGGACCCCCTCGAGGCGAGGAAGCTGAGGATGAGAGCTTCCAAGTTCACACTCTTGCAGGATGTCCTCTACAAGAAAGGCTACTCGTTGCCCCTTTTGAGGTGCCTCTCTCCCGAAGAAGCTGATTATGCCCTGCGAGAAATCCACGAGGGAATTTGCGGGAACCACTCGGGCGGGCGCTCCCTCGCTCACAAAGCACTCAGGCAAGGCTTCTTTTGGCCCAGCATGCTTGCGGATGCCAAAGAATTTGCCAGGAAGTGTGACAAATGCCAGCGCTTTGCCACTGTGCCAAGGCAGCCACCAGAGGAACTCACTACCATCATGAGCCCATGGCCTTTCTCCAAGTGGGGGATCGACATCCTAGGCCCCCTTCCATTGGCTAAAGGGCAATGTAAATTTGTAGTGGTCGTCGTCGACTACTTCACGAAGTGGGCGGAGGCGGAACCCTTGGCAAGGATCACAGACTCCAAAGTAAAGGACTTTGTCTGGAAAAGCATAGTTTGCCGCTTTGGGATCCCACATGCCATCGTCAGTGACAACGCAAAGCAATTTGACAACAAGCTCTTCAACTCGTTTTGCTCCGACCTTCAGATTAAGCAGCCCCACTCCAGCCGGCACATCCACAGGCAAACGGGCAGGCGGAGGTCATGGTGCGAACGGTCTTACGAAATTTGAAGACAAGGCTTGAAAGAGCAAAGGGCCTTTGGGTGGACGAGCTTCCCGGGGTATTATGGGCATATCGGACCACGCCAAGAGCTCCAACTAGGGAAACCCCTTTCTCTCTCGCCTTTGAGACTGAAGCAGTCATCCCAGTTGAGATTGGGGTCCACTCTCTTAGAGTTCAGCACCATGACCCAGACGCCAATGAGGAGGGACTGCGCATCAATCCTGATTTGGTGGATGAAGCGAGGGAGATGGCCAACATCCGCAATACTGAGTACAAGCGGCGCATGGCCAAACACTATAACTCAAGGGTAAAGCCTCGCCCCCTCCAACTCGGAGATCTGGTTCTCAAAAAAGTCATCCTCGCCACTAAGGATTCTCGGGAAGGCAAGCTAGGCCCGAATTGGGAAGGTCCTTATCTCATAACGGAGGGGGTGAGACCTGGCACTTACATGATTCAGGATTCGGAAGGAAAAGTCCTACTTCATCCGTGGAATGCAGAACATCTGAAGAAATATTACCAGTGACCAGTGAAGGGGAAAGAAGCAATGAAAATGGGTAGTTCAAGTTTTTTTAGCACTTTGTAAAATGTTCTTTTACCATGAGCAATGGATAAATAAAGTCCTATATTTTATTCATTCCAAATGTTAGGCTGCCTTTAAAAAAAAAAAAAAAAAAAAAGGCTACGTGTAATGAAGCATGGCAAAATCTCCTACATCCTAACTACTCTCATGGCTCCCTTCGTCGTCCTCATCATCCTCGCCATCCTCCTCGCCATCCCCTGTATCATCAGGCTCCTCGCTGGGCAAAAAGCCTGAAAAGTCAAGGGTAGGGAAAGCAGCGGTAATCTTCCCTCGGAGCTCCTCATACCCATCGATGAAGGCATTGGCGACGCCATCCGCTAGCTCCGACTCAGCTCTATCGCGCGCCGCCTTCATCTCTGTTGCCACGACAGCCTCTCTGAGCGACGCCCCCTCGCGGGCCTGCACGAGCTCAGCCTCCCTGAGTGAAGCCCTCTCGCGGGCCTCCACTAACTCAGCCTCCCTGAGCGAAGCCCTCTCGCGGGCCTCAACCAACTCAGCCTCTGCCCTCTTCGCCCTCTCACGGGCTAACGAAAGCGCAGTCTCAAATCTGGACTCCCTCTCGCGGGCAATCAAGAGATCACCTTCCGCCTTAGTAGCCCTCTCGCTGGCTGACGAGAGCTCAGTCTCTAACCTGGATGCCCTCTCGCGGGCCGCCCCAAGATCGGCTTCCCTATCAGCCTCAAGGGCAACAATCTTCTGCTGAGCAATGGAGTACACCTTCCACAGATTTTCATTCTCTCGCATCAACTGGCTGTTGTGTTTGGCTTTTGACAGCAAGCTGACGGATGCAGTGGAAGCCTGGAGCAATGGGAAAAGAAATGAGACATAAAATATATATATATTTTGAAAGTATGGAGAAAAGGAAAATCCTTTACCTGAGCCAGACCCTCCAGGAAGGTATCTATGACCCTGTCGGTACCCAAAGAAGTGATCCGTGAAACCTCATGAGGAATCACAAACCTCCCAAGCCTCTCCCGAATCACCGGCGGGTTGCCCAACATCTGAACAGAAATCTGAACAGCCCCTGCAGGACCCCCCGGGCGCGGGGAACATGAATGAGGGGCAGAAGGTGCAGCTGGAGAGGAAGACTCAGCAATCGGGACAGAAGAGGTCGGGGCAGAAGAGGTCGCTAGCTGGGGCGATACTGTGGGAGATGCAAGAGAGCTGGCCCTGAAAGACACTGGCGAGGACTCCCCCCTTGTGGTATTGTCTGCCCTCGCCGTCTTGGAAGGAGGGCCACTCCTACTTAAAAGGAGAGCCCCGATCCTCCCCCTATCCACTGCAGCAAAAGAAAAAAAAATGTTACTTGCGCATATAAAAAAAAAAGAGAAAAGAGAAATGAAGCCCAGAAGTTAAATACTCTTTCTCTTCGCAGGAGGCGCCTGAGGAGGGCCACTAACTCCACCACTTTCTTTGGGTAAGAGAACACCCAAGTCTTTTTCGGGATGGTCTCTTACCGCCTGTAACTTCCGCTCCTGACTGATAGAGAGCACCGACGCGTCTGCAAAGAGGCAGTGAGTGAGCACATAAATAATATCAATAAAAAAAATAATATAGCAAAGGAGTAGCTTACCAAGTCTCCTGGCGTCTCCCCATCGAGTAGGCACTAACACTTTGTCCGTCTCGGATGCCCACTCTCCTCCAGCAAATAGGAAGCGAGATTTCCAGTTATGGCAGTTTGAGCGCAGTCCTATGAGCAGCTTGCCGCTCCTAGAAGTGAAGTAGTACCATCCCCTGTTGGGGGAGGGAGACTCAACTAAGTTGTAAGCCGCATGGAACTCTATTGGTGAAGCATCCTCGCTATGCACTCTCCTCCACAATGCGAGGAAACCCAGCAAGACTCGCCATCCATTTGGCGCCAATCGCCCAGGAGTCAATGAAAAGTAGTGGAGAATACGGCAAATGGAAGAAAGTGTAGGGAACCTCAGTCCCGCCTCAAGCATCTCCTCGTAAATAACAATGTCGCCTGACGAATCGTCACAAGCAAGCTCGTCCATCTCAGCCCGACGGCACAACACAGTAGGGGGAATGTGATAGGCAGACACTATCCTAAAAAGATCACTATCAGTAGTAACCGAGCTGAAAAGGGTACTCGCCTTGGACCCGTCGTCGATGGCCACTTTTCCCCGATATCTTTTACGACGAAGACGTGCTGTGACCACGGCAGATGCTCCAGTGTTTATCTCGTCCAACTCCTGATGGACACTATCTCCCTCGCCCGTTTCCCGCACCGTGCACATCTCAACAGTAGGCAAACCATCAGCAGCAGCAGACCCCTTGGGCGCGGGTGACCCAGCTACGGCGGACGCCACAAACGCAGGCGCAGGCACCCCGGGCGGGCAAACAGCCCCGGGCGCCCCGTGCACAGTAAGCGGCCGAGTGGGCCCGGGCGCCCCAGCCCCGGGCGGGCGAGCAGGGCCAGCCCCGATCCCGGGCGAGCGAGCAGGGTCAGCCCCGGGCGCCCCGTGCACAACAGGCGGCCGAGTGGGACCGGGCGCCCCAGCCCCGGGCGGGCGAGCAGGGCCAGCCCCAGTCCTGGGCGGGCGAGCAGGGTCAGCCCCGGGCGGGCGTGCGCGGGCAGCGATGGACACGGGCGTGCGTGCGCAGGCAACGACCACGGGCGGGCGTGCAGCTGGTCCGGCCTCAGGCGAGCGTGCGCGGGCAGCGGTGGCCTTGGGCATGGCCGCCCCGGGCGTGCGTGCAGCACACGCAGTCGCCCCAGGCGAGCGAGCAGGCGGCCCAAGTGGGCGAGCAGTGCAGGTGGGCAGCGCAGGCGCCCCGGGCGCTGGCTGCCCAGGCGTGAGCCCCCCCGGCGCGGGCTGAGTTGCATCTTGCGCAGGCGCGGCGGCGGACGCTGCTCCTTCTCTCTTTTCACTGTTCAATACCTCCTCCACTTCTTGGTGCTCCATGGTGAGAATCCCTTGGACAACAAGAAAGCTCAAAGAAGAAAGAATGAAAGGAAGATGGAGTCAGCAGCCTTTTTTCTCTTTTGGCAAGAAGAAGATGAAAAGAAGAGCCCCAAATGGAAAAGCAACTTGTGTAAGAGAAGAGAAGCAAGAGCATCTCAATTTATACACCCCTACTCTAGGGTTTTCAAAGGAGGAAGGATACTAAGCCAAGGAAACAGAAAGAGAGAGTCCTAAGCCTGGAGAACTCTGCTATGAAATTCAAGAAGGAATAAATTGCCGGAGGGACTCTTCTGGAGCCTGACATCCCCGGACCCCCTCTGCGGAGGGCATATACTAAAAGGGGGTTCAGTGTTCAGAAAAGCTACAAATTGCTTGGCATGAAGAAGCCTAGATTTTCCAAATGTCTCCCTTTCAAAGCCTTCTTTGGCGCGAGACATTGAGGGGCAAATGATGGGCCAGGCCCAAATGACTCGGTCCGTAGTGACGAGTTAGGCCCAAACAGCTCGGTCCACGATAGCGGGTCAAGACCAACTGATCCAAGTCCATGATGAGCCCGGGTCGTCATCTACCCGTTAAGGGCTGGGTCCGGATCCATCGAATGACAGAGTCAGCATACGCGTCGTTCCATCTACCGGCTTTCACCAAGTCCCGCGGAAGAGATCTTATCTGCTTATCTGTTGAGGACAGTGCGGGAGACTCCACCAGACTGGAGCGTACGCCGTTGGAGATCGCTGGAGATTCTCCCCACCCGTTGGGGAAAGACTATAAAAGGAGAGTCCTACTAACGGAGGAAGATATAATTAATTTTCTCACTATCATTGTATCTGACTACTTTGTAATCTCCTCCCCATAGCAGTAAAGTGATCATTTGAAGTGGACGTAGGTCATACCGACCGAACCACTATAAACCTTTTCTCTCTCTTCATTAATTTCTACATCAATTACATATCACTTGACCGGTGGTGCCCGAAAACCACTTTTTGGCATCATAAAATCCTATTGATGTTCCTCGTGGCTGGAAAGGATAACATTTTAAGACTTCTGCTGAAAGTTGGAAGGTTCTGACAGAAACAATTGCCTTAATTGTTACCTTTACCATTCCATTGAAGAGATCTGACGAGTATCGATCGTATCATATTATCTTCGTGCGGTGAAAAGTAGGACTGGTAGAATTGGTGGTTTGTGAGTTTCACCTTGGTGCCTTTCTTACAACAGTTTAATAAAAAAAAAAACAGCTCTTCGTTTATGGGTGTTTATTTCGATCAGAATGGGTTTTGGTTTTGCTGTCGCCTTGGGTCCAATGAGTCCCGCAATTAAAAAAGAGAGAAATAAAGGGCTAAGTTTCATCCTTAGGGCCCAAACATTAGTCCATGTGTCAAAACAGATCCCATATTTGAGTGAATAAATTCTAAACAAATGGACTAAGATAGCCCAAACATTAGTCTATGTATCAACCAAAAATTACCCATATCAAGGACCGACGAATGGATAACATATAGGCCAACTACTAGCTCAACTTGATTGAAAGTGACAAATAAGGTCTCCTTCTTGCTCCGGATGGTGACAACATTCATGGCAATGAATAGGCCTAGAAGTCTATCAAACTGTGGCCCCAAAATCCAGCAATTTGATCGAAATATATACGTACAAGCCCAGAATTAACTATAAAGATGTGGTCTTGTAGCTATCACACTCTCCCATGTGAACAAAGAGGCCCAAAGGTTAAAAACAGACACCTCCAGAGTGGGTGACATATGAAGGTGTGGCAAAAGTTCAGACAGAGCCTCAGAACAGGCAAAATCTAAGATGTGGCGTTCTTAGAATGAATATACTCCAATTATCCGAATATCCAAAGGAAAGGCAGGACAATATTAATGGCTCTTTAATGTGGACCCGCATAAAACTAGAACGGGTCAGAGTTTGGTTCTGTAAGTGCAGAAAAATATACTCACAAGATAAAGATGCCTTTAAGGACTCATTCAAAGTACCAGAGGAGAAGCTGCGTGTCTGTTGAACCTGAAAGGGGAGGAGAGAACGGTCAAAGGACCCTGGCTGGGGCAGCGCAGGGCTCTCCGACGCTCAAGTTAGCAGTGATCGGAGAAGAAGAAGGAAGGGATCTCTAAGTTGCATGTAAGAGAGAGTGCATTGGCGCCCGCGCCAGTGGGCCTCGTGATGTGACTGGGGTCTCATCAGCCCACATAGTCATTAATGAGGGTCCGATCAGCCCACATTGCATTTAATGCAAGTCACATTGGGCCTGATCTGATGGTGGCTGAGGTCCCATCGAATCCCTTTCTCGGGCCCTGTTCTGATAGGGTCGTGGCCAATGGATGTGATCGCATCTATTTGTAGCCGAGACCAAGCGGTGTGGCGCGGCCGACCTGGCCACCACTTACCGACATCAGCTACTAGTGCCGAAACCGAAGCAACGCCGGGCCAACGTCCGAGGCCGGTAACGATCCGCCTTGCCGAAACCGAGTAGGGAGTGGCTTCGCGAGATGGGCCCCACAGGTTCCATAGGGTTTATACCTCAAGAACCCAACACCTAAAAACCACAACCGTGCCTATGTGGTCCCGTTCACATTTGAAATTCAAACCACTCAAAATCGCGATCACTCTTATAATGGCTCTAGGCCAAACCTCAGTCCAATTTGAGTTGAGCCCACCAATTGAAAAAAAGCCCCTTATTGTTAGTGGTAGTTTTTGAGAATTTTCACATTGGCCCCTCCAGGAAAGTCTATATTTTCATAGTGGCCCCTCAAAGGTGTATTTTCTGGTTTGCCACTGCCCACCATCATACTGATCAGTCAAATTGGATCTTCAAGGTGATGGCCTGACCTTAATGCACCTCCCTTAATAGGAAGGATGCTGTTGGCTTCCTTTTTGCCGAGTTGAGAGGGGGCTAGAACGACCAGATTTACTATTAATATATATTATAGATGTAGGATTCGACTTCGAAATTGAGTTCTAATTTTACAATTGATTGAAAAATTGGAGCTTGATTTTGTCCAATTTCGCAATTGATTATGAAATTGGAGTTTGATTTTGCAATTAATTTAATCTGATTTTGATTTAGAGAGAAACTTTGGTATATTTTAGATTTTATTGCAATTTGGATTATTCCGGACTCTCTTGTGATCTTATCTTATAAATTATTAATTCATCCACCCAAAGTCTCTTAGACTTTAAATATTAAAAAAATCCAAATTTCAATACTCAATTCAAATTTGATTTGGAGATTATTACTATACATTTTCCTTTTAAATAAACTTTGATATATAGTATCTAAAAACCAATAAATGAAATATTTTTCGATTTTGATTTACTTTCTTCTCATCAATAAATATATCCAAAAAATAGCCCCAAATTAGATATAATTTTATTTTAAGCTCGGGCCTCTCTTGCTAGTATATATTTATAATGATTAATAATGCCCTTTAAAGGTTACTGATCCATAAACTGTTATGCCTACGTATGCATAGTTGCATACTCGAGACGCTAAAAAGACCCAACTACCTTAGATAATAAAAACCAAAAGCTGAGTTCTCATGAACACACAAGATAGACTATTATTTCACTTTCATTTGAATCCATACAGGACTCAAAACATCTTATTCTAGATAGTATTTATGTGAAATATTTAACCTCATCCATTAGAGATGAGTTAGAGAGGCTCATGGGCAAAACACAACCCTGTAGTTAGCCCCAGAAGGACATGTAAATGTGCTAGTTTGATCATCCTTTGGATAACTGTAAGCATCTGGGCATCTGTCCTTGAAGAACCTTGAGTAATTGGTGGGTCCACATCTCCCTGAGTTGCAACAATACTGATCAGTCTTAAAAACTGTACATGGGTTGTTGCATCCACCCGGGGCCTTTAGTTCATTCGGGCACTGGCCGTTGATGTCAGCGGTGCACTTGATGCCCCGGGTGCAGCCACCTGAGGTGGGGCTAAAGTCCATCGGAACGTTGAACCCGTCAACGAGAGAGATGTCGAAGAAGTCTAGGTTATTGAATTGCTTTAGAGCAAATTCGGCCAGTGTATTGGGTGGTTGCCCATAGGCAGTGCATCGTAGAAGCCCGCCGCAATCGCCAGTCTGGCACCGGCCCCGGCCGCTTGCATCAAAGTTGCACCCAGTTCGGGGCCATATGCGGCCCCCTGTGGTGCCTGGGTTCACAGTGATGGTCCATGACTGGCCCGAATTGAGCTGTTTGCCACCGCCAACAGGGACCGCGGCGGCCCAAACAGTGTAGGGGCACCGATTTGTAACCACAAATGTGGCTGCATTGGTGGAGATGAAGAGGAGAGGGAGAAGGAAGAGAGGGAGGATTGTTGAGAGGGTCATGTTTAGAGAACTTGGTTTTAGGCTCATGTATGCCATGCTGTTTAAGCTTGTTGTATGAAGGTGTGAGGAAGTTGGGGCTATTTATAGGGAGTCTTTGAAACCTTTCAGCGAATCACTTACCGCCACATCATGTCGCTGCTTTTAAAAGACGAGATAAAGAAACCAACGAGATTTTGCCTGCTTTCAAAGTCTCGCCTGCACTACAAAATGTCCTCTCATCTGTTCTTACAAGCACTGTGTGTTGATCGGAACACGTGGCATTTCCATTGTATGAAACAGGGCAATTTCCCTTTTCTCTCTCTGAACTTCTTTCCTCTAAAGCCCTCTCTTTCGAATTTTGTAAACCTCGGAACCTTTTGTACTGCTGTTTTAAATTCTAGTTCGTTAGTAATCTTTTTAGTTTTTCTAATTGTTCAATTATCATACAATGTGCTCTAAAATTTTTATTTGATAATTAAATTTACCACTACTATTTATATTTTATTTTATTTGAATTTTAATATCTAAACATTTCATGCTTTTAGATGGTCCTGAAGACCTGTTTTCAAGCTATTAGTGATAAAAGAAATTTAAAACTTTTGATGGGCGTCAATTCTATATATGTTTATTTTCTTCCCATTTATTTTAAATATAATGTAACTCTGGATTCAACATATCTTTTTTTTTTTCTTAACTAGATCTTTTTAGATTCTCTTCTTTATTTTTTTAAGTAATTACCGCATGTATTCGGCATGTGCGTTCTCTGCTAGTATCATAATGACTTGGGCTTAGGGATGTAATAGCATTGTTTCTTGGAGCAGATGCTTTTTCCTATGCTATCTTAGGTCGGTCATACCTAGAAAATAGTTGGGATGGGATACCAAGTGTTTCAATCATCATACAGTGCTTGTCTTGGTGTCTCCGGATGTGGTGAAAAAATTTCCTATGGTGACAGTAACGTCGCAAAACCTGCATTCAAAGTTAGCATGAGAAACTCATTGAGATTTTGAAAGCATGTAAAATCTCGTTGGTGTCTTTATCTCGATTTTAAAAGTAGTGACATGACGTGGCACTTAGCGGAAACAGCATTTCCCTGTTTCTCTGAAGCAGGGGATCTGGACTCATTAATAGGAGGAGGTAGGGGGTGCCAGTTTTCCATTGTAGACTCAATTATTTATTTTTCGACTCGACTTTAGTAGGGCACTACCGCATGACTTGTGACTAGGACATCAGTATGAAGACTTGCTTAATACAAATAGGACATCAATATGAAGACTGGCTTAATACAAATGATTATCACTTGGATTTTAGGAATTCGGATCTCTTCTTTAGTCCAATCATTTCCTGTTTGGATGAAGCAAGGGATTCATTTTTCGATTTTAATATTATTGGTCGCAATCCGCAATAGGAACATTGAGAAAATCAGTCAATTGATTAGTTCTGGTGACATGACGTGGCACTTAGTGATTCGTGGAAACAACATTTCCCTATTTCAGAGGGCTCTTAGTGTCTTTATCTCAA
Source organism: Cinnamomum chago (assembly GCA_038049695.1). Lineage (NCBI taxonomy): Eukaryota > Viridiplantae > Streptophyta > Magnoliopsida > Laurales > Lauraceae > Cinnamomum > Cinnamomum chago. The sequence goes on from CP142457.1 coordinate 37,680,921, forward strand.
TTTTAAAAGTAGTGAAATGACGTGGTACTTAGTGATTCGCGGAAACGGCATTTCCCTGTCTTTTTAGTAATCTTTTTAGTTATTCTAATTTCTAATGATTATCACTTGGATTTTAGGGATCCGGATCTCCTGTTTGGTCCAATCATTTCGTGTTTGGACCAAACGGGGGATCCATTTCCGGATTTTAGTGTTATTGGTCGCAATCCGCAATAGGAGCATTGAGAAAATCACTCAATTGATTAGTTCTGGTGACAGACAGATCTACCGCGCGTCTTGATCAGATGGTTGATCTCTGAAGGGGAGATGTTTGGGTCTGGAACCTTCAACAATTGGAGCCCACATGACCACCAGGTCTCTGATGGACCTTAACTGCGAGGCCCTAAGTCCCGTCCTCTTGGCTCATTAGGAGGTTCCTTCCATGCATATATATATATATATATATATGAAGTTTTAAACCTTTTGATGTGAGATGGATGATTTGATTTTCACATTAACCTAGTTTTGACCTCTGTGGGACCTACCTCTGCTTCATCTGAGCGGTTCATTTTATGCATCCTCATCTGTACAGAAATCGGGTAAGAGTTTGTCCAATTGGAGAGAGGCACATCATCGCACTATTCATTATTTACGAAAAATAGAACTGGGAGTGATGGTGCCATGATGGATGGTAGGCGTGGAAAAATGAGGGGATTCCATCAAGAAAAGGTGGTCCTAACTCAACTTAAATTAGGTGCGGTTGCATTATCTTGTATGATACGACCATTTTAAGGCCTAACTCAACTTAACACCTGAGCCTACAGCAATGTCAAATGCACCCGTTGTGGAAAGATAAAGAGTGTACATGGTCTGGTTAGGCTGCCCTTTATCTAACCAAGTAATTTTCAGAAGTACATCGAATGGAAGAGTGAAAATATGGGAGGAGATGGTGGTGTAAAGAAATTTTTGGGAATTATTTGACCATTCATTGGAGGGATGTTTGAACTTGGAAGGGCATCAAAGTTGTCTGAAATCTGAATCCTAGCCTCATCTCCATTGGCTCAAACTCTGAAATTCAATCCACCTCCACAAAACTCTCTTGGAACAAATTATTTTCCATTTCTGGCCAAGAGAAGATACGGGTGTAAGATTCCGGTCCCACTTCTAATATTTTATTATATTTTAATTAGAGTATACTATTATTTTAATTAAATGTATTTTAGTTATTTAAGTGGGGCACACGTTAGATTAGATGTGTGGATCGGTGAGTTGGGTTAATGGGTATGTGACTTCATCCGTAGTTTTGACCCAATGACTTAAGCCCAGAGAATATCTTCTTAACCTAATTCCTGTTTTATATAACCGCACGAGACTTATCCCTTTCCACTTATCTCTGCAACTCCTCTCGTTTCCTATTTGTCTTCTTCCTCTTTCAACTTCCTAAGCCTCTGCAACTTTTGGATCCAGCCATCAGAATCAAGATCTGAAGACACAATCATTCTTGGTTCAACTTTCTTATTTCAGGTAATCCTCTCCTTAAATCATTAGGAGTAGATCTGTAATTTTAGGTTACATCCTTAATCTTTCCAATGTTAGGTTTTGGGTAGGAATACATTCTAAACATTCTTATTCCATCTTCTATGTCAGATTGGTGATAGGATTATTTTTTAGCGCTGTGGGAATCTCGGTTTGGGTTTTGGTTAGGATCTGTTGCATTTTCCTCAAACTCCGGTAAAAGGCAAGTATCTAAACATAATTTGCGAATTTAATACATGTGTTTTTTGTTGATTCCATTGTGGTGCATATAGAAACCCTTTGATGCCCTTTCTATGATCTTAATTGTTTTTGTGATGAAATTGGAGAGCGGAGATCATCACATTGATGTTTTTTTTTTTTTTTATATTGCATTACTGCCGACCCGATCTGTCACAGGTTCCTGGATGGAAACCGTGAGGCTTTGTCATTGTGTATAGGTTGTGGGGCCCAGGTGGACCCCACTGATGATTGATCAAGACCTTAGATCCGATAGTGGACCCACGGGCGACCATAGGGATGGCGGACCCGTGTGAGGTGGGCCTTGTTTGGTCCACCATCCAACGACCCAAAGGTGGCTGACTGCATAAAAAAAAGGGGAAATTCCATTGTTGGGACTGTGGGACCCATATGGACCGTAAATTTTAGATTAGGTCCCTACATCTTGAAGAGTGGGCCTGGGCGACCTTACGAATGGAGGCTGATCGTGAACCCTTGATCAGTGGAGTCCACAACGTTAATAAATGTAATGCCAGACGACGACTCTGTTTCTTAAGATGCGCTGCTGCAGGGCTTAAGTCGATGGAAGAAGAGGATCAAGTTTTCGGCGGTGTGGGGGTACATAGAAAATGTGGGTTTCTATGGGATGAGGAGAATAGGATGATGATGACGTGTGGGGGATGAGATGACAGAACATGCAATTGACTTTAACACTTACCATTAGAATATATATATAAAAAAAAAAAGAAGAATGGATGAGTTCTGTATGATTTGACTCATAACACCTGTGCCATTAGTTTCTTGAATTAAAAAATGGAGACCCTTAGCTTTTGATAAATTTAAATTAGACCCTTAGCTTATTTTATAAAGAATTTGCTCTTTCGTGTCGATGATCCGAGAAGGTCGGAGGTGACCTTACCAGCAAGTTCTCAGATGTGACCTTACCAGCAAGTTCTCAGGGAGGCATGATGGAGAGCAAAGAGAAAAAGGCAAATCCACCAAAGAAGACCACATTTCTAACTCTTCTGCCTTAAATCTTATAAGTCTTCAAAGAATTGTCAATTTTTTTTTAGAAATTAGTTTTATGAACAAAAGTAACCAATCACTGAGTTTGCACATTTGCGAGAATATTTTCATTTTCTTTTTCCCCGGCAAAAATATGGCTATATAGACGTGTTTTTAAAGGCATTGTTGATTAGGAATAATAGCGAAAGCGCTTTTAGTGCGTTGTTTTTCCCTGCTCCCATTAAGTTGAAGTGGGAGGGTTTTTCCTTGCTCCCATTAAGTTGAAGTGGGAGGGAATCTTACCCCCACTTACATTCTTTCTACATGAAGTGGCAGAAAACCTCATCCCACCTACATTCTTTCTAAATATATTTTTTATTTTCTTTGGAGTGTGACTCACGTTGTAAAAAACAGGAGAGGGCTGATTGGGTGGATGGTAGGAAATCGTGTGACTCAAATGCCAAGGGTCCCACATCAAATCAAGCAATTCACATGAGTTGCTGATAAGTCCATAAAATTACATATTGTAGTCATTTAATGCAGAATTAGTGTGAAAAGCCTTGCCCACCACACAGTGACAGAACCAGGAATTACTTCTAGAGCGCGTGCAAACGATAGTCAACCAGCAGCGACAAAACTAGAATTTTTTTTTAGAGGAGATCAATAATATTTTCATATTTATTGGTTTCTTTTACTTATCATTTAAAAACATAGTTATCATTTATTTCAGATTTTTTTTAATAATATCCAAAGGAAAAATCTTAAATTTGAAAATACTAATTAAATTTAAAGATAATTTATCAAACATTTGAAAGTAATTAAAATACAAAAGTAGGAAAGGTCACCCTAATGAATCCAACCCGCTCAAAATAATCATTTACTCCTTATTTTAGGATAGAAAGATGTATCTCACTCTAAACAAACTGGGCCTAGGCCGGATTAATCACTTGTAAATCAATCATCCCATAATTGATTTACGAATTGATTCATTACTTGTAATTGTTTAATGGGTCACGAGCCCGTGGTAGACATGGATGATTGAAAGTCTATATAATAATGACATGTAATTTTTTGATGGGCCATGATGCTTGCAAAAGAGTAGACGTTTGAGAGAACATTATTGATAGCCATTTACTAATAATATAAAATGGTGAACAACGTAGGAAGATCTATGCTATTAAAAATAAAAGATCTTCCCTTAAGTGATTTGCTCATATTTTATTCCAATAGGAGTTAGTCCCACTATAAAGTTAAGCATATGATATTTTTAATTGTGTACTCAATATAGCGGGACCAACTCCTATTAAGTAAAAATTGTGGGCAACCCAACTAAGGAGAGCGGCATCATTTTTAAACGCCTAATTTTTTTGTTAGATCATCCTAGCCATTGATTTAATAATCATAATGTTTAGTGGTCTTTTAGCAGTAGATTTTATTTAAGATTCAATCCAATAGTGGATAAATGCTTGAGATTAAATCCAAAGGAAAACGCCAAGATGCCCAAATCTAGTTGCAGAGAGGTTTCTCTCAAATTGCCCTCAAGATAAACATGTGAGAGATAAAGAGGGAATTGATTGATTGCAAGCACCAATCTCTTCTTAAAATTTGGAGAATCATTGACTTATCTCTTAGGTAACAATTAAAAGACAAAGGTATCCTTGAATCTTTTTAAATTCTCTCTCTCTCTCTCTCTCTCTCTCTCTCTCTCTATCTCGAATGAAAAGCAAGTGAGTGGGCCAAAATTGTAAGGGACTAAAAAGCCATAATTTTTTTTTTTTGCAACCTCTTCCAAATATTCAAAGGAAGTACAAAAGTTAAGAGCTAGGGGGCAATTGACCCCACTCGACCTCCCCTCCCTCCATCCCCACCAACACGGGCAAAAAAAGAAAAAAAAAATATTTCAATATAAAAGAAATATTAAAATATAAATAAAAAAGATTTATAGAGGAAGCGAGATGAAAGAAGGAATAAGGAAAAGGTAAAGACTTTTAGATCGATTAGGTAACCCCACATCCAAATTGGTGTAATTTGTGCTAGCTCTATTGGGGTCAAACCCAAACTACCTTTGTTCACTTTTTTCTCTCTTTTTGCTGGTTTAAGAATTTATGGGGTTGTTTCACATCTGATTGGTGGGACCCGTCTATTAAACACAAATAAATCAAATAAAAATAAAATACATTTTTCTACTCATTCCAATTGGAGAAAGTATATTGATTACGTACTAAAGTTATCTATTAAATCCAAACCACTAAAGATAATTCATGAGATAATTTTTTTAATGGTTTAATAGAAATAATAACTACCAATATATATTTTAGAGAAGATTAGGTTTTATGGGAGGTTTTGAATTTTAATAAAATAGGGGAAAAAGAATAACGATTGATGATCAGCTAAGGCCCATGGCTAGCCTGTGCCCAGTGTAGTTGATATTTGGATAAACTAGATTGAAGTAACTTGATGATCAAGTGAACAACCTATTAAGACAAAAAAAAGTCACCTTCTATACAACTGCCCTCGATGGTGCTATGATCTCTGAGATGCGCCACATTTATTCTTGTTTGAAGATTTCAGATAGTGGGCTTCAGCATGGATGGTCTAATTTTAATTTCACTCGTGAATTGTCCATCATGGATTGTTCATCATAGATGGACCGTTTTTAATTTCACTCTTCGCTCTCCCATAAGAAGGTGCCATTATTATGAATACCTTAGGTGGAGATGCCACAACTTCTTGATCGTGGATGCCACAGATCTTCATATGGATCATATTCAAATACCTTATGTTTTGGTACTTAAAGATATTAGGGATGTTACGTAGAGATTGACATAAAGATAATAAGATAAAGGAAAATTGGGGATTTGATCTTGAGAGATAATAGGGATAGATATCGGTTAAATGACGGTATGTCACATGTCATTTCGAAATCCTAAGAGGGAGTGCTATGTGTTGCTCTCCCACAAAGAGGAGGGCTAGTGCTTTAATATATATATAACTAGTGGAGCAGGCCTGCGCCCAACGCAAGAAATGATAAAAAATAAATAATATTTTAATTGGAGTTAATTATAATTTTTAAATAAATTATAAATAAAAAATAATTTATAATTCATAATACAAACGCAATTAAAACCGAACTTCAAAAATCAAGGTTTGAAAGAAAAAAAAAAAGTAAAACGAATCATCTTTTATTGACCATGATTGGACTAAAACTGTAATATTGAGCAATAGAATTCGAATGAAAAATAAAGTGAAAGAAATTTATGGATTGTCACAAAAACCCCAATGCAAAATGAAATTTCTTTTAAAAGAAAAAAGCAATTTCACGTTAAAACATTTACTAAAAAGAATACAAAAGAAAAGAAGTACAATAACAAAATAAAAACCAAAAGAAAATACAAAAGAAAAGAAAATCATACCTCTACTACTTGAATCTGACAACAATAAAAGGAAGAAAATTACAAAAAAGAACTACAATAAAAAATCTATAACAAAATACAAAATAAAAGAAATCATACCTCTTCGTGAGTAAAATCTCTTGTTCCCCAATGTGGAATAACATCCATGTTTCTTTCTTCTTTTTTAAGAACAAAAGAGGACTCAATCTCTTGTAGATGATCAATATCATTAAAATAAAAAGTTCAAAAACCTATGAATCTATTAAATAATTATTTTTTCAAAGAAAACATAAAGTCCTTGTAGATGAAGTAGGTCTGCATCAAGAAATAGATTGATAGGCTCAGTTTGTGGTTGCACAAATCGAGGGTTAGTTTCAATGGGTGGGTCAACAGGCGGGTTGGATAAGTTCAAGGGTGGGTTGGATGTTGAAGGGTAATGGGTTGAGTGAAGGTGGGTGGGCGAAGGCCTGAGTGGGTTTAGATGAGTGGTTGGGCTCAGACAGTACCTATGTTTAGTTGGTGGGCCAGCAGCTGGGTTTGGGTTGAACACTGGGATAATTGGATTGTGTGGGTAACGAATTGAGTTGGAGAGTGGGTAATGGGTTGGAAGTAGGTTGGTGATTGGGTTGGTGTGTAGGCGTCTGAGTGGTCAGAATGGTTTTGTTTGGCCAGGTATAGATGTGAGTCGAGTTGCTCAGGTTATATGGTGTTAAGTAAACTTGGGTTTGATTTGGTGAGTTCCCAGGAGATAATGGGAATGGGTTTGATTTTGATGCGCAAAGAGGTGAAAAAGATGAATGATGAGGAGGAAAGAAAAATAAAAGAAAAGGAAAAATTGAGGATGATTGTGAAGATGGGAGAACAATGTAGATAGGTAGATGGTGAAGATTGGGTGAAGTGTTGTTTGCTTGGACGGGCCTATGGGAAAGTTAAATAGAGGATTGGGGATGGATTTGACATACCAAATACTGAAAGAAAAAAATATGAAAAAAGTAGCAAAATACTGCCTACGAAAGTGCCCCAAATTTCTACAACTTGGATATGACATGACGGTCCCACAAATTGATATACAGTAACATTTAATACATTCATGTTCATCGATCACTGAAATCATAGTCAAAGAGCTTTTATTCTTTTCTTTGTTAATTAGTTTAATAATATGTAGGGCCCATCGAAGGTAACTACAGAGAAGTTATTATTTATGCTAAGTTAGATTTGCATTGAGATATTTTAGGTGATGGAGTATTGGAGAATTGGAATTAGTTTGGTGAGATTAGATTAGAAGAGTAATTTCAGAATGTAGCATTGCAAAAAGTTTTGAGGATTCGCCATGTGTCGTTCCCTCATGAAGAGGGTTGTTGTCTTTATATATATAATTCTTAATCTCCAATAAATCAGAGAAGGGTAAACTATGTGATAAATGCCCCTCCCTTCACACCTTTCCTCTCATTAATTTAAATCTAGTGTTGGGCACGGGCCGAAAAAGAAAATAAAAAAATATATTCCATTATAAAGGCAATATCTGCGCATATAAAAAAAATCCAATTGAAAGAGAAATGCATACCTCTATAAGATTTGTGAGGTCTCAGGTCTCATTCAGATATTTTACATGTCCCCAGGTGGGCCCCACTATATATATATATATATCTATATTTATATATATTGCATTGCAAATGGATGGTTGAAACAAAATATTAGGATCCATAGTTGTTGATTTAGGACTTCACTAGAGAGTTTTCATTGCAGTGCTATCCACATTGGATCCTACTCCTACATAAGGCAAAAACTAGACTAATGTAGATCGTGTTTATTCGGTTGTGAAAGGGCCCCTGTTTTTTTATCCAATGTGCACTGTATTTTGGGTCTCGAGACTCAGCACAGTTTATGCTCATGGATTAATGATCCATATCATAGATCTCATGGCCCTCAGATTGTATATGTGGGCAACTGGACCCATGCTATATAGATTATCCACACCTTTCTTATCCATTCGATTGAAGGGTTTGGATTGCTCCATAGGAGAGAACAGTGGTATGGTCAGCATATGAGATCAATGGTTAGATTAATGAACCATGGTCATACCTATACCTACACAAGAGTCAATACCGGTATGAATAGAGTACACGGTAATCTCTACAACCAATGAGATTTATTGTAAACTGACCCATCCATGATCATATCTAAAATTATAACGAAGTGACTTTCTGATTAATGATTTTACACACACAGGAGAACATAATCCAATGAGTCGTACGTGATTCTTTGAGCAATGGAATTGACAGTGCTAGTTAAGTGAAGTAAATTGTTAGCCCTCTCTTATTCTTCCTCTTCCTCTTATATGGTTTTTTTGTTGTTGTTTGGTTTGAGATAGTGGGGTTTGGATTTTGTAGAACATGGATGGTTAAGAAATGGGCTGGATTTGTAGAACACGTAGGGTTAAGAAATAGGTTGGAACTTTTTTTTAGAAAAGTGACCTCCAGAAGGAAGGAATTGTGATGGCTGAAATTGGGATGCAATCTTAAAGAGATTATGTTGCAATTAGAGATAAATTAGAGAGGCATTTTTAATCCGAGATTAGATATTTGAGAGAATTTAGAGATTAGATAGTAGAGAGATTTTAATTGAGAGATTTTAGGAAAGATTCCTTTTGTGGTGGAATCTTAAAGAGATTATGTTGCAATTAGAGAGAAATTAGGGGAGATTTTAATTGAGGGATTCTAAGAAAGATTAGAAGGGTAGTTTCGGAATGTAGAGAAGATTAGAAGGGTAATTCCGGAATGTAGCGTTGCAAAACTGTTTTAGGATGCGCCACGTGTTGCTCCCCCACAAATTCATCGACTACTTTAATATATATAATTGGGATAGAATCTTACAGAGATTATGTTGCAATTAGAGATAAATTAGAGAGGGATTTCTAATCCGAGATTAGATATTTGAGAGATTTTAATTGAGAGATTTTAGAGATTAGATAGGGGAGAGATTTTAGAAAAGATTCCTTTTGTGGTGGAATCTTAAAGAGATTATGTTGCAATTAGAGAGAAATTAGGGAAGTTTTTAATTGAGGGATTTTAGGAAAGATTAGAAGGGTAGCTTCGGAACGTACAGAATATTAGAAGGGTAATTTTGGAATGTAGCGTTGCAAAAAGTTTTAGGATGCACCACGTGTCGCTCCCTCATGAAGAGGGCCGGTGTTATAATATATATAATTGGGATGGAATTTTAAAGAGATTATGTTGCAATTAGAGAGAAATTAGAGAGGGATTTCTAATTCGAGATTAGATATTTGAGAGATTAGATAGTGGAGAGATTTTAATTGATAGATTTTTGGAAAGATTCCTTTTGTGGTGAAATCTTAAAGAGATTACGTTGCAATTAGGGAGAAATTAGGGGAGATTTTAATTGAGGGATTTTATGAAAGATTAGAAGGGTAGTTTCGGAATGTAGAGAAGATTAGAAGGGTAATTCTAGAATGTAGTGTTGCAAAAAGTTTTAGGATGCGCCACGTGTCGCTCCCCCATGAATTCACAGGCTGCTTTAATATATATAATTGGGATGGAATCTTAAAGAGATTATGTTGCAAATAGAGATAAATTAGAGAGGGATTTCTAATTTGAGATTAGATATTTGAGAGATTTTAATTGAGAGATTTTAGAGATTAGATAGTGGAGAGATTTTAGAAAATATTCCTTTTGTGGTGGAATCTTAAAGAGATTATGTTGCAATTAGGGAGAAATTAGGGGAGATTTTAATTGAGGGATTTTAGGAAAGATTAGAAGGCTAGTTTCGGAACGTACAGAATATTAGAAGGGTAATTTTGGAATGTAGCGTTGCAAAAAGTTTTAGGATGCACCACGTGTTGCTCCCTCATGAAGAGGGCTGGTGTTATAATATATATAATTGGGATGAAATTTTAAAGAGATTATGTTGGATTTAGAGAGAAATTAGATAGGGGTTTCTAATCCGAGATTAGATAGTGGAGAGATTTTAATTGATAGATTTTTGGAAAGATTCCTTTTGTGGTGAAATCTTAAAGAGATTATGTTGCAATTAGGGAGAAATTAGGGGAGATTTTAATTGAGGGATTTTAGGAAAGATTAGAAGGGTAGTTTCGGAATGTAGAGAAGATTAGAAGGGTAGTTCCGGAATGTAGCGTTGCAAAAAGTTTTAGGATGCGCCACGTGTCGCTCCCTCACGAAGAGGGCTGCTATTATAATATATATAATTTGGACCTATTTAGGGGAAAATGCACTGAATTTCATAAAATCATGCATCATTGTGTTCAAAGCTTATTTCATGAGAAAGTTGGTTTAAATCTTAGAAATTGCATGTTTTTATGGAAATTATTCTTGTTGGACTATCGGATTATCCTCTTGAATATATCTTTAAATCTACACATAGAGTCACGCAATTTCTTTGGACCATTGGATTCACTACTAGAATATAAGTTTTTGGCGGAGGAGAAAGTGGGCGGCCACCTATGGCCGTCGTGAAAGGTAGCATTAGCGACCGCCTATTGGGGCTGCTAAAGCCCATTTAAACCCCAACTCCCCTCCGCACCAACCGCGTCACCGCTTGCCCGCCTGTGCCGGAGCCGCCACCGGTTCTCTCTCTCCTTCCCTCTCCCTCTCCCTCTCTCTCTCTCCCTCTGCATTGTGCCCTCCCGCGCATCGGAGCTGCCACCGGTTCTCTCTCTCTCTCTCTCCCTCCCTCCCTCTCCTTTTCCCTCTCTCTCTCTATTTCTCTCTCTCTTTCCCGATTTATCTATCACTACACCAAAAATCGAAAATTGGAACGGAAAAGCGTTCCTAATCCTCCCGTTCCTAATTCGTTAAACCGTTCCAATTTCCGTTCCAATTTGGTACCAACCGTTCCTAATCCAAATTGGAACGGAAATTGGAACGGTTTAACGGATTAGGAACGGGAGGATTAGGAACGCTTTTCCGTTCCAATTTCCGATTTTTGGTGTAGTGTATGTATATACTTATAGATTTTTTTTCCATTCTCTTGCTCTTGCTTTTTTTGTGTATTGAGTGTAGGAAACCCAAGCTCGCACCGTTCAATCTCATCCATTTCCACTCTTGCTACAGCTGCTGGTATGTTTTTTTTCATTTGATTTATTTGTTGTTGTTTATTAATGTTGTTGAATGAATGATGGCATCTCGGGCATGCAAGCCTCGGAGTCGAAATCGGTGCGTAATTGCATGCAGATCTTGGCTACTTTTCCTTTTTTTTTTTTGGATGATGAGATCTGTTTTTGGTTTTTTTTTTTTTTTGTTGGCACGTGTTTCTTGATTTTGGATTGACATTCGCTTTTGATTATGTTATACTTGTAGGGCTATTGTTTTGTAATCTGGATTTTTCTTTTTATCCTGGGTTTGCATGTTTGGTACATTTTCTGTGGTGTGAAATATGCATTGAAACAGGTTTGCAGGTTTCCATCAGATTTGATTCTTACTTGGGGTGGTGCTGCTTATTTTGGGATATGCATTAGTCTCGTCTGCAAGTTATGTTTAGGGTGCTTTTGTTTTCAAATGGATATGCATCTACCCTGCTAATAGAAATGTTGTCATTGTAAGACATTTACTGTCTGAGAAAAATGAAAAAAAGCCCCATTCCTATACTCTTGCTTCAGATCAAAATGGACACTAGTATTTTAAAATAACCATGCTCACAATCAGTATATATCTAAGGAAAAATTGTGAAACAAAAGTCAAAAAGAGGAGACAAGAGATGTATCTGGTTTATAAAGAGATTCTCTTATGTAGACTGGACAACCAAAGGTGCTTCTTCACTTGCAAATTAAGGATCACAATAGCTTCAAGTACCTATTTTTCTCTCCAAACATATATATACCTTATAAAAGAGAATAAAGAGTCCTCTGTCTGAACAAAAAAGGTGAAAAGGATGCAAAAAATAATATAGAAAGGATCACATGATGATTGGCTTTCTTTAGCCTTCATGTTTCACACAATCCTATGGATCACATCACCAGTTCACACGTGTGTCTGGTGTTGGGTTAATCTAATCTCCAGTATTGAGATTAGTATCCATCTTAAACACGTTTTGTTTCCCTAGAAGCAATCCAAATATTGCTTATAAGCAAACCAAATCAACAGACCTAGCTACCTATATGCATATGAATCATTAGGGTAGGAGGATTGAAAGACCTCATTTGGGTTAGGATTGAGTGAAAAAAGTAAGTCCTAATCCTTATTTAATGACCTCAAATTGTAACAGATTTTATTATACACGGTTTTTAAAATTCAATCCAATACTGCTTGTGAAGGGAGTAAAATTGATCATAGACTGGCCCAAGTAGGACCCACAATCTGCTATGCATATATGAGTCATTTGCATCAATAAATGGATTTACCATCACCATCACCCAAGTGGGACATATTAGTTGGTCCAAATCCAATAGCAAGAAGAAACAAACAGAATCAGATGCACCAGTAAGGCTAAAGGTCGGCACATTTCTTTACCTCTTTTTAATTATTTGTAGGAAACTATTCCATCTTTCTTTTTCTGTTCACATGCAAGCATTCTTTATGCTCTCCTCCTCCATAAATCTGTGAGTCAGTTCAAAGAGATGGGCAAAGAACCTGAGATAGATTCATTCAAAAATCTTGTCTTTGAATGGAAACCCAACCATGCAACAGAACTGGTGTCCTAAACTTTCAGAGTGGCTGAAATCTGGCCATCAGAAACCAACCCACCACAATTTTCATGTTATTAAGGGAAATGTGGTCGTTCGCCGGAGTCACAGCCGATCAGGCCCTGGAAAAGCAGCTTCCATTCAGCTCTATAGTAGCACCCAAGTTGATGCTGGTAAGTAGTTTTCAAATTCATAAATCTGATTTTTTTTTTTTGCCACTGACTAGAGTATTATTATAAAGGTTGTGTAGAACATGAATTGTGGCACTTCGCAGATTGAAGTGTTTCAATCGAAACCATTCATCTGGTGGGCCACCAAAAGCTTGTATTGATCAAAACAGCCCATTTTCCTCATGTAACACACAGTTAGGTGGGGCGAAATTTTTTATAAGGAATCCTACTGCTAACACAAAATTTGTAAATAAAATTTTATAATTAACTACCATATTCTTTGATGCCATTAAATTAAGTGTTATAATCAGTAAATAATCATAATTTACTAGAGGTGCAAAAAACTGTCCATGGTTCAACTCTGTTCATTTTTCTCCACATCTAAAAAAAACCCATATAAGGGTTGAAAATTGTTAAACTTTTGAGGCCCATAATTAAGGATTAGGATGATCTAATAATGAGGACCAATATTTCCATAATGGCACACCTCTGCTCCATACCAAGACCATTATTGGCACCCACACAGGTAGCAGTTTGAAACTCTCTCTCTCTCTCTCTCTCTCTCTCTCTCTCTCTCTCTCTCTCTCTCTCTCTCTCTCTCTCTCGCCCTCTCTCTCTCTCATATGTGCATCCACACAAAAACAAAGCATAAATAGTCCATTAATGATAGTAATGAGAATAATAAAATTTTGAAATGTAGCATAGTTGGAAGATGCTACTTGCTACTATTGTTGGTTTTAAGGAGTCTCATGAAGCAGAGGTGCCAACTATCAACCAAGCCCTACAAATCTTACTAGAATTTTTCTCAAGAAACCTTGTTATATAAAGTGATGGTTGGAATATCTTATCTTGGGTCATCTCTATCATGGCTCGGCCATCGAAGATCTATATTGTTTGTGTTCAATGAAATTAGAGATTTATGCTCTGGCCTCTGTTTCATACAAGCATGTTAGGCTGGGAGCTAATTTTTGAGTGGAAATGTTGGCGAAACAAGCCATACAGAAAGTTGTTTTGTAATTTGTCTTTATATTATCTTGTAAGCTTCAGTCTGGTATTTATCTCTAATAGGATATTGCTCCTTAACGCTTCTTCATTTTCTAGCAAAACTTTTGTTACTAATCAAAGAAAATCAACAATAACCAAGAACAAACCACACCCAACTAGTTGCTAGTGTCCCTCATCAATCATTCAATCAAAATACAAAATAATTATGATGATCACAACTGGGTTCAACATTACGCCTGATGCAATTTCAAATGAACAAATACTAATTGCTGAATGATGAATGATAATCACAATTCACAACACTACTATCAACTACAGAATTAAGTAACAGAACTACTTGTGGGAAGACACCAACTCCAATCAAACAAGACGTCAAGACATTAGACATATACATGAAGTCAAATAATAATGCCCAACCAGCCAACCCTTATCCATGATTGACAAATCTCACTCATTCATAAATTAAACAAGAACACCAAACCAAACCAAACCAAACCAAGCCTTTTCCCACTAGGTGGGGTCGGCTATATGGATTTGACGGCGCCAATCAAATCTGTTTAGGGCCATGTCCTCCGTTAGATCCATGTAGGCAAGAACACATGATAAAAAAAAAATCCAAAATCAAGTTATGTAATAAAAAGAACCATAAATAAAAAGACATAACCCTAACCCTAAGTCCTAACCATCAAACATAAATTAAAAAAAAAAAAAACCAGAACCCTAACATCTCTGTCACAAATCTCACTCATTCATAGATTAAACAAGAACACAAGATTAAAAAAAAAAAAGAGCCATCAAACATAAATTTAAAAGAAAAAAAAAAAACCAGAGCCCTAACTTCTCTATGCAAATGCAATGCCTAAAATAATGAATGATTGAATGGAATCATTAATCATAGAAGATAGGGAGAGAAGGGGGAGAGGGAGAGAGAGAGGCGACAATGACATAGTCATATAGAGAGAGAAAGAGAGTCCATAGAGAAAAACGCAGAGGGAGAGTGAGGGGGGAGAGAAAGGCAACAAAGCTAGAGAGAAGTGGATAGATTTACCTGAAGCCGAACGATGAACGATTGTCACAGCCTAACAAGCATCCGAAGAGCAGCCAGGAATCCAGAAGGGGTTGGCTGAGGTTGAGAGTCAGAGGAGTGAAAAAGAAGAACAGAAGAACGAAGAACGGAAGAAGGGTTTTTTTTCTTTTCTTCATGTTAAGAAAAGGAGAAAAGCATCCATGGTTTATTATATCATCTTATTAAGCTTGCATTGGTTTTATAATGTGGATTTGGTTTTACTTGATACTTTTGAAGCTTATACTGTAACTTCCATGGTTTTGCAATAGTTCTGTCCTTTGATTATGGGTGGAATGAAGTAGTCAGCAGGTAAGCATAAACCTGTAATACTGTCAAAAAGAGCTAATTGCTCATGGCTGGTTTGGGTCATGTTACCTAAAAGCCTCTAGTCCACATGTGATTTTTTCAGATGAATCTGATTGGTAATTTTTTAAGATTATAGTCACCAAAAACTAATATTTTCATATTATAGTCACCAAAAACTAATATGTTGTACGACTATACATGGTCTTTATACGGGAACTTTATTGTTTAAATTATAGTTGAAAATTTGACTGAGCCCAAAATTCAGAGGGTCGAGTCGAGTTGTGTCAAAAGAGCTTTATCTAAGAATTAATGAAGAGGCGAGGGCTGTAAGTAGAGTTCGGATCCCCTGTTTGGACCAATCAGCGGGTGACACATGAACTTTTTGAGTTTAAAAACTGATGCTGTCTTTCACTACACCAAAAACAGGAAATTGGAACGGTTTAGGAACGGTTTAACGGATTAGGAACGGTAATCCGTTCCAATTTCCTGTTTTTGATGTAGTAACCGTTTTTAATCCGTTAATCCGTTCGAAAATCATGAAATTGGAACGGATTAACGGATTAGGAACGGTAATCCGTTCCAATTTTCTGTTTTTGGTGTTGTGTTAAAAAGCCAGCTCCATCTTAAAACTTAGCAAATTAGCCTACGAGCTCCCAAACCGAGCAAACGGGCTCCGGTGCTCGTGAAACAGGACGGGCACGAGCCCGTAGTCATTCCTGACTTGCTGGAATTGACGGCTCGAGATTCCAACTCCTGGATTGTTCGTAAAATTGAAACGTAGGTTTAACTTAAAACGTTAACTTAAAACTTAGCAAATTAGCCTCCGAGCTCCCAAACCGAGCAAACGGGCTTTGGTGCCCGTGAAACTGGATGGGCACGAGCCCGTGGTCATTCCTGACTTGCTGGAACGGATGGCTCGAGATTCCGACTCCCGAATTGATCGTAAAGTTGAAACGTAGGTTTAACTTAAAGCGTTAACTTAAAACTTAGCAAATTAGCCTCCGAGCGATCAAACCGAGAAAACGAGCTTCGGTGCCCGTGAAACTAGACGAGCCCGAGCCCGAAGTCATTCCAGAATTGCCGAAACTGATGGCTCGAGATTCCGACTCCCGGATTGCTCGTAAAGTTGAAACGTAGGTTTAACTTAAAACATACCAAATTAGCTTCCGAGCGCCCAAATCAAGCAAACGAGCTCTGATGCTCATAGTCATTCCTGACTTGACGTCTCGAGATTCCGACTCCCGGATTGCTCGTAAAGTCGAAACGTAGGTTTAACTTAAAACTTAACAAATTAGCTTCCGAGCGCCCAAACCGAGCAAACGGGCTTCGGTGCCCGTGAAACTGGACAGGCTCGAGCCCGTAGTCATTCCTGACTTGCAGGAACTAACGGCTTGAGATTCCGACTCCCGGATTGCTCGCAAGGTTGAAACGTAAGTTTAACTTAAAGCGTTAACTTAAAACTTAGCATTTTAGCCTTCGAGCGCCCAAACAGAGCAAATGGGCTCCAGTGCCCGTGAAACTGGAAGGGCACAAGCCCGTAGTCATTCTTGACTTGTCGGAACTGACGGCTCGAGATTCCGACTTTCGGATTTTTCGTAAAGTTGAAACGTAGGTTTAACTTAAAGCATTAACTTAAAACTTAGCTAATTAGCCTCTGAGCGCCCAAACCAAGCAAACGAACTCCGGTGCTCGTGAAACTGGATGGGCACGAGCCCGTAGTCATTCCTGACTTGCCGGAGTTTACGGCTTGAGATTCCTACTCCTGGATTGCTCGTAAAGTTGAAACGTAGGTTTAACTTAAAGCGTTAACTTAAAACTTAGCAAATTAGCCTCCGAACGCCCAAACCGTGCAAACGGGCTCCGATGTCAGTGAAACTGGATGGACACGAGCCCGTAGTCATTCCTGACTTGCCAGATCTGAAGGGTCGAGATTCCGACTTTCGGATTGCTCGTAAAGTTGAAACGTAGGTTTAACTTTCAAATTTTTAATACTTATTTTTTTTATATTTACTATATATTGCCAATTTTTATAACTAACTATTAATATTTATTTTCCTTTTAGTCTTCAGGTTTGAGAGCATCAGATCGATCACGACACCTTGCTCAGACAATATGTTTATTTTTGTTTTTTTTTTCTAGAATTGTTTTGAATATAATTTGTTGAAACTTTTGTAATGTTTTGAATATCTTTAATTTGCTGAGTTTTAAGTTTTGAATATATTTTTGTTTTGTTATTAGTATTTTTAATTGATTGTAGTAGTTGTATATAATATATTCATGTACAGGTATAAAAAGCAGGAACAAAGTTGGAAAATTAGCAAAAAAATAAAAAAATTATAAGCTTTTCAAAAGGTATTAAAAATTAGAAAAAACTATTAGCGAACACCTTTTCTAGCTTTAGCGACCTCCAATATTAAAAAATTAAAAAAAAATTATTAGAGACCGCCTTTTTTAGCTTTAGCGACAGCGTTTGCGGCCGCTAAAAGTTTTGGCTTGCCATTTTCTTGACTGTCGCTAAGCCGTCTCAAAAAAATTTGCAGCCGCCATATGGCGGTCTCTAATACTCTTTTGCGACGAATTTATTGCGTCGTTCTCTTGGCCGTCAGTGAATCGTCGCTAAAGGGTATTAGCGACCGCCTCTTCACTTTTAGCGACGGTTTTTGGCGGCCGCTAATACCCCGTTTTCTAGTAGTGATTGTACACAAAAAACCAAGTCAAATGGTTTATTTGAATACATTCATACGTGTTGAAATGGGTCTCATGCATGGCATGATAGTTTTCTATGTAGTATTATTCTTTTTTATATAGTATTTTATTTTTGTAAGAAATTCTAGAAACAAGGGCCCTTACATGAAGAGAAAAATCAAGAGAAAGCAAGAGAGAAGAAAAACAGAAGACCACCAACTAGGGTCCACCTTAGGCGTGAATCCCAACGTGGCACGCCCAATGGGATTAGACCCATCATTGTTGAGATGCAAGCAATTTTCTCTCCTTTCTTTCAGGTGATTTGAAGTATGAAATTTGAAAATTCAAATTCAAAAAGAGTCCAAGCTAGGAAAGACTTAAAAGACTTCAAGATAAAGCAAGCCAAGAAGGAAGGAAAAAGAAAGAAAGAAAGAAATCCAAAGCACATGGGATGTCCATGTGGGGTCCAACAGCCTTGCACACCCATGTGTGAACCACTTATGTCCAGAATTGCAAAGACTCCTCTCCTTTGAAGACCTTCTAATTTGAGATGAAGTTCATGGTGGAGGTTTCCAAGAAAGCAAGAGTTGGAGCCAATTTAGAAAGTCTCGTGCACCATGGGACCAAACATCGAAAGACTTTCTAAATTTCCCCCTTTTTTCTTTCTTTCCTTTCTCTTTCCTTTTCTTTTCTCCCCAAGATACAAACTTCCCCAAACCCATGCAAACTTGGGAATTTCTGTTAGACTCCGTCCCTAGTTAATCCCGATTAACTCTAATTAATTGAGCTTAAGGCTAATTAAGCCGGTTTACGTGAACTAATGGTGATTTATCACCAAATGAAGTTGAATTAACCTAGAAGAGGCTTAATGAAATAGTAACTATGATTAGGAAATGAATTGAATGGAAATGAAGCTCAAATGAGCAAACCAAGGACATATTCAGAAATACGGATTTGTATGTATTTCGTCAAATACGGAAACTCTTGATACTAGCATGTGTATCTTGACGAGTACGATGAATTTCATATAAGGCTTGAATTGATCCGACGATTATCGGATCAAATTGACCTTTAAATGACTTGATTTGGAATTAAAAGAGATTAATGGGCTTAAAGGCAATTTGAAAGCTTATATAAGTAAATGAGTTGATTCATCTTGAATCCAAACCCTAGGCAACTTCCTGTGTCATTCGTTTCTTCTTTCTTCGATTTTCCTTCGCCAAGTGTTGTTTGAGGTGAATTAAGTGAAAGAGACTCCACCTTCTTCATCTTCTTCACCATCTCCTTAAGTTTTCATTGAAGTTGGAGCTCTAAGGGGAGAAAGTTCAACTCCACATCAAGCTAACCAAAGAGTAGACTTCACTTAAGGCAAGTTTATACATATGCTTATGCTTGTTAAGGAGTTTTCATTGAATTTAATGGAAAGAAATGATGAATTAGCTATTAGGGTGATTTATGGGGTGATTTATGGATTTTGAAACCCTTAATTAGGTTATGTATTTGATGGAATAGATTAAGATAAGTTTAAATTAGTTGGAATATTACTCTTAGATTGCTTTTGTTAAATTCCTAAAATATTTGCTAATCAGGTTCATCAGAAAGGAGGAAAAAGAATGGAGTGAAAGACCATTCACTGCACTGCAGAACAGAACATCTGTTCTGTTTCTGCAGTGTGGCCGGTCGACCGGGCACACTAGCGAGCCTGACCAAAACACTGTTCACCTCTTTTATCATTACAACTGCAGGTCGACCGGGCCTTGCCAGGTCGACCCGGCCCACTGGAAATTCTTTGGAAAATGCATTTTTATGTCCAAAGTTTTGGGATTAAGAGTTTAAGCTTAGAGATTAATGTTAATCGTGTTTAGACCCTCCGAAGTGCTACGAGGGTTATTGTAATGCATGAATTTCACTAAAAGTAATGTCATCCATAGTAATACATGCATTAATAACCACCGTTCACTCAATGGTTGGTTAGAGAATTGGGTTAGAATTAGACAGAGATTAGTGTGAATTGTTAATAAGTCTTGCACTACCTAGTGGTTTCCGAACTCATTATTGAAGTGAATTGAATGAAGTGATAAATGAACGGTTACGAAAAGTAACTGAAATGACTATTCCTACTGTAGTAGATGAGATTGGGGTGTTCCGGAGCCCGTGGTGACACCAGTGATCTCTGATCAAGACACTGGGAGATCCCACCTTATTGGACCGAAAGGTCATTGACTGAAAAGTCATACATTGAAAAGCCATTAATAAATATTGAACATAATGAATGAATGAATATGAAATGATTCCTTTTGGGAAGAACTGAATGGAGTTGGAACCAATGCTAGTGTAGTTGCCAGTATTATTGTCATTATTAATGATATTTATTATGGATTGTTTAGCACTGTTAAACGACGAATTGTCAGAACATGTCATAGATATATGTATACCTTGTTGAACCGTCGTGTTCACGGTATTACTGATGATGTTACAGGCTCAGTTGCCTGTGCCGGTCCCTCCGAGACCGTCCCGCCAGCGGAGGAGGCCCATTCGATACCTCCAGGAGGTCTAGCCGAATGGACATGATTGGAGAGCGAATAACATGGAATCTTTTGGGAAACATTTTAGAAATTATTTTATATATTCATTTTGGTATTGTAAGTAGTGTCCCCTGCATTGTATTTAAATATGCAGTGGTTGATAGTAGGAAATTGAAACGATGTATAGTGAACTTTACGATTCAAAGTAAAGTATATGATTTGTTTTGTTAAATGGTTGTCAATGTATATTATTGTATATTCCGCACTGTACATTGACAGGTACGTATGCAAGATCCCTTGTGGACTTCGGTTTAACTTCGATTAATCGAGGTTTACGGGAGTAAGTATGATTAACATCGCGACCCGGGGGTTAACCCTAATGACTCTGATCTCGGGTCCGGGTCGTGACAATTTCAAAAACCATTTGCACGAACTCCACACGCCCCACCTCTCTCCTCTCTCTTGCATGCCACCCAAGGTTGCCAAGCCCGCTTAGCCAACCACACTCCTTGTGTTCTCCGCTCATTCCACCACCTTGCCGCCTCTTTTATTGGCTGCTTCTTCCTATTTTGCGAAGATCAGTAATGCTGGAATTTAAGATATGATGAAGCTTGAAGCGATGGAATGTTAGAACTCTTTTTCTGGGAAAGTGGTGATACTTTTTTGTAATTTTATTGGTGTTATGCGTAGATAGAATAAGAAACGGATGTCTTCTGTAATTTTAATATAAAAGAATGACTTTGGTGTTGAATTCCTAATCCCATCAATTCTTTGATATTTTATTTTTGTTTCTAGATATATAGCATGTTTAGAATCACTGTGGGTTTGTGCAAAAAGAAAAAAAAAGAGTCATTAACGTGTTAGGAGGAAAATGGATCCCTGATTCCGGAAAACTTCTTTTGTCATTTTATTTTAATTCTTTTCAATTCTATTTTTTTATCTTTTCTTTCAACATTCTTTTAGATTTAATTAGGATATTTAGATCTAGGGTTTTTAGTTTAGGAATATTATTGGTGTGTAATCTTGTCACTAATTCTTGATTAAGACACTGCTGGATGTATAGGTTTTATTTTTTATTCTTTTATATTCTTTTAGATCCTTTTCAAATGAATAATTTTTTGAAGTTCAATGGAAATCAATGAAACTATCCTATATAAGTCCATAAACTCACATGAAATAATGTGAATGAAATGCAGTTTTATGGACTTATCACAACCTATGAAGAGCCAATTCAAATCATCGATACCAAGGAACAAGTTCTGAGGACGAGTAATTTAGAAAAGGCAACCTAGGAACTGAGAGGGCGATTCCAAAGAAAATACCCCCACCTTTTGCCCGAGGTTAGTGATACCCATTTGGAGGATCAGATTTTCTGAGGGGTGGAGGATGTAAGGATCTAGACCAAAATCATATGTATTAATGTAAATTAATAGTAATTACTAATTAATTATCTTTATTAGTTTTCTTAGTGTTCTAGAGACAACCCAACTTAATTTGAGGGCTAAAACTTGTTTTGAATAGCTTGGGAAATTTTCGAGAGCATTTTGGCCAAGTTTGGTGACTTTAGGGGTCTAAGTGTAGAATTCAGAAAAGTTCAGGGGGTTATCCATAATTTCTAATAATTCCCGTTTGATAGATAAAATTGTCCACTATAACTTTCATGTGTTTTCCGAATCCATTCAACACCAAGAAACCCCTCATTTTGTGTGTTTTTTAATTGACCAGGGGTATTGTTGTCATTTCTAAAAAATTGGGTCAAACTCCGACGTTCCCGAAACCTGTCATATTTGTGCTTGTTAGAAATTAGATTTTATTTCGTGAACTTTCTCCTTCTGCGCTGAGCCCATCCGAGGTCTAGATTTTAAGTAATTGAGCCTAAAGAGTCTTTAAGCCGTGGGACTCCACATATATAAACCTATTTTCTCTTCTTTTTCATCCCATTTCTTTCCGCCGTCACTCCAGCAATGTTCCAGCTACACCTAAGCTCTCTTCCTCCTTCACTCTCCTCCTCCCATTCACTTCCAACTTGTTGTACTTGGAAATGGAAGGCCGCCACTAGCTTCTTCTTGAGATCTTCTCTCCATATTAGAACCCTTTTTCATGCGGTTTCAGCTTGAGCAACCCCTTTCTTGAACTAGATCCTCGTCATCAGCCGTCGTAGAGGTGATGAATCCTACCCATCTTCTAGCATGAGCCAGGGCAGGCCCTAGAGGCTCTCCATTCCCACATGCATGATCTAACCTTCTTAGTTTCCCAAATTTGTGGGTTCCAAGGGTAGTATTTGGGGGTATTGATATGTAGGCTATTTTCCAAAGATTTTTGGCATGCTAGAGCTATTTGGGACCCTACAAGGCCAAGGCAAGTCATTGATTTCAGAATTTTAATGTGTTTTCTTGTCTCTATGATTTTCATGTTCTATTCATGTATATCTTAGAAATTGACGTACTAATTTTAATCCTATGTTTATCTAGCTTCATTTGGTAGTTAATGGCTTAATTAGAAGTGTTTTTGGATGCCTAAAATTCCCCCAAGAGTTAGTGTGCCCTAAAATTGGCCAAAAGAAACGAGGGGAATTAGTCCAAGAAAGGGCAAAAAAAAAAAAAAGTCTCCGAACATGGGGCTCTATGAGCCCATGTACGGCACGAATTTGATTGAACATGGGCTTCAAAGGCCCCATGTCCGGCCATTGCCAGACATAACCAATTAAAGGCCTTTTGAAGGTCGTTTTCTCCATCGTTTTTCCCCATTCTTCTTTGTTGGTTTTGGGATTTTTACATTGTTGACACAAAAAATATCACTTTGCCTCTTCATACACTTTCAACATCAAAGAAGCTACATGAAGCTGCATTCTACCACAATGGGCAATGTTACTTCCAGCATCAAATCTTGCCATAACCATCCAGAAACTTTAAGATCCTTAAAAAAAAGTCATAAGAAGAGCACACATGAAGTTTTAGGCCATTTCAACATCATTTGGCCTAACTTCACTCTTCCAGCAATTGAACAAAAGCCGGAGACCTTGTTTCAATTTAAGTAGAATTGAACTAAGATATAGCTAATGTAAACAATTGAAGTGAACAATTAAAACTACTAAACTATATGTGAAAAATGAAATTAAACTAATTGAAATGTGAAAAAAAACTAAAATAGCAACTAAACTACTCTAACTAACAATTTAAAATATAAAATTAATAATATCTAACAAATTACACTAAACTAGTGGATGAGTGGTGGTGGAAATGGAAGATTTAAGGTGAAGATGTGGTGTGAAATGTGTGGATTTTAAAACAAGTTATATGAAATGTAGATCTAACAATTTAAAAGTAAAAATAACAAATCAAACAAGGATTTAAATGAACAATTATAAAACAAGAGATTAGGCAATCCAAAATCCACTGAGTATGTAATTAATTCAAACAATGCATGTTCTAATTCAATTCCCAAATCTACAATCCAATTAGCAATCTCTTGCCTAATTAGATTGGATGATATAGTAATGAAGATCAATGTAAAGGAAATAAAAAAGCCAAGATTCTAAATCATAACTTAACTACCCTAACAATTAATCATCAAAATCAAGCTACAAAAGATCAAAGATAAGGGCTCTAGAGCATGCTATGTGAGAGAACTTAATACAACTACAAAGCATCAATTGAGATTATCAAAGCATCAAGTGTAGAGATAGAGCGTGAGAAATGAGAGAGATTAGCACAATTAGATCTAAAATCTACTAATCAATTAAGGCACAAGTAGGGAATTTAAACTAAAACATGCATGGAATTGAACTAATCACATTACTTAGCTTCAAAAGGAGAGCCTAATCCAAGAGCCTTAGCCACTAAACATTAAGAAAGAGCTTCAAATCTTCATTAATGATCTTCAATTACACACCCTCTCTCTAGATTAGTTAAAAGAATCTCATAATTACAATCTAAAAGCAAAAATAAAATTGCAAAAAGTCTAACTTGTCAAAAGATCTCCTCTCACTCCACAAGAACATTCCAATTTATAGGAACATTGAAGACATTTGATTGGGTTATTTTATTTCACAAGGATTGCTTTCATTTGATTGGTTGCAACTTGAAGGCTTTTGATTGGCTCATTTGCTTTCACATGGATTGCTTGAATTTGATTTGTTGCAACAAACTTTGATTGGCTCATACCCTTTCACATGGATTTGTGCCATGACAAGCTTTGATTGGTGGAGAGGTGAGTTGGATGGAAAAACCCAAGCTCTAACCAATACACCAACCAATCCTTGTGTTAGAAAATGACTTCTTTTATCAATAAAGTCTTCTCCTCTTATTTTGGAATTCTTCAACACTTCCTAAGATTTCTTCATGTAATTTCTTTATTGAAATCTCTTCTTGATGGCTTGGGACATTAGCCGGAATGTTGGGATAGTCGCGGGGTCCTCCTACACAAGAGAAATTGCATAAAAATGCGCTACAAATAATCGAATTTATACATGATAATCCGATAATCCATTAGTGTGATAGAATGATAAAATCTCTGTGTAAGGCAAATGATATGCATATGAGATGCTGATAAAATTCGGACTAATGAGAGGTAAAATATGCAATATTTAACACTCATCACTTGTTATATACAACTTGTTAGGTCATAAGGTAAAAAACAAAATTCCTCCTGACCTCATAACTTGCCACATACATCTTGTTAAGTCACAAGGTCGAAAACAAAGAATCCTTCTTGACTGCTTGATTAACCACATAAAGCCTTCACGATCACAAGGTAAAAAAAAAAAAAAAGCCAAACTCCAAAATCCAAAAAACCAAACCCTTATCACTTATATCAATTTCATCACTTTGACTCAAAATGGTACATGATTCCTCTCACTACCATAAATCCCATGGAAGCTCCTAAAAGTTACTCCACTGAAAGGAAATTGTTCAAAGACTCTTGGTAAGTCAAAAGCTCTCTTTTCAACCTCAAAGTACTCTTTGAGGCACACTGACTCCAAAGTTACGCTACTCGTCGCTCTACCTCGAGGGGGCACATTGCCCCTGTGCACATTTCAACATCAAAGAAGTTACATGAAGTCACATCAAGCCATACAAGTGTGATTTTCAAAGCTTTTAAACCACTTCCGAGAAGTTTCAACATCATTTCATGATTGGTGACTCTTCTTGCGACCAACTGGGAGGCAACTACTTCAGGCATCAAATCTTCTCAGAATCATCGGATAGCTCAAAATCCTTTATTATAGTCTTAAGAAATGTCCATGCCAAGCTTGGGGCCGTTCTAGCATCGTTTGGCCCAACTTCACTATTCCTGCGGTGAAATAGGCCCTTCTTGTAATAACAGTGCTGAAAACCTTGTTTCCCAAAACAGAAGACACGGTTGGTCTCAAAATACCACAGAGGGCTCCATCTCAAATTTCAGGTCACTCTGACATCATTTGGCCTAGAAGACAAAAGTTGCGTTCGTCTTGCAACAACCCTAGAGACCTTGTTTCTATACTTAAAGCCCATGGATGGTCTTAAAACACACCTTTTGTCTCTTAGTCACAAAATAGATTCTTCATGCAATAAAGTCCTTCAGAGCTATGAATTCTTAGATCAGAGCCAATGGATCACTATAAAATACTTCCAAGTGGCTTCTTGTCAAATCTTAGGTCATTTTGACATTATTTAACTGAACTTCACTCAAAGCATCCTTTAGGCGATAAAACATATTCTCTTGTGACGGGAACCATAAAAGGTCATGATTCTTAGATTAAAGCTAGTGGATGGTCTTATTGTATTCTTAAGAAGGTTCACCTCAAAATCCAGGTCATTCCGACAACAATTGTCCTAAATTCGGCTTCTTGCAACAAAATAGCACCTTCTTGCGACATGATCTTCAGCTTTTCCCTAAAATTGAAAAGTTTACTCATCGTTTTGCACATCATTTCACCACCTTAATTGCAGGAAAAAGATGCCATTAAATCTCCAAAAATGCCAAGAAAAACATGCAAAGAAGAAGAATCGAAGAAAGTAAGAAAAACTAGCTAAACCAGGGCACCACTATGGTTGCTGTGACCTTGGGTGCATGGTTGCTGGCGATCATGGAAATCCAGGTCCACCAGATTTCAAGGAAAACCCATTTTCCCGGTATATCTCTCATTTCCATCGCTTCTTTCCTATAGATTTGTTTTTAAATCCACCTTTTGAGGCTTGATATCCGTCATTCTTCGTCAACATATAGGATTCGTGTTTCGACAAACTGAAAAGGTCTACATCTCGCCCAACAAATCAAGAAACCAACGGACAAATGATCTCAGTCCATTAGCAACAATCAACCTTTGAAGTTTTAAGACAATCCGACGGCGATTAATGCATATTTTCCTCTTGCGACAAAAGCCTCCCTACGTTGCAAGAGCATTTTGCGAAAGAATTCCAAGAGTTGAAAATGGTCATGACTCTTCGATTTTCAACACATGCTTGGTGGCTATTCAATGCCCTAAATGTCTATTATCATGCAGCAACCAATCACGGTTTAATAAAAAGGGAGTTACAAATGAATGTCATTGAAAATGTAACTCCTCCCATGATGAAAAGTTAATGCATTCACATGTGGAACATACTCCCATTAGTGGCGACTCTTGGCCTTTCATCTCCATTCATGACCTTTCAAGTGTCATCAAAGATCCTGTAAAAGGAGGTCTTTATGCTTATGCTCCCACATTATTACAACAAGCTCTCCCTCTCTCTCCTTAAAGAAGCTCTACAGAAATCCCTATAAGTCTACAAGGTGACTGAAGACACTTTGGGGGTCACCCTCTAAGGCCACTCCCCTCTTCTCCATGATTTAGTTGCGACTTTTCAACCCATCTACTTGGATTTTTTTATGAATATAGGACCTCCCATTTGCGATGATCCTTATTCTCTAAAAATCTTAGGTTTGAAGCATGCCGAAATAACCAAGCATTGCATTATCATCATAGGAACGTCAGAGGAGCCAACATACGCAGCTTATGCCTGCCAATCCGAACATGTCCACACAATTGTTTGATTGTCATTTCTTTATCTCTTTTTTTTTTGTTGTTGTTGTATTTGTGTTGAAAAGAGACAAAATCACAAATCTTGTCCTTTCTCGACAAGAGATGAAATTCGCCTTTTAAGGACACCAAAAAAACCAAATTGTCTCTTCTGTTCAACATATGTGTAATGAAATATGCATGAGAATCCTTTCATTTTCCTTTCTACGCAAAAAAAGGAAAACTCCAAATCATTTATTTTCTTTTTTGAGTTGAATAAAAAAAATTTCATACCCATACAAAAAGAAAAGAAAAGAAAACCCGACTGTTCAGTCCTCCCCGGTCACGAAAGGGTCAATTTGTGGATCGTCGCATCCACCGAGTCAGGTAGACTCCTAGAGTGGTTGCCGAATAATTGCAAAGGGGAAGATTGTTAAGTATTTTGAGTGTTGCAATTTGATTGGTTGTGTGCTTAATTTTTTAAGCCTTTTTTTCCTTGAATGGTTTCTTTATTTTAAACTTTATTTTCCATGAAAAATTGTTTTTAAATTGATTATCATAAATTTCTTAGGATCACATTAGATGTGCTTTCTCTATTTTATTTATGCCATCATTTTCAGTTATTTTGACCTCAAATATACCAACATAAGGCCATTAAAACCCATCACTATTAAGTTAATACATATATTTACTTTATTTTAAAAAAACTAGCATTTGAATTCCGCTACTACAGTACTTTGCTACAGTTCCGTTGAAATCTTTTTTCTATAAATTCAAAGTTAGTTTAAAGGCTTGAATGGATTGAATTTTTGAGAGAAAATAGAGCAAGTCAAGGGTTTAGAGTTGGAGGATGCTAAAAGATGAAGGGAGAAAGGGGAAACAAGGATTGTCCACTTTCACTCACACCGAGTTAGTTTGAACTTTCTTTTTTCTAAAGTTTTCATGTTGTGCTAAAATCTTTGTTTGGTTGAATATTTTTATTTTTTATTATCACATATTGAGATTTTCAATATATTATGTTTTGGATTCAACAATGCTCATGCATCACAATGTTTTGTTCTTAAATATTTGGTCAACTTGTAATGCTTTGATTTTCAATGTTTCTTTAAGTTGAGTCATGCATCTTATATGTTTGATGTTTTGCATCAATTATATCATAACTTGATTTCATATCTTTTAAAAGACAAATCAAACTTTAGTATGTTCTCATTCTATTTGGAAATCTTGACATACTATTAATTTCTTTGATTGATGGTATACACACATTGCATTATAACCGTTGTATCATCACATGGTGTGTGCTTTTGACCGGACAATCACTTTAATATCCACCTATTTTAGAGGCATTCTCTTGTATTACTTTTTTTCTCTTTTTATATTGTAGGCATGTTTTTAAAAGAAAAGCTCGTTAATGTAAAGGTCAGTGCTTAGAATAAAATCCATTTGTAATGGGTCAAGATTAGCCAAGAAAATCTGAGTGGTTTTAAGGTTTTGAGATGAACCAAAAACTTCTAAGTGACGAGTGAAATGTCGGTGGGGTGACGAGTCACATGTCGGGAGTGGATGCAGACATTTTGGCCGAACCACTATAAATCTTTATGTTGTGGTGATTGTTTTTTCTTCTTTCATGGTGAATGTTTAATTACTTATGCTTCTATTTTCATATTTCTCTAACCCTATGTTTGGGAAGTGGGGAGGGGAGGGGAGGGAAAATTTGAGGGGGAAGGAAAATGAAGGGGAGGGGAGGGAAAATTAATTTTCCCTCCTCTTGTTTGGGAAGTCAAAAAGTAGGGGGAAGAAAAGTGAAAAAGTAGGGTTTTGTTTGTTTGTGAGATAGAGAGAAAATTACCATTTTGTCCGTACTTTTATAAAAACTTCAAAATTATATTTTATAGACAAAGGGCAGTTTTGTAATTTTTCAACTTTTCCCCTCCATTCCCCCTATTTTGCCCCCTGTTTTAGGGGGGAATTTTTTTTCACCCATTCCCCCCCCCCCCCCCCCCCCCCCCATTTTCCTCCCTTTCTAAACGGAGGGTAAACTTCACTTGTGCCTAGTGTAAGTAGAATTTAACATATTGGTCATAATTGGATTAGATTTTGGCTCGCACTATTCAACGAAAACTTCGATTCAACAAATCCAATTTCTGAAGATGATAAAAACACACACTCAACAAAATCATTACTTACTAATACAAATGGCATGAGACAACAGTCCTATTAGTCCAATTCTCTACCTAACAATTTTATAGTTCAAGAAACATGTTCTTCGATTTTATTTTTTTTACCCAAACCAAGGGGACTGAGACCTAAGAGAGGGCCCGCATACCCACGAAAAGCAGCCCACTTAAGTGGGAAGGCAGCCTGCACACGCGGGAAGAAAGCCCACACAAGTGGGAAAGGAGCCCGCACAAGCGGGGAGAAGTGACGTGCCCAAGGTTTGAACTCCGAACAGCCAGGTAAAAACTGATGCTCCTTACCACTCGGGTAACGGGTCATAGTCCCATTTACGCAAAAAATTCTAGTTGCAAATAAATATCAGAAAACATGTCTGACGGCAATGCTTTGATTTCACAAGATGGATGGGGAAATAATATATAACTTTGAAGCCCATTGCATGCTGATATATCCATAGACTAATATGGGTAGTGTTATTCCTTTTTGTTTACTTCAATAATTCTACACGCTTCTCAGCCGCCTTTGACTCAAAAGTGGGTTCTTTGGTCTCTGCAAAAACATTTTGAGCCTTCTCAGTGAGTTCGATACATACGTGGGCCATGGAAAGGTGCTTCCTTGCTAGCCATGGGATTCTTTCCCAGTTCTTATGACTCTTTTCACAAGAGAAAACCAACATCCTACAAAGACAAATGTCCTAAAAAAAAACAGAGAGAGAAGATTGTCCAACGGAGAATAACAGGTGAATTTATAACAGAATTAAATAAAAATAGAGAAATTGTTTGTGAAAGATATATTGGTTATGAAGCACCTTTACAAAGGCATAAAAAGGACCAACAATAAGCATCTATCATTCTTGCAATAAGAAAAAGGTGCCTAGAAGATCAGGCCAACATCTTGAAGAACTGACCTAGTGAGGATCAAGCATAGAGAGTAGATACAAATAGCTTGAATTCTGCTCTAGTTTATTTCCTGGATGATTCTGAGTCAGTGAGGATCAAGCATAGACAGTAGATACAGTTAGCCCAAACTGTGCTCCAGTTTGTTTTCTGGATTTTTCACTCTAAGATCTAACCATGACAATCATAAGATTAAAGAGAGGCTATCTACTGTTTAGAATCTCCAACAAATGGTGTTCTTCCTATCCTCAGATGGAGTAGTGACCCCAGCAGACCATACATCGACCTTGGGACAGTGGTGTGCAGATTTAAAGAGGACATTCACAAAACTAATTGCTAGAATCACTTTCATCTTTATGTGTGTAAGCTAAAGATCTAATTGGATGGCATAGTATAGTTCTTCAATTGAGTACTCATGGAAAAACATTTAGTTACCCCAATTCTTGCATAATACTTTATAGTAAGATAAGAAAATCAGTTCTTTCTAAGTAAAAATGAAAGAAAAAAGATAAAAAATAATAATTCAACTGTATAATAAGAAGCACATTTGTGAGAATATGGAATAAAAATGAGTTTTCCAGAATTTACCTACATTTTTTTTTTGAAGAAGACAAGATCGTACCACTTCCTTAGAGAAGGATTGACAAAGTAGCAGAGGTTATCATGCGTGTGATTTTGGTGTTGATTTCAAAATCATGCAGGTTGTTTAATGGATCATATGCAAATCATTTTATTGTGAAGTAGCACAAGAAGAGGAAAATGAAAAGCTGCCACAAGTACTATGGATTACTTATCATTAAAAAAGGGACATTTACTTCAAAAATCCCATTAAATAGGGTAATTACAACTGAAGACCCTAAATTTTTATAATGACGGCCAATGATCTCCAGCCCAAAATCCAATATTTCATTCCGTTTTTGCCCTTGGTTAGTTGATGTCAACATAACTCTAAATAAAAAAAGTTCTTCATGCCCAAATCAACAGCAACAGTAGAATAGAAGGAGAAAAAGGAGATCAATGCCCTACTCCTTTTTTTCTCAATCACAGTGAGAGAGAGATTGCTCGATGTCAACAAAACCCTAAACAATGAAAAACTCAATTTTTGTTGACGCTAACTGGGCATTTTTGTTGACGTCAACACAATTTTATGTTGATGTCGACGAATCTTCTGTCGACGTCAACAAATTCATAGGGTCACTGATGCTGTTAACTGGGCATTTTCGTTGACGTCGACAAAATTTTATGTTGATGTCGATGAATCTTCTATCGACGTCAACAAATTCACAGGGTCACTGATTGTAATAACTTGGCATTTTTGTTGATGTCGACGAATGTTTTGTTGATGTCAACAAATATTACTCATGACAGAACAGGAACTGGTTATGTTGACATCAACAAAAAAAGGGCAAACGGGGGAAAAAAAAAGAGATGATTTGGGCTGGAGGTCCTTGGCCGTTATTATAAAAGTTTATGGTCCTCAACTGTAGTTACCCTATTTAAGGGGATTTTTGTGGTAAATGTCCCTTAAAAAAATGATGGTGAACAGTGAACTTACACAATCACATCATAAATCCAAATATTGTACCGGTTTTATTAGCTTACAAAAAATGGTTGGGTAATCTGTGGGCTCACATAAGTGGAAATTAATGAGACCAAGCGTAGAGCATCAGGGTCGGTGTGAGGATTGCTAAGTTAAGATTTCTTACTAGGACTGTGATGTACCTAAATTACAATATTTTTATGGTTAGAATTTGAGACGATGCTCAATAGATGTACCAGAAAAGTTTTTCCACTACAGTGTAAATAACAAATACTTGATTTTTAAGTTAATCAGAAAACCTTATGTACAAGAAACATTAGCTTTCTGTTTATGCAACAATGCTTGTATCCTCAAACATGCACAATCTATATGAAGATCTTATGGAACTACCAATAAATTGAAGCAACTAATAGTTCATGCGGATTGGACAATCGTACACCCTCATCTAGAATCATTTTCACCATAGTATGTCTCTAAATCAAATGGCTTAAGCTTAACCAAAGCACATACCATATGTATGAAATGGTTAATGACAACGAAAACCTATGGTGACCTTTTCTAAAGGTAACGTACTAGAACTAGCAAGGTCACAGTCCATTCATATACCAAAGCTTAAAGAGCTTGGACATACTGAAGATGCACTCTTGAAGTTCAGAAGTAGTCAACAAAACCCTTTTCCCCAAGCAACTTACCCATGATAGAAGTTCTAAAAACATAAGGTAAAAGGTAAGGGATGACCATAGTGGGGCTACGCTAAAAAGAAGGATAAATGGGCAAAATGAGGAGGCTCGCCCTTTTTTTTTTTTTGCTAAATTGCAAATTGAATTAAGAAAGGGAGGAAAGATTACAGCCAAGAAACAGCAAAACAGAAAAGAAAAGGCAACAAGAGAAAGAAAAACAGAGCACTAATTCAACCCTTGAGAAGGCTGATTACAAAGAAGAAAGAAATAATTTAAAGTGCTGCTGGAGTAGGAAGAAGACATATTTCTTAGAGCAATAGAGGCATCCACTAAAAAGAAATTAATCACAGATTGGAGAGAGGGCACCTTGTTAGAGAAGAGGACCATATTCCTTTCTTTCCAGATGCTGAAGAGAGCCACTATGAAGAGGGCGCCCAGACCTTTCTTAGCTTTCGAGCAAGAATTAGCAGAGAAGGCGATCCACTATGTGGAGGCTCGCCCTTGAACAACAAAGTCAGGAAGACTAACAAGATGCCATTACCATCTCTACATACAAGTAGAAAGGAATTTGTGCTCTGTTTCTCAAAATAAAGAGGAGTTTTTGACACGACCCTAGCCCGAGATTAAGATTAAATCTGAGTCGTGTCCATACTTACTCCCGTGAATTTCAATCACACAAAATTCACAAGGGATATCAAATATACTTTATGCGGACATATAAACAAATATACATTGTTCAACGTATAAAACAAAATTTCATTTACACTATGTACAACATCCACTTGCATAATTAATTAATACAATGCAAGGATGAAAACTGTGAAACATTTCCAAAACAAATTTCCATTCCAAATTTTTCATTCACTGTTTCGTTCTTCGAATACCATATCAGATGACATCATATCATTTCCACTCGACTAATCCTTTTGGAGGAACCGGAGTGGTTGCCGAGGCCTGGGTAGGATCGACATGGGCAGCTGTACCTGTAATGCCATCAATAACACTGTGAATTCGACGATTCAACAATGTATAAATAGATAAATGATTGTACATCCTAATTACACATTTAACCTGTCTAAGTTCAATATTAAACAATACAATTACAATTCAAAATCAATGAGTGTCTTTGTTGAAATTTGGCAAACTACAATAGCATTTCATATCAAATCACATCTTCCTAAAAAGGAATGAATCACATCTTCCATATGGAAGGAATCATATATTGTTGGATTTATCAGTGCCCGGGCCAAGGACTGCTGACATCACCATGGAGCTCCGGAACACTCTCAAATCATCTGCTGCAGCAGGAATAACTCTAATGAGCATTATTGAAATCGCTATGTAGTGCCAGACTCAAAAGAAATATTACAATGAACATGTTTATTCCATTCAAATACAATTTAACATATTCCATTCAATAACAATTTCTGTAGAATTTAATCCAATTTATAATCCATTTCAGATACAATTCTATATACCAATTCAATTAAATAATACCAACCATTCAGGTGTAATCCTCAGTTATTTAATGTATGTGTTATTCTCGATGGACACCAAAATTTATGTGAATTTTGTACATTAAAGTCCCCTTAATTTACACCATGGAGGTAAAAACAGTATTAATAGCCTTGATATAATCAATAGACTCTTTTCTTTTAAATTCAGAAAGTAATTATGAAATTCTATTAATTTCGGTTAACTAATCAATGTCTTATTGGGTAGCTTTAGAAGCTAATAATATTATGGAAATCCAACTACTCAACTTCAGTTAACCCTTTGGTTAACATTCGATCCATCTTAGTTCCAAATCCATGGATATTAATTTAATGGAAATTTCAAGTATACCTTATACATATTTGATTAACCATTGACTATTAATCAATTAACGTCATCATTGTGTTAACTAAACATAAGTTCAGTT
Organism: Cinnamomum chago; assembly: GCA_038049695.1. Taxonomy (NCBI): domain Eukaryota; kingdom Viridiplantae; phylum Streptophyta; class Magnoliopsida; order Laurales; family Lauraceae; genus Cinnamomum; species Cinnamomum chago. Next base: position 37,715,649 of record CP142457.1, read on the forward strand.
ATAAGCCACAATTCCAATAACCTTCTAAACTAAAGAACAATAAATCACTCTCTTTATTGGGTTAAAAACACCCTAAGCATCAGCTTTAGGTTCACTCGAGCGGATGCTATACAAAATGTGGTTTGCTCAAGCGGACTTCTGTTCGCTCGAACAGATGCTTCAGAATTCCAAATTCCAAAATTCTGAAAAGCTCTTCTTCTTCACCCATAATTATTCATAACCTGTATATAAAATATGGAACCTTATGTTCCCTACTCAAATTCCTTTTCACATAAGAAATACCACTTCTAATGCATCATTCAATCAATCTTCTTCTCCAATTAATCAATCGCATACACAAATCAAATTCTAAGAATAGGGTTGAAAAACCTATAACAAAATTCAAGAAATACAATATTCATTAGCATATAAACATAAACCACTATTTATACTTGCCTCTAATTCAAGTTTGATTAAAAAAAAACCCCTTGTTAGCTTTGAGCTTTGAGATCAAAATCTCAATTGAAACCCTCTTTGGTAACCTAGCATCAAGAAAATCACCAAAACAAATTTCTTATAACTATTTGCACTATAAACCATTTCAAATCAAGTAATAGAACTCAAAAGTTCTATAATATCAGCTGAACACTTACTGTAACTTGAAGATAAGGAAACTCTGAGATTTCCTTCTATATATAAATCTTAAAAACTCAAGGAAGATGATGGAAAAGCAAACCCAAACACTAATCCTCTTCACCACTTCAAACCTTGCCAATTGATGAAGAAATGGAAGAAAACAAGAAAGACCCTAGAACTGATCTCTTGTGGCTACTGGAAAGATCGAGGGAAATGAGGAATTGGGTTTGTTTAAAACCTTATACAACAGAAATTTGCAAATCAACCCCCTTCTCTTATCTTATTTACACCATGAATCAATTCAAGACTCATGCGACTCATTTCAAGTCAAATGAAAATGTGTGTATTATGAAAAGTGATGTACTCGTCGAGATACATACGATGGCATCAAGTTTTTCAGTATCCGACGAAATACGCCAAAATCCGTATTTACGGAAAAGTCCCCAATCTCTTTAATTTGAGTCTAAATTCAACTCAATTAATTCAGTATTCTCTAAAACCATTTCATTATGTATAATTCATTCTCTTGAGATTAATTTAATCCATTTTGACTATTAATCACCTTTAAATTAATTAATCATGTTTAATTCGCATTAATCTCGAATAATTAGAGTTAATCTTGATTAACTTGGGATGGGGTGTAACATTCTCCTAAAGTTTTAGAATCATTTGGTCCTCCGAATGAAACATGAACAAAAATAAAACATAACAAATAACTTACCTGAACAAATAGCTCTTGATATTTTCGAGCCATTTGTTCTTCCAATTCCCATGTGGCTTCATTGTGTTCATGATGTGCCCAAAGGACTTTAACTCATTTGATCGTTCTTGTACGTAGAACTTGCTCCTTGGTATCTATAATTCTGACTGGCTTCTCAACATATATGGTGTTTGGTTGAACTTGAATCTCATCATACTTGATGGTGTGTCTAGGATCCGCCACATACTTTTGACGCATCGACACATGAAACATATTATGGATACCAGAGATTTCTGAAGGAAGATCTAGTCGATAAGCCATGTCTCCAATTCTGCTCTTGATTTTGAAAGGTCCAATGTATCTTGAGATTTTCTTTCTGCCCAAACCGGATTGTACCTTTCATTAGAAAAGTTTTCAAAAATACCCAATCACCAATGGTAAATTCCAAATCACGCCGACGATTGTCAGCATAGCTTTTCTGCATTGATCATGCTACTCTCAATCTATCTTATACTTTCTGTACTCTTTCAGTTATTTCTGCAATGATAGTAGGACCATGGAAACTTCTTGTTCCAACTTCTTCCCAGCTAACTGAAGTCTTACATCTCCGACCATACAATGCTTCAAACGGTGTCATTTCAATGATGGAGTGATAACTATTGTTGCATGCAAATTCGCACAACGTGAGATGTTCATCTCAATCACTACCAAAGTCCATAACACTGGCACGAAGCAAATCTTCGAAAGTTTGAATAGTCCGTTCAGATTGCCCATCTGTCTGTGGATGATATGCAGTAATAAATCGAAGTCTAGTACTCATTGAATTCTGGAATAACTGCCAAAATGTGGAAACAAACCGACTGTCTCGATCTAACACAATCGAAACCGGTGTTCCATGCAATCTAGTCACTTCTGTCACAAACAACTTGGACATTTCATCTAATCCCATATCCTTTCTAAATGGAAGAAAATGTGCAGACTTCGTAAGACGATCCACAATCACCCATACATGTCAAGTTGTCTTCTCGTCATTGGTAAACCAGAAACAAAGTCCATAGTTAAGTGTTCTCATTTCCATCTAGGAATATACAAAGGATTAAGTAATTTAGGCGGCTTTCTACGCTCAAACTTCACACGTTGACAGGTCAAGCATGAAGATGCATATCATGCTATCTCCCGTTTCATATTATTCCATCAAAACCTGTCCTTGAGATTTCTATACATTTTAGTACTTCCTGGATGCATAGAATATCGGGTGTGATGAGCTTCAAACATTACTGCCTGTTTTAAATCTTCTTTTGTGGGTATACATAATCTGTCTCTGAAATAGAGAACTCCATCAACCAGCACAAAATCTGGTCTAGCCTTGATTCTCACCAATTCAAGATCTTCAAAATGTCTTTCCTTGATTTGTTGAATAAGAATTGGTTTAAATACAGACATTGCTGCAACCATAATTCTATTGTCCTCCATTTCAATGGATACATCTAAATCTCTAAATTCTCCAATTAAATGTCATTCACCGTCTAGCGATGCCAGGTTAGCAGATTTACGACTCAAAGCATCAGTTACTACATTACCTTTTCTAGGTACTTAAGTGAATGGAAAATCATAATATTTGATCAACTCTAACCAATGACGTTGTCTCAGATTAATGTCGTTCAGAGTAAAAAAATATTGAAGGCTTCTGTGATCACAATGGATTTCAAAAGTCTCTCCATAGAGATAATGCCTCCATTGATTCAAAGCAAATGCAATTGCCGTGAGCTCTAAATCATGAGTAGCATAATACTTCTCATGTTCTTTTAGCTGACGTGAACCATAGGCAATGATATTGCCATTCTACATCAGTACGCATCCCAATCCTATACCAAAAGTATCAGGATAAATTACAAATCCTCCTCTTCCGTCAAGTAAGGACAAGATTGGGGCTGTAATCAATCTCTGCTTGAAAATCTAAAATCTAGACTCACAGTCATCATCCCATGTAAATGGAATAGTCTTCCGAGTCAGTTTTATCAATGGAGCTACAATTTTAGAGAAGTCTTTCACAAATCTTCTATAATGTCCAGCCAATCCTAAGAAGCTCCAAACTTCTGGAACATTCTTCGGACTTTGCCACTTAGTAATGGCTTCAATCTTAACTGGATCCTCAGCTAGTCCTTCTCCAGTAATTATGTGACCCAAGAATGCCACCTATTGTAACCAGAAATCACACTTCTCTAGCTTTGCAAACAACTGATTGTCTCTCAACAATTGCAACGCTGTTATCAGATGTGTGAATATTCTTGCTCTGACTTTGAATATACTAGGATGTCATCAATGAAGATCACAACAAATTGGTCTAAATAAGCAGCAAAAATTTTGTTCAACAAAGCTATAAACACTGCAGATGCATTCGTTAATCCAAAAGGCATAACTAGAAATTCATAATGCCCATATCGGGTCTTGAATGCAGTCTTCTGTACATCTTGATCTCTAACACGAATTTGATGATATCTAGATAGGAGATCAATCTTAGAAACATATGCTACACCCTGGAGTTGATCAAACGACTCATCAGTTCTAGGCAACGGATATTTGTTCTTGATTGTCATCTGATTTAGTTGCCTATAATCGATACACATGCGTAGGGTGTCGTCCTTCTTCTTGACAAATAAAAAAGGTGCTCCCCATGGTGAGACACTAGGTTTAATAAAACCTTTGTCGAGTAAATCCTGTATTTGCTTATTCATTTCATGCAGTTCTATAGTGAAGTCCACTTCCCTTACTGGAAGCAGACCTGGCACTTCCTTTGGAAACATGTCTGCAAATTCACAGACTACATGAATGTTTTCTAATTCCCTCATTGACTTCTTTTCAGTAATGAATGCGATTTAGCCTTCAAAACCACTTCGCATCATACGTTCAGCCCTTAATGCTGAAACAAGCCTTGTATCAAACTTCTTTTGGGTTCCTTCAAATAATACACTGGCATTGGCTTCATCTACTTTAAGAGTAATGATTTTGCAGAAACAGTCCAAACAGGTTCTGTACTTCGCAACCCAATCCATGCCAAAAGTTATATCAAATTCATTCATAGCCAACACTACTAAATCTGCTGGCATTAACACCTCACCAATTTTAACACTACATTGGGGTACTATAATTCACATACGACTTTTCTTCCTAATGGAGTAGTCACGATAAAATCATGACAATTGTCTAATCTGTTTTTGCATATTACAAACAAATGGATGTGCTACAAATGAATGAGTAGATCTAGAGTCAAACAATGCAACTGCTGGTCTAATATCAACAAAAATTATACCTTCCACGACATTAGTTGCAGCTTCAGCTTGTTCTCTATTCGCAGCATAGGCTTGTCTTGCAACCTGTGGCCTATTATGTTGTTGCTGTTGCCGTGGTTGTTGTTGTCTCTGATATTGCTGCCATTGACGTTGTTGTTGTTGCTGTGGACGAGCAGGAAATGCTACTTGTCCCTGAAGAGGCTGTTGCTGTAGAGCTCGGTTATCTCTTCTAGCTCTGGGACATTGAGCCACTTTATGTTCCATTGAACCACAAACTAAGCATGCCTGACGGGGTTAAAACTTGGTTTAGTTATTTGAGACTACTACAGTAAGTCGTCTGGAGCATTAGAACTCGAGATCTAGATAGCCAGGAGAACCTTTGGCCGGGTTACTAGTGACATCTTAACATAATTCGCTCTCTATCGGAGAGAATGAGAAAAATGTAGTAGCCAACTTGAAAAGTGAGTATAGAAAAATGTAGTAACCAACTAGAAAAGTGAGTATTCGATTTATGATTCAAAAAGCATGAATTATTCATAATGCACACTATGCCTTGTTGACATTTATTTGGTCTATATTTAATTTATTCATTTTTAAATTCGAAATTAGAATATCATGTGTTAATCTTAATTGGTCAAATATATTACTGAATCGTCGTATTCATGGTGCTACACTTGGTGTCATAGGAATCCAGGGTACTGAGGAGAATAACTGATAATCCTTCATATTAGAGATTTGATCAGTAAGGATATCGATAAGCCTTGACTGTCGGAGTACGTACAAGAGTGGTAATCGAGGGTTTGGAATTAGAGGTTGCATCTTGTACTAGACTATGTTTATGCATGTGTTTAGTTATGATCTGCATTCATATTATGATTAGGAACATATTTCAATTAAGGTAAGCATCATGGTAGTCTCTATCATTAGAGTACTTTTGTATACTTATTAAGGGGTCTAAATTATTAGTATTGTTCATGTTAAGTGTACATGTATTATTCGAACCAGTAATGGACAGTTTAAGCTTTCATATTAAGAATGTAAATGCTTGTGCAATTTAAATGTACATTGACAGGTGTCAATGAGTAATCCTCACGCGTGCTAAGTGGAATTTTCTCCTTCGTGAATTCGGGCTTGATCAGGAACAGGTGCGAGTTCAAGGGAGTACGCGTGTCACACCTCAGGAACTCTTAGGCCCGGGATGTGACATCAATTTAGAAATCCTTGACGGACTTGACCATCAAAAGCTTCTTATGTATGTCAAAAGGTTAAGGCCGGAATGAAAACCTACTCATGTCCGCCCATCCCCCAATCATTAACAAATCATTCTCAGTATTCATCCCACATCCCCAACACAATCTCACACGCCTTGGCCAGCCTGAACTCTCCTTGGCATTTAATCAAACACCTTCCAAAAAAATAACTAAAACAGACAACACCACAATCAAACTCGCCAAAAATGAAAACACAAAAGAATAACCTCAGCATAAGGAGCCATGGCGGTTTCGTCGTGTGCGTAATCGACAAAAGTAGGAGGCGAATGCAGTGGTGAAGATAGAGGAATCTGAAGATGTGGCGTCAAGGGAGGTGGGCTCTTTAGGGTTTGATCATTTTGACAAAAGAATGTGTTTAGCGGATAATTTGAAAAGAAGTTGATTGATGATTCCTAACCATCTTAATCATTTGCATGATGCGCCGAGAAAAGAGGAGGATACAGTGAACCGCCTTCTTCTTCAAAGTGAAGTTGTGGTTGGTATCTTGAGTCATTTTATGGGAAGGTGTTGGGTAGATTGGTGCCGTAGGGAGAAGATTGTAGATATGGCAGTCTTTGATAGGAGAATTGTGTAGGCCTATTGGAGAATGATTTTATTTCCTATTCATTTGTTTACATGGAAAGAATAGAATAATAGAATTTCCAGTGATGTATATTTTATTTTTCCGATGGAGTTGGTTGCTTTGATATCTTTGATGATTGTAAAATGAGCTTTAGTTAAAAAAAGAATTATCTAATTTTAGTCTAGATGGTATTTTGTCAACTGGGTAGCCCAATTAAGGGGTGTTGCCCAATTAAGGTGAGGAAATCGGTTCATTAGACTCCACCCTTGTTGCAGTTCTTAAGTTCAATGTCGATAATGTTGCTAGAGGCAAATTAGGCCGAGGAAAATCCATGGTGTCCCTCAAAATTGTAATGTGAATGTATTATTTATGTTTTCAAAGAATGTGGAAATTTGTGATGAGGCCTTCGCCTTTCTGGAAAGCCTTCGCTGCCGCATTTCTAGAAATTCATAGGTTTTCTTATTGTGGAGAGCGACTCTGTGAGACCCCAAAATTCCTGGATAATCCATTGAGGCAAGACCAGGTCAGGTGATCATGTAAACAAAGAAAGGGGAATCCACAGTGGTAAAGGTGGAGTGCTTCGTTAGCACCATGAGGCTTTTTTCAAGTCCCACATCGGAAATACCCAAGTCCCGACCATGAGCTTACAAGTTAAGCCCTATATTAACTCAACATGAGGCCTTTTAAAACTATGTGGCCTCGGAAACTATAAGAACTCGAGAGTTAAGCGTGCTCGGGCGGGAGTAGTACTAGGATGGGTGACCTCCTGGGAAGTCCTCGCTTGCGCACATGGGCCAAAGAGGAAAATTTCATGTTGAGTTGGGCGGGGCTGTTGATAGTTTGTATCAAATCTGAGAGCGACTCTATTTTCGGTGGGGGAGAGTGCGAGACCCCATTACGCCTGGGTAATCCCTTGAGGCAAGATCAAGTCAAGTGATATGGGTAAGGGTGGAGTGCTTCTGTAGTACTATGAGGCTTTGTTCAAGTCCCACATCGCGAATATCCAAGTCCTGACCCTTGGCTTATAAGCTAAATCCCATATTAACTCAACATGAGGCATTTTAAAATCGTGCGGCCTTGTAAACCATAAGAACTCTGTAGTTAAGCGTGCTCGGGCGGGAATAGTACTAGGATGTGTGGTCCTAGGAAGTCTTGCACGCACGTCGGCCAAAGCGGATAATTTTAATGTTGAGTTGCGCGGGGCTGTAATAGGAATGCTATAGACCAGCTACACTGAAATGCCTTGGAACCAACCTATCAGGTGGTCTCTATTATGCAGTTTACTCAGTCGACATGGTACATGGCCCGCCGACCGACTACATTGTGGTCGCAGTTTAGGCCTAACATACACATCTCTTGATTATTTGGGAGTATGCAGTGTCATCAGTTGACTTGGTGAAGGGCTAGTCGGCCAGGAACACAAAGATTCCGAATTTTCAGATTTTTGTGATTTCTGAGATCCATCCAATTTCCATCCACAAACCATCAATTCCATCCCAAATCCATACATATCCATCTCCATACATAGGAAATCCATCAAACATCATCATCTCAACATCAATGGGCAATTGATCTTCCAAATGGGGATTCTCATCCATCAATGGCCAAAAATAAGAAAAAGAGCTTAAAAGATGAAGCAATGTGTGTTAGGTATATATAGTCATATATGCCCACCCTTGTATTGTCAATTACGTATCAAATGAGTCCAAGATCGTGCCTCTAACTGTCTCTCAAGGAAGATCAAGATTGAAGGCATCTCTACAAGTCTTGGAAGGCCCAGAATTATCAAAAAAGAACTCCTTATGTGTGCCAACCTATTCGGGTAAATAGGACCCCAAACCAACCAATAAATGACTCCTAGGACCCTTAGACTTTATGGAGAATTCTATAAGATTTAACTGGGCAAGATTTATGGCCCAAAACTGTGCAATAGATCGGCTAACTACCATGTTTCGAAATCACCTAGCGGTCACAATAACATAATGTTATTTTGTGCATGTAGCTACACCTCGGCTAACCATAAGTTACCTTCGGCTAGCCGGGAGCTAACCGTAGAGCAAAACTTGACCGTCGAATTTATCCATTTCCTAACCGTTGGGGGTTAGCGGTTAACTGTGGATCTGATGGAGGTTAACCGCCAGAGCCTCTAGGGAGCTGTCTCTATATATCTTGAGCTCATTCCAATGGACACAACTATTGGATTTTTGAGACCTCTTTGCCTATACTTGTGCACTCATAATAAAATCATCTAAGAGCTCCCATATTCCGAATTCCATACACACTTAAGCTCTAATTAGGCATATTTAAGAGCATTCAAAGCTCTCTTAGAGTGTGCTTTTGTGGAATCACATTTAGGGAACCTTGAGCTTCAAGTCAAACCTTTTTATCCCTGAGACCTAGACTCCTAAGCCTACTTGGTTGTGCACAACATTTGAATATCATCTACACAGAGGAGCAAAGGAAGGAGTCAAAGCTTGGAGCCCCATTCAAGCATTGAAGAACACTCTCAGGACAAAGTCAAGAGGCAAGTGCTCTTTCATTTGAGATTTCATCTCTGTGAATCATCAGAGTGGATTAGAGTTGTGTGATCTAGCCACTATAACAATAGAATGGGGGATTAGATCAGAGTGGTTGAACCTCCTAGTCAAAATTAGATTGTATATGTGATAGGGATCATACCTGTGTGGTTTGGTTCACCTTAGTGGAACCAATAATGGAAGCTCTTGAGAAGTGGATGTAGGTCCGGGACAAAACCACTATAAAAATCCTTATGTCAATTTCTTTTTGTCTTTATATGAATTCTTCTCCTTCACTTATGTTTTAGAGATATATATGCTAGATAGATGTTCCTTATAGAATTGACACACATACACTTGTGCTAAAATGAAAATTGAACATTTATATTGGCATATCATACATAGTTTAGCACACACACTCTTGAACATCCATTTACTTGGGGACATTTGTTATATAATCATATTTACTTTGTTGTGGGTTACAAGTGATTTTGTGTGAGAGTTTGTTTTTCATAGTTGGGAACAATTTCAATGTATACATCTAACATAAAATTCATCATCCATAATAGAACTCAAAGAAAGAGAGCATGCATTCTGTGTTAGATGTATATTGTACTTCCCTTTGGTCTCCAACAAGGGTCTTGATAAGTCCACAAAATTATAATTTTCATTCATCATTTTATTTGCACTTGTAGACTTAATTAGGTTAATTGCATAGAATTACACTTAATTTCATGATTTCATGCATTTGAGCATCAAAGTTGGAATCTTGGTCAAATTTCATTATATTGCATGACTTTTGTGAAATTAGGGTTCTCATCTATTCATCACCCCAAAATCAGTTCCTTTGGCTTCACTAATGCATACCTGCTCATTTTTATTCCATGTGCTATTTTTGGAAAGTTAGGTAGTTTTGATGCATTAAGTAGACATGTAGGGTCCATGTATAGTCTATCCAAATTCCTCACACTTGATTATTATTGAGACTATTTAATTTTATTTGTGTAGGAGAAATCAAGAGAGGGAACCGCATTAGTGAAATTCTTAAGAGATCAAAGGTGGAACACCCTTCATGGTGGGCCCATATATCTTGGCATCTTGGTGGAGTTGGAAAACCTGAAAATTCTAAAAAAAGGAAAGAAGAAACTCAGATTTGGAACGATGCTAAATTTGAAAACCAAAATCGAGGAAGAAAGAGAAAATTAGAAACTTTACAAGGGGAGTTAACTAGTCAAAGTTGCAAGTAAAGAAGCATGCCAAATATGAGAAAATAAGAAAATAAGCAAGCAAAGAAAGAGTCCAAACATGCCTTGGATGCCCAACAAGGGTCCCACACACCCCATTGCATGCCAACATAGAAGGTCCATTAATTGCACCATTATTCTCAGAATTTTCAAGGGCAGAAAATTAAATTGACCATAACTCTCAAACCGAGTGTCGGATCGGCGGAATCTACCTACTATTGGAAAGATCTTTTAGACTAGATATCTATGGACTCAAGGTTCCATAAATCGAAGTTATATTGAAGGTGATATGACCTCGACAAGTTGGCTAATATAATTCTATGAGGGAATTGCAAAAAGCTTTCAAAATTGGCAACATAAGAGATCTTTGAGGAGTTCAATTTGGCAACCTAAGAGACCACACTTAGTAATAAATCCTCTCCAATTCAAATTATTGTTAATTAAAGAAAATTGCTTGGAAGCTAAGCTAAGAATCAAGTCATAGAAGGAAATAATTTCTTACAAATCAAGAGGCCAAAAAGTATAAAAGGAGCATCAAGGAGGACATTCTAAGCCTATTCTCCTTCCAAAAGTGGCCCAGCCATTCCCTCTCTCTTCTTCCCTTTTCTTCTTTACTCTCTTCTAGTTCTAGTTATCCATATTTTTTATTTTGGGTAGCTTTGGACCTTGTCCAAGCATTTACTTGAAGGGGAAGTTGTAAAGATGCAGTTTTTAATGAGAAATCAAGAAGTATTCTTTGCAATGGCGGGCTAAGTTCTTAATTGGGGTGATGGATGAAGATAAGTGATTGTCTTTTATTTGTCTATTAATTCTAATTTTTGTTCCATATTTATGTGATTTCAATAGGCTTGTCTTCGTGCCCTAGGCAAACCTCCATTCTTAATTTCTGAAAATAAAAATTGATATTTTATTATCCATGCTTAGGTTTGATAGGCCATGCTTAGGACTTAGATCTTTTTGATGGTTTATGCTTACTTTTGATGGGTAGTACTTAGATTGTTTTTATTCTTTTATGAGGTGAAGGAAGTCTTGGGTTTTGGATTTTATAAATAAAAAGGGGGTTTTAAAGTTAGATTTTTCAAGTAAAAAACATTGATTTGTCTTTGGTTTAAAGTAAAAATTGGAACAAGTTAGGGTTACTTGATAAATAAATGGTGGATGCTTATTGGATGCCTATGCTCTAATCACTTTCATTAATTAGTAGTTTTCATCTTTTTAAATTAGTTGCTTTTATTTTTAGAAATTTCCTTAATTGATAATTAGTTAGTTTCCTTAATATAAAAGTTTCTTTAATTAGCTTCCTGTGGGATCGACCCGTTCTTACCACTGTCACATCTAGACACCCGTGCACTTATGGTATTTCATGATTGATATTGATCACATCAAGTTTTTGCCTAGACTGATATTCAAGATCCAAGCCAAGTTCTCTTAGCTTCAAGGCTCTAAGGACTTTAATCCACTCAAACAACCCCTAAGACTCAAGTCTCTGCAGATCTAGACCTCCTACACCCGATTTCCATGGAGAAAATGCATAAGAAGAGAAAATTCTAAGAAGAGATGATATATCTACAAAGAAATGGAGTTAGGGAAGGAAATTCACCTTGTTTGGAAGAGAAGAAGGAGATCCAGCTAATAGAAGTTCTCTAACTTGTAGATAGTTGAAGCTTGGAGAGGTCCTTGTCTTCTTGGCTATAGCATCCATAGATCTAAGTGAGAAGCCCTAATTTTTGGAGAAGGAAGGAGAGGCAAGTGGAGGGGAGTTGAAATGAGAGGAGGAGGGAAGAGAGAAAGGGAGGGAAATGAGAGAGATGAAGGGAGATGAGGTCGTTGGAGAGATGGAGGGCTTGATTATATAGCCTTTGGCGATGGGAATCGACTAAAAAGCCCACCCTTAGTTGCTTGGTTTGTGAAGGGACTAAAGGGTATTTTGGAGATTTGAGGTTTCTTGCAAAATTCTCCAAGAGAACACCTTCCTAATTAACTCATTTACATATAGGGACTTCTAACCAACTAACCAACCCTTAGAAGTCCATCTAACTCCCTAACAATTCTAAGATTCTCCAAAAAGACCCTCAAATCTATCAACTAGGCCTAATTCCTAGGAAAAGACTAAACTACCCTTGTTCACCCCTACTAAATAGCAGAATTAGATATAATTAGCGTATAATTAGGCTAGTAAAGGGGTGGGTCCTCATAGGTTCCCCTTGAGAGAAGTAAAGGATTTCCCTTGAGTTTTCAATATTGCACATTTATGTCCTTTCTATACTACTTAATTGGATGGGTGGGACCCACCTGATGGCCCATCTAATTGGACCACACCCCCCTGAATTTTACGTGCCCCCAGGGTTTGCACCCATCCGAATGGAGTAGACCATTGGATCAACTATGCGCCCATCCGAATGAACTGTACATCGTTAAACTTGTGGGGTCCAGATGGAGATGATACGATTTAGGGATGGGGCTGGTTATTTGCAAAGATGAAGGGTCCAGAGAGAACTTTTGATCCCCTCGGTCTAAGTCCCAGGTGGGGGCCACGTGGGCCCCACATTGAGCCGCGTACATTGATCCAATACTCTATCTATGTGTGCATACACTCAACATATTCTGGTACGATGAAATTCGCATGCTATGGATGCGATGAAAAAAAGAAGCAATAAAAACTTCTCTCTGTCAGTCTCCCAAATTCATAAAACAAAAAACCAAAACTCTCCGAACCCTCCCAATATCTCTCAACTAGGGATGTCAAATGGGCCGGGCAGGCCCATTTCGGCCCGGCCAGTTTCGGTGAGGCACAAAATGGGTCAACCTGTCCACAGCGGTCGGCCCGCCTAACTTGATAGTTAATGTATCTGAAAATTATGGTCCTATATTTTGAGGCTCGATGTTGAAGGAACGGAGAGACAATAAGAATAAAATTTAATTCTTGCATATGTAAATTTGTTGCATCTGTGGAAGCAATCCACCAGGGAAATGTAGATAGAGACTACCAAAGGATCTGGAAGTGGAACTCTTACGAGGATCAAGTCCTCGGTGCTTCATGCCCTTTCAGAGGTAACATAAGGTTGAAGCCCTGTAAGCTTTCCATTCCTTGGATCTCTGCCGACTTCTTTCTAGATGCAGAATGGAGATGCAATGACAAGCCCATACCATGGTTCGAGTCTTTTTTTTTTTTTGGAAAGATACTCTAAGGAAAATAGATACAACAAAGGAAAAAATGGAAACCACAGGCCCACTTGAAGATGCCCAAATTAGGGAAAAACAATTGGGGATGAGCTAACCACAAAAAGAATAAAAAAAGAAACCCATAGCCTTGTGTTCTCTCTCTCTCTCTTTATTGAAATATAGTGGGTTTCCTTTACCTCTCTAATTATTTATTTATGTTTTGTACATTCCAAGAATTCCAAAACACATTCAAGATGTTCTTGACAATTAAGAGGTTCTCACTTTGATCTCAAAAATGGGTTCTTGACAATCAAAACAGAATTCTAAAAATCGTGTCAATTCGTCGAGGATGCTAATTGAAGTTCTTGGTGCGATAAACACTTGCAGTGCTTACTTTGTTTGCAATGTTCCTTGTGAAAGAACTAACTTGTCCCAGATAGGTTTCAAAACCGAACTCGCTGAGAACCTTGTGCGTTTTGGTGTGAGGTAAACCTGTGAACTCGTTGCAAATGCTCTCAGATCTACTGGATAATCAATCAAGGGTTCCCATCTCCCTTATATAGAGCAGTCCCTAGGAGTCACGACTACTACAGACTCTACCCCTCCTGTAATCCCACATCTCGTGACCAGTGTGGGTATTCTACCAACCAAGAGTCTGAACTTGATCCAAACTCCACCACCAAGAGTTTGATCCTTATATAACTCAATCAGATCAAGACTTGTTGGGAGTTCATCCACAGCACTCCGCCAGGTTCGATCTGGCGTGGGCCCAATGGCAGTCGGGCCATACAATTTACCTAATAATCTCCCACTTGGCATGAATGCCATGTAAATCAAACATGCCAACACACATCAACATATACTCCAGTCCCTACATACATCTCCAGCGAAGGAAAAAGGAATACATATCAATTCCGCCAGTGGGATTGACGAAATTGAGATCTTACCTTTCTTACCCACATTTTAGATATACTGATATTACAATTCAATATCATCAGGGATTGTGGAATTAAGGTTTCATTCACCGATGTAATGGCGGGCTCATAACATTTGCACCGGCTCTTCGGTTCTTACTAACTTCAAATATCCATGAAGAGATTCAACCTGATTGCCACTTGGTTTACTACATCGCAAGTTGTATTCCAGCTTCTGTTCTCAACAAAACTGCCAGGTCTATTTTCTTTATACCAGAAAATCAAGACCTTTGTCGATGGGTGAGATATAACCAAACAAGGACTCCCTCTCATCCAAGTCACCACCCTAAGAGACAACCATACAACCATGCAGTTCCAAGACAACAATTGTGCCATAAAAAACGGTGTAGCAAATATTTTTGATGTACCCAGATCCCCTTATTCACTTGCCATAACAGGTATACCTGGATAGCTTAGGAATCTGATTATGGGACCAAGATCTCATAAATCCGGAATTACAACATTATATGCATGATGAGGATGTCATGCAATATGCTCATCCCACTATCCTCGAGTAAGGCCTGTCTCCGGTATTGAGCATGTCCTTCTCGCTAATGGGATCCTGATTATTGGACAATTTTGATGCTTCTACAAATGGGAGTGTCGATTGCCTTGCATATTGATAAGAGCCTAAAAGATACATTTTAGGCCCCTTAATGAGGACTTGGTTATACCTTCGGAAGAGATTAATTAGCTTAATTATGTTATTTTATTGTTTGTAGGTATTACAGATGCAAGGAGCGAAATTCAGAGCTAAAATGGAAGAAATCTCACAAAGCATGACAAACCGGAGTTGCAAGTAAGAAAGCGTGCCAAATATGGGAAGAGACTCAAATAAGAAAGCAAAGAAAGAGTCCAAACATGCCTTGGACGTCCAACATGGGTCCCACTCACCCCATAGCATGCCAACATGGAAGTTCTTTTAATTGCACCATTATTCTCGGAATTTTCAGAGGCAGCAACTTGAAATGGTCATAACTTTCAAATCGAGTGTCGGATTAGTGTAATCTATGTACCATTGGAAAGCTCTTTTCGAGTAGATATCCGTGGAGTCCAAGATTGTATAAATTGGAGCTATATCGAGGGAGATATGAGCTCAGGAAATTCGCTGTGATGACCAGTGCATACTGTGTCCTGGTGTCCGGACGCCCGGAAGCTGGCGTCTGGACGCCCGGCCACAGAAAAAAACCCAGAAGCCATTGCCTCCGGGCGTCTGGACGCCCGGACCGTATGAGAGTCCGTCACATGCGCGTTTTGAAGAGGTTTTTCATCCCAAAACTTATAAATAAGAGATCAAACTCGTTTTTGGGGACATACACATCTGGGAGAAGGTCTGGAGGAAGGTTTTGGAGCTTTTGGAAGCGCGTCGATGGGGATTTCATCAGAGATTCTTCGTCAATCGTCTTCCATGCGTAACTAAACCTTTATCTTTGGGTTGCGATGAAGCCTTAATCTCTTGTTTATGGTGATATATAGGTTTAGGGTTTTATTTTAAACGCTTTTGGTTATATGACAAGATGTTCATCCATTGATTGGATTTTATTAATGCAATATCTCTTTCTTTGGTATTTTAATCTTGTAGATTTGAATACTAAGTCATATAATGATGCTTGAATGAATGTGTTTGTTAGATCTAGGATAATCTATGCCATAGAGATAGGTTATGCCCCGATTCACGTCCACATCCTGTTTTTGTTGACTCTGAAGGTTTGTAACAAGGATGAGTCTCTCTATAGCGTTGATAGTGAAACCCTAGGTCTATACTTGCCATTGCGCGAGGTTAGAGTGGATTCGTACCCTTAGATCTTTTCTCTGATTGAATCAACCCTGTCTTTAATTTGTTAATTTAGAAATCAAAACCCATCAAACTAACACTTCGCTTTCTAATAGGATTAGTTTAATAATCAGAACTTTGTCTTCTAATAGGATTAGTTTAGGAATTTAGGAAACAACACAACTTAGCATTTTTGTCCCAGTGGATACGATACTCGGTTAACATCTTTGCTTTTTCAAGTAGAGATAATAGCGGAGAATAAATTATATTTGAAACCCTGTTTTAGGACTGGTCAAAATTTTGACGCCGTTGCCGAGGACTATTAGCACGGTTGTTTGTTTCTTTTAATTCTAATATTAGTTTCGCGTTTTCAATTTCTTTTTATTTTATTTTTCTTTTTCATCTTTTCTCACATATTTACTATTCTTACTGTAGGATATTAGTTCTAACACAGAATCCTAGAATTTGTGCAGGTATCTACGAGAGTTCACAAAGTTTTGCTCAAAGAAATCTCTCCTCTCATCCCAAGGGCGCGGTAAGCCTAGACTTTCTGATTCTTTTCATATAATTGCAGTAAATTTTTGTGTGTGCATGCTTAGTCGTCGCTCTTGTCATCCGGATTTGATTTCTCTAGACCAAAATTTAGAGCGAGTCCTTAGAAAAATTAGATCATCTAAACACTCTGCTAATTCCTCACACACAACTTTACCAATGGCTGAGGGAAGAAAGGAAGATGAGACCCCACCTGGTGCCCCCCTCTTCGGCCCTTGAATGAGCACTATACTCCTTCAGAATACGTGTCACCATCGTGTATTCAGCTGCCTACTGTACAGGCAGCTCAATATGAAATCAAGCCTAGCACAATCAATCTTATTCCTTCTTTCTATGGCTTGAACAATGAGGGCCCGTACAATCATATTGATGAGTTCTTGGTTATTTGCTCCACAGTGCGGATAAACAATTTCAGTAGTGAGGCCTTAAAAAATTTTCTCTTTCCGTTTTCATTGAAGGACAAAGCCAAGTATTGGCTGAGTACTTTACCTGCAAACTCTATCACTTCTTGGGCCCAATTACAACAAAAATTCTTGGATAAATATTTCTCTATGGGTAAAACAAATCAGTACAGGAGATCTATCACATCTTTCGCTCAAACTGATAATGAACAATTTCATGAGACGTGGGATAGATTCAAGGATCTCATTAGAAAATGTCATCATCACCAAATTGCCAAGTGGCAATTGGTGCAGTTCTTTTATGATGGATTGTCTCCTGAATGGCGGTATATGGTAGTCACCGCCAGTGGGGGATCAATTATGCTGAATATTGAGGATGAGGCATGGGTGCTTTTTGAGAATATGAGTGAGATCTTTCAGCACCATGCTTCCACTGCTAGATTAGAGAGGCCGACAACCTATAATTTGCAAAAACCTAGAGGTGTGTTTGAAATTCAACCCTCTAATGAACTCACCACTCAAGTGGCTGCCTTGACCCAAAAATTGGATCAGCTATTATATGTGGGTCAAACTCTCCAATCCCCACCCTCTCAAGGTGGTTGTGCTTTGTGCTCTAGTCCCACTCATTTTGTGAGCAATTGTCCTGCAACCTCTCAGTTTCCTGAATTTGTGCAAGAGCAGGTGAATGCTGTACAGGGGTTCTCCAAACCGGGTAATGATCCATTTTCGAATACTTTTAACCCGGGATGGCGCAATCACCCTAACTTTTCATGGAAGTCGCCCAGTCAAGGCACTTCATTCTCTCAACCGGGAAATGGGCCTAATTTTCAATACAATCGTGTGGCCTATCGTTCCCAACAATCCTACCAGCAACCCAACCCTCAACCACCTCAAAGAACTCCATCATTTGAGGAGACAGTGCTGCAAGAGCTCAAAGAGCTCAAAGCAACCACTTAGCTGGTCCATTCCCACTCTCAATCCATAGCTAAGCTAGAGGTCCAGATCAGGCAAATAGCTAACGCTATTAACAAAAGAGAGGAGGGACGCTTACCTAGCCAACCCACGGTTAACCCTAAGAATTCTTTTGAGGTGGGTAGTGGCTCGCAACATAATGATACATATCATGAGCAAGCGAAAATGATTGTCACATTACGGAATGGGCGTGAGGTTGAGACTAGGCCTGAGGAGCCTAAGCAAGATGTGAAAGAGCCCACAGTCAATCGCAAGAGCTCTCGGGCTGACATAGTTTCTAAGGGAAACGAGGCACCCCCATATGTGCCTAAAGCCCCTTTTCCCACTTGTCTTG
This sequence comes from Cinnamomum chago, assembly GCA_038049695.1. Classification (NCBI taxonomy): domain Eukaryota; kingdom Viridiplantae; phylum Streptophyta; class Magnoliopsida; order Laurales; family Lauraceae; genus Cinnamomum; species Cinnamomum chago. The sequence goes on from CP142457.1 coordinate 37,734,016, forward strand.
ACACACCCTCTCCCTTTAGTAAAAAGAAAGCAACCATGGATGAAATGTTGGAGGTGTTTAAGCAAGTAAAGATTAACCTGCCTTTGCTAGATGCTATCAAGCAGGTCCCTTCTTATGCTGAATTTCTGAAAGATTTGTGCACTCAAAAACGCAAATCTAAATCTCATGTGCCAAAGAAGGTTTGACTTACCGAGCAAGTGAACTCAATTCTCCATAATGACACTCCTCCCAAGCTGAAAGATCCTGACACTCCCACCATTACCTGCACAATTGGGAGTCACGTTATTCATCATGCATTGTTGGATCTGGGAGCAAGTGTCAATCTCTTGCCTTACTCGGTGTATGAGCAGATTGGGCTAGGGGACTTAAAGCCCACTCCGGTTACCTTGGAACTTGCTGATAGATCTGTCAGGATGCCCCGGGGAACAATTGAGGATGTTCTGGTCAAGGTCGACAAGTTCTTTTTCCCTGTCGATTTCATCGTCCTTGACACTGAACCAGTGCAAAATTCACGGAAGCACACTACGTCATTCTTGGACGGCCCTTTTTGGCCACGGCCAATGCGAACATTAATTGCCGAACCGGAGTTATGGATGTTACCTTCGGGAATATGAAAGTGAGGCTGAATGCTTTTAGGGCCTCTCATCAACTTTCAAACCAGGATGACATCTTTGTAGTCAATGTTGTTGAGGAGCTCGTAGAAAACGCTCTTCACCCTGAGGATCCTTTGCCGGCTGTCATTGCTCCTGATCTGTCTAATGGTCAGGAAGCTCAAATTTTGGATGTGTTGGAAATGCACAATAGTGCACTCGACTGTTCAGTTGCTGAGTTGAAAGATATTGATCCCTCCATCTACATATCTTGTCCCCCTTGCATTGCTGATTTTACACTTTCTCGAGATATGCAGAGATTTTTAGTTCCTAACCTAGAGGAGATAGACATGAAGGAAGTGCTGAGTCATGTCTTTTTGCAAGTTTGGTTTGTACTTCTTAGGTTTTCTTTGTTTCTGTTTATTGTGCTTGCCGCTAACATTTCGCAGGTACTTTGGTCTGAGTTGGGGGGCGTCCTCCCCGTTTTCCTCCCTTCCACTTCTTGTTAAGCGGTACCCAGGTGATATCCCTCTGTTTCCTTTACTTTCCTTGTCCTTTATCTTTTATTTTGTTTTAACATTGTGGACAATGTTAGGTTAAGTTGGGGGGTGGGGTATTAACCTTTGGAGTAGTCTAGGGGTCGTTTTTAGCAGTTTTTAGTTCTTTTTACTTGTCGTCTTTTCCTTTGGTATTCTAAAAAAAAAAAGAGTTTTCTTTTGCTAGTCGCTCGGAAGATTTCTAACCGGGTTTTTATGAAACGAAGATGCCCTCTTTTTGGAACTTTTTGTGAGGAAAAAGAGAAAAACGGTTCACTATCTTGTTTTAGGAAAGAGTTTTTGAGAAATTGTTGAATTATTGATCTCTCACTTAACACGTATTATATAGACAATTTGAAATGTGAAACTATGATTCTCATACTAGGGAAAACTTCAGAACAATTGTGATGGAAAGCTGACCCTCGGTTATACTTAAGTCGGGCATATGGAAAGAGCTGCCTATTGTTGGGGACCGTATTAAAAAAAACAAAAACAAAAAAAAAAAGTTGTGACTAGTTTGGGTTCGTAACCTTTTTAATCCGAGCTAGTAAGCCCATAGGGGTATTGCCATACCTAGTGCCCTAAAGACATCTGTTTTGGGAGTTATTGGCTGAATGCTCGTTACATGGGTTAATTAGAAAGCTTAAGGGACCTAGGCACTGCACAGTCATTTCTTTAAAAAAAAAAGAGAAAAAAAAATCAAAATAGTGTTGTCATGTCCTTTGAAAAACAATAGTGTGAAAGCCACCACAAATGCCTTGAGAGGAATCATGTTAACTTGTACTGAGGTTCGGTGGCCCAGCATTTCGAAAGAACAATATGTGTTTTCACGGAAATTGTTAGTGGATCGTTTTATGCTTTCATGATTCTATACGTACACAATTTCCACTGTGCACAATCAGTTTTTCTAACATATGATTTTGAGGATTTCTGACCAAAAGATAGGATTTGTGAACCACATTTGAGTTGTGTATTGAAAACCCCAAAATCAGGAATATCCGGTGTTCGTAGATACCTTGGTGGAAAATACTCCTTGTTTTTCTTTTATGTTTTAGAAATTTTGTGGGTAGATTCACTACAAACCCTCAAGAGACTATAACTCGTCCTCTAGGGGGGAACTTAGAGATTTAAAGGCTTGCTGCACATGCTAAGTGCAGTTGTGCTCCCTACGAAAGTGGCCTTAGTTAGTCTTTCTTTTGTTTTAGCTTTGCTCGAGGTCTAGCAAAGTCTAAGTTGGGGGGTGTATGAGAGCCTAAAAGATACATTTTAGGCCCCTTAATGAGGACTTGGTTACACCGTCGGAAGAGATTAATTAGCTTAATTATGTTATTTTATTGTTTGTAGGTATTACAGACGCAAGGAACGAAATTCAGAGCTAAAATGGAAGAAATCTCACAAAGCATGACAAGCCGGAGTTGCAAGTAAGAAAGCGTGCCAAATATGGGAAGAGACTCAAATAAGAAAGCAAAGCAAGAGTCCAAACATGCCTTGGACGTCCAACATGGGTCCCACTCACCCCATAGCATGCCAACATGGAAGTTCTTTTAATTGCATCATTATTCTCGAAATTTTCAAGGACAGCAACTTGAAATGGTCATAACTTTCAACTTGAGTGTCGGATTAGTATAATCTACGTACCGTTGGAAAGCTCTTTTCGAGTAGATACCCGTGGAGTCCAAGATTGTATAAATCAGAGCTATATCGAGGGAAATATGAGCTCGGGAAGTTCGCTGTGATACCAGTGCATACTGAGTCCTGGCTTCCAGACGCCCAGCCACAGAAAAAAATCCGAAAGCTACTGCGTCCGGACGCCCGGAAGCTGGTGTCTGGACGCCCGGACCGTATGAGAGTCCGTCACATGCGCGTTTTGAAGAGGTTTTTCATCCCAAAACTTATAAATAAGAGCCCAAACTCGTTTTTGGAGACATACACATCTTGAGAGAAGGTCTGGAGCAAGGTTTTGGAGCTTTTGGAAGCGCGTCAATGGGGATTTCATCAGAAATTCTTCGCCAATCGTCTTCCATGCGTAACTAAACCTTTATCTTTGGGTTGCGATGAAGTCCTAACCTCTTGTTTATGGTGATGTATAGGTTTAGGGTTTTATTTTAAACACTTTTGATTATATGACAAGATGTTAATCCATTGATTGGGTTTTATTAATGCAATATCTCTTTCTTTGGTATTTTAATCTTGTAGATTTGAATACTAAGTCATGTAATATGCTTGAATGAATGTGTTTGTTAGATCTAGGATAATCTATGCCATAGAGATAGGTTATGCCCCGATTCACATCCACATCCTTTATTTGTTAACTCTGAAGGTTTGTAACCAGGATGAGTCTCTATAGCGTTGATAGTGAAACCCTAGGTTTATACTTGCCATTGTGCGAGGTTAGAGTGGATTCGTACCCTTAGATCTTTTCTCTGATTGAATCAACCCTGTCTTTAATTTGTTAATTTAGGAATTACAACCAATCAACCCAACACTTCGCTTTCTAATAGGATTAGTTTAATAATCAGAACTTTGTTTTCTAATAGGATTAGTTTAGGAATTTAGGAAACAACACAACTTAGCCTTTTTGTCTCAGTGGATACGATACTCGGTTAACATCTTTGCTTTTTCAAGCAGAGGTAATAGCGGAGAATAAATTATATTTGCAACCCTGTTTTAGGATTGGTCAGAATTTTCTCCATATCCAACTGTTTTAACACAACTTCCTACTCGGACCCATGTGGCAAAGTTTGTACCAGATTCGGCTTAAATTGTTGCTGCTCTTAAATGGGTGTCGGAACCGAACTCGCCGAGAACCTTGTGTGTTTCAGTGTGATCCTTAGGAGTCACGACTACTACGGACTCTACCCCTCCTGGAATCCCACATCTCGCGACCAGTGTGGGTATTCTGCCAACCGAGAGTCTGAACTTGATCCAAACTCTACTACTAAGAGTTTGATCCTTATTTGACTCAACCAAATCAAGACTTGTTAGAGTTCAACCGTAGCACTCTGCCGGGCTCGATCTGGTGTGGGCCCAATGGTTGTCGGGCCACACTATTTACCTAATACATCAACATAACTGGGCATGTACCTACTTCCTCTCCTTTTTTTTTCTTTTTTGCTTGATCAGTTGTGTATTTGGGGCATTGATACTTATTTATCCTAGTAGAAAATCTGTAATTGGGTATGTATATGGTCCATGTGTATATTTCTGTTACCAAGACAATTATGTGGAAGTTTTGGTTATATTTGTGTTCTGGTACACATACCATTCTTCAATAGAGCTTTGATTCCTTTGTTGACTAGAGTTTGTGCTAGGATAATATTATGTTTTCTTAATGGCTGGAAATGAGATAGGGGCACTACGAGAAGTGCTCCATGCCCTGACTTCGACTCATGTAAAAGCTCTATAACAATACAGTAATGTTCCAGAAATGGATTGAGTTCGGAAAGGTTAATTGAGTAATCATCTTTGTGTGAATTGTTTTATGGATTTGTATTTCTTTATCAAAGATGATTTTTTTTTTATGTATTTCTTTGTCAAAGATGATTTTGGGCAAGTGAGAAAATTGCATTTACGTATTTCTCATATGGGGTTCAAGATGTTGATCCCATTAGAGCTCAATTTTGAATATATGAAGTGATGAATTTATTTCAATTTGACCCTATTTTATTTATCTGTGCTAATGCATATTTCTGTATGGATTCTTTCTGTCGACAGGATTTTTGAAGAGGAATGAATGGAATGAGAAGGAAAAGGAAATATAGACTATTACTATAGTTTGATTATATACCAATCTTATAGTGAACCCATTGACAATTATTTATTTCTTGTACTGGAGTTTAAAGAGATGAAAACCAATAATTATGGCATGTAAATGTTGATTATATGTTTTCCTTTTTGTCAAGACTGTAAGTTTTAATTTGAATTGGTTTCAATCTATTGAATAGAGTTTATTTTCTTAGTCTGTGATTGAGTTTAGCCTTCTTTGTTAAAGTAGTTGTTTAATGGAATTTACAATCTGCCCAATAGTAAGCAGTTTTCCTGTGTGTGGTCGTTTAGTATCTTACCAGCTTTTTTTTTTTCACTTGATTGTTACAAAAAATCTGTCGCTTTTTTGCACACAATCTATCAATACCTGCATTGGAGCTAAATTTGCATTCCATTCTTTGGCAAGTCTCATAATAGTGAGAAGATCAACCTCTATCACCTTAACATTAAGTCGAGCCTTCAATCTAAACATTTCATTCCGCCACATCTGAGTAAACTCAAGAGCTGTATCGGGATTCCTTAATGCCAGGATCATAAGCACACCTGACTGAGCTGATTGTAAGTGGAATTAGTTATGATGTATATGAGACCATTGAGTGGGGGTAGAGGCAGGGGATTCAGCAAGTGGCTAACTATGATTCTTTGTAAGAACTATATCAGATCCAACCAACCTCTTGGACGTTCCATTCACCAAATGCCTTCTTAATAGGACCCATCTCTCCTTTCCTTGTGGAATTAGAGATGGATGGATTGGGGATTTTTTGGGGTCGTACTCCCAACAAGATGGATTGGCAATTTTATTGGGGATTACACACACAAATGCAAAAGGAGGATCAAATTGAATTTTATGGACTATATAGCAACACTATTCAATCGCTTTTGCCCTATGGGCTGCTTTCAAGAAGTAGACCATTCAAGTGACCCTGTGACACATTGGGCCACAACTATTTGAAATCATAGGATTCTCATGACTGATTTAGCCTCAGCTTTCTCCTCATCAAAACGTCCCTAAAAGACTTCAAAATAAGAAAACAATTCATAACCCTCAACCACCAAAGAAACAATTAGCATTTCAAAGTTCTCAGATCTAAAATCAAAGTTCCTGTAGTCCCTTCATTGCCCACATATGATTCCAAGGGAAATGAAAACGAAAGATTCACCAATTATATGAACAGAGAATAACTAAAATAATCACGACACAATTGTAAACACACATTTCATTATTGCTTAGAGAATAAGGGAAAACACATATCAAGTAGAAGGAAGTCCTTTTATCTCATGAAGATAACTAAAGAATGGTTTTGGAGACAATGAGATGAGATATAATTTTCTTATTCATATTACAACATATGAATCCATAATTCATATGTTGGGAGAGAAACGAGGAGAGAGGAGATGTGGGGTGGGGATTCTGATGGGTTGAGAAAGAGATCACGAGACAGGGAGGGTTGTGGGTGGGCAAGGAGAGAGAGCCGAAGAATGTGAGATTTGGGTTTTGGGGGTTTTGGTCACTGAGAGACAGGAGGGATCAGAGAGGTTTTTGGTTTTTATTTTTTATTTTTTGAATTTAGGAGATTGACGGAGAAAGAAATTCTGTCCCTCTTCTTTTTCAAATTACCGCATCCATCACATGTAAATTTCATTGTACCTGATCATGCATGCAACCTTGGAAATTCTCCTTGCAGCCGAATCGAAAGAGAAACTCCCACAAAATTAAAAGTTTAATGGCAACGTCTACCCATTTTAGGGAAGACTGTTTGCCAAAGAATTTAATTAGAGTAGCAAACACAAAAGTACTCTTCTTGCTCGTTGCCAAACTGCCTTGGGGATTTTAACAGAGATTTTTCCATTTGAGTTGGAGGAAGGAGAGAAAACGCTTTGCAACACAAATTTATGTATTTATTTATTTATTTTATCATCAAGCTAACCTAAAATAAACCAAGGAAGCATATTTATCTCAATCTGCAAAAGGTTAGAAAAGCGAACAACCTTAGAAAATAATAATTAAAAAAAAAAAACTCTCACGAACACATGAGAGGGACTTTATTTCACTTTCATTTGAACTCATACAAGATTCGAAATTTTCTCTGTGGATTCTTTGTATACTTTGTATACATAATATTTAATCTCATCCATTAGATCGAGACGAGTTAGAGGGGCTCATGGGCAAAACACAACCCTGTAGTTACCCCCAGAAGGACATGTAAATGTGCTAGTTTGATCATCCTTTGGATAACTGTAAGCATCTGGGCATCTGTCCTTGAAAACCCTTGAGTAACTGGTGGGTCCACAGTTCAGTGAGTTGCAACAATACTGATCAGTCTTAAAAACGGTACATGGGTTGTTGCATCCACCCGGGACCCGTAGCTCATTCGGGCACTGGCCCTTGATGTCAGCGGTGCACTTGATGCCGCGGGTGCAGCCGCCTGAGGTGGGGCTAAATTCCATCGGAACGTTGAACCCGTCAACGAGAGATATGTCGAAGAAGTCTAAGTTATTGAATTGCTTTAGAGCAAATTCGGCCAGTGTATTCGGTGGTTGCCCATAGCCAATGCATCCGAAGAGCCCGCCACAGTCGCCAGTCTGGCACCGGCCCCGGCCGCTTGCATCCAAGGAGCACCCAGTTCGGGCCCATATGCGGCTCCCAGTGGCAGTGGTGCCTGTGTCCGCAGTGATGTTCCATGCCTGGCCCGGGTCAAGCTGTTGGCCACCGCTTCCAAAGGTGATCGGTTTGATGATCCAAGCGGCCCAGACTGTGTATGGGCACTGATTTCTGATCTCAAATGTGGTCGCATGAGTGGAGATGAAGAGGAGAGGAAGGAGGAGAAGGAAGAGATGGAGGATTCCTGAGAGGGTCATGTTTGGTGAGAGGGTCAAATTTGGAGAACTTGGTTTTAGGCTCATTGATGTGCTCTTTGATGATTGCATTGGTGATGATCTTTCCTCCATTGTTAGACAATTCCAAGTATTTTGTTGACTTGACTTTTGTGGGGAACCACTCGACTTCTGACTAAGACAACTGATTGAAGATTTTAATAGGGATGTGTAAGGGTGGCCCATGGGCCTCTAGCAAACTAATGGGCTTTGAGCAACACCTCTTCGTGGTGGGCTTTTGATGTGTATGTGTGTCTAGAGTTTGATATCAACAGAGAGCACTTTTCTGCAGCCGATCTGTACCTACATGTCAAAAACTGAATTATTTTAATTGGAGTGATATTCACCATTGGATTGAATTAAAATACTCATAAATATCGCACTGAATTAACAATCTGAAAAGGCCCCATCAAGAAAAATCACACGAATTGATTTAGTTGTCATGACCCGATGGTTGATTTCCAAAAATGGAAGATAGTTTGGATCCGGGACCTTCAACACTTGAAACTCACGAAGTGGCCAAATGACCACAAGGTCCTAAAGTCCGGTCCTCTTTATCTCTTAAGAGGCTCTTTATAAGGTTTTTTTTTTTTTTTAACAACTCTATTAGGTGTCAACCTTCTAATGAGTAATGAATTAGGGTCTGGTACCTCACGGTTTTTGCGTTATCATTCTTACGGTGGATCTTACTCCCACAGAAGCGGATCCCCTATTTGATCCAAACAGCGAAATCCTGTTTGGACCACTCAAGGGGTGCCACATGTGGGGGAGATGTCATATCATCTCCTCCACTTCAAAAAAAAAAAAATTTTACTTCCCATGTGGCACCTCTTCATTGGTCCAAACAGGGATCCTCTTCCAACTCCCATTTGAAGAAAGTTTTTGAGATGATAACTCAAATCGAGACGGTGAGTTTTAGGGCTATAGATCTGAACCTGGGATGCACATAAGGCAACTAAGAGAACTTCTTCTTGGCTCATTATGGGCCAAGAGTCTCTTCATGCATTATTGGCAAGGGATTTTGTTTGGAGACGGGGTTGTTGGTTCCCTCCCAGTTCCTGTTTTGTTCTTTTTTCTTGTTGCTTTTGATTAATGAAAACCCAATAGCCGTAATTTTCGGCAAGTCTTTTATCCCGTGGGCCCACTGGATGGATGCATGTATCGTTTGAAAACAGAATTCTCAATGCCTGTGTAGCATTCTATACCACATGGAGTTTTTTTTTTTTTTTCAAAGAACATCATTAAAAGAAACTGTACAACAAAACGGCCAACAAAGACGGAAACAAAAGATAACAAATAAATATAAAAGTAAAAAGCAAAACACCCCTAACTCGTCCCCCAGCATAAGTTCTCTTGGCGAAATTATGTGAACCACATTAACACATACTAAGGGCGAAAATAAGGTGCTAAAAAACCTGCGCCATTGAAGATATGTCTTGCGAAAAGTAGAATTAATATCACAGTTAGGAGCCATTTATATCACACACTACTTTCATAGCATTGGACAAAAGGTGAACTTTTCCAAAATCCCTCACCTTGGGTTCATTCCGGGTTTGACAAAATCGTCATCGCCTCAACTTTCTTTAAACGAATAGACCTTTGACCCATTCAAAGAGCTTAAAATCACAAAGGAACCATTGAATCCGACTGCAAAACCAAACTCAACTTTGTATCTAGAACTCTAAGGGCAGCACACACATATATATAAGGGGCATTCGGCGACAAGTCCTTGAACATTTTATTTTAGTGCCTTAGGTCCACAATCTTTTTTCATAGTGTGATAGATCATTTTTTTTTAAACTTCAAGACATAAAATGTCTAAAATTTGAAGACATAGTGGGATATATCATTAATAATGGTCAACTACCATTTAATTAGCCAAATAAATTTAAAAAGATCCAAATAAATTTCAAAAGATGAAAATAAATTTCAAAATATGTAAATAAAATTAAAAAACTAAAATAAATCCTAAAAATAAAAAATAAATACGAAAGAATGCAAATAAATTTGTAAATAAATTTCAAAATACCCAAATAAAAAAATGCAAATAAATTCAAAAAATAAAAATAAATTTGCAAGAAAGCAATTCAATTTAAAAAAAATATAATAATTTCAAAAAAAACGCAATAAATTTCAAAAGAATGCATAGAAATTTAAAAAGACGCAGATAAATTTCAAAATACGTAAATAAAATTAAAAAATGCAAAGAAATTCGAAAGATCCAAATAAATTCGAAAGATCCAAGTAAGTTTCAAAAAATATAAATAAATTTCAATAGATGAAAATCAATTTAAAAAGACCCAAGTAAATTTCAAAAGATTCAAATAAATTTAAAAAAATATAAATAAATTGCAAAAGTTGAAAATCAATTTCAAAAGATCCAAATAAATTTTAAAAAAATAAATAAATTTCAAAAGACACAAATAAAATTAAAAAACGAAAATAAATTTAAAAAAATGCAACTACATTTGTCAAAACTAAGATAACCCAATTTTTCAAATTTCAGAAAAATATACCTAAAACTACAATATTTTTGCTAAAAATCACTTAAATTTATTTTTAAAATGAATATAAATTTAAGAAAAATAGCCTGAGTTTAGTTCAAAAACTCTGTTAGAATTTGCCAAATGGAGATAAAATTGTGACAAACTCAACTATATTTTTCAAAAACTCAAATAAATTTGCCAAAAACTAAGATAGATTTGTCAGATAAATTTGTTCCAAAACTCAGATAAATTAGTAAAAAACTCAAATAGATTTGTTCAAAACTCAGAAATTTGTTTCAGAACTCAGATAAATTTGTGCAAAACTCAAATAAATTTAACAAAAAATGAAAAACTTAGATAAATTTAACAGAAACTCATATAAATTTGTTAAAACTCAGATAAATTTGACAAAAACTTAGATAAATTTCACAAAAACTCAAATAAATTTCATAAAAACTCATTGTAAAAAATGATATAACAGTCTTGCTGCCCTCCTTCTCTGGCGATGGCACATCGCCACGCTGTGCAGTATTCCCAGGAGCTACTCGCGCTGCAGAGGAAGAGGACTTGCCTTTCCAAATTGGAGATCGCAGAGGCTTCAAGTCGCCATCGCCAGACTCCCTCGCCATTCGTTGCCATCCGTTCCTAGAAAAGACCGTAGAGTGCGCCTTGATTTAATAGTATAGATTTACAAGGAAAAAGATATGCTTATAAGATAAGACATCATTAACATAAAAATATAGATTTGTAAAATTGACAATGATGACGTGACAAGCATGGAGGATTGGACCATGTGTTAGGGTGATGATCAGTGGGGTCCCACAACAGGTCTTGTCAATGCATGCACTTACATGCAGGTGATGGCAATTGCCTTCGGATGGAGGACACTTGCAAGACGTCTCTAGGTTGATGGTTGTGGTTACTCCACGTATTTCATAATAAGTCGTTTTTAATCCGACGAAGATGTAAAGCATACCATATAATATTGCCTATCTTAGTTGAATAGAAACTATAAAGATGGCATTGGATTTTATTTACTAAAAATCGCAGAGGAGAAGAGACCAAACAGGGCTCTGTTTTTACCCACTTTCTGTGAATGGAGAAGTTTCCGCCGAGACCGGAACGCCTACGCTGCGCGTTGACGGAGAAGCATTGCCACGCCGTGCAGTGTTCCTAAGCGTTGCTCGCACTGCGAAGAAAGAGGATATGACTTCTCAAACTGAAAATCGGAGAAATCACAGAGGCTTCTAGTTGCCATCGCTGGACTCCCCACCGTTCGTTGTCGAAACCAGAGAAAATCCCGGAGATAAGATTGTACTAGCAGTCGTCCACGCCGCTCTCGTCGGAGAGAAGCACCGGCGGAAGAATCCTCGCTGGTTCGGTACCGAAGGAGGGTTTAAAAACTTCCTGAAGAAAGTGTTTGGGGTCGGATTTGCAGAGATTGGGGTTTGGGACGAGATCTTCGTCATGTTGAAGGGACGATGCGCTAGGGTTTTTGGGAGCGCCATTGATGAAATGAAAAGAGGAAAAAACGTAAAGAGAAGAAGATAAAGGGGGTGGGGGGCGTCTTCTCTAATGGAGAACCTGTAGTCTTATCACCAACTGGACAATCTTTGAAAGAGGGAAACGAAAAAATTTAAATTCTAAATTTCAAATTTTTATGCCAAAAACAGTTGAAAGGGCAAATCAGTCATCAAAATTGTAACCAGGGACCTCTGGCTGCAAAAAGTCTAGCTGCTTGGACTAGAGCCCTTAAAAAGAATTTGCCTGTACTGGAGGCTGGATAGATTCAATTCTAGGGACCTTTCGCTAATTATCTCTATATATAAACACATACATATATGGGAAATATTCATATGCATTCATCCCTCACCATATGGTGAGGGATGCTTCCATAAATGGGGGATTTCAAGTACACTCTATGTACTTGAAATCTCCCTTTTGTACTTGAAACCTCCCATTTATGGAAGCATCCCTCACCCTATAGTGAGGGATGGATGCATATGAACGTATTATCAGCTGGGATCGTGTGGGCGGAACGCAGCGTGTGGGAGGAACATAAAATGCATATCAGGTGAGTTTTTCGCTAGCCCACTCATTTTTCAATTTCCCCCTTTTTAGACCTACCCGCCCCTGTCTCTTGCCTCTCTCTCAACGATGCTCTCTCTTTCTCAGCTCTCGCTCTCAGCTCGATCTCTCCCTCTCAGCGTCGCTCGTCGAGATCTCTGGAAGCTCGCCAGCAGCACTCTTCTCTCGTCGATCAAGCTCTCTCGCCTCTGCACTCCCTCTCTCGTCGAAGTCTCTCTCTCTCGCTACTGCCTGCTTCTCGCGCGTCGTCTCTCCCGATTTCGAGGTGCTCTCATCTCTCCCGATCTCATCGAGCTCTTCTACCCTCGCCTCGCTCTCCTCTCTCTCGCCTGACCTCTCTCCCTCGCTGCCCTGCTCCGCTCATCTCTCGCCATATCTCTCTCCCTCGATGCCCTGCTGCTGCACTCATCTCTCTCGCCAGATCTCTCTCTCTATCGATGCTGCTACGCTCATCTGTCTCTCTCTCTCGCTGCTGCTGCGCTCATCTGTCTCTCTCTCTCTCTCACTCACTGCTGTTGCGCTCATCTCTCTCTCTCTCTCATCTCGATCTCTCCCTCTCTACTGCGAGATTGTAGAGAAGGATTTGGCTCCAAAACCATTGACGTATGATGATGAAAGGAGGGTTTCCGATGAGAGTGTGAGAATGATGTGCCGAGGGACTGCATCGTTAAAAAAAAGGGGGGGTTTTGCTCTGAGGAATATGCTCATTTTATGGTGGTACGGTTTCAGGTTTAGGGTTATGTGTACCGATTCAAGGGATGACTGTGAGGATAGTCCCTTCATCTGGATTCTTTTTTCTTGTTGTTGTCTCATTGTTTTTGCCTTTGTGGTTTTATTATGGCTTTTTGGTGCCAAAATATTTCAATGTTCGATGTACCCAAATTGAGTGGTGTTTTAGGAATTTTTTTCCTGATGTCCTTTGTTCAGCATAGAAATTAGGCTTTTTTTTTATTTTATGTAATTTTGAGACCATTTGTATTTGGATGTGTAGTGATTTTGTAATTAAACAGAGTTTGAAGTTGGAATCTTGACTGAGTTTTGTATACATTGTTGAATTTGAGTCACAATTAAATCATGGAATGGACATCGATTTGTGGTTGGAAATGCATGTACAGGTTGAAAGCCATGAAAAATGTTTAAATATACAGGTTGTTTGGAACACTGCGGTCAATACTACCCGTTGTTTGGAAAGGTTTGGAAATTGGAACCCATTTTGATGTTTTGTAGCATACTCTGTAGCTCAAGTGGATGATTAGTTTGGGAGTTACCAAGTCATATAAAAATAATCTTGGGACTCACATTCAAACATTCCATGTACATTCATAGTCCGAGAGATTTGAAGGATACAAAATAATTGCTCAAATGATAAGTTCTTCAAACATAATAACCTGAAGGAATTGAATCACCACACTAGTTAGCTTGAATGAATTCAGTGGGTTTATTGAATCAACTACCTGTAATTTCTTTTTTGATGTGTTGCACTCTGAAGATCAGTTCATTGTCTTACCGAGTAGAGTAATGGTTCATGCTTGATGGTCCAGTAGCTGGTGGCTATGACACAATTAGATGTAATACTGCTACTATGTTCTCAGGCCAATGTAACGTGTATGTTTTTCTTCATTTTCTTTGCCTATGTAACTTGTATGTTTTTCAGACATTCACAAACCAGGTGAAAACATAGCATCCATAGAAGTTTTGAGAATACTTTAGAAGCCCATGTCAGAAGCCTCATTCTCTTTAAAAATAATCCTAATTGTCTTGAGCTTTAAATTAGAAAAGGCAAATCCCATAATCTCCTAAGCCAAACTGATGAAGAGGAAAGACCATTTGCAATAAACAAAACCATTATCACTTATCACAATCACCTTCAACATCCGTTCAACATCACAAGTTCATATAACCCCAAAATCGTTTAATTCATTTACACAATAAAAAAAAAATTTGGGATCCACCATTGGAACAATAGTTATTCCAATGTAAATACATTTACATCGAATGCAACTGTTACGACATCCTCAAGCCACTAAGCTGGCAATAACCGGGTGGTGCCATCTTTCTGTCAAGGAGCGGTGCACATTCTAAACAGGTGGCTAGCAGGAAGCCAGGAACTGCTGCTTCTTCTCTTTTGTTTCTTATCCGATAACAACATAGACAAAAATCTCAGCCCCTTTTATTATCAAAACAAAACCCACACAAAAATCTCAGCCCCTTTTTTTATCAAAACAAAACCCCTCTTGCATTTACAATGAAGATGAACCTTAGTTTGACACTCTCTTGCAACGGACCTGAATACCAGCCCTTTTACTGTTTTCTTCTTTCCAAACAAAAGAACCGAGAGTACTTTGATAAAACATAATGGCTGAAACATAAAACCATTTCCCCAAATCATAGCTCAAAAACCTGACAATCCAAAGCCATCTCGGTCAGTGTTGTTTGAGAAAAAAGGCGAGGGAGGTAGATAGGGGTTTGCATCCCGTTGGTGTCTATTGAGAGAGAGAGAAAGGGATTGGTTTACTTGGGTGGAGAAGATGGGCAGTGGGTTTTTTTTTTTTTTTTTTTTTTTGAGAGGATTTGATGCGGTGGAGAGAGAAGGATGGAAATTTTTAATTTGCATTGGGGCGCTACTTTTCATTTGGACGATTGGATATATGAGAGATAAAGGGTGGAGGCCTTCACATTTAAATTGTTGGTATTGGATATGGATGTGAGGGCCACCACTCAATCTCTCATTTAAGGTGACAGATATCTCTCATATATGCCATCTCTCCTAAACTCAAGCTTAGGATAAGGTAAGCTCAAGTGTGTGGTGGGACCCACCTAGGGACCTAAATGGGGATGGGGTCAGGGGGATTTCAAGGACTCCCTGAGATCTTCCTCTCTTGTAAAAAATCAGCTCCAACCGTGATTCCTATCATCTCCATATGTTGCACAAAAGTTTAATGTTCAATAGTCCATTTGATTTGATACATAGTCGATCTAATAGTCCAGTAAATTCGGATTTGACCGAAAGTTAGTGGACATGTGCAATTTAGAGATTTAGAGGGGTTATGTGTTTGGTCCATTTGGATGGACCAAAGGTTGGCCCCACAAGCATTATCTTACGAGATTTTATACTAAACTTGAGCTTAGGAGAGCCTTGTCATATATATATATATAAGTAATATTCACGTGGAAACTAGTGCTCACATATGATATGAGAACTTTTTTATGAGGCCCAATTGTGGGCCCCATTTGGGGATGGGACCAGGGGGGATGAAAAGATTTATGTGAGACCACTCCAAGTATCAAGTTTGACCCCAAACCCATGCCTCTAACCCCTTCATCCGTGGCCCACAAGTTTAATGACTTTATATTCAAAAAAAAATATTCAACCCTCGATCCAACGATTTAGTTCATTTGGATGTATGTCAATCCTTGTGATTAATGACTATCCTATTGGTTGCTAGGTTTAAATGCGTTACTAGTTGGACCTCACAAAAAAATTCTCATATAATAGGTGTGAACTAATTCTCAATTGAATATTTCCATATATATATATATAGGGAAATATTCAAGTTATGGATTCCCTCACCATATGTGGTGAGGGACTCTCCTTTTTGGGAAGGTTTCAAGTACAAAATGACTTTTGTACTTGAAGGGAGTACACCCTTTTGTACTTGAAACCTCCCCAAAAAGGGAGTCCCTCACCACACATGGTGAGGGAATCTCTCACTTGAATACCCTATATATATATATATATATATATATATATATATATATAGGGCAAGACTCTTATAAGCTAAAGATTAGGATAAGATTACATAAGCTAACACTTCTAGAGCCCATCCTTGGTCTATCCAAATGGACCAAACACACGACCCCCTCTAAATTACACGTGCCCACCAACTTTTGGTCAAATCCAAATTTACTATACTGTTGGATCGAATGTGTACCGATCCGAATGGACCATTGACCATTAAACTTTTGATGCCTAGATGGAGATGATAGAAACCATAGTTGGGGCTGATTTTTTGCAGGAATGTGGGTCCCAGGGACTTTTTGAAACCCCCCCAATCCCCATCCCCATGTGAGTCCCCAAGTGGGCCCCATGTAACACCCCAAGATCCTGACGCCTCGAATCTTGGGACGCTATAAGAAAATACCCAAGAGATGCGAAAAATTCAATAATATAATCAAGTGTGAATCTCATATGAGCAAGTAAATGGACAAAGTACTATAATTTTATTTCACTTTAAGGGATTACAAGATATTTTCCGTAATTAAACTAACTACAATCCTAGGCCAACACGGCCAGCTACAAGAAAAGGAAAGAATAGAGAACTATGTGATAGACGCCTTTCGATACACCAACTGCATCGCTCTCCAAACCCTGCAGCAATGGATTAACCGCCAAATAAACCACTAATCAAAGAAAGCGGAAGAGAATATACCTGAAAATACCAATGATTGGGTTAGGCTCGATGAGCAGGCCAAATAGGCATGTTTAGATAGCAATACGTTATATTAATAGATAGAAAAGAAGATCATACATGATCCCAATTGTACATGCGTGATTAGTACTTCGATAATAATATAGAATATTAGAGTGCAACTAAAACGCTCTATATATCTGACAACTAGATTTCTTAAAATATGCTCCGCTTATTCTTATTGTATTATATTCAATACTTACAATTATATGTGAAGAATCTGTACTCGCACCATATCCATGGTGTGCCGGGTATGCAGGCATCACAGGACAATTGTCAACCTGGGTGTGTGTCATTAACCAAGGGGCGATGACAAGAATACAGAAACACCATATCATGTTCTCAAACGCTTGTGCCATCTATCTAATTCAGAATGATGCTTATGATTCGTGAAAACTTGGTATGACCATAAAAAAAAAAAAAAAAAAACTGTCTGGCCATTTCCAAACATTCACTACAAGAAAAATTACATTTAGCGGTAGATTTTATCTGCCCCTAAATGTAATAAAACTGCCGCTATCGGTTTTTGCAGCGGAAAAATATCCGTCAAAGTATTTATCACAGAAAAATACGTTGCTAATTGTATTTGTGGCGAAAAAAATGGTACAAAAAATGGTGCAGCAAAAAATACACAATAGTAGCTGTTTATACCCGCCGCTACTATGTATATAATCCGCCGCTCAAAACGTCTCTATTCTACCGCTATTCTTGTTTTCCGCTACTAGAACACATAATTCTAGCCTAGAACACAGAATTCTAGGCTGTTTGGGTCTGTTGTAAAAAAGAAAACATGCTTCTGCAACCTTTTCACATTTCTAGCTTCAGTTGAAGGCTGAAATAATACACATGAGAGTCTATTAACCGCTTAAAAGAATGGGATGGCTCAAGAGTCTATTAAATGTGTTTTTATCATTCATACATGTGTATGCTTAATTTCTTCTTTTCTTTTGTTTGTCGTTTAGATGCATGACAGTAACATGTGTAACGTTAGAAGTAGCTATTTGCAATGTAACTTATGTTACATGATAGAAATATCCACAAGCGTCGTCTAGTTGATATCGTAATGATTCTCCTATTTTAACATTATCGTCTCTTGCAACCAATCGAAAGATTAAAAAAGCGTTTTTTTTTCTTAAAAGTGTTGTATTTTTTTCCTAGCAGAATACTAGAACAACCAGATGAGTGGAATGTTCTATTTTGAGTCCAAATCTGGTTGGCCCCATTGGAACCTAACGGAATTGGCAACTATGCCTGTGTAACATATTACATGAAAAAGGGTACACTTTCAATATAAAAAAAAGTACATCAGTGAAATAAAAGTAGTAGGGCTGCAATTTGCTAGCATTTCTTCCATACAATACATGCTAGATTACAGCTAGCCAATTCTAGATTACACCCACTTCACCCTCCTGTTCCTCTTCCCATAGCAAAGAATCACTGTAGTAGAATCATGCAAATAGGCACAAGACAAGGAAGAGAAAATAGGGAAAAAATAAGTTCTGTATGGAAATGAAATCATGTAAACACGGAATCTGAAATTTCTAAATGAACTACATAATCTGAAAATTTCAAAATTCTGCAAATCCATTCCAAAATCTAATCTAATTGTTCAACTTGAATATGTTTTTAAATCATGGCAAACAAACCAGGGATTAAAAACAACAACAATGAACTGACAATTCATATCCAAATAGTCATGTCTAATGGGCATTTATCACATTCAGAGTTCAAAATAGAGATTTTCAAGACACCCCCCTTTTTAATTTCTTCATCTCTCTGTAAAACAAATCCTTTCCAAGCCCCCCCAAAATTCAGTTCCAATGGGAGGTTTAGAAATCCCAGGAGGAGAGCACCAAAAGATGTATAGACTCAATTGGGTTTTCTCAGATTTCCTTAAATCCTTCCTTTTTTCCCTGCCCATCACTTAAAAAATCTATCTGACTTAAAAATGCAAGGAAAACAGTTTCAAAGAAGAAAAAAATGGAAAAAATATAAGCAGCCCTGTTATCATGGTTTGGCCCACAACATTACCAGAAAATTTTTAAGTAGCTAGGGATTAACTTGCTACCTGATTCGTACCATATCATCAATCAATGGCTTGTGCTTGCAGGAAAGAGGAAAGCTGCTTCCCTTCCCTTCTTGAGAAGCCAAAGTCCTCTCTATCCAAAAAAATTATTTCTTCTTTGTCAAAGAATTCTCTCACCACATTAACGGAGTTTCTCATCTATTAACGAAGTTTGTAAATCTTGCATCACTATTGTGCAGGGCTCTATTGGCAGAAAATTTAAGAAAAAAAAGCTTTAAACTTTTACTGATAAAACATTGGATAGCTCCATCTAATTTCTTTGGAAAAATCTGACCAATGCTAAAACGGCAGTTAAATGAAACTTTCATTGGCTGCAACTTGCACGAATTGTCCAAAACAAAAACCCCCACCTTGGCTGTTCGATATAGGGTTGTTGGACCATATCTTGTTACATTGAGAGGACCTTTGGGCATTCCCAATTTGAAATTCAGAATACAATTAGAAAATTGGAAAGAGATGAATAACCAATTAGAAACCAAGAGAAGAAAGCCATTGCCATTGCCACTGATAGCTGATAATTGCTACAAAATTTTGGAGCACCGTAGTTCCTTCCAATGTCCATAAGTAGATCTATGACACTAGCAGAGGCACAAGCTGCACCCAGTGAGAGCATTGATAAAACCTGCACACAGAGGAATTTGCCTTAGTTAACAGTTGAGCCCATCATTGCACCCCTTCAACCCAGTTTTGAATACAGAAATTGGGAATTTCAAACTGAACAAGGGCTGGAATAATCAAGTTAATGCTAGTGATGAATGTGCGTATGCTTTTTTTTGCACAAGCTTAGAAATGAGAAGAAATAGAACTATGACCATGTTTGATAACATGGAACAGAGATAGAACAGACTGGGCAAATATGGAGTTTTAAAATTGAGCCCCATTGATGGATTTGTAGTAATGTCTCCAACAATCTCTAGTCCCCCTTTCCTTTCATTGGGTAACATGTATATACCCCACCATTTATTAATGGGTTAGTACTTGGAAATATTAGCTTGTTCCCATCAAAAAGGTTAATCACCTGTAGATTCAGTTCAACCCAACCAACTCAAAAGGGTTAATCAACCGTAGATTCAGTTCAACTAATGCAATCAAAAGTTCCAATAGAAAGACTCCTATTAGGGATTAATACTTCATTTATATGACTAGGACTCTTTTGTTAATTTTCCAATCACATGGGATATGTCTTCCTCCATCCAGAAACAAGCCAATCAAGTGGCTGACATTAATAAATCATGATGCATGGACCTTGTCCTCTTGATTTCTGTTTTAGAGAAAAAAGAGAGAGTTCAGTTTGATGTAGTGCCATGTCAAATGTTCTCTACAGATTCCATTCCATGATACTTCAATATTAGATACCAGTGTGTGTTGTAATGTCAATTTTCTACAGGTTCCATTCCATGATACTACAATATTAGATACCACAATGTGTGTTGTTATGTCAATTTTCTCTACAGGTTTTCATTCCATGAAACAATACCTGATGAGTGTGACTGTGTGAGAGATCAATAGTGTGAGGTATGTTTGGTTTTTCAACAGATTCCATCAATGTCATAGAAGTTTTCTGAAGTAGATAGGATTCAGATATAATGTTTGTTTCTAATCTTTGTGGTC
The DNA here is from genome assembly GCA_038049695.1 of Cinnamomum chago. NCBI lineage: Eukaryota > Viridiplantae > Streptophyta > Magnoliopsida > Laurales > Lauraceae > Cinnamomum > Cinnamomum chago. Next base: position 37,754,521 of record CP142457.1, read on the forward strand.
TCAAGATTAAGGAAATTCAATTCTACCAAATTTGCCCCGTTTGTTCTATTTCTGAAGTCCCCAATTTTGAAAACAGACAAAATTGGAGGTGCTATTTTCCTCCACAACCAAAGATAACTAAAAACAAGATCTGAACAGGATAGAAGAATAGGAAAAACAAACATCAATATACAATCAAACAAATTAAACTCAATGTCTTAGAAACTCAACACCATTGCATAGAAACTCAAATTATACAAATCCACCTTTATTCCTTGAAATTCCCCTTTAATAAGAAACCATTGCATAGAAGTCCTAGAAACTCAATAATGAATTTGTGATGTTTCATTATCAAAAGGTCTAGATCGACCCTATATATGGGTGTGTGTGTGTGTGTGTAACACCACAAATTCATCGATCTACACAAATTCTCTATGCCTATTCATTATCAAAAATGGAGGGTTGATCTACGGGCCAGGCTAGGGCTGGGTTGTTGTGTTTCAAACTCAGCCAGTGATGGTTAGCCTCTCAAACAGAAGCCCAAGTCTGGGATTGGGTCTAATTTTTACCCTGCAAGTGTCAAGAAAAATGTTTCTCATGTATTTAATTTTCATATATATATGAAAAAAAAGAAAAAGTTCTCAACATATTTCAAGAGAAGAAAACTCAGAAGTGTACACTTCCATAGAAGTGAACACCTTCACAAACAAAAGGTGTTAAACAGGAGAGTATAGCTGCAGCAGAAGTGATCTTTCCTGTTCTCTGCAGCTTATGTTTTCCTTGGCCCGTCCCTTTCACATTGTTGCCATCCCTTCCACCACAAAGTTGTTGGATTCAAGAATTCTGAAAACTGCAATGCTTGTTGGGCATTTGGTAATGCTACAATTTCCAAAATCTCAAAATTCTCCTACAAGTTTACTGAAAATTTAAGAAATTCCTGTGTAGCCAGAACTCATGTTAGAAATTCTAGTAAAAGAACACACCCCAAATTTTCTAGGTCCATATTAAATGTTAGGGATAATTTTTTTTAGAGTGAAATTTGGCACACCCATCATGCTCAATTTCTCCTTCACATAGATTCAAGTTGAGCCTGCATTGAAAGGAGGCACTTTTAGAAAGTGTGCTTAGGTTGCTAAAAGAACATAGTCCCATATCAATCTATTTCCTGATATCTTGCTCCAAAATTAGAATTATCTTCTTAGAGTGATAATTTTCCCAACTTAACCATAACACCACCCTCATCTACACCCTACTTTATGAATGCAATGAGTCCCACTGTCTCAGGTTAGCTAAAATAAAAGGGAAGGGGTTGAAATGGGTACACTTCACATCTAAGTCAATATATTTAGCAATGTCATTGTCTATCATAACATCTATTTCTAAGTTTGTCAAAGCATTGAAATGAGCTGCACATGTAGTGGGTTTTTTTTTTCCTTCTCAGGAGGCACTTGGCTTTATCTAGCCAACCTCATATGCAAGCTGATAGAGAGGTCCATAAGAAATGTGCATAAGAATGATTTGATGTGTACTACCTACTACACACATCCATCATGAAGTGACATAAATTATTAAACTCTTTTCTAGCTGGGGAAAAAAATGAACTCTGTAATCTGCAAAGAGATTTGCAATTTAAACATTAGTGGCTCATAATGCAAATGACAATAAAATCATCTCTGAAATTGTATAGTGCATAATGCTGTCGTCTGGGACTCAAAAGTATCTAGAGACTCTTGATGGATCATTTAATTGATGCTGGTGGGACTCATTCTTTACATTGGAGATAGATTTTAGTCTCAAATAATATAAAAAAATAATGATTCTCACTATTGATTTGGGTACTTAAAGAATCATCTCAAACCCAAGTCACCCTACAATAGCGAATTGCGACTTGGGATACATAAAAAATTGCTGCAAGCTAAGGGCAAACACCACTCCAAGCAAGAATCCTCACAAACACACCCACTATCAGGTCACCATCATTACAATCATCACAGATGAAAAAAATCAGAACAGCGAAGTCATGATTTCGAACAAAAGCATCAAACATGTTGCCTGAGCCCCTCTGTTTCTACATCAATCTGTCTTTTCCCATTCAATTAAGCTAATTCCTCTCCCACTAATAGCAGCCCTAAATTCTACCAACCAGTTCAGCTAAACAAATTCAGCTCCAATTTAAACATATCAACAAAGAAAAAGTTCATGGAGAGAAAAAAAAAAGTACTTACAATAGTAACAAATCATTTGCTGCTTTAGAATCTTGTTCTCATTCCTGCATTTGTGTGTGTCAGAGAAAAAGTTGATTGATCAACAGACCTTTGGTTGAGTTCTCTTTAACTGCCCTCTGCTCTGAAAAGGTTCTCCAAATTCAGCTGTGATACATCCAACATATTATTAACAAAACATGATAATATGACAATCCGGGTTAGCTTAATAATATAAACTCTCTATGAATTTATTTATAATCATCATAGTACTGCGTTCTTACTTGTGTGTAAATGGATTCTATTAATAATAATAATTAAAACCCATAGACATTAAACGGAGAAATCATACACTCAAACACCATCTACATTAAAAAAAAAAAATCCTCCCCACCTTCTAATCCTAAAAATAAAACAACCTCACCAATCGAAAAGGGCATTTGAAGAGAAGATACAGATTCAACTGTTTTGATCGAAAGAAAAATGAAGCGGAGGAGAAGAAAACCACACCTTTATCAGTAGCTGGAGATTGAAGAACTTTCCAATATGATTGAGGTGCAGTTCGTATATGGATCAGGGTTCCTAAGATTAATCTAGCAACAGAGCTAGAGAGAGAGAAAGGGCGGAAGTCCTAACGTAAGTAGAGGATCAGAAGCAAACTCCTCCTAAAGCCCTAAGATCACCATCCTTTTTCCAGATCACAGCCATTTAGAAGATCTTGAAGTAAAAGAAGCAGAGGATTGGAAAAAGGACGGAGATTGAAGATCCAAAAATGTAGGGAACTAGATCAGATCTGAAAGCTCAAAGATGTCGATCAGATACCTTCTTCTTCTTCTTGTATGGAAGATCTTGAAGTCTCCGATTGGCTGAGACACAACTAACAAGAAACTACATATTATCAAAACATTACCCGAGCATACAAGCTAGTCTCCATCTCAACCATCCCATCCATCTCAGCCAATCACCATCTCCATAGCACCCAAGACACAACTAACAAGAAACTACATTTGACTTGGGATTCATTAACTCAAGCATACATGTCACACGGTTGTACAACTAAGATCAATGTTATGTAAACAACAAAGAAACTGATACTCTCCTAGTTCATGTAGATCTTCCCAAACAACACCATAGACATACAACAGATACAACTTACAAGGGGATGAAAAAAGAAAAAAAGAAGAAAACCATCAAAGAAAAACAAAAGAGAAACTTCAGCAAAGGCCCATTCAAGATAAGGTAATGGCTATGGCCACTCGTAATAGATGCAGCTAAACCATTTATAAATAATCAATCACCCCACCATTCACAATCCCAACACCATTACAATTAATCAACCCCAACCAACACACATTCAAGATATAAGCAGAAAACTTGTATTCATTCACACTATGATCAATAAGAGAAGGGCCACGAATTAGGTGAAAGATAATTATATATTTCCAAAGGAAAGATCTAACCATACAAAGTAATGAGGAGCAGGTCCACCCCACTTGCACCCTAGTCTAGAGACACAACCAAGGTGGAGCTCTACCACCCAAAAATGATGCCCACAAGCTGTGCAAGGAATAAATAAATAAATAACAAAACCCAAAAGAGGTCCTCAAGTTGAGCCCACAAAGAAGAAAAAGCTATAGAGCCAACTTAGGTGCCCATCCTTGAGGCTACATTAGGCCACCTAATAGCATCACATCAACATAAACTTAATCACACATGGAGGCATTCATATTTCTGATAAACTTAAGTTTCTGTACCTTTCGTTAGTCCTTAATATAATCATCATTTTGGGAAAAAAAAAAAACTGACTAGTTAAAAATCTAAATTAAAAAATGTATTTACGTAAAAAAGACTACTACCCCCTTTTCAATATTCTATCAACTACTAGCCCCTTTTCAACATTCTATCTAAGAATTCTAAAAAAAAAAAAAAAAAAACCATTCTATCTTAGAATATCTTCACAAACGTGGTACAATTCTTCTAACCAATATTCTATCATAATCAACATCACATTCACATTCTCATTGCATCATAATAAATATAACCAAACCATACATCTCACATTAATCTAAAAAAAAAACCCAACAAGTAAGAGGAGAAATAAGGAAACATTTATAGTAAAAAATAATCATTTGCTTCTATCATTTTTGGGTTGCAATATGGGCAAAAAAATTTGCATAATTATATACATAAATAGGTCTTGGGCGGCGATAGAGTAATGGGGCTCGGAACATGACTGAGTAATGGGAGCTGGAAACACATATGGTTGACTACATCGGAAAATGGGCACCATATCTGGTTGCTATTTGGGGGAAAATCTGCAAATGGGTACCATATCTGGTTGCAATTTGGGGAAAAACCAGAATCCACCAATTTGGGTAAATGCTAAGGCCCAGAGAGAGAGGGAGGGAGATAAGGGTTGCTGTTGTGTTAAGGTCGGACAAGAAAGGGATTTTAAGAGTTGTTTTGTTGAGTTTAGAGAGAGAAAGAGAGAGGAGATGATTTGGGTTTGGTCGATAGAGGAGGGAGAGAGAAAGGAAGAGGGAGAGGGAGAGGGAGAGGGAGAGGGAGAGAGAACTATGTCTTGAGAAAGTAGACCGCCGGAGTCGCACTCCACCGATGCTTGAAGGTTGCAGCTTGGAAGGAGAATAAAGAAAAAAATCGAGAAAGAGGAGAGCAACGTACAGGACAAAATTCCAGGAGAAGAAACAAACTTTTATTCCTCCCCCATTTCTATTGATGATTCATTCATTCCTATGGGGAGAGGTCAGACCGACAGAGTCCATGTTCCTTTGGATTTTTAAAATCTGCAGTGTCAAAAATCCTCTGCAAAGAAAATTACCCAAACGTGGGTTAACCTCGATTCCGAGGAAAAGGGGAGAGAAATCCTCTGGGTGGATGCTTACCAAAGATGCTCATTGTTCCTTGAGAAGGTTCAAGAGAAGGGCGGGAGCCCTTTTCGGCTTTCCAATGAGAGAGAGAGACAGAGAGAAGGTGTAGGAAGAAGATAATGAAGATGGTAGTGGCAACAGATGGACGCCAAACAGCTAATTGTTGGAGAGTAGATAGGATACCTCATCACATGGCCCACAAATCTGAAAATTAACTTCAAGAGATTAAATCTGAATTTTTGCATATGAGAGCGGACCCTACTATGGAATCCACACCTAAGGAAGGTGGGTCCCTAAGGCGGGTCTTTCGTCAATCCTCCTTTTCTTTGTTTTTTCTCTTCTTACGGGTCCCATAAATTTAAGTTTCCTACAAAAATAAATACAAATATCAAAGAATAATCTATTCATATAAGAAAGGAATAATACAAGATACAGGCCCAATTCACACTAAATAAATGTATAAAATATCAGCATTTTATCAAATTTTCTTTAATTAGTTCAATGGTGCAAAGAAAGTTCATCATTTCATGTGTGAATAAAAAGTTATGAGAAATTTGTGACTTTCAATGCCAAGAAATAGAGAACTTCATGATTTTATTTGAAAATGTGATTTTTCAATGAATTCTGATTCAAATTCAGACTTTGATGCCCACAAACATAAAATCATGATTTTTTACTAAAATTGTGCATAATTTGATGATTAAGTCTTTAATTACTCTAAAATGATGATGAAAATATGTAATTTTAAGAACTTATCATATATTGGGATAGGAAATTGCCTTTCATTATTTACCATATACTGGTATTCGAGCTTTATACTTAGACTCTTATCATTGGACTTAACATGATCGCATTGTCTTTACATCGCTTTGATATTACATATCTGTGTTAATATGTTTACCCCGCCGGCGTTAATGTAAAAAGTTGAGAGGGTCATGTTGAGCGGCAAGAAAAGAGGTGGGCCCCTTTACTTTACTTTTGGGCTATTTGTTTGGGGTGTTAATTAACCATAATTCGTGAAAATTCTCTCTCCGTATGAAATGGAAGCAATCAAAAATGTCAACAGGGATTTGTTCTTTTCTCATTTTATTTTCCACAAAAACTTGGTGATTTCCTTTGCGTCGAAGTCAAAGCCACCCACGTGTCACATGGGATGGGTTCAGAACTCGGAAGACAGCAGACGTCACATAAAGACCGGGGATTAATTTAGTTTTTAATCATGAGAAGTTTGCCCTAGTGTGTTAAATCAAAGATGAAGAAATTCTAGATAACATGGTGAAATCAAAGTTGAGATCATCATGTTGAGCAGCCAGAGAAAATGTGGTCCCCTTTGCTTTACTTTTAGGCTATTTGTTTGGGGTGTTTACCATAATTCGTGAAAATTCTCTCTCCCTATGAAATGGAAGCAATAAAAAATTTTCAACTCTTGGATAGCAGCATCATGCTAAATGGGTCCCACTTGGATAGGAGAACCGGGTGGGTTGAGACGTACGGATATCTCTTGTTATATAGGAGGTGAAGGTTTCAAGTTTCAACCTCATCCAGTCATCTCTAATTTAGCTGTTGCAAATGTGACTTTTCAAGCTATTGATGCACGGGCCATCTCCCAGTCCTAGATTAAATAGATGAAGAAGTCTAATCAGCTTTTATTATTAGGTTAGGACCCACCAATTGGGTTTATCCCAATCCAAATTAAAATCACCATCCCACCTCCAAATCATTCCCACTATCAGATTGAAATTTAAAACTTGTGATTAAAATGAAAAATAATATATTCTAATCATATTTTTTCCATGTGATAAATCTGAGAGTGAGCATAACGCTGATTTAACTAAAATTTAATATAAACATACTGCATGCTGCAAACTAATCTAGAGAGGTTTGGATTTCTGAATTAGGTCCCTTTGATGTATTCACAGGGATGTACTTGGGAATCTATGATCAAGAAAGTGGCAGACCCAGGTTCAAGCATTGGGGTTGAAGCCCCTACTCATATTTGAAAAAAGTTCAATTTTTTTAAAACCCCCCTTTAAATTCTAAAACTAATATATATATATATATTACATTTATTCCTTTTCCCAATATTTATTTTACATAGAGCCCCCACCAAGTTGAATTTCATGGGTCCACCCCTGGAGCCATGAGACATCGCCATAGAGAATCGGGATATCTTATGTATGCCCAACAAATTGGTGAGCCTTATAAAAGGTATTTCAAATTTTCAGTAAGGGTGTGTGTGTGAGAGAAAAGAAAATATAAGCTAAATCATATATAAAACAAGAGTCCGGATACCTTGTTTCCACAAAATGGAAATACTATTTCGACCTATCTTGAGCACCACCAGCTATACAAAATGTGATGTTAGCGAATTGAACACTCTCAATTGCCTTTTTGGAATAAAAAAAAAAGACATTTTGAAAAGGTGGAGCTCAAAATAGGCCAAACACATAATACAATTCATAAGTAACTTCAAAGAAACACTTGGCATGCACCACAAAAACAATATCAACAAATAGGTAGCAGTGTAAGTACACATGGCAGGAAGACCACTTTATTTTAATTGCATTCAAGTCCTCATAGCAGTAGCATAGAACATCTTATTCTATGAGATAATTACAATCTTCCAATCTTATTTTAATAATGTATTGAAACCTAAACATAATAGGTGGGGGGTCTCACGGGCAAAAGACCACCTTGTAGTTAGCACCACTAGGGCATGTAAAGGTGCTAGTGTTATCATCCTTAGGGTAACTATATGCATCTGGGCATCTGTCCTTGAAGAACTTTGAGAAATTGGTAGGCGCACAGCTCCCAGAATTGCAACAATACTCATCAGTTTTAAAAACAGTGCATGGGTTGTTGCACCCATCAGTTGCCTTCAGCTCTGCAGGGCACTCCCCATTGATGTTTGCATTGCATGTAATCCCCCTGGTGCACCCTCCTGAGGTGGGGCTGAACTCCATGGGGATGTTGAACCCATCCACAAGTGATATATCGAAGAAGTCCAGGTCGGAAAATTGCTTCAGCGCGTATTCGGCCAAGGTATTGGGTGGTTGCCCATACGCCTGGCATTCGAGCAGGCCACCGCAGTCGCCGGTCTTGCAGCTTCCCCGGCCATTGCCGTCGAAGGTGCAACCGGTGCGGCCCCAAATACGGGCACCAGTTGTGCCTGGGTTCGCTGAAATGGTCCATGTCTGTTGTGGGTCGAGCTGCTTACCACCGCCAGGGACGGCTGCAGCCCAGAGTGTGTAGGAGCATTGGTTGCGAATGTCGAAGGTGGCTGCATTGGTGATGGTGAAGAGAAGAGGGAGGAGGAGGAGGAAGGAGAAGAGAGAGAGAGCAGGGACCATTGGGAGTGTCATCTTGGCTAACCAGGACAGGAAATGATAGATTTTCTTTTGTTTTGGGTTGGTTATTGTGGTATGGTGAGGGGATCTATTTATAGAGAGGGGTGAGGAGGTGGTGAGGTTTATGCTGGTGTAGTCGATGATGTTGTGTATGCATAGCTGTGAAGACCTTGACTTCTGATCGTGACCAATTGAGATGGGCATTTGTCCAATTGGCTGAAAAGATAAGAGAAAATGGGCGGTTGGTAAGTTTCCAGGAAATCAGAAAATGGGAACCTTGGATTTACAGACTTTTCAGGTACTGAGGAACGAAAAAACAAATATTATAGTGATCTTGACCTATGACTTGGAGTTTAACTAAAGAGGATTTATAAGAGTACCTTACGAAAGGTTCAGCCTCAGAGTAGATTACGAAAGAGGAAGAACGTGGGGCACATTTGTCTGTATACGGAAAATGGGTCCCGTGATTCTCGCTGCCGGATTTTTTTTCGCTCTCCTACGTTTCCTGAAATTGTAAAAAACGGAGCTAAAATGCAATTGCATTAAAAAATAAAAGAATATCACCATGTAAATGCATTATAAATAATTTTCCTCTGCTTTTCTACATAACGTTGCCGTCCAAAGGTGCCGTAGGTGTCATGACTCATGATAAGCCCAGATGTCCGAGGGGGGTTTATATGCATTTGCCCCATTTAGTTGAAAATTAACAGCCTTTTATTTTGTGCTTTTCTTGCCAAACAAAAAATTAGTGACCATAGTATTATGAGGGAAAACTTGTGAATTCATTTTCCACGAAAACTGAGAACATAAGACTTGTTTTCTAGCTACTTTTCAGCTCCTACAATAATTTAGGGCATATTTGAATACTTTATTGAAGAAATAATGTAGAAGTTCATGGAAAGTGAATAGGAAAATAATGATTATGTAAAGGAAAAGTGGTATTGTAATCACATTATTTGTGTTTTATGAAGTAAAGTATTTTGGCTGATGATAAAGTAAAAGTTCTTTTTATGCCGATGGCTTTACTTTCCCATTTATTGCGGCCAACTAAATACAGATAAAATGAAATGTTTTATTTTTGGGGTATGTTCTCAAATATATTTTTTAGTTTACTTCTTGGAAACCAAATATTATCTTAATGTGATAAAAGAAAAAAAATTATGGTGATCTTTTAACCTCTATTTGCATAAAATTGCTGAAAATAAAAGGTTTTACAGTTCTATGGTCTGAACTGGCATTTACCATAATTCGTGAAGGTTCTCTCTCCTTATGAAATAATGGAAGCAATGAAAAATGTATGAAAACTTGTTATTTCTAAAAAGACATTTTTATTTTCCACAAAAAATGGTGCTCTACTATGTGTTGAAGTGAAAGCCACCCACGTGTCGCGTGGAGATAAAAGGTGGGATGGCTAAAGAAGTAAGATGGTGACACCAGAAGTCACATAAAGACTTGAGATTTTTTTACTTTTGTCATGATGAGATGAGAAGTTTGGTCTAGCGTGTCAGATAATAGGAGGAAGAAAAATAGAAATTCTAGATAACTATCTGTTAGAATTCAGCGTTTGAAAACATTGTTAAATGAGAAACCAAGAATAGATAGAGATTATGGAAAGCGCCAGGTTGGTGTTACTAACTTCTCGAAGATATAAGTCCAAAAAAAGATAAAAAAAAGTCCACATGGGTGGCCCACCAATTCAATTCCTTCGTCGCGAAGTGAGAAAGGGCAGGGACTAGGGGTGAAAGTGGGCCGGGCCGTCTTTGGGCCGCCCGCAGATAGCTCGTTATAGGCTCGGCCCGAGCTCGACTCAAAAGACAAAAGAGTCTAGCTAGGGCCTAGTAGGAGGCCCGTTTTCTTAAACGGGCCAAGCTCGGGGTTGATGAAGCCTGGCTCGTAAGCCATAGGCCTACACATATATTATATGTATATGTTCACTATACAGCATATAATACATATATGATATAATATAATCCATAAATCCTAAACCTTAGTTTTAATCAATATAAATAATCTATAAACCCTAAACACTAAATAATCCATAAATCCTTAACCTAAGCAGTAAGCCCTAGGGCCTATGTATATTAATCCATATATTATATATATGTGTACACTATACAGTATATAATACATATATGAATCTATGATACTAAATATTCCATCAATCCTAAACCTTAGTTTTAATCCAATATAAATAATCCCTAAACCCTAAACACTAAACCCTAAGCACTAAATAATCCATAAACCCTAAACCTAAGCACTAAACCTTAAACCCTAATTTTAATCCAATATAAATAATCCCTAAACAACCTTGAGGATGTAGGTATATTAATGGTTTGGAAGACATTTTTTTAAGTCTTGTAACTCTGGAACAATCTTTCATTTGTTGTTATTATTATTTATTAACAAGGCTCTATTGTTGTTGTTATAGGTGATGTTGGTGATGCTGGAGACTTTATTTTATGATGCTAGCCGAATACTTTATTTTATTTTATGATGCTATTGGAGTTTAATTTGATTTGTATTATTGTTGGAGTTTGATAATGCTCATCTACATTAACATTGAACTATTATGGAGCGTTGGAACTGAGCTCCCTTTGCTTTTATGGAGTCTTTCTTATTTTAGCTAATTTTATTGTTGCAATCCAAATTATGGGAATGGAAATATGGGATGAATGCATGCATTTGACCATTTTTTGTTCTGGTTTGCATATGCAAATTTCTTTGAATTCCAACAGGATTTTTTTTTCTTGAAAATATTTTCTTTAAGCTAGTGCTATATCATTATAAAACGGGCCGGGCTCACAAGTCAAGCCTAGGGCCTCAATCGAGCCGGGTTCAAAGGGCCGGCCCTAGGGCCTCATAACTTAATAAGAGCCGAGCCCGAGCCAGGGTTTTTGAGGCCCTCTCGAGCTCGGGCCGAGCTCGGGCCTATTGAAAAATACAGGCCCTAGGCTCGGCCCGGCCCACTTTCATCCCTAGCAGGGACAATTGAGAGTGTCATGTTGGCTAACCAGGACTGGAAATGATAGATTTTCCTTCGTTTTGGGTTGGTTATTGTGGTATGGTGAGGGGGTCTATTTATTTAGAGTGGGTGAGGAGGTGGTGACGTTTATGCTGGTGTAGTCGATGATGCTGTGTATGCATGGCTGTGAAGAACTTGACTTCTGATCGTGACCAATTGAGGTGAGCATTTTTCCAATTGGCTGAAAAGATAAGAGAAAATGGGCGGTTGATAAGTTTCCAGGAAATCAGAAAATGGGCACCTTTAGATTTACAGATTTTTCACTTTCTGTGGACGAAAATACAAATACGATAGTGATCGTGATCGTGATCTTGAAGTATGATTTATTGGGCTTGAATGAGTCATGGACCAAGGATACTAAACTATGGCTCCCGAATAGGAAGAGAATATAATAAATAAATAAAATATTCATTAAGTACCTGAGTGAGCCGCATGAATCATTGGAATTGAGCATGGGGCCACAGATCACATCAATTACCAATGACCCGCTCCGATTTAGCCTGTGATCAACCTCTAGGTTGAATGGTATTTCAAAGCCAGTACACTATTAAGAATGGCTTCTTGCCCAAGTGGTAACGAGCGTCAGTTCTTAGAACTCCAAATACGTCACCTCTTTCTATTAGTGTGGACTTGTTTCTCACTTGTGTGGGCTTTTTTTCAACTTGCGCAGGCCTCCTTCACACTTGAATGGGCTATCTTTTATATGCGAGCTCTTTCTTTGTTCCCAACCCCCTTGACTGGGATAAAATAAAAGCCATACACTGTTACAACAAACTTGATTAATGGGAACTTCAAACCCCATCTAAAATAAAAGAGCCTTATTTTCTCAGTGAAATTTAACCACGAATAGGCCCCAAAATATATGAACTCCCAAGTCAAGAGATAGGCCCTACTAATAGGCCTCACTAAATTAATTGCCCCCACATGGGCAACTCCTATCCCTGCCCGTTTGGTAATTTTACTAATACAGTCAAATAAAGTCAAGTCAAGTTAAACATCACATCAAAAACACTTTTTACCAAAATTCCCTCCATCTTTTCCAAAAAAGTTCAAAAAGTAACTAAATTTTTTTACTAAAAGACAAAAAAACTCCATTTCCCCATACAAAAAGTCAAAAATATTTCATTCTAAACAACTAAAAACAAAATACAATCATAATTCACTTATATTTTATTCATTCTTTTCATTTCACTTCACTCTACTTTATTTTAAAAGTAAATTACCAAACGGGCCCTAACTGACCTCACCAGTCCTTTAAAATGAGAAATTTCAATAGATGGGTGGGTAATCCCATCAAAAATAGAAAAATAGCATTTAATTTCAATAGATGGGTGGGTCCCGATTGAAATCCCATCCAAAATACAAAGAATGCATCCAATAAGAGATTTTCAATAGATGGGTAGGTCCCATGTGTAATCCCATCCAAAAAAATAAATATTGCTTCTAAGGAAAAATTTTCAAAAATGAGCAAGTCCATGTGTGGTCCAACACAAATACGAAACATGCATTCAAACGCAAAATTTAAGAAATGGTGCGTCCCATGTGTATTCCATCCAAAATAACAAAAATACATCCAACAAATTGAACGGATTGGTCCTCATATAATCCTTTCTTAAAGCTGTATCTAATAACAAGTTTTAAAGAAAGTAGTGGGTTCCATGTTTAGATCTATTAAATCATGGATCCCATAGATTAATTTAGCCATTCTTATACTTGGATTATTGCCTTTGAGGCCCCCACAACCTAAACGAATATTGTTAAATTTCATTATAACTGTCTCAAATGATCTTAAGTTCATAAGTTTGAAGGTACCAAGATATGCTGTTCCCCACAATCTGAAGAGGTCAGCCCATACTTTTTTGAAAGAAAGACCAGAAGAAAGCGAAAAAAGGAAAGATCTTGGAGAGGGGAAAGGAGAGGAGGAGAGACGCGAGGAAAGAGAGAGGAAAAAGGCCATTTGACAGTCCTAAGAAATAGCTACAAATGGGCCCGAATTTGATTGTAATCCAGTCCATAAGAGGGCTTTAAATGGGCTAAAGGTAGTTCAAGTAACATCTAAGAAATTAGGCCTGTAATTCAACCCATAGGTGGACTGTAAATGGGCCTAGACATCAACCAAATGAGGGCTGAGAATGGTCTAAATGAACTGCTACACCAACCAAGATCCAGAGGGAAGATGGGTATAAAATTAGCCCAAATGACGCCAGAATGGACTGTGACACCAACCCAGATCCATCCCCAAAATGGGTCTAGAAATAGGCCAAAATGATGCCTGTAGAATGGTTTAAAGAGACTACTACACCAGCACAGATCCAGCCAGAAAATGGGGCAGAATAGCTGATGAAATCCAAAAAAATTTAGACGAAATCCACTTTCAGTCAACAATTTCTTCAAAATCCCACCGATCCAGGAAAGGATGTAATATCCTACGTTTACCACCAAACAACACCTATAAAAGCTTTACTGTTGGGTTTATTTCAAGTATTCCGTGTTTATCAAAGTGATCTATTGAGTAGCCAATGACCAGGTTCAAGGTCATGAGTATTTTTGTCACTGTATCGGGGCTTTCTTACAAGCTAAGAAAGTAAAGATTATATATTCCATGTAATATAAAACCCAAGAATTGGAAGAGAGTCAAGATCCAAGATCTGAGTGATTTCTCTCTTGTCATGAATGTAGGTAGTTTCGCCGAACAATGTAAAATCCTCGTCTTTCTCTTGTGTGTAGCTTGATTCTTTGATCACACATTTCACACTTCCCACGCATGAGCACAACATTTACAACATTTACAGAAGAGTAGAATTATGCTCACAAACCACTGGAATAGTTGCTGTGTAATTGAACCAATTTGCGACCGGGCTAACCGGCCACAACAATTCTGTGTAATTGAGCCAAACTGTGACTGCAAACCAGCCTAACTATGTTGTGTAATATATTTAAATCACTACAATTAACCAGCCGTTACATTTCTATAAAACTAAGCTAAAAGTTATTGTAAAATAGCCCAAACAAGGGCTGTAAGTAGGTTATAAATGGGCCCAAACCATCCCACGATATAGGTCTAAAATGATTCTAACCAGTCTAGACAAGGGCTATAAATGGGCCGCCTAATACATGTCAGGGAATAGGTATAAACATATATAACTATAAAATAGTCCACATAACCGGTATAAATGGACCCAAACAATATCAAGAAATAGACCTAGATATGATTGCCAAATATTCATATTTGAGCTATGAAAGGATTAGAATCCATGTTTGAATCCATTTTAGGAAATGAACCTATGTCCTAAACCCAAGTTTGAACCTATTTCAGGAAATCAAGATATGTCTGTGTCACACCCCTAAATCCAGAATCCCGAAACCACATGGAACACCCAACCCAAGGGTGCAAACAGCTCGGATCTTAGTCCATTGTGAGGTCTGGTTTAAAACTTTTTAACACATTTAAATAAAGAATATTTAAGCAGAAGCATATATAGAAGATTAAGCGAAAGCAATAGTGATGATCAGCGGAAGCAATCTAACTAATGATCCATATATGGGTATCAAAATGTCATATATCAAATCATGAGTAGGGGTATTGCCAACAACCATACTAAAAGAGCCTTGGCAAATATGGTCCGTAAGCATTCCCTAGATCTAATTCTCATATCAGAGCCAATGACAACCTTCTCCTCCTCTCAATCCTTGAAACTTAGTTCCTTGGGGTTTGATTCCTTCCACTCCAATGCTTCCCATTTGGCTCGCACAACTTCTGGTGCATATCCAAATCCTCTCACCATCTCTCAACCACTATCTCTGACTCTTCCTCACAGCACTTAACAGTGCTTCTCCAAAACCCAATCTCAGGTCTATCCACTCTCATTACAGGTGTTTATGGAGCCAACAACCCGACCCTCAAGAAAGATCTATGGAATCAGCTCATTGCCATTTCCTCAACTACCATGCCTTGGTGTGTACTAGGGGACTTCAATGTTATCCTTAATCACGCAGAAAAGCTGAGCCTCAGTCTCTCCAACCCATCCTCCCTCAAAGATTTCCAATCCACTGTCTTGCAAACTGGCCTTCAAGAAACTCAATTCTCAGGGAGCAGATTTACTTGGTCAAATAATAGACAAGGCCCCTCTTATGTCACAACAAGGCTGGACTGAGCCTTAGTCAATGCTCATTGGCTTCACCACTACAGATATCCCATAACTCATCATGTTGCCAGAATATCCTCTGACCACGGCCCAATCCTTTTGGATCATAAAAAATCTTCCCCTGCATCCATTGACCCCTTCAAGTTCGAAAACAAATGGCTCCTCCATCCATCCTTCTTAGAAGTAATAAAATCTGTTTGGGATACTCATACAGCTGGGACTCCTCAATACATTCTTGCTCAAAAACTGAAGCTTTTGAAGCAACAACTCAAACAATGGAGTAAGGATACCTTTGGCCAAATTCAATAGAACATCAATGTAGCAGAGGCTATTGTTTTGCAATGCCAGCAGTAGCTTGACTCAAATCCTTCGAACTCCCTCAGGACAGCTCTCCTCTCAGCTAATCTAGTTCTTCATGAAGCTCTAAAAGCCCAAGAAATCCACTGAAAGCAGCGATCTAGAATAGCTTGGCTGAAGGAGGGAGACCAAAACACAAAGTTCTTCCACCATTCAGCCAAGGCTCGGAGCTCCTTTAACAGCATTAGTCATATTACAATTGATGGAAAGAAAACAGAGGATCCAGCCACTATCCAAGCCAATGCAGTGGAGTTCTTCACAAACCTCTACAATCCTAATGTAGGCCACCCAGATCCTCTTCTGTTTCAATTAGACATCCCAGGTCTCGGACTCAGAAAACTCTGATCTCATTTCAATGCCCTCAGAAGAAGAAATAAAAAAAAAAAAAACAGTTTTTGCTCTCCCGGCCCCGACGGATTCAATGGAGTCTTCTTCACCTCTACTTGGAGTATAATTAGTAAATCAGTATCCCAAGCAGTTCAACATTTCTTCAAAACAAAAAAAATCCTGAAACTGACCCTCATCCCCAAAACAAAATCCCCTGATACTTTTACTGACTTCAGACCTATTAGCCTACTGAACTTCACTTACAAAATAATATCCAAAATCCTAGCCTCAAGACATACCCAAATTTTGCCATCCATCATTTCTCCTCATCAGGCAGCCTTCATCCAAGGTAGGAATGTCCAACACCACCTTGGCCTAGCTTTTGAGCTTTTTCAGAAGCTAAAGTCCAACCTCAACAAAGGATCCCTATGCATCAAGCTAGACGTCTTCAAAGCCTTTGACAAGCTGAATTGGTCTTTCCTTTTCACAGCTCTAAAATTCTTCAATTTCTTAGATACTTGGATCTCTTTGATCAAAGATTGTATTTGCACTACTAGGGATCGGTCCTTATAAACCGAATTCCTCAAGGCTTTTTAAGCTCCTCATGTGGTCTCAAATAAGGTGATCCCCTCTCCCCTTACTTGTTTATCATAGCCGAAGAAATCCTGAGCCTCCACCTTAACAATCTCTAGCTGCAAGGGATCCTCCATCCCCTCTCCACTGTTCCATCAACTCCCTGCCACCTCTTCTATGCTGACTACATCATCATTTTCATGAAAGGATCTACCTCCAGTGTTAATACCCTGCACACCCTCCTTCATCAATACCAGTCCTCATCAGGTCAATTCTTCAACCTTCAAAAGAGTCAACTTTTGTTAGGGAAATGCAGTAACAGAAGAAAATGCAAGATTAGCTCTATTCTAGGAATTCAAGAGTCCTCTGCCCAACTTAAATACCTTGGAATTCCAATTATCCTTGGCACTCCCAAAAGACATCATTTTCTCCCTCTGATAGACTCTATCAGTGCTAGATTGGCTTCTTGGAAAGCAAAATTCCTCTCTTTTGCAGGCCGCCTGATCCTTATCAAGCATGTGCTCTCTAGTGTTCCAATACATCTTGTAGCCACTCTGCCCATCCCAGCTTCCATTAATAAAGAGATAGAAAGGATGATGAGGCACTTCCTTTGGTCTGGAAATGCAACAGTTTCAAAGATCAACTATGTCAAGTGGGAAACAGTCTCTCTTCCTAAGGATGAAGGTGGCTTGGGTATTAGGAAAATTTCCGAAGTCAATGACGCAGCCTTCATCAAGTTAGGATGGCAAGCTTCCACTGTTTATTCTCCTTGGGCCTGCTGGTTCAAGAACCGTTACTTCAAAAATAGCTCAATTTGGAGCCCAGCTAACACCAATTGCCACGTCCCCCGAACCCGATTAGAGAACAAACCGGATCCGGGGAGTGAAATTTAAGGCTAATTAAAATTTTTGCCCTTTAGGCCCAAGGATCGTAAGTCCGCTGTGAGGATATTACATTTCAAACCTCAAGTAATATAAAACTGCGGAATTCATACAATTTGAGGCATATTAAATTTCAAAGCAATGAATAACAAATCTCATTAATAGTTAAAGTTGCACAAGGAATTAAATAAAACTTAAACAAAGAAATTAATTTATTACATTGGCCATCCCACTAATCAAGGCCATTTAAAACAATAAAGAAGTCAATAGTGAAAGTTTCAACGAGAGATAAAGAATAAAAGAATAAATCTCTCTCGTGTCAGGATCAATGACGCTACTCTACGTCATCGGCACGCCACTCTCGTTCCTCCTCAGCCGGTTGGAGATCCTCTGGGATCTCCTCACCTGCCTGCTCCTCATAATAGTACTCACCTGAGGTGTCTGCACACCAAGAAACAGAGTTAACAACATGTTGAGCAATTGATAAGCAAGATATAAATAATCATGACATGCATCAAGTATAAGAGTAATGACAGGCATGATAATCAAGAGAATACCAGGAATCGAAGGTAGGCATAAAGCATGAATAAATAACCGGAAACAATAACAGAAAATCCTAACATACTAACAATAACCACTGTTCAAACAATGCAATGCAATAATCAAGAGGAAGACTCTGAGGATGTCCAAGCCACCTCCTGGGGAACCAGTAACAATCCTACCCGGACTACTGATACCAAAGTCCGGCTCCAGGGGGATCCAAGCTCCCGGTCCTGGGAATAGTAGCACGGTCTTAGCCCGCTCCTAATTATTCAACGCCATGGATGCCGTCCAAAGCCGACTACCACCCCGATGTCCGAGTAATCGATCCATCAATAATACCCCAAACTGCAGTTGGCCATGACATGCAAATAATAGTAAAGTGGTGTTAACATGAGAAAACCAAGACAAGCAAGTCTGGCTAGCTCAATATACAAGACATGTTCATAGGGATTATCTCATTGAAGTCAATACAAGACAAATTCAATCACATGATAATCCCTTCTATCTAGCCAGTCATGTTTATCAATTACATAACACGGGGTCCTAAGGTACACTCTAAGTCAGGTCCAAGTCCTAATTCTACAAGAGATTATGTTTCATAATTAATTAGGTGTATTATGCCGAGAGAGTGTGCAAGGTGCAATTACAATGTAGACAATTAAACAAGTCAATGAGGAATTACAAGCCAACCCTAGGCAAGTGGTGTTATTCATGTATCCTACATGTTCTAACGGAGTATGTGTGGAATTGGATCAATGATGCTTCTAAGGAAATCCCTTGGTGTACAATCATGTTAAGCATCTATTAATTCAGTTCCATACGCATTCGGTTACCTCATGTTTAATACACGAATACCTAGGCACCTAACTGAAACATACCAAGCCGCGTGCTTCGATTTCAACCCCCATAATGGTCATGTGAGAGTAAGTTCATGATTTCCAACATCTAGGGCCCAAACCTAGGTTACCGGTCTCAATTTCAATAAAAATATGAGTTGAGGCAATAATCCAAGTATTTACATCACTTCCCGATCTCTGATCGTAACGAAATTAGAACCATTGGATTGTACATCTCGAGGGATTTCCAACGGTATATTACACGTCGAAAAGTTATGGGCGTTCCAAAATAGTCTGTTTTACATGCCTCTGTGGATTCCGGCGTCCGGACTCCCGGAACCTGTTAGGGTTGGACGCCCGAACCCTGGCGTCCGGCAAAACCCTCCCCAAACGTCCGAATTCACCATGTTTCTTCAACTAGCCTTCACAAGCACTATAACCTGCACGAAATTGAGCCTCCTGCTCTCCCAAAAATCTATTCTCATCGATTTTACATCCATTCTAACAAATTAGAAACATCACAGGATTATCAATTACGAATTAAACCAACTCAAATCCCCCAAAACCTAATCTAGCATGTTAATCCCCAAATCAGGCTTGGAATTAGGAAAATCTAACAAGAAAACACAGCTAATCAATAGGAAACATACACACATGCTCAAATATACAATGCAAATCCACTTGCCTCAACGAAGAAGAAGATTAAAAATTGGGGAAAACTCGAGGAGAAACCTTCTACTGCAGAAACCACGAATCTAACCCAACCAAACGCAATTTAGAACACCGATAAGAAGAAAGAAAGGAAAAAGGTCAAGATCCAACCTAATCTAAACCAAAGCGAAGATGATTGAAAAGATGAGGGTGAGGGAAAGCTTACCAAACTGGTATCAATGGAAAGAGGAGATCGAGAGGATGAAGATAAGCGGTTCGGATAGCGGAGGTGATCTCCCCCAAGTAGAGTTTTGGGCTTGAGAAGAGAAAAAGGAAGAAGATGGGCTGCTCTAGCTTTCGTTGCAGAGAATGAGTTAAAAGATTAGGGTTAATCCCTGCTTTAAGAAGAAAAGAGGGAGGAAAAGACTGAATTACCTTTAAAGTGGGTCCGGTGAAGGAATGGACTAATTGAAGTATTTTTGATCGTAGGATCGCAACGAGCCAAGAGACAAAAATGATCAGCACGAGGAGACCTTTCCAACGAACCCAAAAATTACGGCGTTTGGAATTTTTTGGAAAAACACTCATTTTTTCCTAAAATTGCAAACTGCCCCCCTGCTAGGGTCAAACGAACTCGGAATTGCACGAAACTTTGCAGACTCTAATCTAACACTAAAAGAAACTCGCTCATGATCTAAACCCACTTAAATACCTAAAATATAATTAATTATAATAATAATAAAATAAATGGGTCAACGGGCCTACTATTGGGCCCAATTGACCCAGTAAGGTCGCGGACCTTACACCAAGTATGGCTCCTGCATATGGAAAAAAATCCGCAGACTTGCTCCCAGAATTCAAAGAGGAAGCTCCTGGATAGTGGGAAATAGCCAGGAAATCAATTTATGGCAAGATAGTTGGAGTTTAAGAACCCCCTTTCTTAGATTATTTTCCTCACCTGAATTTCCCTGTAGACCAGCATCTAGCCTCTCTCTACCGAGGAGGATCCTGGCTCATTCCTTCCAACTTCCCTCCAGACATCTTTAGCCAGCTCTCCTCAGCGGTCTCCCTCCTCTCCCCAACTCCTTTTGAAAAAGATATTCCTTCATGGAAAGATTCTCCAGAAGGTCAGCTATCCCTGAAGGCAACCTGGAACCTCATCAGATCAAGAGCCCCTAAGCTTCATTGGCCTAGTCTCATCTGGAATGGAATCTCCCAACACAAAATCAGCTGCTTTGGTTGGCGTATGATGCACAACAAAAGTCTAACTGAGCAATGCCTCCAACGTCAGGGCTACTCTCCAGCTTCCAGATGCAACCTCTGCTGTAAAGATGAAGACTCAGCTGATCACCTCTTCTTCTCATGCGATCTAGCAAAATCTCTATGACAATGGATCCTCTCTGCAGCCAGCTCTCATACCCCCATTCCTTTCTTTGCTTCTTCAATTTGGTTGACTCTCACTAGAGGGAATGACAAAGAAGGAATCAAATTTATGGCAGCAATCTTCCTCAGGGTTTCCCATGCAATATGGAAGACCAGAAATGCAGCCACCTTTGAAGTGATCAGCTCCCCCCTGCACCAGATCAAGATCCACCTTCAAGAAGACCTCTCCTTCACTTCCAGAAAATTGTAAAACCATACAAAAGCCCACAACTCAGGTCTATCATCCTCCATTTAGGAATTCCTCATCAGCTACTCCTTCCAGACCAGGACTTCGGATTTCAGCCTCCTTGAGCCTTCCTTCGCTGGCTAATCCAGATTCTTTGGTTTGCATTCAGTAGCTAACTGATCCTCCCTCAGGTATTCTCCCCCAGATCCAGGTCCCTTCTTCTCCCAGTAGCTAGTTGATCTAGGTTCAATGGTTTGCTTTCAGCCCTCAGGTCTAAGCCGCAACATCAAGCCGATCCTCCCTCAACAAGCTCTCTTTTCAGTTCTCTGTTTTCCTCATATTCTCTGGTTCTCATTCTTTTAAGTCTTCCTTTTGTTTTCTTTTGTTGTATTCTCCGTTTTGGGGGTTCCTTAGAACCCATGTCTCTCTTTCCCCTCTTTGCAATTCAATTACCCTTAAAGAAAAAAAAACTAAAAAATCATGAGTGCAAGTCTATCATTGGTTTCAGTTTGAACAAAAGAGTTACTAAGTTTTACATTCCATAAAACCACTAGAATAGCCACAAGTAAACAGCCTTCCAAATGTGTCGTCCTCAGTTCGCCAAGTGATCGGCTACGTCACCAGCACCCCACTCAAATTTCACTGTTGTCCGTGTCTCAAAGATCGCCTCACCCTCTCGAACATCGGCAAAGGGCTCACCTACAATACCATGGTTAAAGAGAATGATATCTAAAACATCTAGCAAGAGCAATATATCAAAGCATAGGATGAATGCATCAAAATAGAGTAAGACAATCATCATGATTGATAAAGCAACAACAGAAAGATAACTAGGCAGATTGTGCAATACAGATACAAATATTGAGTCAATGTAAATAAGTAATCCCACTATGAGTCCATCCATCTAATCAAAATGGCACATCCATTCAAGTTAGTACTGCAGAAAAATATGACAGTACCCTCCCGTACTTCACATGAGTTGCAACGAGGATGCATGAGATTATAGCCCGGTCAAAAAAAAGTTATCAGAATAGCCGACCAAAGTTTGGCACTTTGCCAAGTGCAAGTGTCCATGTGTCAAAGTGTGATACCCAGCGGCATATGTCCAGCTCAAATTCTTTTTCTAAACCGGATTCAATTTTTCTATGAATGGAGGGCAGACACATTGAATAAGGGCCTGGATCTCCATTTTAATGTTGGCCACAATCATTCCATGCGGTCTATGATTTGGATGATTGAGATGTCAAAGTTTGAGTAAAAGCAAAAGAGAGGTATCGTTTTGGGAGGCTATTGACTGAAATCTTGTGATGGGTCTTCCTTTCTTGTACAAATTTGTGATTGAGATGGATAATGAGTTTTATTGTTTCTACCCACTGGCGGACCTACATGTTAAAATGCGGGTGCGGTTCTAGAAATTTCTTAAATACAACCTTAAAAAAATTTATTTTAATATCTAACTTCTTAACGTGATCAATACCTGCACCACCCAAATGAAAATTCTAGGTCTGCCATTGTCTCTACCGATGCATAACAACTATATGACAGCATCGGACTCGTCGGCAACCGAGGACCAATTTGTTACCAAGTTCACATATATTATGCCCGTGACCTGCTTCATATACAGTGAGAATAAGACAACTCTTTTCTAGTGTTGATTGATGACTTAAATGAGTTTATTGATAACTACTGATAAAAAAAATTTATTGGGTCCACCCCACACCAATGAACCTAGCCAAGGCATTCATTGGCTTGCTTTCTTGTTGTTTGGTTCTATTCACTGAAATTTGATGATATACACGTTCCCAAATCACATGGTGTCAACTTTTGAGAGTGACTTTTGGTATTGCAGTTCATGCGTACCACTTTTTTTTTTGGGAAAATTACCATACGGACGTTCCAAAACCCGATATTTACCCAAGATCAGATGAAAGACTACAAATTACCTAATAGAAGATCGTACATGAAAGGACGCCCAAAGTTGTACAGTTTTACCCTTTATCCTGTGATATCTTAATCCTGTAAGATATCCCAAGGTTCGATATCCCAAGCCTGTAGGATATCGCACCGTTAGAGCATACTAAGGGACAATACAAAGCTAGCGAGAATAGCATGTCGGCAGAGGGAGTTCTAGCTATAGCAAGGGTCTCGCTATAGCAAGCGAAGTCCACACCTCGCTATAGCGAGGGTCTTGCGAGCCCACGATCCTTGCCAGGGGTATTTTCGTAAATGGATTAATGCCATTTATCCCTTTCTCCGACTTTTCCTACCCACTCCTACTCTCGTCACTTGTTTCTTTCATTTTCTTCTCTCATCTTCTCAGGTATGATCCTCTTCTCTTCTTCTTATGGGTATTATCATTTTTTTTCTCCTACATTCACTCGTGTAGTTTCAGTTTTCTTGGGTTTTCTTGGATTCATCCCAAACTTATGTATTTGGCATTTCTCTTTATAATGTGCACGAGGAAGGGGTTCTTTTGAGATCTGACACTCAGATCTAAACATATTTTGAAGCCTGGTAAAAGAAAAAAAAAAGGGTTTTCGGAATTCAAAAATACATGGTCTATCATTCCTTTTTTCAGCATCAAATGCCCCACTTGTATCATATACCACATGTCAATAACCATGGGTCATGTCGAATAAGATGATGTTTACTAACGGAGGAGGTCAACAGCCATTTTGAAACTAACTGTTCATTAACAACATTATTCAGTGCATAAGGCCCAACGACCTGTTGCTCTAAAAAAAAAAATGAAAAATGAACTTTCGAATTTGATTGAAGGTTGGGTGGAAGTGCATGTGATTCTATTTTGGGTGTTCTCCATTTTAACAGTTGATTTCTCTTGGTTATATACTATGTGACAAAGTACTATATGATGTTTCACCCTTTGGGATTATATGAAGTCATTTATATATACCATGAAAGTTGGATATGATTTTTCTGCACACTAAGTGTTTTTGAATTGACTAGGAGAATTTACGATGAACCATGGAAACACACTCTTCCGTTTGGTGCAATGATCTGCAAATTGATGATTGAGGCCAGTTGCCTAGCGTACACCCATGAATTGCCCGTCGCTCGAAGACAGAAAATCAATGGCATAACCCAAGCAATGTCTTATACACATGTGCGTCGATGTCCTCAGGGGGGCAAGCCCCAGTCCAAGCTGACGATGCAGAGGCAGATTCCATTGAAAATCGTCTCCTTACGATTGAACCTGCAGTGTTTGATCAGTCTATCCAAATTGAACAATTGGACGATAGGGTGGTAACTGGTTTTTCTGACATTCGTAATCAGCTGACCGAAATGTTCAATCAGCGTCGTCATCAATGAAGCGCCTCCTTTAGAATTTTTTTTATGCTTTTCTCTTCGTTATCCATGACTATGTATAACCTGTATAAAAATTCTGAATGGTAGTTTTATGTTTTGGTTTAACCTTCTGTGTACACTATTATCTAATGAACTCAATCAGACTTAACATATCCAACCTTCTCTGTTTCAGATTACCAACACCCTTAGGGTATCAATGTTCAATTAACTGGCACATTTGCACTCAAAACAACTAATCCACAGAATCCAACAAAAACATCACAAAAATTAACAATAAAAATGATTTTAAACAAAGGTGTTACAATTTCACGTAAAAGAGTCTGGATTCATTTAGTGCAGATGCTTCACAAATTTATCTAGTACAGAAAGGCTATTACAAAAAAGACCCACATGATGCCTGTTTCCCATATATATAACAAGCAGTCAACAAAGTTGCTAATGCATTAGCATCTGTTACAATAAAATTATAGACAACAATCAGCAGTGGGTCATGGTAAACAAAATTCAGCTATTTTTTACACCATTACTTCTCGTTACCTTCTCATTATCTTGTTCATCTTCAAGGACTATTGATGGGTTTATATCAGCTTCATTCATGAACAATCTATTTCTTACACAATTACTTCTCATTACCTTCTCATCGTCTCATCCTCAAAAGCTCTTAATGAGTTTATATTAGCTTTATTCATGAGCGATCTCTTTCTTACGCCAATACTTCTCGTTACATTCTCATCATCTTGGTCTAATTGAGATATTGTACATCTACTATGCATCCAAATTGACTTAGGTAATAAAAATTATAACAATAGATATCAAGCAGTAATGTGATTTATTCCATACCTTAAACTTGGTGGTTGATGGTTTGTGGCAACACCATCACTTTTATGGATATACAGAAAGATAGGATCAACTTCATATCGAAATAATCTGAACATTCTCATGAGATCGTCATCACCTCTTAGGCCTACTAATGTAAAGTTCCGGCTTGTATGATATATGTATTGCATGTAAGGGTACCCATTTCTCATGTCCCAAATTGGTTTCTGCTACAACTTTTTCAATTAGTGAATTGTAAGTAGTTATGTTGCTATAAACAAAGATAGGCTTCCATTATATATTGGATATGAGCGATCCACGCCTAGCTCTCCATCAAAGTGCAATATAAGACATAAATCAACACCTGACATCCTAATTAAAACAAAAAAAATACAATATATTTTATTAATAAAAATTGCTTGGGTTGGAAATTTGTAGTAATCATAGGATGAGTTTTACTATCAAATCCTTTGTTATGAGATTTATCGGAACAATATAATGCCACAATATTAGTACCTGTAAAGGACTCAGAATGCCTTATTTTCTAGTGAGTAACAACTTCATACATTTTACTATAACATAGAAATAAATAAAAAAAATTGCTTCACCAATGGACTATTAAATAGGTTAATGGTGAAAGATACGAGATGAGGGAGCAGTATATAAATAAAAATAACACATCAAATGCAAGAAGATGAACAAAATAATGCATTTCATGGAGGAATCTAAATCTTAATAAGTGACTTACGGTTTCCATAATAAGAATCAAAGCAGAAAAAAGGTTTATCAATACTACATTTATGAGCTATTTTTTTAACGCATTCAAAAATTATATGGTCCCATATACTTGTTGTGATGAATAAAATGTATAAAATACGTATTTATACAGTCCGATAGGATATTATTTCACTGTTCGGATAGCATTTGTATGCTGATTTTATTTTATTTTTATTTTTTTCATCCCATTTATTGGTCCCACCATAAGATTGACCATTTGATAAAAGATGTGATATCCCACTTGCAGAAACCGGGCGGCCGGCAATGGTCATGGCACCCCAAAATTTTAGAAAACCCACTTAAGTTTTAGAAAATTTTATAATTTTTTACATATGGCCCCCGCCCCCCTAAATTTTTTCAAAAAAAGGCCCTTTACATTTAGAAAATTACATGCAATTTTCTTTTTTTTTTTTATATATGTGGCCCTCTCAAGTGTTTTTTTTCCCCCTAAAAAATGGCCTCATAAGGAAGAATTCTTGGGTCTGCCCTTGTGATATGCAATCTTATGTACTATTCATTTTAATCAAATGTTTTATGAAATGGTCCATCCTACAGCAAAACCAATTCATACTAGAGCAAAATTTAAGAATACCCCGTGCATTGGTAGGAAGTTTATCAAAAGCGGCACAAACTCTCCATATGAGGGCCCCACTTTGGAACTCAGTTCGGTGCTTCTATACGAAAAGGCCCCATCTAAATTGGCTAAGCTCAATGACCTTGGACTCAATCCGTTGTCATCAATGAAGTGGTATAATTTACAAATATGGAACAAATTAGGTGTTTTCACGTAAAACAGTTGTCTTAAATAATTACTGGGCCTAAGTATTAGAACGACCATGAATGAAGTAGTGAGATTTACAAATATTGAATACATTAGAGTGCTTTTATGAAAAAAGTTCTCAAATAGTAATTGGAAGTCTCATGATTGAATACATTGTACTGTCACACCCGGCCCATACGCGACCCATTTAGAAAACTGTTGGAAGCTGGAGTGAAAAAATTTAAAACGATCGTGATGGGACTCGAACCCACAATCTCCCGCTCCGGAGGCGAGCGCCTTATCCATTAGGCCACACGATCATGTATGTGACGTTGTCGACTTATTTAATATTTTATTTGCACTCTTATCTTGTTTCAGTTCTTTTTAATCTTCTCAATCCTCCATTAGTGTCCATCTTGACTCACTAAATATCATGTTCAGTAGTTTCCACTATTGCAAGCAAGATTGAGATGATGAGGACTAATCACATTTAACTCCTCTTTGAGACTACAACAATCACAATGGTCTTACAAATTCTTATTGTAATAAGATAGTTATCTATCTATTTGAAGGTGCTGGAGATTTATTACTGTAAATATTACTTCAGTTCGGATTAGATCTACCTTCATTTCAAGGCACAAAGGTAGATGAGTGTTCAGGGATTAGATTGATCGCAAGTAGGGTATCAAGAACGATATCACATGGTTGACTTGTAAAGATGAATCTTATCATTTTCTTTTGTTCTTTGTCAATTAATATGTTTGGATAAATTACATAATGCCAATCATTTATTTTAGTCTTTCTTTGGGTCAATCATAAGAGAAATTTGGTGATAAGAGAATCACAACCCATCTATTGGTCTGTGTTCTTAACATCTTAACATCCATGTTCTATCTCTAATTTTCCTCCAATTAGTTGGTTAGACAATTGCTAATGTTGTTGTCTTAGTGAAATGGGCTCATACTCGTATTAGGAGGTTTACTTTACATGTAAGTGTACAGAGAGGGCTTTGCTTATAGATCTCATGCGATACTTTAATCAGTCTAGTCTATGTGAAGAGAAATTCACTCAAATGGTTGATGTTCTCAATTTAAACTCAAGATGAATGGAGAAATCGAGAGTTTTTTTTCTGAAAACCATGAGATAGCCTGGTGGTAAGTTCATCTAATTCTCACCAAAGTGTCTAGGTTCAACCAGTAGCCCATCCTTGGTGTGCCAACACCAAATGTGCCACTTAAGTGAGAATGAGATGCCCTTACCATTGGGCTATCTTAAGATTCTCAACCATTACTTATTGATGTAATCATCCAACACTTCAACCACAAAATCACACTAAATTAACTATCTATTTTTTATCATAACACGAACAAGATTAAATCATAAAAAAGAAATACAAAGCAGTCATAGTATCATGACAAGAGTCACAATTTTAAGAAATATAATAGAATATGAAAGATAATAAAAATTGAGAGATTTTATATGGAATGAGAAATTAATATGGATTTAAGGTGTAAATCTCCAAAATAAAAAAGAAAAATAATTGTCTATGCATTTAAAATTAGGTATAAAACGAGAAAGGAATTTTTTTTTACAAGTCCTAGTAATGATGGATTTTCAGAAAATAGAAGTTCAAAAAAAAGGAAAAAAAAAGATACATATAATATAATTAAAAATAGGTGTCTATCATCATGTAAATATGCCTAAAATTTAAAGACGAATAGCAAGTTTGCATATTGTTTGTGGAAGATCCTCTAGGATTTTTTTTCTTTTTTTGTGTGTTCTTGTTAGGGAAACCATTATATCTATTTCTTGTAAAACATGAGTAAAATATACAAAAGAGACCAGAATAATAAATATCATAATTATTTTAAAACAATACAAATAAACTGGATAAATCTAAAACAAACTCTATGAAGTAAAAATAAAAAAAAAATTCAAATTAATGTCATGTCATATGTCTTGATCAGTTTTTTTTATTAATATCCTCAATCATTTTAATCCTTTTATATATATATTCTAGACATAAATTTATGTTGAAATGGTTATTTATACCTTCTATTGGAATGTGTTTTGCCTTCGTTTAACCACAGGCCTCCAAACTACAAATCCTCATTTTAGAAAATACATCAAAAGATATGTCAAAATCTTCATCCATGCCAAGTCTCCACTCTCTCCAATCTTCACTATCCTCGCTCTAAAATAATTGACCCCATAACTTCCTCCAAAAAAGAAAAAAAAAACTCCCACTTCGTAACTACTCTCCCATCTCCTACTCCAAATACATGGAATATGAAAAATAAAAAATAAAATTAGACCGACAGCAAAGGAGGAGAAGCAAAGAGATATAGCTTTCTTTGTTGCTATACTTCAAGGGCTGACTCTATGCATGTCAGCTTTTTGGGCTTTGCAGGAGAGAAGATTTTCGTCCTTCTATAATATAGTGAGTACATTCATTGTATTTAATACTAAGAAGACTAATCGGTGAATCTTGATATTAGGTGGACATAGGGATTGTTGTTTTTATTAATAGCAGTATTTTTAATGCGTAAGCTTGCCTTGATCATGCTCACAAGCTTATCTTGCTGGAAGTGTCTATTCATATAATCCTATTAGTGGGGTGTATGCAAAATCCAGTCATTTGGCGAATGTGTGCCAATAGTTTGTGAAAATGCATGAGAAGAACTCAATCTTATGGAATAATATGATTATCACTTATGCAGGAAGTGGGCTACAAGGAAATGCCCTCGATTTGTATTACATAACGATTAGGGAGGAGTTCAAGGTAGCCCAATTTGCTTTTGATCAGTGTTATGAGGGCATTTATAGATTTAGGTAGGGAGACGGTAGCATGATCTCTGACAAAGATTTCTTCTACATATATGTTCATTTCCTTCTATGTGAGAGGTTTAGGTTAACCCTAATGGAATAGAATTTTTTGTTGTAATATATTTTGCTACTTAAATTATTTTCCTCAAATTTAGTGTTCAATGTAGTCCGTGTAAAAAACATTCAATGTGGCTGACATTTCTCTATAACTTAAAAAAATCCAAAAACAATGGTTGTGTGCAATTTCCATTCTCAAGTAGTAAAACAGGTATCTTCAATGATGATTTGTTGCCTTGGAGCCCAACATAATACTACACCCTTAACCAAACTGTTTTCCCTGAGTTGAGGTCACAGGAACTGTGAACGAACATATGAAATTGTGAATTGAGTGGCCAAAAACCTTTTCAATTTAGTACACCTGATGTATTGAAATCGTAATCATAATTCTAAGCACAGAGTATATCATTGAATTTGGTTGTTTTAGTATGAAGCCATGCGGACCATCTAGATCAAAATGAATTTTGATATTGGGAGGACAGAGGGAGTGTTGTTTTTTTATTATTATTATTTTTATTTTGGGTGGGGGGCTGGGGGGGGGGGGGGGGGGGTGGATTTGGGTTGGGGAGATGCCGAGATAGGGGTTGATGTTGGCTCCTAATCTTAGGTAGTTGATTGGATATGTTGGTTCCTAATCTTACGGTCGGTGAAGGAAAAGAAGAGATGCCGAAATGAGGGTTGATGTTGGCTCCTAATCTTAGGTAGTTGATTGGATATGTTTGTTCCTAATCTTACACTAGGTGAAGGAAAATAAGATACATTGAATAACCATATATACCTTTATGGGATTTTCTAATAACAAAAATTAAGACAATTGTTATGGTGCTTACATCTGGATCCATGTCTTGGATTTGAGAAACTTGGAGTTGCAACAACATCTTTTTCTTTCTTTCTTTCTTTATTCTTCTTTCACTTCATTTGAATTAAGCAATATATCATAACGATATCATAAAAACACATTTGACTATTATATTGACCATGTTTAGATTAAACTATTACCAAGGGTATTTTTACAAATGCACTAATTAACTTATAGATTACAAGGTAATCTATAATGCTCGGTCACGTATAATGTTCGGTGAAAGAAATTAAATTAGTAAACAATATGACGTAATAGCGTATAATGTTTATAAACTTTAGAAATTTCTTTCTCTAAATTCCTATTCATTTCATGCACCCAAACGAGGTCTTAAAAATATAAAGAAAACAGAAAATGATCCGTTTTTAAATATGGGTTCAGTTCAACTTAAAAAATTGAAAAAAAAATTGATTGGTTGAAATCAAATTTTGAGGATTTGTTACATCTTATGGATCATGTGTCTTTGGGCATCTTATCATATGTTGAAGCAGGTATGAGTTATATTACATGTTTTTTCAACAAGTTTGGGTTGCTAAATGTTTATATGTTATTGGTTTTTTTATGACTCTTCTTTCCTTAATGACTTGCAGGATGCAGTATTTAAATTGATAAAGAAAAAGTATATTGAAGAAGCTCTAGGGATTCAGACTGAGATATTTAATATTTTGTATGTGTTCATGTTGATTTATATGTTAGCATCACCAAAGAAGAACAACCAGCCTAAATAGAGTAAAAAGAAAGAGAAAATGGTTGAAGGAACAGGTGTCACACATCAATTGCTAAACAAGGAACAATTGTTCTATGATCTCGAAAGAAGAGGATTTGAACCAAATATTATAGATCTTGTACGTTCCATAGTAAGCACTCTACCACCTCCTTGGCCGGTACAAGGCATCCACGCTAAGTTCAAGATTAATTTCGTAGACATGAGGGACTTAGGAGAAATGTTGGAAGCGATCGAGTTCAGCCTTATAATAGTAAAAGGCTTTAGAAGATTTAGAAGATGGACTGAACAACAAGAAGTCGATCTCCATATTCCAGGTAAAAATATCCTCTTATGATGACTACTAGGATAGTTTCAATGGATTATTTACCATTAACATAATAATTTATTAATTATTAACATAGGTTTTATATGCCTACAGGTCCACCGCGAAGCACTTGAAAGATGGAGTTTCAAGTAATCGGCATGAATATTTTGTTTGATATTGCCTGTGTTCTAATTTGTACATATTTTGGATTTCTAGAGGTTAATGTAAACATTTCAAAAGTTGAATTCAGTGTCTTTTAATTTGCATAAATCATAAGAACGTGTATATCATGAACCCCGTGTTTTTCAAATTATATTTACTTACTTTATTCTGTTGTTTTATTGTGAATATGTCCTTCATTTAATTTTTTTTTCACGTGCCCGAGCTTCATCAAACTCCATTTATACCTCACGTAAAGAATAAAACATCTGGAAAAACATATAAAGATCAAATTAGCAACAAAAAGGACTCAAAAGTTTACTAATTAATAAATTTAATAAAAATAATTCTTATAAGTCTATGTATTAGGCGGTTCTGTGGTTCGTGCATAGCACGGGGTTTTGCTAGTGTGTGTGTGTGTGTGTGTGAGAGAGAGAGAGAGAGAGAGAGAGAGAGAGAGAGAGAGAGAGAATTTTTCTGGAAAAAACACTTAATGCGCACGTGGGACCCCATCAAGCACTTTAGAAGTTGTAGCACCAATTAAAGTAATTGGGTTGAAAAACCCCTCTTTTTTATCAATTTGGTACGTAGTCGGTGCCGACCTTAATTTACACTACCTAAGGTCGGTGCCGACCTTATTGTCATGAAAAGTTACAACTCTGTTGATGTGAATTAAATCAATCCATTAATACTGCAAGTGCACAGTTATCTTGTTGAGATAGTGGCAATTACAGGTCGATCCCACAAGGAGCACTACTAAGTTAAAATTTAAAAATCTGAATTTTTAAAAAAATCAAAGATTAATAAATAATTGAGATCCAAGAAAAACTAGAAAAATTCATAAACACAAACCAATCAAATATATAAAACAAATCAGAGCATCCAGAATCCACTAAGCAAGATAATTAATCCATCCATGCAATTATTCTATTATTTGTCTAAAAAAATTAACTCAGATCATAAACAAATCAATGTTTTGGATCCGAAGGATTTGTCTTTCGCAAAAATCAATTTTTAATAAAAAGAATAAGGTTACAATCCAAGACCTCCTTCACCTCATAAAAGAATGAAAAATCATAAGCATGACTCTTCAAATTAAGCATAAGTTATCAAATGATCTCAGCCATAAGCATAATCTATCAAAATAAGTATAAATCATCAAACTATGTTCATTAGAAATCAAAATAGAGGCTGCCTAAGGTATGAAGACAGATCTATTATTCTAATAGAGCATGCATTTAAAAGAGACAAAAAAATAATAGAAAAATAACATAGATTAAATTAAAGATCTACTTAGCTTCATCTGTATGCTCCAATCCAGAAATCTAGCTAGCCATTGAAAAGAACTCCATAAGTAATTTCATTGATAGCATCTCCTTGTACAATGATCTCTCAGAAATCTCTTTTCTAAAAATCCTAATTTTTGGAACAGGGCTCCAGAATACCCAAAAATAAAAATTATATTATATTAATTAGAGAAAGAAGAGAAAGAGGAGAGAGAGTGATCATGGACATCTAAGGGGAGGGAGTTTTTTCCGTATGCTACTTTTTGGTTCCTTTTATCTCTTCGGTTATCTTACAGATACATTGAATCTGGACACCTTCTTTGCAGATTTGATTTATCTTCATTGATAAGGTAGATCTCTTATCCTCTTTTGAATTTGAATGAGGTGGAAGCTTCTGGAAATCTTCAAATGGGGTCCCACAAGGGATGTGCCGTAATTGATTATCAACGGTGTGAATTTAATTGCAATCCCGTCTAAAAATGAACATGAAAATCTCCGGACCCATAACTTTGTCAATATAGCTCTGATTTGCATATTCTTGGGCTCTACGAGTATCTACTCTAAATAAGCTTTCCAACGGTAGGTAAATTTCATCGATCCGACGGTCGGATTGAAAGTTATGGCCATTTAAAGATGATCTATCCTGAGAAAAACGGGATTAGCTTTTAAAATTTGATTTGCAATGGAATCTATCTCTGCACAACTTCCATTTTTGAAAAGACATCAGATGTGGATGATTCAAACTCTTCTTCTTTTGTTCCAATCAGAATGATACTCTTTGAATTATCCATTAATAATTTCAAATTTGCAACCACTGTGGACCCTGCCATGTGAGACATTTCATCTGTTTGAATAGTGGGTCCTATGAGAAGTCTTCTACTGTAGTTAGGATTCTTCAAGTGACATGATGAGTAGACCTCTCCTTTGATTGATTTGCATATGGCTTGTGTGTGGGGTCCACATGGTGAATTCTTCAATTTACTTTAATTCAGTCTTCAATTCAGCAATGCAGGGCCCAGGATAACTATGTGTGCTTGAAAGTGGGTTCCGTGACAGAGGTCTGCAATTCTCATTGTCTGCACATTCTAATTTAACACATTAAATAGTGAAGAGCCAATATTGAAGCGGGACCCATCCGGACAGAGTTCTACTCCAACTGGGACTCTTCGGAGAAAATTTGCAAAACATTCTAAGTTAATGCAGAAAATATATGAAAAGTATGAAAATTTAGATTCCTAGGTGAAAATGCATGAAATGATTAGATTAGACGAATAATGATGCAAATCACCTAATTAAATCTCTAATTCATCTTAATATGGTGCGTAAATGTGCAAATTCATGAACTCAACATCTGTATGAAAACAAATAGAAAATTTGCATCCGCACCGACCTTATTTTTAACTAGTAAGGTGGGTACCAACCCTATATCAAAATTAGGGTAAGAAAGTTACAACTTTCTGCCAAAAAATCTAATGACCTGCATCAATACCGACCTTGTAACCTTGTAGTAAATTCCAAAAGGGTAGTTACGTACTTGTAGCAAGTGACTTGCATGCAAACTTATTATGTAAAAAAAATCCATACATCATCTTGCTAGCTGAAAGTAAACATCCACACGTTTTTCAATCAAGGATAATTTCGACACATAAACATATCCCATACAAAGACTATCATTGTTATTTAATAAACTTTCCATAAACATTATTCACATACAACCCTAAAACATCACATCCACTATTAGATATGTCATATATATACCCTTTTTCTCAGAAAAAAAAAAAAAGAAGGAAAGAGCCAAAATAATTAATGACATTCTTTGGATCAAATTTCATGAAGTTCATTGTTGAACTGGTGGATTTTTGCAGCTCCCACAGTTGTGGTCCCTCTCTCTATAGTTTGAACATATTACCACCCTTCGCCTGCGATGTCGATCTTCCACTCAGATTCTGTTCTTTTTTGGTAGACACAGCTGCTTGCTGGCTAATGGTAGGAGGACTCTCTCGGTCAATGTAATACCCAGACCTGCCTTAATATCAATTAATAGTTAATTAATTGAGATTAGTTGCTTAATGGATGTTTTAAATGTATTTGGGCTTGACTAGGTAGAATTAGTGGGGTTTTGACTATTGACTAGGTACTTCTATGACCTTTTGGATAATTTGGGCGCTTGGGGCTTCATTTGCATATTTTCAGTTCTGTTCGGGTTTTGGGTGCATTTCATAAAGCATGTCATCATGTTCGATTTTCGTGTTCTGACCCAAGTGGTTGGAGGCCAAATTAACCCAAAATCCTAGCTCATTCAAGCCCATTCCAGCCAAAAAGCCATTATTCCATATTTCATTTAACAACCTTACATGCAACCCAACCAGAACCTTCCACTTAAAAACCCATCATCTCTTATCTTCATTCCCTTCATTTCACTTCAGCTGAGAGCTTCCTCTCCTCTCTTCTTTTCTCTTATTATTCTTCCTCTCAAACTCTTGTTACAAGCTTCAAGGAGGAGGGTTGCATGTTTGAAATCCAGCCACCATTTCATTGTCTTCATCTTCTCTAACCATGCTATCATCTCCTTCAAGTTACCAATTCTCTTTTCTTCCAAACTCCACCAAATCTGGGCACTAAAGGCTTTGCATGTGAGGCTTCTCAAGCTCATCTCCATCTCCTTCCTCTCCTATAACACCCTCAAGGTTTCATTCTTGGTTAATCATCTTCATCCTCTTTATAAGTAAGATTTTACTTTCTCAATTACTTCAATTTTGGTTTCAATCGGTCATTGGAAGCCAATATAATTGCATGCATGCTAATTCTAATCTCTTTTACCCATCCACCATTGTAGGCTAGCTCCTTAAGCTTTGCATGTTGGGGGGTTTTGCATCTTTTGAATTGGTTGGTGTGTGTAGAAGCTTGGGTCCATGGGTATTGAGTTTGCAAGCACCAAAGGCAAGTAAAATAATTTATATCTTGTGCATGCACCTTCATTTCTAGGATTCATGTTTTAGAAACTCGATTCTGGCTCATGTGTTAGTTTGATTTGATTTTGTAAGTGGGTTCTTGAATAAGGTTAGTAATGTGTTTTAATTGGTGGGATTTGATGGAATGGATTGTATTGGATACTCCCTTTGGTGCATATCTAATGAGTTTGAAAGATTGTTAGAGGTTGGGGAAGGAGCCCACTCAAAAGATTGATTTTTAGGCTCATAACTTGTGCTTCTGCCAAAAATTTACCCAGAATTCGGCCAACCGAAGCCCATTCAGCCACATGTTCCATAGGCCATGTTTTCACATATATTAGGCCACCTATTCAGCTACCTTCGGCCACAAGTTCGGCTAGCCAAACAAGTCTATTTGGTCAGTCAAATTTTGACAGATTTTCGAACGGGCATAACTTTTGATCCGTACGTCCGATTTTGAAGTTTTACATACCGTTGGAAAGCTCTTGAAGCGTAGAATTCAATGGTCCATACATATTATTGATCAAAGGTTGGGAGAGAAAGGGTAAATTTGGATTGAAAATCATGGCAATTGGACTGTACCACAAGACAAGTGAAGAACCATAGAATGCTTAGATGGTTTTGTCCCAGTAGTTGGACCTTAAGGATGGATCCCTTGAACTCTATATCATGCACAATGAAATTGTAATTTATGTGGGTGAGGTGTGAGCTACCATACACCCACACGGAACATCGTGAATCTTTGTATTGTATTCCTAACCAACTGTTTTATACTTAGGGATTCAACGTCCAAATTAAGTAATGCCAAGAGTTCCCTTATAGCCCAACAACGCTGGAATCCTTAGTACTACATTGAGTCGGACGGTGAAGACCACAAGTGTTCCAAGACCGTAGGCCTAGCTTGATTCATATCTTCGATTCCGTATATAATCTATATGTATGCATTGGCATTCCGTTTCCAGTATTCTCACATGACTTGATCACCTCTGTTTAGATCATGTATATCTTGTTTATGCACATGTTTACATTTATGTCCACTTCTATTATACTCAGTTATGCCTGTGATAAGTTCCGATTATGTACCACATGATATGATTTGTTTCTGTACTATATTATATTATTTTGTACAGTTCATTCCACGAGTCGGCACCACTTATATTCAACACTATCAAAATCAGACTCGGCTTAGTGTGGGTTTAGTTATATTTCTGAACTTTTGCAGATGGGGTTATGTTCTAAGGGTTGACCAGCACCCTAGGTCCATGATGGAGAGTTTTGGGCCTTCTGTCTCCTAGTAGTACCATTTTGTTATGCTCTGTTATCCCGCTCTCACTTAATTTCATGTTTACATGTTTATTTGAGAGAATGTAGCTTATGTGGATGTGCCATCTTGCTCTGTTGTTATATATATCTGTCATTTATGATTCTTCAGTTACATGCTTATTCTTGCACCGATCATGCTTAGATTATACTTGTTAGACCTCATATAATCTATATATGTCCAGCTATTAATTTTCCGCATGTTACATTATATATTTTGTTTATCTTGCTTAGCTTAGTCTAATGGTGCTACACTTGGTGTTACAGGTGAGGACCTTAATGCTATTGCCCCGGATGCTGAGGATGAACATGAAACTCCGCAGTAATTAGCTAAGTGGACTTCTGATGATGTTCATTAGACATCACTTGCGTTGAGTTTCTCATGGACGTGACCTTATCCTTAACCTATGGCTAGCTTGGATGTACATGATGATTAGTTGTTTTAGTTTCACACTTTCTTTGGTATTGTAAACCTTAATTAATATTTAGCTTTCGCTACTCTTTTCTTTGTTTCAATTTCTCTAATTCTATAACTTGAACCTTAATATTCACTCTAAGGACCGTTTATGCTCTTATTGTTATACCATTATTAACATGAACCCTAAGATCGTGAACAACATGATAGTCACATGCAAGATTTAATCTTAAATAAGTTGAAGAGTACCTCCAGATATCCTGATGCAGAGAGCTTTCCGATCCTGCTGTCTGGTGTTGTTGTTGAGATCCGTCGAAGAAGAGGCTGGGTGAATGGTTTTGGTTTCTCTCTCCTTGCCTATAAACCTTAATGTGTTGAGTTTTGTGTGTAGCCTTTGTGATGGACGAAAGGCTTTATTTATAGGTGGAGAGAGGACCGAATTCCCAATTAGGTTTACTTTAGATTTAATCTCAACCGTCCATCAAGGTAGAGAATATTATGGAACATATCTCATTAGGAAACCGTTTTTGAGTAATTAATAGCATATATCCTATGAAAACGGAATTCCTATAATGACCACACTTCTAGAAAGGTAAGGACTTGTGGTCCAAGTAATGGGCCTAAAAGTAATTTCCTTACACTTATATCCTATGGAAATGTGATATGGATGAGGATCTTAGCGAATATGTTTCTTAATTAATGTCCCATGGCCCAAACTGATGATGTTTTAATTGCATTGTCCCACTCATTATCATCATTAAGCAATTCAAGTTCTAAGCATGTTTGCTTAAATGTATCTTGTTCGGTCCCATTAAGTGTTCGTAAATATTTTTAGCTGGTTACACCACGTATAATATATTGGTGCACTCTTAAAAAATACCTCTCAGCTGTATTAGGTGGTGCGTAATATAATTTTCCAATGCATTTTCAGTGCTTCCTTTTACACCTTACCTTTTCAGTATTTTTCCAAGTCCATTCCATTGGAAAGTCAATATATATTAGTCCCCTTGCATCTAGATCTTTGTGATTTGTTGTAAACCATTCTATGAAAATTGTTTTATTCATTCCTGGTCGATTTAAAATTGACAATAAATTATCATTATCATAGAAAACAACTTGTTGATTTTCAAAAATGATATTGCAAATGCTCTGCTGTTGGATTTTTATGGTGAAGTCTGAATTCAAATATTTGGCAACATGATTCTGGTGCAGAAACATAACGACAATCAAAGTATTATCTAATTTCATCAATTTCCTTATAGTGCAATGTTCCAGATGTATCTCTTCCTTAACTGCTTTCCTTGAAAATGATTATTGCTCTATCAAGTTCATTGTGGATGTATTTATACAAATACTTTATTACTCTTATCTGGCTGTGAATCTCAACATCTATGTGCGCATTAAATTTTCATGAAAAATTAGGGATATATGGAACCACCCGACTATTATATAGGCTAACTGATAAGTCCACAAAATTAGGTCATCTTATCATCATTTCATGTATATTTGTGGACTTAATTAGGGTTAATTGCATAGAAATACACTCAATTTCATGATTTCATGCATTTGGGCATAAATTTGGAAATTAGGTCAAAATTCATAGCATTGCATGACTTTTGTGAGGTTAGGGTTTTTCATCATCAAACTCATCGCACCAAATTCGCTTTTTGGTTTCATCAATGCATACCTGCTTTTTTTGGCACTATGTGCTATTTTTAGAAAGTTTGTTAGTTTGGTGCATCAATAGACATGTTAGGGTCCCATGTGGTCCACATATTTTTTTACATATGATTAATGATAAATTTGTTTCTTTCAATTTGTGTAGGGAAGATCAAGAACGTGGGCCCACACATTGATGCAATGTGAGAGACAGGTCAAAAGGAAAGTTAAAGGATTAAGATGGAAACTCATGCAAGAAAAGGAGAATCAAATTTGGAAAGAAGATGTGTGCTTAGTAATTTTGAAGTTCAAAAGCAAGCAAGAGAGAAGAAAATATTAGAAAGTTTGCAAGAAAGGTTGAATAGTTAAAGTTGCAAGCTAGAATGAAGACACCAAGAAAGAAAGAGATTCAAGGCTATCTT
This sequence comes from Cinnamomum chago, assembly GCA_038049695.1. Taxonomy (NCBI): domain Eukaryota; kingdom Viridiplantae; phylum Streptophyta; class Magnoliopsida; order Laurales; family Lauraceae; genus Cinnamomum; species Cinnamomum chago. Next base: position 37,794,545 of record CP142457.1, read on the forward strand.
GGAGTCCAACATGGAAAGTTGGAGTATTTCAAAATTATTCTCGGATTTTTTCGGGGGCAGTAACTTAAAATGACAATAACTCTCAAACTGTGTGTCAAATCAGCACAATCTAGCCACCTTTGAAAGGTCTTTTCAAGTAGGTATTCATAGAGCCCAAGATTATGTCAAACGGAGCTGAAATAGGGGGATATGACCTCAGAAAGTTGGCTACTGCAGTTTTAAACGAGAATTGCAAGAAATTCTAATTTTTGGAAAGCTTCTCTTCACACATCACTAGCAATCTTTGAGAGCAATTCTAGGAAGCTCCAAAGAAAGTCTTTCTCTCCAAGATAATTCAATTAGGCAAGGGAATCTATCAATGTCAAACTCTTTCCTACTTAGAAGCATGGCTTGGAAGTTAATCAAAAGAATTCAATTCAAAAAAGAAACAAAGAGTTGCAAAGAGGAGGTGTGAAAAGCTATATAAGGACCAGCCCCCTTTATAGAACTCAAAGCCTCATTGCACACTCTAGAGGACTTCACCACTCGATCCCTCCACCCTTTTCTCTCTGTAATCCCCTTCTTATTTCTCCCTTCTAGTTCTTATGAGGCATAGATCGAGAGGCTTGTTTGAAAAAATGATGAAGAGAGAAGTTTATTAATTGCATGTACTCCAAGATTGAGGAATAAAAGCATATCTTTGATTGATTCTGCATGCATAAGTTTATTCTTTGGGTAAGCAATTTATTTTCATTGTTATAGTTTCTTTCATATGTTATTTTTGGAGATGATATATCATATGTTTAGACTAGGCATGGAAAATCAATTTGGCGAATCAAAGTTGAGAGAAATCACATTGAGCAAAATTGCTTGCATCTTTCCCTACTCTATGAAGAGAGAAGAAGAGCTAGATTGCCCGTATTTTCAATGCTGAGGTTAGTGTTGAGTTCTAACATCTTGGATGCATAGTTTTTCGCTTTTTCTTTTTTCCACCATTTTTATTCTTATTTTTCAGTTAGCATTCTAATTTTTATTTTAGCATTTTTCTGAATTAGAAATATTAGTTTTAATCCTTCTATGTTTGGTTATGCAATTTCTATTTATGTTTTTGCATGATCTATGGTTAGAAAGTATTAATTGCATGCATTAGATTTAGATTTCATGTTTGAACGTGTTTCTGCTGCTGAAAATACAACAATTAATGACAGATTAAGAAGGGAATTCCGGACCTGGTATGAAGGAGGGAATTTGAGCATTGAAAAAAATTGCATTGTTTCAGTAGTTTTTGTCAGGCCACAACCCATGTTTAATATATTTTATTATTATGTTAACTGTGATTAGTCTCTAAGTGGAATTATGGGACTATTAGCTTGGGTTTTTTGTTAGACTAGAATTTTGAATAGCTTTGGGAAATCTTGAGCGCGTTGAATCTGGTTTGACCGGGCCCGGGGTGGCCGTGTGACCCGTGTTAGTGTGGGGATTTGATTTATTTGATTTTTGAAAAGTATGGATTTCGACATTTTTGAATTTTTTATTTTGCTCCCGACAACGTTTATGTTTGCTCCGTTTACATTCTAACCCCAGAAATCGCGTTTTTCGAGAAAAATGGGCAAATTCATCTTTTTACACTAAATTTGTGCATACAGTTAGAAATTTGAAAACCATGAGGAAAAAATACTTTTTGAAAACTAGATATTTCGATGATCAACTTTGTCTTCTTCGTCGTTTTCATTCGGGACCCACAAATGATCGATCAAGCCACTTGAGATTTAGGGCCCATGGGGCCACCTTTCTCACTTAAAACCCAAATAAAACCCATGTTGGAGTTGTCTCCTTCCTCTATTTCATTTTCTGCAACAGCTGTAGCTAAGACAAGAACTCCTTTCTTCTTCATACCTTCTCTTTTCTGCATGTCATCCTTCTTGGGTGCTATCTAAGGATTAAACTTCACCAATCTCTCCATCTTCCTCTTGGCTTTCCATTGATACCAATTTCAAAGAAATCTCAGCTGGACCTTCTTCTTCTTCAAGCTCTCCTTCTTATTTTGACCACCTAGAGGTTGGCATTGATTCCCATTTCGAATTTACTGCTTTTATTGACCCTTTAGATATGTTTTATCAGGCATGCAAAAAGGGTTCTTTGAGTACTCCTGATTTCGAAATTGTGGATTTTGAATAGTTTTCATGGGAATTTTGGTGTAGATAGGGTGCAGCGGTGTTAGAGCTTCTCTTGGAGTGTATTTGAGACCCATTTTAACTTGAGGCAAGTGAATAATTTGGACAAGAAATGCATACCATTTAAACATTAGTTTCTCTACAATCTATGGGTTTAATTTTTGAATTGACTAAGTTATGGATGATGCTTTATTTATTGTAAGTTGTTGCTTCATAAATCAAAGCTTTGTTGTTCATTACAATTTCTGAATTATTACTTCTTGTATCTCAAAGTTTTGTGTTTTTGACGAATTAAAAGGCTATGTTTATATCAAATTTGGTAAATGGAATGGATTGGTATGTTTGTGGATGAATGGAGAGTGATTTTAGCTGGGAGAAGTGCAAGTGTTTCAGGTGGGAACAGAGGAATGAAATGAAGGAGAAAGAAGGGAGGAAATGTTTGAAGGAGGAGCAGAAATTCTGCACTGGACGCGCCCAAGCATGGGCAGTCCGATCGAGCGGACTTGCACTTCGCTCGAGGGGACCTAAATGCTGTCTGCGAGGAGCGAGACAAAACCTCGCTCGCCACTATAAGAAATTTAGGCTGTTGTGGCGAAATTTGATGATGAATTTTTTTTTGTCTTAAAAGAACACCAAAAGAGGACGAAATATAAATTTCGTCATTTGTTTTATTTTTTTCAAAAGTATAGGAGACGAAAAAAAAAATTCGTCTGCAAAAATAAGGCGCCAACTTCATTTGTATTGGCGCCAATTATTTTAGCTCATTGGAGACGAACATTGTTGTCACAAAATATATATTTTTTTTTTTTGCGACGAACGTAATTCGTCACCAATAAGGATAAGTTATGGAAGACGAACATATTTCGTCACCAAAATAAGGCGCCAATTTCATTTGCTTTGGCGCGAATTATTTTAGCTCATTGGAGACGAACATTTTTTTCACAAAATATAATTTGTTTTTGTGATGAACGTAATTCGTCACTAATAAGGATATGTTATGGAAGACGAAAATATTTGGTCACCAAAATAAGGCGCCAACTTCATTTGCGTTGGCGCCAATTATTTTAGCTCATTGCAGACGAACATTGTTGTCACAAAATATTTTTTTTTTGCGACGAACGTAATTCGTCACCAATAAGGATAAGTTATGGAAGACGAACATATTTCGTCACCAAAATAAGACGCCAATTTCATTTGCTTTGGCGCGAATTATTTTAGCTCATTGGAGACGAACATTTTTGTCACAAAATATAATTTGTTTTTGTGACGAACATAATTCGTCACTATTAAGGATAAGTTATGGAAGAAGAAAATATTTGGTCACCAAAATAAGGCGTTAATTTCATTTGCGCTGGCACGAATTATTTTAGCTCATTGGAGACGAACATTTTTGTCACAAAATATAATTTATTTTTGCAACGAACGTAATTCATCACTAAAAAGGATAAGTTATGGAAGACGAAAATATTTCGGCCAACAAAATAAGGCACCAATTTCAATTGCGGTGGCGCCAATTTCATTCGCACTTGAGCCTATTCCTCTCTTACAAGTATTGCTTTGGAAAAACTTTTAAAATGACTAAAATAGGCCCCCCCAGGTCCTAACTCCCCCCCCCCCCCCTCCCCAAAATCCAACACCCCTTTTCCAAAACTCATTTCCCCCTTTGTCCCTCCATCTATCCCGGTCTCTCTTTTCTAAAACCCTTTTCCCTCTTTTCCAAAACCCTTTTGTAGAAGAGGAGAGAAGAACCCTTTTCCCCATTTTCCAAAACCCTTTTCCAACATCTCCCACCCATCGTCTCAGGCAGCAGCCTCATGGCCCCCAAGAATCATCATCACCCTCCATCAACACACGCAGTGCAGACCCATCCCTGATCAGTGATCCCTCTCATATCTACTTCTCTCAGTCTCTCTCGCCTAGAACTCCCAAACGCAGCCACCATCACCAATCACCATCATCTGTGCCCATCATCTTCCATCCAGGAGTTCACCACCGCTAGGTACACCTACCTCTCTCAGTCTCTGCTACTGTGAGAACTTGGTTCGGGCGGTACCCTTAACCACGGGGCGTAGCGTGTCAACCATGGGCTTCAAATGGTGAGTCTCCGTTAGCCCGCATCAGAAATATCCAAGTCCTGACCTTAGGCTTATAAGTCAAACCCCGTATTAACTTAGCATGACGCTTTTTAAAACCATGCGTCCCTGAAAATCGTAAGAACTCCGAAGTTAAGCGTGCTAGGGCGGGAGCAGTACTAGGATGGGTGACCTCCTGGGAAGTCCTCGCGCGTGCACGTGGGCCAAAGCGGACAATTTCATGTTGAGTTAGGCGGGGATGTGATAGTTGGTATCAGAGCCAAGGACGACTTTATTTCTAGTGGGGGAGAATGTGAGATCTTGGTCCGGGCGGTACCCTTAACCACGAGGCGTAGCGTGTCAACCACGGGCTTCAAACGGTGAGTCTCCGTTAGCCTGCATCAGAAATATCCAAGTCCTAACCATGGGCTTATAAGTTAAACCCCATATTAACTTAGCATGAGGCATTTTAAAACAGTGCGGCCCCGGAAATCGTAAGAACTCTGAAGTTAAGCGTGCTCGGGCGGGAGCAGTACTAGGATGGGTGACCTCCTAGGAAGTCCTCGCGCGTGCACGTGGGCCAAAGCGGACAATTTCATGTTGAGTGGGGCGGGGCTGTGACAGTTGGTATAAGAGACGAGGACGGCTCTATTTCTAGTAGGGGAGAATGTGAGATCTTGGTCCGGTCGGTACCCTTAACCACGGGGCGTAGCGTGTCAACCACGGACTTCAAACGATGAGTCTCCATTAGCCCACATCGGAAATATCCAAGTCCTAACCATGGGCTTATAAGTCAAACCCTGTATTAACTTAGCATGAGGCCTTCTAAAAACGTGCGGCCCCGGAAATCATAAGAACTCTGAAGTTAAGCATGCTTGGCGGGAGCAGTACTAGGATGGGTGACCTCTTGGGAAGTCCTTGAGTTGGGCGGGCTGTGACATCTTTTATATTAAACGCGACAAAATTATTTCGTCTTTATTTTTTATATTTATGACAAAATATTTTTGTCTCTAATTTCTTCCTTTAATGAAAAAATGTTTTGTCACTAATTACTTACAAGTATGTTTCCAACAGAGTGTATTGGAGATGAAAAAAAAATTACTTACGAGTATGTTTCCAACAGAGTGTATTGGAGATGAAAAAAAATTACTTACGAGTATGTTTCCAACAGAGTGTATTGGAGACAAAAAAAAAATCGTCACAAATTTATCTTTTTCAATGACGAAATTTTTTTCGTCTCCAATACCTTTTAGCGACAAGGCTTTGGCAACGAAACGGGTGACGAAAAATTTTCGTCTCAATTAGTTTCGGTGACGAAATATGTACATTTTGGGATAAATTTGTGTCGTCCTTAAACCCCAAATTTCTTGTGTGCGCTTGAACGCACTTGATGTGCGCTCGAGCGGAGGAGCTTCTGGGAAGCTCTGCTCGACCGAACATTCCCTCCCTCGAGTGGACCTGGGCTTCGACCTAGGGCTCATTTCTGCACATCTTTGCTATATTTTGAAGTATAGTAGGAGGTTTGTTCGGTAAGTAAACACCGAGGGAATCCTATTATAAACCTCAATGCATATTTTGTGTCCTAATTATTGAATATCTTCAGAGGCACCAAATTTACTAAAAGTATAAACCGATATTGAGGCTCTAAATGTGTAATGAGATAGCCTTCGGTGAGCCAATCAACTATTACGTATCACCTCATTCCATGTTAGCAGATTTATACATGTATTCTTACAAATCACTTTGAAATAAATTTGAGTGGTTTGCCACATTTGAAAAATATCAGAAAGGCTACTCATCTGATTTGTTTTCTGAAACTGTCCGATTGTTGATACAAAGTAGTCCCTTTATCCGTTTGAATGGTATTTTTTGTGGTTTGATTGATATCATTTGGATTTGAATCAGCACCACTAAGCTTAGGTCACTTTGTTTGATTGATCATCCGGCTTAGGATCTTCAATATGTTTGCCAACTGCAGTTTGAATTCTGTTTGTTTGCTCCGGCCATGGCAACGGTTTCTGTCTGTTCCGGCCATCTCGTATAGCAACGATTATCTGTTCCGGCTATTTTGTATGGCAACGGTTTCTGTCTGTGTGCTCTTGTTACTTCAGTAATAGGAGAATATAGCTAAATGTGGTTTGCCAATATTTTGATTATTTATCAGTTAGTTTGAAATATTTTAAATATGAAATTCTTTTATTTTTACAGAAATGGTTTATTTGATTTATTCTTTACATATGTTTCGTTTCAATGGCATTTTATGATTTTAAATATGGCATTTATACAACTTGTACATCTTATTTGTTTTATTCACCTGCCAGATCGTCGTGTCTGATACTCTTTTGTTTGGTGTCAGATGTCGGACCCGCAGATTTTGAGGCGGAGCGCACGGAGGAGGCAGTAGGGCCTCCGGTGGAGCACGAGTAGCAGCCAAATGATGTCATGTAGACATCATATTGGGTCTGGAGTTTCGATAACATTTTTTTGGAGAGTGACTTTTATTTTGGGAACTCTGTTTATGGCCTCTATTGGCCTTGTTGGGATGTATAACTTAATACTCTTTCTTGATCCTCACAACTCTAACCTTAACTTGGCTATGCTCTTATATGTATATATTACTCTTTTGATACCAAGCTTGTGCACTTATGTCATGATACATTTGATTTTTATTTTGCTACATGCTTCCGCATATTATTATTTATTGTGTAATTGATTGATTGGTTGTGATGGATCGTCTGGGATCCTCACTGCGAAATCTTGTGGGAAAATAATTAGCGCATGCAGGCGAAATTTTTTCTGACCCGTCGCGCCGCGTTCCCGGATTAAGGACTTGATTATCAAGGCCTCGATCCAAGGGCATGATTGTTTTGGGCAGACTGTGTCCCAATAGTACGTGAATTGAAAACCAGGTAAACAAAGGAGTTTTACTTGAAATTCGGCAAAAATAAAGTCTAGGAATAAATCTTTGAATACCTTAAATTTAAGTCCAAATTAACATTGGGAAATATGTCAAACAGAGGCTCAAGTAGGGGTGCCCAACAAGGTCATATCAGATTTCAGCAGCATAACTAGTTCAACTAGGCATTTTTAAGCGATTATATCTTTTTCATTTTAAGTCTTTTTTTTTTTTTTTTGTTATTCATGCATCATCAGAGTGTTGATTCCAACAATTAGATTTAGGTTTAGGGCATCCTACGAAGGTCATGCAATCTAGCAAAGTTGGGCCTGCACAACAATTTCTATAGTTAGAAATTTTTACATCATGCATCATATAGTTAGAGAGACTTGCTTAGAATTGCATTGTTCCCTTTTAAGGCTGCATAATTCATACATGTTTTCATAAATTGATGTTTGGAAAGTAGATTTAGTTTTTTTAATTTATTTAGTATGTTAAATTGGTTGTTTTGATGAGTTTGTTATTTATGCAGCTTCTAGTTAGAAATAGAGTTGAAAAGACTAAGTTTCTTTTCTTAGTTTAGGTTTATTTTTTTATTTGTAAAGTTGTAATTATTAATTTTCAGTATTTGGACAAGTTTTTGTGTAATTTGATTAGTTTCTATTTAGGTTAGATTTTAGGTTAAAGTTGGAAAGTGCTCAAACATATTGCTCAATGTACTCACAAGGATTATACTGCATCGCAGCCTTGCACTTGGGGTTGTCGATCACTAACATCGCCTATTTTATTACTCCCTCCATCATCTCTCCTCATGTACGTTGGATAACCATTACTATCAATTGATGTACACTCATTGAATCTTTTAGGATAGGTTTTTTGCTGCATTTATCATCTTGCATACATACACATTTTGGATTTAGAAGGCCGCATGGACCATGGATCATGCAACAATTAAAAAACAAAAAAGGGAGCAGAAATAGCAAATACTTAAATACAAATATTATAATAAAAAGTAGTAAAATATAAATATAACAGCTAAATCTAAGACATTTCTCGTAAGTCAAAAAGAACTTTCAGAATAAAATGAAGCCAAAGGTCTTGATGAATTCCTCTATTAGTATTCTCAATGATAGGAACCCTTTTTGAAAGCCTTGATACAGTACATATTTCCTTGAAGCAACAGTGACATAAATTGGATCTTTCATCTCTCTTGTGGCCAAGGTTCCTACACCATCTATAACTAATTTTGACATTTTTTTTAACAAACCTTTTGTATAAAATTTTTATGGTAACAGTGGCTAGCGTAGATTTTCAAAAGTCTTACAAAATGAGAGGTTGTGATCGATTAAAAATATTTACTAGTTTATGTATTTTAACATTTTATGGTTTAGCTTGACAGTACCAAATTAAACCAACTAGTTGTTATCCTATTAGTAGGCTCCAATATTGGTCAGGCCCCACGTAAATTTAAAATTAAAACTAGGACGATCAAAATTAATACTAATTTGGTCAAAATTAACAGCTTTAATATATATAAATGCATTTTTATTTAAATACACACATCATAATGTGAATTACAATGAATATGGGCCCTTTGATTGAATGACTTGATCACAATTGGGCCCCAGTTAAATTCAATTACATGTAATGGACTATTAGATGGGAGGGAGTGAGGAATCAAAAAATCTATATACATCCAAACAATATACTAGTGTTATTTTCATTCATTTCTGTCAATTATGACGAAGATCAGCTTGTGACCTTGTAACGATAGAGCACTCTCTTCTTTTTGAAGGTGGGATTCTCTACTGTGAGAATGACTTTGCCAGGCTCCTTGATCTTGAATGAGTTGCGAATGGGTTCCTCAGTTGTAGCCATCTTCTTACCTTTTCTAACAATTAGGGTGTATGATTTCTCATCTGTTGGGATAAATTCCTCTTTGTAGTTGACCTCCCAACCCAACACTGTCAAGTCCCAGAGGAGAGTTGCTCCAGTCTGTTTAAATAAACATAGAAAGGCAGACTTGAGGAAAGGTAAAGCCTCCCTTCTCCACATAAGAAAAGAGTAAGGGTCATATCAAAGTACATAAAAGTTTTTTCCTTTTTTAAATAAAAAAAATAAAAACGCAACTTCCTTTTTTCACTAAATGACAAAAAACATCATCTTTTCACACAAAAGTCAAAAAGACTCATTATCAAGCCACTAAAAATAAAAGACCATCATAACCCCCTTATATTTTATTCTCTCTTTATATGATGCTTTACCTCACATTAATTCAATTCACCACTCGTATTTGGATGGATGGTGAAATGAAGTAAAGTAAGGAAAAACCTCCATTATCCAGACAAAAAAAGACAAAGGGTCATATCAAAAGTATACAAATTCAAAATCCCCTTCTACTTTTTTAAAAAAGGGTAAAAAGGTAACCTCCTTTCTCTACTAAATAACCAAAAAAAAAATCATGGTTTTCCAAAAAAAGTAAAAAAAGATGCCCTATAAAGCCACAAAAAATAAAAGACCATCATAACCTGCTAGGTTAAGAAATAAGGAGTTCCATCCAAATGTGAAAATGAGAAAGAAACTGGGTGGTGGAGAATCTCCCCTTGAAAGAGAGTGAAAAACTTGGATTCTGAATCATCTTTAACTTATCCCATACTCTATTAATAGGTCTTATTTATAGTAATCAATAAGTTTAAAATGATTTTGCTTAATCTCATAGTTTTTTAATTTTTTTTTTGCACAACCTAGTTAAAAAATGATGTTTCATATAGTCTTGCAACATGTGACTAGGGGTCACTACCAATAGAAATTACATAATGAAATGGAAGTGTACCTCTGGTGCATGTAGTTCAATAATTTCAGTTGATCCACCTTTGATAAGGAGCTCTGAAATCTCACCATTTTCGATGGAGAACTCGTCATCCTTCTCTCGTTTCAGACCTCCGTAACATATGGGAATATCTTTAGCAGGAATGTACCTTTCACCATGCAAAATTGTTTCATTGAATATATTATGTCATAGTGTAGGACTCACCTAATAGAGATATCAATCACAGATGCAACAAGAGGAGAAGCTTACCTGAGCAGAGTTTCAGTGACCTTGGCTGGGCGAGCAAACACGAATTTGCTCTTTGTTCTTTGTGTCAAGAATGGAGATATAAAAGCATACAATGCATAGTACCAGAAAGGAACATTTATGAAGACCTGCACAATCCAATCACAAGAAAGAATCACAAATCAGATAGCCAATTTGAATTTTTGGATGTACCCCAATTTGCAATAGGTTTGAGTTTGAATGAGTGGCAAATGGATGCATCATAGCCCAAATTAATATTTATGAAGTTATAAAAACCTCAAAATTGGAAATTACAAGAAATAATAGCAAGGTTTCACATTTGGATGTTTCCCTTATTCCTTAGATGTAGGCTGGTGCAGAAACTTACAATCACATTAGGTAGGACTCGCTTTTCTAGCCTTTACACCCCAGATCAATATCAGTGGTTGTGTGGGGATAATTTCACAATACCCACCGTGCTCAGCTCCGGTAAGAGTACCAGTTTGGCACCTCGGCTCAACCCATCTCGTTCTAACGATAATAGGCGAAATTAGGGTTCCGGAGTCAGAATCGCGAACGGAGCCCCATTCTGGAAAGGAAACGGCGAGATCTTCAAAATCCATTATAATGGACTTTTGGTTTTTAGGCCTAATTCCATCATTCAGGCCTCGGAAAAGGCCCGGAAAGGCATCTCGGCCAGATAGCTCATCTCGGCCAGACTCTTCCAGCTCGGCCAGATAGTTCATCTCGGCCAGATAATCCACCTCGGCCAGACAGCTCACATCGGCCAGACTCTTCCATCTCAGCCAGATAGTTCATCTCGGCCAGATAGTTCATTTTGGCCAGACTCTTCTACCTCGGCCAGGCAGCTCATCTCGGCCAGATAACTCATTTCGGCCAAGTGCTCCATCTAGGCAGCAGTGCTAGATGATAAGACAGCCACGTTGCAGTACGAACTGACAGATAGGATGGGCGTCGAACGGTTACATCGGCCACCAGGGATCGAGGTATGGGCAAATAGGACATCCCCTTTTTCACCTACCTCTACTAAAGAAGCTTCCGGTTGAACTTCTCCCCCTACATATACAGGCAAGAGGTAAACTCAACGGATGAGATGTCATGGAGGCTCACACACAGTGCAGGGAGGTTCAGACACAGGGACCTCCCTTACTCTGAGCTCTCTCTTCTTCTCCACCTCACTTCACCCTTTGCTCAGTGCTAGCACTAACTCAGGCGTCGGAGGGCCTTGCGCTGCCAGCAGCCAGGGTCCCTGACCGTTGCTTCTCCTCTCCTTTCAAGTTTCAGGCGTCTGATCCTTCTCCCAAAAGCTTCCAACAGCTCCACAAACCTCATCTGAGTCCCTGAAGCGGATAACCTCATATAGTCATTTGGATAAGTCCTCAAAGGCACCCCCTAATCTTGTGAGTGATATTTTTTGCACTTACAGTGGTATTCTTAGCAACTATGTGGGGTTGAAGAAGGAAGAAAAGCCAATTTTCCATTTTTTTTTTCTCATGCCACCACATTGTACACCATTCAATGGATTGTATTTCATACCAATTCATTTTTCAGGCACAGAGAAGACAGAGTTTTGATGAAAAATCCATGTTTTACGTTTTTTTATGTTATCATCACTATGAAATAGATAATGCAATTGATATATCATCACTTAACTGTATGGATTACATTTCCTAAATGTTTTTCAATCTACAATCGATTTTGCTCCTTGCAATTGAGAAATCTAGAGATCCTTTAAACTCCCTGTTTTACGGGAAGGGTTATTGAACTCAAGTTCTAAACTTTATTCCCATGGAATATAGATGGTTCTAATCAATAAATTAGGCTCTCTTTAAAGAGGGAAAATGGTCTTATTTCCATCATCTAGGTTGCTTTATAAGTAAGGTTTCCCTCCATTGGAGGTAAGGGGCAGAGCAAGAAGACCAAAATGATGGTCATTGCTAGAGTATTTTGTTCCCTACAAATCCCCTTAATCTTCTTCCAACTCAACACCACACCTGCACGATGTAACACCCCGAACATAATTACACTGATTCGATATTAATAAAGTGTTTCTAATGGATAATTAATTAGATCTTAGTGTTTGACTGAGGTTTGAATTTGTTTGACTGCATTTCAACCAAGTTTCGACTTAGAAAGGATAGGTTGGTACACTTTGCAATGTCAAGGGTATTTTGGGTATTTCAGAAAAATCCTGGATTAGGATTGTTAGGTAGTCAGCGTATATTCGGGAAACTTTGGTGTTCAAAAAGTGACCATTTGATGCTTGAAAACCCTTTGTTTCACGACTTTTCATTTTATTGGGGACATAGTCGTCTTTTTAAAAAAAAAAAACCGAATTTTCCCTAAAAGTCTCTAAAAGTTTTAATTTCCGAGTTGTTGTAAAGCTTATTAAATATGGAGAAACTTTTGGAAAGACTCCGCACTCTTTCGATGTCCGGAAGACCTCCGTTCAGGCTGTTTGCTATACACTTAAGTCTTGGTCAAAGTATTACATTTGGGAAAGTTGACTTTTTGTCTGAAACCTCAAAGATTGTCACACTCGGGCTCGCTGTAAAGAAGAAATTACTTTGCGTGACTTTCATGTAGAATACGATCCATTCCATTGGCTAGAAAATTAATTCAGAGGTCAAGTTCACTGTGTCCACAAGTTCTAATGGCAAGGTTGCAAATACCTATAGGAATGACCAAATTCACTTGGATAGATTTTTTGGTTGTAACTTGATTTGGAATGTCATTTTCATTTACCATAAATCAAATGGTTGAGAACTACACAAGTCGATGTGATTCTTGAGAATCAAAGCATTTAAGTAAATTGAATGATGATCAGACCTTATTCTGAGCAATTATAATATATTATAAACGCAGGCATCAATTTTGAAATTGAAGTCCAATTTGCTAATTAATTGCAAAATTGGACTCTAATCTCAAATCAATTTAAGAAATTAGATCTTAAATCAATTTCAAGAGATAAGCTCTATTAATCAATTCAGAGTCCACTTTTGTTAAGCTTGTTTATGTGAAATTAAATTTTAATATATATCTATTATGGATAGGTGATTAAAGAGTCCAGGCGAAAAAACCCACCATGCTCAATAACTCTATCCAACCAAGTTAAAATGAGTCTTCTTTAGGTGGATTTAAAATTTTAATATACCTATTTTGATTAGAAAATCCTTAATGTTTGTGATTTTAAAAAGTGGATCCTTGATAGTGCATGATTTATACATATGGGCTCCACATACAATAAACTTTTTTAAAGTATGCCTCATATTCTAATTCTTAAAGACGGGGCCACATGCAATTTTGCAATTGATTGTTTGATTTCGATTTTGATAGTGACTTTATTTTAACTTCTTCCTAAAAAATAGAGATATATCTTATCTGTTAGGATTTTTCTTATAAAGAGATTCATTTAAATAGAATTCATAATATATATCTTATCTTTTGGATTGCCTCGCAATTGATTAAGAAAGTTGCATATAGTAACTAAAAGATTCTGTGTCGAATGATATGTATATACAACAAGTTATATTGCAACTTTGCAAGGCACCCAAGTTCCCAGTTTGGAAATAAATAAATGTCAAATATTGATCGAAGACCTTTTCTTTCTACCTTTTTTCTTTATCCCTGATGTGTACCTGTGAAATCCAAACTACTCAAGTCCAAAATTATCGTACGTATTGGCGCCCAGCGTCCAAATTGGATTTTGGCCCATTCCGGGGAAAGTGAAATGTTTCAAAGTTATTTTTAAGAAAATATAAAAACAAAAGGGATTCTTACAAGAATATATAAAGACATCCAGTAATTCTCAAATAAAGATAAGATTTGAACTTTTGTCAAAGAAGCATGGCCCCACTTTCAGATCGGCCCAACCTTGCTGTGACGTACCCCAATTAGGCTAGGCAGTGACACCCACGAGTTGGCCCACATGCCTATCATAATTTTATATTTTTAAATTTGCTTATATAAATTAAAAGAGACTTTATGGGCTTTTAGGGTTTTCAACTTGAAATAAAGTTAAAATTACTAAAATAAATACATAAACATTGATGTTAATTTACATTAGACTTGAAGTTTCATACTCATTTATATAAAAAATAATACTTTGTATAAATGCCGAACTAGGTTATGCTTCGAACCGTAATAAATGGTATATATATTTATTTATATTTATTTTCTCATTAATTAATATCTCATAAAATAGCCACAAATTAGACGTATTGTTTATTTCTGGGCCCGGGCATGCTTTGATTATAGACGTAGGATTCAATTTCGAATTTAAGTTCCAATTTTGCAATTGATTAAGAAATTTGAGCTTGATTTTGTCCGATTTCGCAATTAATTGTGAAATTGGAGCTTGATTTTACAATTGATTTGATCTGATTTCGATTTAGAGATAAACTTTAGTATTTTAGATTTTTATTAAAATTTGAATTATTGTGGACTCTCTCTTGGATCTTATCTTATCAGTTCATAATTCATCCATCCAAAGTCTCTTAGACTTTGAATCTTTTAAAAATTCAAATTTCAATACTCAATTCAAATTTGATTTGAAGATTATTACTATATATTCTTCTTTTAAATAAAATTTGATATATAGTATCTAAAAACTAATAAATGAAATATTCTTCGGTTTTAATTTTCTTTCTTCACATCAATTAATATATCCAAAAATAGCCCCAAATTGGATATAGTTTTATTTTTGGGCCGAGCTTAGCGCAGGGCGCGGGCCTGTCTTGTTAGTCTAGATTATGGGTGTACATGCCTTCCAAAACAAACAAAAATCCATGTTCTTTGAAGTATTTATATTTACCTCATGTTTAGCATGGACTTTGGATTTCGTTTGCAAAAGATCATATTATATATCATGATTTATTATGGATAATTCAAGGTATCACCTACATGATTAATCCTCTAAACCAATTCTTAAAACTTCCATATTTCATTTGAAATGGCCCAGGTTCAATTGATCCAAACAATTAATCACAGGTGGCCTAAAGGCAGGCCTAAAATGCAATTCCAATGGCCTGGTTTCAATTGAACCCAACTAAATTTTGATAATTTCTGCCATTTCACAAGTAGAAATGAAGCTATGATAAGGTAGAAAGGCTTACATTGGTAGAGACGAATTCCGGATAGTTGTCCTGTAGTAGAGTAACAGCCTGCTTCATGACTTGTCTGAGCTCCTTCCTTGACGGGCCTGGTGAGTTACTGAGATCATTGATCTGAAGGAACGAAGAGATGCCGCCGGGCTCAAAATTCAGCTTCTTGATCTCTCTCTCCATCATCTGCACTCTCCACCTCAAGAGCTTCTTGCAATTCTCCTCTGCCCCAAATGTCTTGTGATACAGCTCCTCGTCTACGAAGATTCCGTATGTGTTGTAGCAAACAGGGTGCCCTTCGTGGTCAATGCCCTCCATGTAAGCGACCTTGCTGAAATCAAGGCCTAATTCCTCGTCTAGGATCGAATCGACGCCATATTCCTCTCTCCATCTGAGTGTATCCTTCAGCATCTCCAAGGCCTCGTCGACATTGAATTCTCGAGCCCGCAAGAACTTCAGGAGGACTACATTGGTGCTCTCTGCGCCCTTGCTAGGCAGAAGTGGCACGCCCCAGAGAGTGACATTCATATGGGATTCTTCTATGGCTTTCTCTTCAGCTTCCGTGGTGGACTTCGCTTCACCTTCTGTGGTGGATTTCTCCTTCAATTCACCCTCTTTATCTTCTGATTTCTCTTTTTCCTTATTGAAGATTTTGTTTTGGAGAATCGCTTCTTCGACCTTTGCTTTCAATTCAGAGAGGGCCTTCCTCTCATTGTCTTTTAGATCACATAGAAAATTGCTCTCCTCCTTGAATAGTCCCTGCTCATTGAATGAGGAGCTCTTCTCTATGGCTTGTGAACGCGAAGAAACTTCATTAATTTTATTCTGATCCACATTTCCTCCTTCCATTTCTTTGTTGTTCTCTTGAACTTCTTTATTGGATTCTTCTGTTTCCTCTGTTTTAGTTTTACCATCTTCATCCCCTGATTTCATTTCAGAAAGTGCGCTCTTCTCAACGACTCGTGAAGGCGAATCAACTTCTGTTTCTTTCTCCTCATTTCCTCTGGTTGGCTCTTCTGTTTCATTTTGTTTGGCATCTTCATCTTCATCTCCAACTGTCTCTATTTGGAACACTTCTGCGACCTTTTCTTTCAATTCAGACAGTCTATCCTTCTCATTGGCTTTCAGATCGCGTAGTGCGTCTCTCTCCTCCCTGAATGTGGAGCAGCTCTCGACGCTCGAAGGTGAATCGTCTTCCTTCTCCATCTTCTCAGTTCCCACTTCCGTGTCTTCCAACTTCTCCTCACTTTCACTATCAGATTCTTCAATTTTTCTTGGTTTTTTATCTCCATCTACATCTTTAGCCACATAAAGCTCTTCATCAACGCTCTTCACTGGTGGTTTTTGCTGAGATTCATCGAGTTCGGCCATCTGGGTTCTTCTTATTTCACTTCAAAAGTCCTGTTTTATGGCTTTTGATTGAATTAGAGGTTTTCCCAGCTGAAATCCGGACAAAGAGAGCCAATTCAAAAGATTTCATTGAAGAACAAAGACCCCTGTTTCATTCTTCTCTGTTCTCATCATTATGGTTGAGAGAGAATGGTGAAAAAATGACCGACTGCCGTAGTCCCGGGTCTACTGAAGTGATCCATAGTCCTCAGGTGGTCCATGTATGTTATGCTGGGACAGCCACATAAGATTGTTGGTACCGGTTGTTCCCCCCCCCCCCCCCCCCCCCCCCCCCCTTTTTTTTTTGTTCTAGTTCCAACTGCTAGTGTCCTTCATGGGACCCTATGATTTTGTAAATGGCCCTATGATTATGGGCCCCACCAACAATCATGGGCTCCAAATGTCCAAACTTGGACTCTATGCAACATGCAGCTCCTGTTTTGCAAATGCTCCAATATGATAATCATCACCATCATCAACAACAAGAACAATGGAGCTTTGTCTTGTCACCAATCAAGTGATCCAATTGCAGGAGTAGAAATGTTTCAGTGGTCACGCAAACTAATTAACTGAAGGCCGAGTGAGAATAGGAAAACGGTTGGGGTTGGAAAGATTCAACCGTCATTGTTGGTATTCATACAATCATGCCCTGGGTTTTTTAGGACATCCAACCAATGCTAACTATACTCACTTCATCTTGCTTTCCCTGACAATAATAGATATGCAACACAAATACTTAAAACTTGTCATTTTAGGGACCCCTAAGATGGATCCAATCGTTCAATACACAGCTACCCCTTAGTAACAAACACAAATTTGACATTGATTCAGCTGATCATCGCAGCTTATTTTAAAGTATAAAAAATAAAGAATTTGCACCCAAAGGACCCTTGAACATAAATGGTCCATGTCGATTAAAAGATAAATAACTAAATTGCAAATTTAGGCCATTCATTGGGTCATTAACCCTCATTGTAAAGAACCTTCATGATAAAAAAAATAGTTATTATATCAACATTGATTCCATATACTTTGGGGGGCTTAGGTAGCGGGTTGTGATCATTCAGAATATAGAGACTTAAGCGGGTTGTGATCATTCAGAATATAGAGAGTATCTAATCATCACATTAATTCTCACCTTGCCCTTGTGATTGGCCCACAAATAAGTTTAGATTTTTTTCTTTTTTTGGCTGGGGCACCACACTCTAGGATTGGCCTGTTCCACATGCTAGAGTTGGTAACACTCACTGGCCACCACAGTGTGCACCAGGGGTAGGGATGCACAAAAAATATGGTATCACCGTAAAACTGAACCGAACCGGGCGATTCGGATCGGTTTGTAGTGGATCGGTTCGGTTAACGGTTTGAAAATCATAAAAACCACTTGCATTGGTCGGTTATTGGTTTGAGCCCACGGTTAATCGCTTAAACCGAACTGACCGTATGCGGTAACTTAAGTATTATTTTTTTTACTACTTTAGCCTTATGATTTCATGTTTTACTACTTTCATAGTTAGAGTCGACAACTTCATTCTCACATAAACTCAATTATCAGCACTACCTCAGAGAGTATCATGTGGAATGAATGTTTCACTGCAAGCTAGTTTTTTTTTTCTTCTTTTTTTTTGTTTGTTTTTTTTTTTTTTTTTTGTGCTTGTGTTTAGTCCAAACTCCTTTTTTGGAGTAAAATTATTTTTTATATGCGCTTAGTCCAGTATGGATTGTTGGATTTTTATGTTTGCACCAAACATTGGAACAAATGCAAAGGACGGGGTATCATCATTTTGAAATTTTCCATGTCTAATTTTAAAATAAAATAAAATAAAAACAACGGTTTAATAGACCGAACCAAACCAAACCGTTTGGTTTGGTTCGGTTTAAGTCATCTCCATCGATCGGATCAGATCGGTTAATTAAAAAACCGACAGGTTCGATTTTGTTGTTAGTTTTAGTGTTAAACCGATCCGAACCGTCCATGTGCAGAACTAATCAGGGGAACCCCTTGTGGTTCGATATGCTGACCTTCAGGTCGAGAACTAGAGTGCCAATCACCTGAGCCACTTGCGGTGGTTGAAAAATACCTTTTTTTATTAAGTTTGAACAACTTGCTATCTAGTGTTTTGGCATCATGGATTTGAGACTGTATTTGCCAAATCGTATTGCACATTTCTAAAAATGCATCAGAGAATTTAAGAACCCATCTTAAAAATCCAGAATAAACAGAAATTCCAAAATTCTGCACTTTTTACAAAGAGAACGTAAATACCTCATTTTGTTTGCATATCAGTCTTGGCACAACTATAAGATGTTATTTTTAACCAAAAATAGATTTTTGTGGCATCCATTTGGGAGCATGACAATCAATGGTGACAGGGGATGGACTAGTTAGCTCACGGATTTAGGGGTCCACCATATAAATAAAATCAAACGACCCTACCTGTAAGGACCCGTTCCTAGGAATACCTAGTGGGACCCAATTTGACCAAGCCAACCATATGTTATCCTATTTAGTAAGCGATTAGTATGAGAAGTTAGTAATTTCCCATTAATTAAGCCTAGTTTATAGGATTGAGACCCTTGTGAGATTAATAGTATTTTTCTTAGAATTAATTAACCAATTAGAGGCCTTAGTTGTAATCCTAATTATAAATGTGTTTCCCTTAAAGAGTTGTGCAATTTATCTTAGAATGACCTAACTACTTATGGCCTAACCCATTAGCTCATTTATCATATGAGAGTACTCTAGTCCTTCCTACCACACCTTTTCCCCCCTTTTTGGAAATCCCAATATCATAAATGACCTTAGCTCCTTTATTCTCTACCAAGTAAACATGAGCACCATAATAAATAGCCTACCTTTATTGCCATTAGGCTCATTTATTCACAATCACTCATTTGAGGATACTTTAGTCATTATATGTGAATACCTAAACTACCATAATACTTATTCTTTATTTCTGTTAGCAACCAAGGACCCTTTGGTAATTTCATTTTAACCTTCCCCAAATACCCTCATCCTTATCCTAAACTTACACTAGCAAGGGAGGGCACCTTAGACATTTTTCACTCCATCTATTCCTATATAAAGAAACCCACTACAAGCTTCCCAAACATTTCCTACATTCTCTTCCTCTCATTTCACTACAATTTCCTCCCATCTCTCTCTCTCTCTCTAGATCTTAACCCTCCAATTACTAGAAGCAAGAACCTCATCTACATCTAGCCATCTACAAGCCAAGGAGCTCATCTCATCTCCTAGATCTCTCTTTCCTCTCCAAGTAAAGGTAATCTCCTTCTCCCTTTTTCCATTTCTTTGTAAAATAGTCTTTTCTCTTAGATTTCTCTTTCTTATGTATTTCTCTCTTTGGGAATGGGTGTAGAGATTGTGGATTCAGCTATTGGGGTGATCTTAGAGCTAGTGGAGTGGAGCCCAAGCTATTTGAGAAACTTTCTTCCTAATTAGACAAGTAGACAGGCTTAGATTCTCTAATTTAAGTGATTATTATGCTTAGATTGTTAATTACTATCTTCTATGGTTATTTAGCATGATTTCTTATTTAGATGGTTGATTGGATGGTATTATGTATGGATTGTGGTTCTAAGCTCTTTTCTTATGTGTTGTTGGCCATTGATGGATGAGAATCCCTCATTTGGAAGATCAATGGCCTATTTGTAATGAGGTCATGATGTGGGAGGTATGTTTGATGTATGGAAGTGATTGGTGAAGATCTGGAATTCATTTAATGAGCTTTTGATGAAAAAGAAATGATGACAGAATCATATAAATATGGATTTCATGTGTACCCGGTCGACCTTGTCTCTCAGGATGTCGACCGAGCACACAGGGGACTCTTCCCCCAACTGAGAGCAGAATGATCTCAGGGTAACTGATACAGTGTACCTGGTCAACCGACTAAGAGGCCCGGTCGACCGGCCACACTACAGTACCCCTCACCTGTCAGATGTTTGTGGAAATTCCTGCAGTTTACCTGGTCGACCGAGGTACCCTCCAGGTCGACCGGGAACACTGTAAAATGTGATTTTTGTCTCCCAATTAGCTGTTCACTTCCATAGTGTAGCCGGTCAACCCGTGTACCCATGATGTCGACCCAGTACACTGTAAATAGTGATTTTCCATATTTAGTTTCCTTTTATGATCTGATCATGTGTGGGCCCCATTGACCTTCCACTTGGACTGTTTGGGATACGTGAGTCACGAGTTAAGGGCCGGGCTTAACCTTGACCCGTGTAGCCGCCTAAGTAGGGTATTGGGTTGTAAACGGAACCAAATTCAATGATTATGAATGTCTTATGATGCTAAATACCTACAGGAGCACCAATGATACTTAATAAGCATTTGTGACTCCGTGATAACTGTCTTAGGTGAAGGGACCTTAGACCTGAAGAGAGGGGCAGCGATTACCGATGAATTTGTGATATTTGGCATTTTTTTGTGGAAACGGACACTGAAGCTGGCTGGTAGGTCTGAACCTTAGATGTAGACCTCGAGAGATATTATAAATCAGGGCATTGCACTTAGGCTCTGAGCCATGATCACAGTCCATACCTGTAATATTGGGGATTTAATGGTAGATATTGATGGATAGATTGTATAATGAGATAATACTAATTAAGCGTATAGAGAAGTGGAGTTTATAAGGGTATGCACTATTAGCTGTTGAGAATTACAAGGATGGATTAGTTATACCCGAACTCCGTGCCTCGTACCCTTGACTATTATTATCTCATATTATGGATAACCAGGTTATCCAGTTCGGAGTACCCCCACCTAGTGATCTGTAGGATTTATGGATGTACGATTGGTCTGTCGAAGGTTATCATACTGGCATGGACATTGATATTGAGTATTGAGATGTAGTTGAGTACAGTAGGTACCGATGGTGATCGGGTACTGAAACCGCCGACATTCGGACTGAGTACACGTGGATGAGTGTTGAGGTAGATCTAGCATGTAAGACCAATGACTGTGACTTGGCAGTGGCTATGGATGAGTATTGAGGTAGATCTAGCACGTAAGACCAATGGCTGGGACTTGGCAGTGGCCATGGACATTGATAGACTCTTGTACGCTCCTATTCGATATGACGATAGCGATGGGTGGCTATGACCCAATGGCTAATGTCCATCAACAGTTGTTGGGACAACGACGATGGGTTGGCTCTGACCCCTCACGTCCCTTGTACTTCAACTGTGGACGTACCTTTATATGCTCTTATGGAGATATATTGGATGTATGATTATTATGTATTGTAGGTGCTGTTATTTATTGTCTTTAACTGTCGACATTGTTACGATTAGATCATGATGCGATGGTTACGTATATGGTAAGGTTACTTTTTCAGGTTATCTATGCTATTGGTGACTCTGATGTGCTTATATGATTTATATGATGTCTTGATGATGATGACTTCTCCTATCTACCTGATATGCCGCATCAAACATCTGTTATATAATATATCTCGATTATGGTTCATGCACTACACTCTACACCATTTTCTATTGCACTCTGATATTCTGTATTATTATCGAGATACTAATCACGCAGGTTAAGCTGGGATCAGGTATGGTCTTTTTCCCTATCTATTAATATAATGTATTGCCATCTAAACATGCCTATTTGCCTGGCTCATTAAGCCTGACCCAATCCTTGGTGTTTTCAATTATCTTCTCTTTTGCTTTCTTTGATTGGTAGAATTGCTTAGCGGCTGATCCGTTACCACGGGGTTCAGAGAATGATGCAGTTGGTGTATCGAGAGGCGTCTGACACTTAGATCTCTATTCTTTCCTTTTCTTGTAGCTGGCCGTATCGGCCTAGGATTGAATAGTTAGTTTAATTATGGAAAGTATCTTGTAATCCCTTAAAGTGAAATAAAATTATAGGGTTTTGTCCATTTACTTGCTCATATGAGATTCACACTTGATTTTATTATTGGATTTTCTGCATCTCTTGGATACTTTCTCGTAGCGTCCCGAGATTCAAGGTGCCCGAATCTTGGGGCGTTACACTACCCCTTAATTTTAACTATTCCTGATTAATATCTAATGATAACATCTAATAGTGGTTAATGTGTTGACAAGAGCCAAACTAGGACTGATGCCAATTCGAAAGGAGTAACTGTTTATGAAGGTATTGGATTTGATAGGCAGACACTATTCTGGTGAAAAACTGGAGTACCAATATAAGGAGTGTAATTTGCTAGCCCTTTGATGTTCTCTCCTATAAATAATGATTTAATTTTCTTTAGGGTTGTTATATTTTGTTTGGTGATTAATCTCTTCATAAAGTTGGAGGTGGCCCTATATTAGAGTTCAAACACCTAAATTTCGACATTTTGTAACAGCCTCACACTAATGTTGCTTGGAGAGTGATGGACCTACACATGGTCGTTTCTGCAGGTTAAATATCCGTATGTATCGACCAATACAGATGAGATACGATAGAGCACCACTATATCCGTATGTATCAACCAATATGGATGAGATATGGTATAGCACCACTATGTTGGGTTTTAGGGGTAGACCCACATCTTGGGTTTTAGGGGCAGTCGCCCCTGTCAAACCTGAAAAAAGGCTCAAAAGGAGCCATGGGTCAAACAAGTCATACCCCGCCAATGAAAATTATGAGTCCACCACTTGGTTCAAAGTTATGGTATCGACCCAGACAAAAAACTGATATGATATCGGTATTGGTCACGATTATCAGTCCGTCGCGGTCTTCATAGTGTAAATTTTTTTTAATCCCAAAAAATTCTCAAAAAAATCCAAAAAAATCTAGAATATTAGAAAATGCTGGAAAATAATGTTTTTTTCCCATTAGTACACATCGTAAAGCAAAATATCGGTCCCCCTAAGGCAAAGCATCTTGTATCGTTATTTTATTTGAAATTGTTGAATATGTTAAGTCTTAATGTTTTATCCTTAATCCAAACATATAGTTTAAAAATCAATCTTAAGTAACCACAATTTAAATTCCAAATCTAATCAATTAAAAAAATTATCACTCTTTGTAGTTGATTTGTAAATATTTTTACATTTTTATCTTCATGAGAAGGAAGTTTATTTTTAGTGGATTAGATTTTTTTTTATTAGTATACCTTGTTAGAGGCTTACTAATAAAATAAAGGATTTGGGTACTTTTTGACTTTTTTAACATTTTATTTGTATGTTTATAAGTGATCAATGTGACATTAGGCCAACACTAATTTAATTAATATTTGTTGAGGTTCCATATAAAAGGGGCATTTATTTTGGGTGGGGAAACTAAAAAGGGGTATTTAATAGTTTAGAGAATAAGGGAGGGCATTTAATGGTTTACATTTTCAAATTGGAAATTTCATTGTGATTTGTGAGACCAAGGGGGCATTTATTTTGGGTGGGGAAACTAAAAAGGGGCATTTAATAGTTTAGAGAATAAGGGAGGGCATTTAATGGTTTACATTTTCAAATTTGAAAATTCATTGTGATTTGTGAGACCATTTAAGAGGCTACCTACATTTATGTAGTTTAGTTTTTTAAAATGTGGGCCACAGTAAATGTGGAAGACTCAATCCCTAGGAAACAAATGGAGAGAGAAAGTCCCCTCTGCCTTTTCTATTTTCGCCCAAGACACAACAACGAGTGGGGAGAGGGAAAAGAAAGAGGGAAAGAGGAAGAGAGAGAGGAAGAAAAAGAAGAAGAGGAGAAAGGCACAGGGCCAACCACGTTTAGCCTCTCAAAAGATCCAAGTATAAGTGGATTTTTTTTTTTTGGAATGATGATTCATATTTATGTTTTTTTCTTTTTTTCTTTTTTTAAAAGAAAATTGCATGTTGTCGTGTGTTCCTCCTTTTTTCTGCAAATGCATGTTTCTCTATTCCTCTTCCTATATGTGTGTGTGTATATATATAAGTTTAGTTGTATCGGCTGTTACGACCGATGCTTTCAAAATATTGGCCGTAACGGCCGATATTTTGGTGATATGGACCATTACGATACTTATATCGATATCACAGCCCGATATTGTATCAGTCCGAGCCGTTATGAACCAGTATAAACCGATATTTTAAACCATGGTCCACCATTGTATATCGGCAACAAGAAAGTACGATGGGATGATGAATTGTGGCAGCTGTTGGATCAACCTCTCCTCCTAAACGAGTTTTAATCAAATGGTGAATATAACTAGATCAAAGTTATCTTCGGACATCTCTCCAAACACTTGAGTGGGAAGAATTAATTCGAGGCTTCGTTGAAAAATAGTAGGCATCACAGTGGAGATATATATAGATATAGTGGATCCTACCTCTCTAAAATCTTGCATTTCTGGTCATTGATTGGATTTGATGGGTTTTACTTTTAGTGTGCATTTGGCATTGGGCCATTTAAATGTTCCCATGCTCCCACTAGATGAGGCTAAATAAAACATGTTTGGCAAGTGTAAATCACTCTTCCAAATTTTGTTCTCACGGAAAGAATTCCAAAACTTAACCCGCTAGCATTGGAAAATTGGAAAAAAAAAAAATTAGAACCAACTTGATGGCACAGTTATTTCCTACCTATCTCTTGCCTTTTAAAGAAGATCATTTAAGGACGGGAAATTCTCAAAAGCTCCCCTATCTCAAAAGCTGAGTTTCTGCCCCTATCTAATAACCAATGATTTGTTAGTATTTTAATATATCTACTTTTGTAGGAAAATATATAGGAGAGAGAATCGGATATGTGTATCACTGATGACACGTATCACACTTTCATTACCTAAAAGAAGGGCGTGGAGTTTTGTAGCGTAACTTTTAAAGACTCCAAATCCTCTCGCTTATTCTAAAAGTATGCCTATGTTCACAACCTCAAAGAAGGTGACCCCACTTTCTAAATCCTGGGCGTGTTTAGATGTGTGGTGAAGTGAGGTGAGGTGAGGTAAAGCCTCCATTATCCAGATAAGAAAAGACAATGGGTCCTATCAAAAGTACATAATTTCAAAATTCCTTAATCTTTTTCAAAAAAGAAGTAAAAAAAAAAAAAGCAACATCCTTTCTCCACTAAAAGACAAAAAAGCTCTACTTTTCTATCTAAAAAGTAAAAAAGATTCCATACCAAATAACTAAAAACAAAACACTATCATAACACATTATATTTTATTATCTCTTGATTTGATGCTTCACCTCACCATACTTCAATTCACCATACATCCAAACAAGCAAAAGATGGGTCACATGGTTCCAATTACAAAAGGCGGGCTCATATTATAAACCCTATAATGGTGGGACCACATTATAAGGCATCATGTTCTAATTTCTAAAGGTAGCACTACATTATAGTTTCTAAAGGTGTGCCCCATGTCCACAATCATAGAAAAAGTGACCCTACTTTATAATTCTTAAAGTGGGTCATATGATCACATTTAGAAAAAAGTAGAGCCGAGCCACATTGCAAATCCTTTGAATGTAGGCCCACATTGTGAATCCTATGAATGTGGCCCCATAAAGGTGGGGACCATATTGTAATTTTTAAAGGTGGGTCCCGTGTTCACAATTAATAAAAAAGATGGCTCCACAATATAATTCCTATAAAAGTGGGCCCACATTGTAAATCCTATGAATGTGAGTCACATGGTCACAATCACAAAAGGTAGACTTACATTGTAAATCCTATGAATGTGGGTCCAATATTCTAATCTCTAAAGGTGTGTGCGACGTTGTAATTTCTAATGGCAGGTCTCATATTTACATTCATAAAAAGGTGGCCCCACATTATAAATCCTATAAAGGTAGGTCCACATTGTAAATCGTATGAATATAGATCCCATGTTCAGATTTTTAAAGGTAAGTACAATGTTCTAGTTTCTATAGGTGAGTCCCATGTACAACAATAATAGAGTGCTACAAATAATAAAAGGTGGGTCTCATATTGTAAATCCTATGATTCTCTTGCTCAGATTCCATTGAACAAACTTTTATAATGTTACCAAATAAGTTCCGCATGGCATATTCTCAGCAAAGTAATTTAACATAGTGTTACTAGGGATGTAAATGGGTACCCGATTCTACGATTAGCTGGAGGTTCCGACCCGTTAAAAATCGGGTTTGGGTCCTTATTTAGGCCCCAATAAGTAAATGGGTTCAGGTCCGGTTCCACCTTGGTTCGAACCCGTGGACCCGAGATCCGATATATTACCTCAATTTTCGAGAATTTCTCCTAAAAATCATATTTTTTTAATATCATTCTCTACTTAAACCCGGACCCGGATCCAGACCCGTCCCATATATGGTTCTGATTCCGGTTCCGGAGCCAATAAAACGGTTCCGGGTCTGGATCCGGTTCCACCTTCTCCTTAACGGTTCCGGTTCCGGGTCTACCATGGACCCGGACCGGAACCGACCCATTTACAACCCTAAATATTACCAAATAAGTTCTACATAGTATAGTTTCTGACACAATCTTATGTAAATACAAAATCGAAAACAACATCGAAACAATGCTAAACAGACCCTAAAAAGATGAGAGAAAAAAATGTTGCAGTAGTACACAGGGCACATGAACAACCAAATCAATGTTGTTCAAAAGTGGCCCTCTGTTCCATAGAGCACTAAGAAATGGCTCTGATAGCTTGGCCATCTTATTTACTGATTGATTCTGGATCCATCATCTTATAACTGTCCATTTGGTCTCAAATTTTGCAATTTGAATGGTGATGATGGCCTTCCAAACTAGGATCACACTTTGGATGGTAGGATTGTCATCCTCCCAGTATGCCAGTGTGTGGAAGACTACTACCTACCTGCTTCTTTCAACTGCCACGCGAAACCCAACCGTTGTGACTTCATTTAACTCTCTCTCTCTCTCTCTCTCTCTCTCTCTCTCTCTCTCTCTCTCTCTCTCTCTCTCTCTCTCTATATGGCTTCCATCTTGGCGATTGCCTTCTTTTCTCTAGTATCAATAAAAATCCCTCTAATCCTCTCTTCAACTATCATGGAAGATCTCAATCTCCCACCACCCCCTGATTTCCGCTCTACAATCTTGAAAAACTGCAAAGAAAACCCATCAATCAGATACTGCAATGCTATCTCCGGTGACATCTCTGACGTTTTCAAATCAACCATCGTGGCACAACACCTCTGCAACGAATCCAAGAACCCGAATTGCAGCAATTCCTTCACCAAGATCGACCTCAGCAACCGCCCCTTGATTGCTCCCCTGTACCTGTCCTTCACCTTCTTCTGGAAGTACTGCCCTTTAACCATTTTAACAATTGACCTCTCCAACAATTCGCTCAAGGGGTCTTTCCCTTCAGACATTCTCTTCTGTTCTCAAATCCATTATCTTGATCTAAGTTACAATGGCCTCATTGGAGAAATCCCAACTGATGGTTTCACCAATCTCACCAACCTCACTTTTCTCAATCTTTCTTACAATCAATTCGACGAGAGTAACATCTTGAGAATCCATTACTTTGCAAGGTTCAATTCATCAAGCTTTATTCGTTCTGGTCTTTTGGCCAAGGATCGAAAATTCAATGTGGGGTCAATTGTGCTACTAGTCTTTCTTCTCATTTTTGTCGTTGGAATCATTGGTTGTTTCGGGTGGCGGTGTTTGCAGCGGCCTGATGTTCTGCCATTTTTTCTTCAGAGGAAGCATAAGTTCACACAAGCGGTACTAAAGGCGGCCACCGATGGATTTTCAGAAGGAAATTTGGTGGGTAGGAACAAGAGAGTTGAGATTTATAAAGGAATCTTGAGAGATGGGAGTGAAGTGTTAATTGAAATACATAGAGGGAAGTTCTCATTTGAATCTCGCAAAGACTTCGTCGAAGAATGTAGAGTTCTTGTTCAATTGGACCAGAAGAACCTAGTTCAGGTGTTGGGTTGGTGCGATAATAGGGAATTCAGAGCAGTGGTGACGAGATGGACTGATGGTTACACGATTGTTGAATGGTTGGCTAGGAATCCACAGTGGAAGCATAGGTTGAAGGTTTTGATGAGAGTGGTTGAAGCAATGTGTTATCTGCAAGATCAATGGCCTCAAGTAGGATGTGATATAAGGACTAGTAGCATTTTCTTGTCTAATGATCACGAGCCATTGATTTCGAAGCTTAAGGTTCAAGATAAAAACAATCCTTCTAAGAGTATGTCTTCAAGCTTGTTCTCATTTATCATAATCATTTTTTTCTTTTTCTTTTTCTCTTTTTCTAGAAGCAACAATAAAACATTTCATTGATTTAAAAAAATACTCAATGAGGAAAAAACCAATCATACAAGAAATTACAACAAAGAAGATAAATAGTTTTGAAAGCAAGTGAATTTCCAATAGTGTTCTCAAATCTGGTAACTCCTGCTTGTTATCAAAGCGTCAGTCTCTTGATTCGATTTTATTTACATGCTTGATCATCAAATTCATAGAAGCCCATATCACAGCCCTATCTCTTCAGCAGTTGATGCTAGTGTCCATGGGTTGTGGCATTGCTGTGTGTCCATGATATTGGGTCCTCGTCAAATATTGAAATCGTATCCCTTCTCAGTTCTGTTACTCTGATCAAGAAGGAATTAAGTGATTAGTTTTCTACTTACAATTTTCCTCATTAACCCATGGACTGGTGATTTCATTTGTTGATTTAGTTCATACCTGCACAGGGCATTATCTAAAATAACAGGGGGTAAGAGTCGTAAGACAATCCAAAATTTTTTTTACTTAGAGGCAGTCGCACAGGGGAAAATCTACAATTGCATCAAATCAATGATCTGTATGGTCTTACAAAACTGAAGGCCCTATGAAAATATGCATGTTCTCTTATCAATGATCTTAGAATTCTTCACATGTGTGGATGGGAGGATTTTCAATACAAAGTATTGGCACTTACCACAATTGACACCCATTGGGACTAAAATATAATTATGGGGGAGGGGGGCGGGGAGGGGCGCTTTATATAAGGGTCAAAACTCTAAAATGATTTGACTGACCATTTGGTCCACTCCTAATCCACAAGTGGCCTACCCATCTCCCCTTCCCCATGACTTCCATACATCAAGCAAAGTTCGAGAAAAAGGTTTGTTACTTCAAACTAAAGGACTCTCTTTTAAACATTCCTTTGTATGTTTATATGCATGTTTGGTTTCACACACTAGAAAAAAAATATATCTTCAGTAATGGGTTTCTTTTTACTGCTGATTTTCAGATGTTTACAAGTTTGGGGTATTCTTGTTGGAACTGGTATCAAACAGAAGCCCCCACGAGGGATTTGAGAGAGGTAATACAGGGTTTGTAGAGTGGATAAAGATACATTATCCTCTCCATGTGCGAAAGGTTATAGATGAGAGAATGAAGGCGGCGATCATCACATTTGTGCAAGTGAAGCAGGCCATAGGTATTGGTTTGATGTGCACAGATGTATCAAACAATCAACAGCCAAGCCTACACCAGATATCGAAAATGATCAACCGGGTATATCAATCTTCTCTAGTTTCCCAGTCGGCCACACATCGTCATAAGATTCAAAGAACACCGACAAATGAGCTCAAGGTGAATGGTGATTGATCCCCTATAAACAAGTGTGGGAACTCTCTCATTTTCTATATCAGAAAGCTTTTCCACTTTTCCTATCAGAACTTAGATAAAGTAGAGTATCAATTCTTGTCAGTTCACCAGTACCTGGTACTACTAGTGATAAGCCGAAAACATTGGCTGCTATCTCATGTATGGCTTTTCTTTTTTCCTCCCGTGCAGCCCAATTCAGGAGCCTTTGGTCCTAAGCACACGATTCTAAAGAACTAATCCCATGGATAGGGATGGAGCCAGAGATTTCTTCTAGAGGGGGCAAAGAGCAATTAAAATTTTCACTAAACATTATTGATCGGCTTATAATATCCTCAAAAGACATAACCGATATCTTTCATTTAATCTCAAAAGGAAAAAAAATGCATTAATAACAAATTTATGTGAAAACTTGAATGAAAAATAAAATAAACTAATAGAATTTTATTGCACCCCATATCTAATTAATCATTATCCGGTGAGGCAGATCTTTGGATGGGCCACATTGATGACATCATGGATAATCAAAAGAAGTGTTCACCTGTCTTTACAAATTGGAATTTAAATGCCCTGTAGAATAGATTTACCTGTTCTTACGAAGTAAAATAGAATCCCCTTGCCTTACACCTCTAGAATCCTTACTACTGTGAGAGGGTGAACAATGAACCAATACTGAGAGGAAACCAATGAACTATTTATTGATATCCAACCCCTCCACGTTGTTGCCTTCTCCAAAACCAATTTGCCCAGAATATAATCTATAATGTTCCAATTGACACGATCACATGCTTTTCCTTATCAATTAAAAAAATACATTCTCTACCTTTACTTACTAAATCTTTCAACTAATTGGCAATAGGAAATTAGATTATCATCCAATATTTGTCTTTTATGAATGTGATTGCCGAGCACGGTAGCATTCCACAAACTGCAGCAATCAAAGTGAGTTGATGAGGCCCACTACATCCATCGTTAGAACTCATCATCCAATCACTACCATACAATAAAAAAATACTTCATATTACGCAGTTGTTATCTTAGTTGGACTCAAGTGTCTTGTAGTTGGTCTATGAAATACAATTTTTCTCTCTCAAATACAGGAGTGGAAAAAAAAAATGCACAAGACATCAGAAGAAGAAGAACGCAAAAAAAAAAAAAAAAAAAAAAATAGATTCATTCAATAAGCAAACAAATACAGTTTAAATCAAGCCAAACAAAAAAAAAAAAAAAAACCAAATGGAATGGGCTGAAGATGTACCTGTGTTTGAGAAATGATAATCTATGAAAAAAAAAGTTGAATCTTTGTAGAAGAAAGAGGCCATTGGCAGTGACGGCTCCAGAAATTCAAGTCAGTGGGGTCAACAAAAGACTTATCTTCCACAAATCGAATAAATTTGGTTTTACATTTATCAACTTCTGTCATCTACTTCTGATAATATAAGGGTTTTCTCCTTCTAATATAAGGAGAATACTGTATTTAGTGGTTAAGTTAGGGTAAATGAAGACTTACCGACAAAATGTCTAAAAAAGGGAATTTTCTTTAAAAAATAAATATTGGGCCCATTATTATTTTTATTTTTATTTTTTTTGATTTTTTTTTTGTTTCGGTGGACAAATGACCCGTTAACTTAGGCATTGAGTGGGGTCAAAAGCTTCCCATAATTTCAATTCATTAAAGAGTTTTTTTTTTAATATTTTTCCAGATCAATTGACCCCATTGAGATCCATGTAACGCCGCCCATGGCCATTGGTTATTCTTGAGGAAGAATATGCTAAGGATAAGAAACAGAGGAGAGATAAAGAAAGAAGTGGAAAGTGGCATCTCCTTGTCGTGTCTTTTGTTTCTAAAGCAAACAAATGACAATTGACAACATTGCCCATGTGTCTTTTGGAATTCTATTTGTAGTAAAAGGTGAGTAGGGGAAAAAAATAGAAAAATTACTAAATGACAACATTGCCTCCATGTGTCTTTTGGAATTCTATTAAGTTTTACCAAAAGGTAAATATGGGCAAAACTAGAAAAATGACAAATTTACCCAGGACAATTAAGGGTGAAAAGACCTACTATACTATTGAGATTTTAAAATGGTGAGTGGGGGCAATTGCCCTCACTAGACCTCCCCTCCCTCCGTCCATGCCCATGGGGCACATGCAAACCCTCTTATCCACTTTTACCGGGTAAAACTATGAAAGGTCACTACTGAAGGTAGGTGTCGAGCACAAGACCTCTTCACTTCCTGAGGCATAGAGTCCATGTCATGTTGCTCATGTTTACCACACACTGGCTTTATGCATGATTTTGGGTTTCACATGCATGAACTAAGATGCAAGTATTTTATAAATCTTTAAAGGAATATGCAATCAAACAAATAAGTCAAAGTTAATCAAATGGTAAAAGAAATAGCCTAGTTAGTGAGGATTTGAATCTAAAGGAGGCATTTAGTAAAAGAGGGATGGAAGGAAAATGGAAGAGAGAAAACTAATTTACCAGCACAATGTGTGTCTTGACATTTGGCCTTCTCCTCTTGAAACTCTCCCTTCTTCCCCACTTGGAATCCTTGGAGACAAAATACAGCTTTCCCCACGTGGACTATCCCATTTTCCGGTGTCCCACTTTCTTTCCTCTACCACAGAAGGATAGAAACAGGTTGGGTTCGGATCAGGCCCGTATTTCACCAAGAACCAAACCTAAATTACTAAAAGCAAACCATGGCCAAACCTGGACCTGAAAACAATCCAAGTTAAAGGACCAGTATCCTGACCCAAATTTAAACTAAAGACCTGCAGTCAGATCCAGACTCAAATAAGGGTTCTGGATCGAGGCCCAGTTAGTTAATATGTTAATTGAATATAATTATTTCAAAAAAAAAAAACCCTTACATATTTGGTCATTTTCATCATATAATGCTGTTGTTATATATTTAGAATCAGAACTCTAACCGAAGGATTACTTTGAATGTTGGCAATGATACATGCCTGAACAAACATCTCCCTAGCGTTACACCCAACTAGCACAACAACCCGTGGTTAGCATAAAACTTGTTTACCAATAACTTAAAAGTATATTTATTGATTTATTAAGAAAAACTCAGATTACGCAAAATCAATCCTCAAATATTCATGACAATGATTTGGTGATTAAGATAGGAATAAAAATGAAGTCCTCGTGGAAGAGTGAAAAGTGGGAAGAAGAGGTGGTTATATGAAGTGGAGATGAGTGGTTACATATTGAAAGTGAGGAGTTATAACTTCCGGTCAAAATCTATATTTATCGTCAAATTTGACTTTAAAAACCCTTGACTTTAATATAATATAATTGGTAAACCTAATTCTAATGGATATGGGCCTAGCTCGTCTGGTTCTCAAGGGCTAGGCCTTAGCCTCATTCTAAGGTCCTGGCGGTCCATCAAGGCATAAATTCTATGCTCAATAAACAACATATAAATGAATGACGAGGCCTAAACCCTTCCGGGGACATTTTCAATCCTAGTTTGCATCGTTTTCAATTGTCTAGCTCAGTAAGTCCCCTACTCCAGCCGTCATGTTTCTGGATTCTTAAACCATGGCATCAATATCCTTTTCCTTTTCAGGCACCCTGGACACTTTCTGAGCCAAATAAAAACCATTTGTAATTTGCCAACATACTCATGGTTAACTAGTGTTGGCACCTTAGAATCGCACCTCGACCAGCCCAAGGGGGACAAAATAATAATAATAATAATAAGTGTTTGCAATTCAAGCTAACATTTAGAAACTTAATCTAGATTTGCAACAAATAGTAGCAAAACAGCTCCAAAATCAGCTGCACACATCCACTCTGTTCTGTCCACTATTAGGTTTGCCTGTAGTCTTAAATAACATTAAAGAAATAAAAACACTACCTCTCTTGCTAATACATTTTGCCAAAAAGAACCACAAGTCTATATGGATCATCATGTGTTCATTTTCTTTCCATCTCATCCGAATAAGTCTCTCAGTTTTCGTTCTCTAGCAGTGATCATTCAGAATGCCTAAAGTGGATACATTTGGATGTGGAGAAAAGTTACAAGAAAATGGTGGTAGGCTACCACCTATTTTCTCTACATCCAGACTGCCTGATGTAGAATGCATTGTTACAACAACACGCGGTCACACAAGTGCCCACAAGATGCCAACTGTGGTCTTCCCTATTCATGTCAAGTAGACAGAAGCAGATGGGAAGTGGAAGAATTTGTGATTGGAGGAAGGTTACTTTGTTCATCGGCTTGTGAGGAAGAGATTTATGATTTGATGACAGCAGGCTTATATGACTGCATCTTTTTTCTGCTCCCATCAACTCTTTTCGGCAAATCAATAGTCAATACATACATTTTCACAGCAAATAGTTCCTTAGGGAATCCCTTCTGATCCTGAAACAAAATCCAAAAATATGACCAAAAGAGAAGAGTAAATGCAAGAACAAAACCAATGAATACCATTCAACCATATCAACAGTAAGGGCAATAATTGAGCTCATCCATCTTAGTGACACTATTCTGGGACCAGGCACGTAAATCAGTCATCCATGTCATTTCACCTGGTGGAAACCCACAGTGGATGACTAATGCTTCATAGGTCATAGCACCAGCAATGGTTTCAGGTCATGCACTGTCCACTGCACTGTAGCATCCAGTTAATGATGAATCATAATAGGAACATAGGGAACTACCAGTATACATGTTGACCACAAAACCAAAGTTGGGATATTTTCAGTTTTTGTTTTGAAAGGTAACTACAGAACTGAGAGTTCTGATCTGTTGAATGAGGAATTCTAAGTCATAACTCATAATCCATCCTCGCGCCCAGCCCTTCCATACAAGTGAGCTCATGGTCCACATAATCCAGATCATTGATATTTGGGCCTAATGTGAATGAGAGGAAGCCTCCAAAAGTTTCTAGATTGAAAACTTCTAAGCCATCCAATCTTTTGCCTGAATAGACAATTTTAGGAGACCAAAAATAAGAAAGAAAGGAAAAAAATTAAAAGGAAATAACATTCAAATTAGGAAGGTTTATAAGACATGGCAATGGTCTCATCAGGCTGTCTGGATAACAAAATAATGGGCCCAAGTTGTATGGGAGTGGTATGATATCAGAATGCTATACATCCCTATGGCTAGGGTTCTATTTTCGAAAACTCTCTTTGTCCAATATCGAAACTGGGCTAGCATTGAGATAAGTTAAGAGGCATATAACATAGCCAATTCTAAAATGGACAACATGCCTAATTGAGTTTATGCCAAGACAGACAACCTAAACATAGTTGGGACAAGACTTTGATGATGATGGCGATGAAACAATCTGAACAAACCTTTATCTTGCAAATATGCAGTCCACATTGATTGAACAGCTCCTTGAAATATAGATCAGATCTAGTGATACTCCGATCATCCTTGTCCAGGACAAACCCTGTAAAATATTGACTTGGTAAAATACCTTATGCTCGGTAAAATACCTGATGCTCTTCAGAGCAACAGACATGCTCTCTGTTTAAGTATGAACATACATTTCAAAAAAGGACCATTAAGATGAAAATCTTTCATTCTGAGAAACGGATGCATGAAAGCGGTGATATATAATCTTTTCATTTTTTTTATTTTTTAGAAGTGGTAAATTTGATCTTTTACCCAAAAAATGGTAAATTTTATTGAAAAGCTTAACAACATACGAGCAGTCCCCCAAAGGAAAATCTGTATATAAGACACTTATACCCTACAAGAAATTATTGTTAGGGATTTTGTATGTTGCAATTTGACGGATGCATTATCATGTTATCATCAGGTTTGTCTAATCATCAACCTTTGAGAATCCACCTAAGGTCTTGATAGGGTTGTCCCTAAGTGTTTACTTTTGATGTCCCACCAACACTTGGAGATATAACTTTAAAAGGTTTAGAGTGGTAAGATTGTTTCTTAGGGGAAAGAGTGAGCTAGGAAGGGAAATATTATTTTCGGCTATAGTGGAATCCATTAAAAAGATCTTCGTTAAAACTCAACACTAGGGTTCTAACACTAGGTTTTTTGAACCTATTATGATATGAAAGTTAAAACTAACTTGGTTTGAATGTAGGTGATGAATCCAAAACAACGAAGTAATACAAAGTGAAATGCATGTAATGGGCTCAACTAATCATAGTTAACAATTACAAGAGGGACACCTCCCAAGGGAAAACCTGACCACCCCTCTTTTTGCTAAAGCACCTGCCAACACATTTTGGTGCAGCCCGGATCTATGATCGAGCAATAGATCAATCTCCCGAAGGATTGATTGAATCCAATGATGGATTCCATCCCTAAGGCTCACTCACAACCATAAAACACACCATAAGCTGAAGATAACTCAGAAAACTTTAATTAACTGGAATAAGCATGCCCAATTACAATGAAGGGTCCAACTATATATAGAGTAGTATTTCTTAGCCATTAAGACTTCTTAATACAAAGCTTCTAAGCCTAATCAAACAATGGAATTAGAAACAGTTCCCTAATTAAACAAGGAAATAGACTTAGGATAAAAATAGCATGACACAATAGCTCTCACCCAAAAGACCGGGTTACCCATCTGGGTCAATTACATAGGCCCAATGGCTTTCCTGGGCTTCCGTATTGCATCACATTTAGTTGACCCAACCACATGAAAATGAGAAGCCAAGGCCTTGATCTCCTTAAAACAACACTGAAGCTTCCATGGCCCGCATTCATCATGAGTAATCCATGGCGTCGCCTCATAAAATAAAATGAAATTCTCATGGCCTTGAAATTGCCAGCATCTCAAGTTCTTCAAATCCTAGATCTCTGCTCTTCTTGTGAGATTCTTGGTTTTTAATTGTGTTTATTATTTAAATAATCTCATTTAGTAGCTAATTAATTAGCTTTGTGCGTTAGAGTAAGAATAGGATAGATTTGATGGGTTTTGGAACTAGAAGGACCTATTTGCAATTTTGAGTGAAGGTAAGGGGGTTATTTGAAAATATTAGATTTTTCATGTTTTTGGGCTCGTTGGATAGAGGAAGTTATTCTGAGCAGCTTTCACTTCGACTTTGATGATTTGACGCCTCATTTGATCATAATTCCTCATTTTCTAAAACTGAGGGCTATTTTGCAATTTCCAAAAATCCACCCAATTTCTTCCAAATTCCAGATTTTTCCACCTTTCTCTGCACTTCTCTTCTTCCTCCTAGCTGATTCTAAGGTCTTCTCTTCATCTCTCCAGCCCTCTCTCTCTCTTGCTCTAGCTTAATCAACAAAGAAGCTTCATCATCTTCACCGTTAAACTTTTCTTCGCCAAGCTTTGATTCTTCTTCCGATTCTCTTCTTCCTCTATTGGTAAGTTTTCTCCATTTCTGAGTTTTCTTCTTTTTAGTTTGAGCTAGTAAGATTTAGGAAGTTGTTTACAAGTTCATGTAGCTCCAATTCCATTTGGTCTTGGTTGGAGGAGCTTTGTAAGTTGGAGTTTTGGGTGTTTATGTGAATTTAGAAAGATTAATTGGAATCCCACCCAAAGGCAAGTAATGATGAATAATTACATTCCATGGATGTTAAATTTCATTCAATCTAAGACTTTTCATGTTAGATTACCTCATTTTTAGCTCTTTATGTATGTTATAAATAAGAAAATTTGGTTTTTGAATGGGTTAAAATGAAGGTTTATGAGTTGAAAAAAGAACTTTTTATGTCTAAAATATGAGCTTCAATAGTCAATAATCAAATATAAAGAGGTAAAGAAAACTTATGAAACAGATTCGAAATGAATACGACCACAAAAGTTCCAATTCTTTCGGCTAGCTGTAAGTCACCTACGGCTAACCGTAAGCCACCATGAAATCTACTACAGTTACAATTCCAAAACTGTGATTTTTAAGAGAATTGTATTACAGCTAACCGTGGGGGAAAGTATGGCTAATCGTAGGCTAACCGTACAATTAACCATAGTGCATTTTTACAGTTAACCCTGCCAAGCACTCAAAAGGAAGCTGGAAGCTCAGTCCTCAGGTCTGTGACCTTACGGCTAACCGTACCCTAGTCACTGCTAACCATAAAGTCACAGTTTTAACCTATATTTTTAGGCATATCCTCAATTATTACAATATTTACCCAACCTTAATACCTAGTACTACTAAGAACCTTAGTTGGTGATGTTTTGAGCTGACATCCCCTACAGATTGCCTAAATTCATGTAAAGTAATGCTAAATCAAAGATGTGTTATTTTAGGGTTCTCTTCGTTAAATTAACCTCAGTAATGCCAATGACGGGAACCTTAAAGCTACACAATATTGATTAGTGATGCTAGTGGGTAATCCAGACCCAATAGCATACTTTCCTTGATTATCACTTATCATGCATTGTATATACCTATATATCTATTCGCATGGCTAGTTCATGCATCCCTATGTCCCGTTTATCTATGATCTGTATTTCATTTTCTTTACCTGCTCTGTTAAGATTGAGAGACTACTCACTAAGTACAAGATATTAAAAGTTAAGTTTGTTTCAAAGTAGTTAGCTATTACCATTAGAAATACATATCCAGTATTAGCCTGTATGTTATTCCTAAGTAGGCACCACTTAGCTTCGGTCCTAAAGTAGTCGGACGTGGCGAGGTATGGACTGTATTTATCTGTTTTGGCTAGCTACAGCATAGTCCTTGCGTGCGAGTGACTCCATCCACCAGCTACCACACTATTATCTATATAGTGGTCACACTATGATATTAAATTTCCCCGTGGAATCCAAGGTACCAGTGATCTGTTTATTATTATATCTGCATGCTCTCGTTACGGTAACAACCATCTTGAGAGGATGTAGCTTATGTCGATTACGTTATTTTGTTAGGACTTCATTAGATAAGTTATGATCTGATTCTATGTCTCATGCACTCATGCATGCCTAGTTATAGACCCTATTTACCATCATATGATCACATGTATTTATTTTTTATGGATACATCATGCTTATGTTTTTTATACCTATTTACTTGCTCGGTTGTCTTATGATGTAACCTTTGGTGATACATGCGACAGCACCCTTACTCCTAACCAAAAGACTAAGAGGTCGAGGAGACTCCTAAGGGGTTGAGTGAGTGGACCAAGGTTCAAAATAACGGCCGTTACCGTGTCGATATTTTGCCCATAATGCTAACGTTAGTGTTTTGCCTATTATGGCCGATATTTTCAAAATATTGGCCGGAAAATATCGGCCTTTCTGTTATAACGGATTCCGTTATAATGGCCGATATTTTGAAAATATCATTATTGGCCAAAATATCGGCCAACAAATTCTTTTTTCTTTTTTTTTAAAAGCTTCGTTCACTCCTTTTTCATTCCTTTCTTCTCCAAACCGAGCCTGAGCCTTCCTCTCAACGTGTGTGACCTCTCCAAGCTCCAAAACTCAAGACTTTCTCAAGATTTTGGTGGATTTCTCTGCGGGAAAGAACAAGGAAGTCGAGGGATATTATTTGGTGAGATTTTTGTGATTCTTTTGAGTTTTTTCCAAGATTGGACCTCAAAATATCATAGAAATGCTTTGAGGCTTGCTAGATCTGGAGTTTTGGAGCACCATATTGTATATTTTAGCACTTTTAATTTTTTTATTTAATTTTTTTATTTAAATATGATTTTTTGTTTGGAAGTTTGTATAAAATACATCTAAGTTTTTTATTGAGTTAAATACTTTACTTTGATATTGCTCACTTGATTTTTCTAAGATCTAGTTTTTTTAGTGTAGATCTAGGCTTTTTTTATTTTTAAAATTTGGGGCTTTTCTTGAAATCATTTGGATTTCATCAATTTAGTTTGTCAAATGTTTTTAAAATGTGTTAGATTTGCTTTTCCTCGAGTCAGTTGTGACTCTAGAAGCAAATAAAGTGGGAAGATCAGAGATAAACTTCTATTTCCAAAACTCTTGATTTGCATTTTGTAGCATATATAGTTATATACCTTAGTCAAAAACACATCTTTATAACATCTAAAATCTGATAATGTTGGGCATCTTCAATTAATCAATTGTTATCTTAGTTTTGGAAGAATGTCTTAGATTCTCCGACAAAATGCTAGAAATATAGGTAAATAAGGTACAAACTGAATCAAAGGTATTATTTCCCTCAGTGTTCAATATTGGATCCCATCTCAATCTTGCATTACGGCTTTGTTCAATTTGGGCTCACTGAAGAGGTTTTAGATAATTATACTGTAACGTCCCACCCCATACCCATGCATGATATTGTCCGCTTCGGCCCACGGGCCTCACGATTTTATTTCTGATGGACCTCAACCCATCAAAAGGCCTCATGCAAGGTAAGGGTATAAGATCTACATATAACCCCATTCACTTTCCTCTCTATAGTCGATGTGGGACTCCGAGGCATCACAATCCACCCCCCTTAGAGCTGCACGTCCCTGTACAGTAGCCTACCAGTCCCTGTAGCCTGCCAGCCCTCTTGGCCCGCCCACTTGCACCAGGCCGCGGCAGGAGACTCACACTCGAACTAGTCGAGAGTCGGCTCTGATACCATTTGTAACGTCCCATCCCATGCCCATGCATGATATTGCACGTTGTGGCCCACGGGCCTCACGGTTTTGTTTCTGATGGGCTTCAACCCATCAAAATACCTCATGCAAGGTAAGGGTGTAAGCTCTACATATAACCCCATTCACTTTCCTCTCTTAGTCGATGTGGGACTCCGGGGCGTCACATATACTCTAATACCCCAGACACTGATTTAAGGGCTAAAATATTTTCTAATACTTCTACATTTAATTTCCTTGATTTCCTACAATGATTGGATATTATTAAATATCGTTTGGATATATATATATATATATTGTGGTCTTATAAGTATTATTTATCTTGGATGGTTATTATTATTGTTATTATTATATTGATGATAATGCTATGGATATTCTGGTTCCCTTGGGCAAAACCAAGTGAGCCATTGGTGATTGGACAACTAACAAAATAATATTTTTAGTGGGTACCACTCCTGGATTGGGGATCAGGGGCCTGTCACATATTTATCTAATCTTTCTTATTAAAAACTTAGTGGTATTAAGTGGGCCCTTTTTGTATTTAATTTAGTGATCTTTTGGTGGGCTTTATCAGAGGGTTAAGAGATTTTTTGGTAGGACCCCTTTGGCTTAAGCAATAAGTTGTAGTATTATGTTTATAAGAGACGAGAACCATTGGGTTGTAGTTTATTAGAGAAATAGAGTGGACCCATGACTAGTTCGCATGGAATAAGGGAAGAGTTGTGCTTTGCACAGTACTCCTAATAGACTAGGAAAACCAGCACACGACTCAATCCCCTCCTCTCTATGTTGGCAGCCTTTTTCTCCTTATAAAACTCTCTTATCCTCTTACCATTCTCACCTCCACTTCACTCCAAACCTTAAAAACTAGTCTTGGGCAAGGAGACTATTATGATAGAAAGGAGAATCAAAGAGGAGGAAGAAGGACCAGCAAGGAATTAGCAAATATAAGGTGAATAAGCACTCAAATCTACTTGTAATACCATGGTATTTTCTTTATGAAGGAACTAGTAGAGCCCTAATCCATAGATATTTGAATTGATGGATGTAGATGCATGCTGGAATAGAGTGTTAATGGATTGATGGATGGATATAGATTGTTTGAAACCCATTATAAATAGATACTAATAGGAATCATGGACCAGCAGCGAGTTTTTCTGTGTGGCCGAGTGCTATGGGCTGTAAAAGAAA
The DNA here is from genome assembly GCA_038049695.1 of Cinnamomum chago. Taxonomy (NCBI): domain Eukaryota; kingdom Viridiplantae; phylum Streptophyta; class Magnoliopsida; order Laurales; family Lauraceae; genus Cinnamomum; species Cinnamomum chago. The sequence continues at coordinate 37,836,486 of CP142457.1, forward strand.
CCGAGCCGCAGAACCCCATTGGTCTAAATATAGGGACTGTTGTAACCAACGTAACGCATGCTACCTGTTTGTGAAAAGTTCCAATAGAAAGGCTTGTTATGACTAGGCTGTACCAATAGCAGCCGCTACAACCATTGACCCTGGGATTGATTGCGTAACTGAGTGTTAATGTAAACTAGTAATCGAAGGAATATTGGGAGTAGTTCATGTGAACTACTAACTAAATGTTATATGAGACTGTTGTATGGAATGGTGCTATGTGAACAGTAATTGACTGATATGGACTGATGTATATGTTCACATTGTAATTGCAAAACTGCTGTATGGAAACTAAAGTTGACTATTACAAGCATTTCTTATTGACTATTATATGTAATTGAAACTGATTATTATATAGACTGTTTCGTGTTGTTATTTGTGCACGTATAGGAACTAAATTTGACATCTTGTATGTTAATGGGCTGTAAATTGATTTCACATATATCTGGACTGTCTGTTATTATACTTTTGGCACACTGGAATTGGTGGTTGTAATTATGTTAATAACCAAGAGAGGTCAAGATCATCATATTATGATGATCGTATGTTCAAAACGGGTTCAAACCCATTGGATGACCCCCTCCCTCTATATTGAAATTTCAAGCATGGCCATCGGTGTTGCGAAATTGGTCGAATGAACTAGGACCACCTAATTGGTCCTTTATGTAAAGAAATAGACCAAAAAGGTCAGCTCGACCTAATGCGTCAACGACCCATGTATTGGGTCAGCCCATGTATGATTTGTCAATAGATTAGATAGATATTAGTTTCCTTAATTATGGCTGTAATCATGTAATCAGACCTCTAATCAGATCCACTAATCTAGGCTACAGTGTTATAAATGTATCCTCCGTCAATACAATCAATACGAAATCCTCTTGCAACCGAGATCTCTCTTGTATGCTTTGTGCTTGGCTCATGTATCTCTAACATGGTATCAGAGCCTAATCGTGTGTCCATTCAAGCATAAGAGAAGCCCTGCGACAGTTTTGTTTCGTTTGAGAAGCACTGTATGTAAAAGTAACAGACCCAGCAGGCCCGACTCATGAAGTAATAGGACCAGCAGGCCCAGCAGGCCCGAATCTGTATAGGATACGTTTTGTAATCCCTGTTTTCTCTCCTCTGATTTTCCTCCGTTTGTATAGTATCTAATTGATTCTTTCCTCTGTGTAATATTATGATTTGTAACAGTTGCTTTATTACAGCCTTGATTAAGGCATTTTATGATTATAAAAGATTAGTCGTTGCTATGAGAAAGGCACGACCTTCTCCCATATTGGTTCTCTGTTTCTTCTTCTTCTCTTCCACATTTCCTAATTCTAATATGGTATCAGAGCCATGGTTATGAGCAATCCCTCTTCTATTATCTTCTATCATTGATCATTCTTCTTCCTGGAGTGTCTGATCATCTCTGATAGTGTCTGATCATCCCTGATCAAGACGTGGCCCACTTGCGATCGTCATGGACTCTCCAGCACCTACTACGGCAGTGGTCGACTGGGATTTCTAGGAATTATGGTGGTTTTTCTGGATTTTTCTATCACCTTTTGAGGTAGTTTCTAGCCACTTCTCTCTCTGACGGTTTTGATGTTTCTGTACAAAACTGTTTTCATCACCACCGTCCAATATTGTGGATCTGTGTCCGATCTTCATCAATCTTGGACTAGGAGGTAGATCTTTTTATCATCTTCCAGGAATGTCTATCTGATGTGTGAATAAATCAGATAGTAGGGCCCACGAACAGATCCAGATTCAAGAGTGCAGGTCGTCTGGCACTACTTTAGTGCAAAATTGCACTCTGTGTGCTCTGCTCTGCTATCCTACTTTGATTTCCACTACTTCTGATTGTGCTGCATGCTGTGAACTATCTGATCTGGGCTTAGATCAGACTGTGGGGTCCACGTACCTCCTCTGCCATTAGATTCAAGGTCTTCTGGGTGCTGGAATTGAGCAATTTTTTTTGCTGGTTTTTGTTTTCTGTCTGTGCTGGAATTGGAGTGGATAGCTGGTTGTGTATGCTTTTCTGTTCTTCATTCGAAGCTGTCCAAGTTATATTCTCTTGCTGCCTCTCTAAGCTCATCCTTGGTTATTTGTTGCTGGTTCATACTATTTTAATATGGAGAAATATGATGTTATTCCCATTAAATTCAATGGAAATAATTACATGGCCTGGTCATTTCACCTGAAGAATTTCGTAGAAGGCCAAGGACTGTTTGGTTATCTTGATGGGACGATACCTAAACCTACTACAACTGATACCAAAGCCTTAGCCACCTGGACTAAAGAAAATGCTAAGGTTATCACTTGGATTCTTAATTCCATTGATCCTTCTCTTGCTATTGCTCTTCAAGCATATGCTGCTGCCTGTGATATGTGGGGTCATTTAAAGAATGTTTATCACCAAACCAATAAAGCTCGCAAATTTCAACTTGATAGTGAAATTGCGAAATTCAGTCAAGGTGATAAAACAGTGCAAGAATACTACAATGGATTTCTCACATTATGGACAGAGAGGGATGCTATGATAATTCAGTCCGTATCTGTTGGGTTTCTGAATGAAGCTCTCAAATTACAAGAAGAAACTCACATTAGTCAGTTTCTTATGAACCTCAGATCAGAATTTGAATCTGTCCGCTCAGCCCTTATGAATAGAGAAGTCACAGCAAATCTGGACACTTGCTTCCAAGAAGTTCTTAGAGAAGAACTTCGCCTGAACTCTCAGCGTGTCATCCTAGACGAACCAAAGACTTCTCTTCAGGCTGAGACTGCTCTTCTTGCAACCCCCAATCAGAAGCCTACTCAATGCTATGAATGCAAAGGCTTTGGTCATCTCGCCAAGAACTGTCGGAAGAAATTGGTTTGCAGATATTGCAAACGCTCAGGTCATCTTATTGATGATTGTCGTAGTTTACAAAGGAAGACTGGACCCCAGCAGAAGCAACATCCTCCCACTGCGTCCAGACAACATACTCCAGCTGCATTCCAAGTTCAAGCTCCTTTCCCTGATCCAGGCAGCACTTCTTCCGGGACTGTATCCATGACTCCAGCCCAGATTCAAGATCTGATTCAGAGCACGGTCACTTCTGCATATGCATCTATGGGCATCTCTGGTGGTCGGTACCAAATTTCTTCTCCTATAGCATATCCTGTATTTCATTCATCTGCTTACCTTTCTTCTCCTATTACATCTTCCACCTGGTTTTTAGATTCAGGAGCCTCCAATCATATGACATCTGTCGAGCATAGCTTTACAGATTCTAACCCTTATCTTGGAAAAGAGAAAATAACCACTGCTAATGGTGATCAACTTCTCATTTCAGGAGTTGGTAACATTACTTTGTCCAGTGTTTCTGGCCAGTCCTTCACTCTTTCAAATGTTTACTTTGTTCCCAAATTATCAGCCAATCTTCTTTCTGTCGGTCAACTTATCGATGATGGCTATCTTGTTCACTTTTCTTCCTCTGGTTGTGTTATACAGGGGCGACAAACTGGGAAGGTGATCGCGACGGGGAGTAAATATGGGCGCCTGTTCTTGCTGGATATTGGACAACATTCTTTTTATGCTTCTTATTCTGATTTCAATCAATTGTGGACTGTTTGGCATAAACGTCTTGGTCATGTCAACAATGCAAATTTGCTTTCCTTGTTTAAACTTGGTGATTTGGATTCTAAGTTTGATAATAAAACGATATCTTCTTTCTCTCAATCCAAGTGTGAAACTTGTTGTTTAAGTAAAAGTCATATTTTACCTTTTCCTGTTCATAATACTCGTGCTTTAGCATCATTTGATATCATTCATTCAGATGTTTGGGGAATTGCTCCTACCTTGAGTAGGACCGGATTTAAATACTATGTGACTTTTATTGATGATCATTCTCGTTATACTTGGATTTACTTTATGCGCATGAAATCTGAAGTTTTCTCCATTTTTCAAAAATTCTATAACATGGTCCAAACCCAATTTCAGAGAGCTATCAAAATTCTTCGATCAGATTCTGGTGGTGAATACATGTCTCATGAATTTTCTGCCTTTATGTCTAATAAAGGAATTATTCACCAAAAATCGTGTCCACATACTCCTCAGCAAAATGGGATTGCGGAACGCAAGAACAGACATATTCTTGAAACTGTTCGTACTTTGTTGCTTGCATCTTTAGTTCCTCCAAAATTTTGGTGTGATGCTGCACAGACTGCTGTGTATCTTATCAACCGTCTTCCTAGCACTATTTTAGGCAAGATTACTCCTTACGGAGTTCTCTTTGGTAAAACTCCTTCATACTCTCACTTACGTGTTTTTGGTTGCTTGTGTTTTGTTCATCTTCCTCCTAATGAACGCACAAAATTATCTCCACAGGCTGCTAAATGCATTTTTTTGGGTTACAGTCCTGAACATAAAGGATTTTTATGTTATGATCAGTTGGAAAAACGTATGCGCATCTCTCGAAATGTTGTTTTCTTGGAACATATTCCATTCTTTTCTTTACATTTGGATCATCATCCTATTGCTGTATCCTATCTGCCACAATTCTCAGAATCTCCTTCTTCATCACCTCCTCTCAAAGTTTATGTCCGGCGGAACAAGGTCCCTCTTCTGGCAACTCCCTCTCCTGATCCTCTCCCACTGCCGCCTACTGACTCTTCAGGTATTAACACTTCTTCTGATAGCACCATCTCTTTGCGACGCTCTAGTCGTCCTTCTGTTGCTCCTAACCGCTATGGCTTTCCTGCTCTTTTTACTTCCTTAGATAGCACTCCCATACCCACCTCCTACTCACAGGCCTCCAAGATTGCTTACTGGCAGGATGCTATGACTGAGGAATTAGTTGCTCTTGAAGCCAACCAAACATGGGATTTGGTCCCGGCTCCAGATGGCGCTTCTATAATTGGCAGCAAATGGATATACTCTATCAAAGTACACTCTGATGGGAGTCTTGATCGCTACAAAGCCCGATTGGTTGCCCAGGGATATAAGCAGGAATATGGTATTGATTATGAGGAAACATTTGCACCGGTGGCGAAAATGACCACAGTTCGTACTCTTCTTGGTGTCGCGGCAGCCCGCAATTGGCCTCTATGGCAAATGGACGTCAAAAATGCTTTTCTACATGGGGACTTGCGCGAGACTGTTTATTTAAAACCTCCACCGGGATATGCTTGTCCTCCAAAGCATGTGTGCAAATTACGGAAAGCTCTTTATGGGCTTAAACAAGCTCCCCGGGCTTGGTTTGATAAATTTCGTGCAGCACTTCTTCAAGCCGGATTTCGTCAAAGCCACTCTGATAGTTCCCTCTTCCTACGATGGACATCGAAGGGCTACACATTCCTCTTGGTCTATGTTGATGATATGATTATCAGTGGCAATGATACGTCTGGCATCACGGCTCTCAAACACCACCTTACTCGCCACTTCCGAATGAAGGATCTTGGTCCTCTTACCTACTTTCTGGGGCTTGAGTTTGTGCGTAATAGATCAGGCATTCGGGTTCTTCAGCGAAAATATGCGCAAGACTTGATCACGTCAGCCAGGCTTGGTGAGGCTAACTCTTTTGATACACCCCTGGAATTGAACACTAAAATCAGTTCCGATGATGGCACTCCCCTGGAGGATCCTTCTCTTTTCCGGCGAATAGTTGGTAGTTTACTCTACTTAACTATGACTCGGCCGGATATTTCTCATGCAGTTCATACAGTGAGTCAATTTGTTAGCAATCCTCATAAACCGCACCTTGCTGCTGCATTACGCATCCTCCGCTATGTGAAAGGGACTCTTCATCATGGTCTCTTCTTCCCTTCTGGTAATTCTCTGCAATTATCAGCTTATGCGGATGCTGACTGGGCTGGCTGTCCTGATTCTCGGAGGTCTACCACTGGCTGGTGTATGTTTCTTGGCAACTCTTTGATCTCTTGGAAATGCAAGAAGCAAACCACTGTCTCCAGGTCTTCTGCTGAGGCAGAATATCGAGCGATGTCTTCTGCCAGTGCTGAAATTATCTGGCTCCGTCGCCTACTGTGTGAATTGGGTATTCCTGTTGGTAGTTCTACACCTCTCCATGGAGATAATACCAGTGCTACCAGAATTGCCAACAATCCTGTCTTCCATGAAAGAACAAAGCACATTGAGCTTGACTGTCACTTCATCCGTCAACATGTCGTTACTGAGAAAATCTCTCTGCCTCATGTGTCTTCTCTTAACCAGTTGGCGGATATCTTCACCAAAGCACTTCCCAAACACCGTCATCATGATCTAACTACCAAATTGATGTTTTCCATCTCCCCACATCAATTTGAGGGGGAGTGTAAAAGTAACAGACCCAGCAGGCCCGACTCATGAAGTAATAGGACCAGCAGGCCCAGCAGGCCCGAATCTGTATAGGATACGTTTTGTAATCCCTGTTTTCTCTCCTCTGATTTTCCTCCGTTTGTATAGTATCTAATTGATTCTTTCCTCTGTGTAATATTATGATTTGTAACAGTTGCTTTATTACAGCCTTGATTAAGGCATTTTATGATTATAAAAGATTAGTCGTTGCTATGAGAAAGGCACGACCTTCTCCCATATTGGTTCTCTGTTTCTTCTTCTTCTCTTCCACATTTCCTAATTCTAATACTGTATCTGCTGTGATCAAAGGTGGCCCACATGTTGATCACCTTTGCCCAGAGAAATCTTCCTATCCTGGTTGACCATCACTCCTGGGAATTCTACACATTTTTTCCAGAATTTTTTATCATCTGAGGTAGGCCATTCTCCCTGTTTTGTACTTATCTCATTTGAGCAAATAGTTTTCATCGAAACCGTTCAAATTTCTGGTTCCTCAAGCTTTCATCAAACTTCCACATAGAGGAGTTTCGGATTTTTGAGGAAGAGATCACTGTGTGATCTGATCATCCAGTGGGGCCCACAGATCAGATTTGTGCTCCAAATCAAGGTCGCCTGGACCATTTTTTGGACTTTTCTGGACTTTTTTTGGATCTGTTTGCTTCCTGTGGTTGTGATCCTTCATCTGATCATTCAGTGGGGCCCCTAGCACTCATCTGTGCTCAGATTCAAGTCACCTGGACGTTCCTTATTGGAATTTTTCAAATCTAGTTAGTTATTGTGGCTGGATTTCAAATCTGACTTGGCTTCTGGGGCTGGATTTCTCGTATATTCAGTCTTGAGCAATTTTTTTTGTTCCAATGTCTTCTGATCTAACGGTATCGAGAATCACTATCAAACTGGATGACACAAACTATCCCTATTGGTCCCATCTCATGCAAAATTTCCTCAAAGGTCAAAAACTGTGGAAATATGTTGCTCAACAGATCCCTACACCAGATTGTAAGGATGCTACGTTTGAAGAATGAGAAGCTTCTGTCGGAAAAATAAATTCTTGGATTGACATTTCAGTCACTCCATCTATTGGGAATCAATTGGCTAAATTCAATTATCCTAAGGCTGCTTGAGATTATTTAGCACGATTATATACTCAGTCTAATGCTGCTCGAAGGTATCAGTTAGAATGGGAAATAAAAAATGCAGACCAAGGAAATGACTCCATTCATGATTTCTTCATCAAAATGACTGCCTTATGGGATCAACTAGTTCTAATGGAACCCACTTTTAAAACAATTGATGATGCTCACACCTTTGCAGTCTATAGGCAACAGATTCGCCTCGTTCAGTTTCTTATGGCCCTCCGCCCTGATTTTGAACATGTTCGTGGTCAGTTATTACATTGGACACCACCGCCTTTCGTTGATACGGTACTCTTGGAACTTCTGGCAAAAGAGCAAACTCAGCTTTCTCTTACAAGGAAGAAACATGTGGAACCCACACATGTACTGTCAGCAAATGTTAGTACCCCACAAAATGATCGCTGTTTTCCATCTTGTACCAATGACTTTTGCCATTATTGTAAAAAGAAAGGACACTAAAAACGAGACTGCCCAACCAAACCTCAAAGGCCAAACAATAAGAACAAACAATTTGGTCAATAGCCCAATCGTGGTCCCATTCAATCTTTTCCACAGCGACCCTATGCAGCCAATGTTATTGAAGATGATAGTTTTGTGCCTCCACAAATGGATCTTACATCTTAGATTCAGGCTATGGTTGATGAGCGCATGCAATAGTTGTTTCTGGCTTTCTCCACTAGTTCTGCTTCTCAGATGGCCACTACACCCTCAGCCTCTGGTTCTGCCATGACCATTTCTGGTCCGTCGGGTACTCTTGATACTACATGGATTTTTTATTCTGGTGCATCCTATCATAAAACAAATGATGTCTCCAAACTCCATAATTGTTATGCCCGTGCTAGTTCTCTCACCATCCATACAGCTGATGCCACTCCTCTATCGGTCTCCCTTGTTGGCTTCATTTCAAATAAGTTGATCTCTCTCACTAATGTTTTGTGTGTTCCTCACCTGTCCATCAACTTAATCTCTGTTAGTCAATTGACTTCTTCTGGATTTCTTGTCTCATTTTCTTCTACTGGCTGTTCTGAGTAGGATCCGCACACCGGGAAACAGATCGGGACCGGCCTTAGGTCAGGACTTTACTATCTCCACTCGCTGCATCTTCTATCATCCAGTATGTCCCCTGCCGCACTCGTTTCATCTACATCACCCTTTGCCCTTTCGCACTCTCGTTTAGGCCATTTATCTTTAAATAAAATGAAGATTTTCTTTACTAGTGGTGTAATTGGAAACATTTCTGTATCAGACATTTCTACTTGTTTTGATTGCCAATTTGGCAAACAACATGCATTCCCTTATAATAAAAGCACTTCTTTTACTAATGCTCCTTTCGCTTTGGTGCATTCTGATGTCTGGGGACCTGTCTCTCAGCCAACAAAAGGTGGTTCCATTTATTATGTGTTGTTTATTGATGATTTCACTAGATATACTTGGTTGTATTTAATGAAAAACCGTTCTGAGTTATACACTATCTACACTGCTTTCTCCACCATGGTTTCCACTCAATTTAAAACAAGGATTAAAATATTCAGGTCCGACTCCGGGGAAGAATACATGTCCCACAAATTTCGTTCTTACCTGACCAGTCAAGGGACTCTAGCTCAATTATTATGTCCTGCCACACCACATCAAAATGGTGTAGCAGAACGGAAACACAGACATATACCTTCCTATACTTTAGCTACACAATCCCCTTCTCATGAGCAACCTACGATCTATCCTCTTGATCCCTTTCCAAACATGTTTCCCTCCGATACCCCTTCTCCTCCACCCCTGCAGGTATATTATCTCGTCGGCCCAAACCTCCGTCTACTCCTTCGGAATCTGTAGCCCCACCTCCTACTTCTGACCATGGGCCTATCTCCTCTGCTCCAGTTGTGCAGGATCCTCCTCAAACTCAAAGGTACCCCTTGCACACCAGAATTCCTCCATCTCCTTTTGGCTTTGTTTGTACTGATCATTTTTCTCCAAAGTCCTTCGTTGCAGCAAGTCATACTTTGGCATAACCATAATCCTATAAGGAGGCCATTACTCATCCGCACTAGAGATCTGCCATTGCCGAAGAACTTGCAGCTCTACGGAAAACTCACACATGGGACCTTGTTCCTCTTCCCTCCAGGAAACGGGCTATCGGCTGCAAATGGATTTTTAAGATCAAGACCAAATCTGATGGTTCTGTTGATCGTTACAAAGCTCGCTTGGTTGCAAAAGGCTACACACAAGAATATGGGGTCGATTATGAGGAGACTTTTGCTCCGGTTGCTAAGATGACAATTGTCCGTACTTTTATCTATGTTGTCACTGTTAGACATTGGCCCCTCTATCAGCTTGATGTCAAGAATGCATTTTTGAATGAATTCCTTCAAGAAGAAATCTATATGCATCCTCCTCCAGGCGTTGTGAGACCTCATTTTGTATGTCGTCTCAAGCGCGCCTTATATGGACTCAAACAAGCCCCTCATGCCTGGTTTGAAGTTTGAACGGTTTAGTACCAGCATTATCAGCATTGGTTTTTCTCAGAGAGCTCATGACTCCGCTCTCTTGACTCACTATTCTCGATCTAGATGTGTTTTCCTGTTACTCTATGTCAATGATATGACTATTACTGGCAATGATGCTCCTGGTATTTTATCCTTAAAGAGTTTTCTTCATCGACAGTTTGAGATGAAAGACTTGGGCAATCTACGGTACTTTCTGGGCATTGAGGTTGCCTACTCTCCCAATGGATATCTTTTATCCCAAACAAAATACTGCAATGAAGTACTTCAACGAGCTGGACTCACAGATCTTAAGCCTGTCTCTACTCCAATTGAACATAATCTGAAGCTCCGAACTACTGATGGAGAGCTACTTTCTAATCCAACTCGTTATCGTGAGGTGATAGGCAGCTTGGTTTATCTTACGATTACCAGACCAGATATTGTCTTTCAGGTACATGTGGTAAGCCAATTTGTTGCACAACCAACTCATATTCACAGGGCTACTGTACTGCACATATTGAGATACTTACAAGGAAGTTCCAACCGTGCCCTCCTTCTTTCCTCTAGTCAAAATCTTACTCTGCATGGCTATTCTGATTCCGATTGGTCAGGAGATGTCAATGATCGGCGCTCTACAACAGGCTTCTCCATTTTTCTTGGCTCCTCTCTCATCTCTTGGAATAGCAAGAAACAGGAAGTTGGAAAGTATCACGATCTTCCACTGAAGCTGAATATCGTGTTGTATCTCACACCACTACTGAAATTATTTGGCTTCGCTGGTTACTTCGTGATTTAGGAGTTCTAGTTCCTAAATCTACCCCTTTACAGACAGTGAAAGTGCACGAAAACTGGCAACAAATGATGTCTTCCATGAACAATCCAAAATCTTGAAGTTGATTGTCATTTCATTCGTCAACATATTCAGAGTGGTACTATAGAGCTCTTTCAGATTTCATCAACTGCTTAGATAGCAGATTTTTTTACCAAGAGCCACTCCACCTCTCATTTCTTGGAGCTAGTTTCCAAGCTCTCAATGGTCACATTCTCCCATCCAAAGCTTGTGAGGGGGTGTAAAGAAATAGACCAACAAGTCAGCTTGACCTAATGGGTCAGCAACCCATGTATTGGGTCAGCCCATGTATGAGTTGTCAATAGATTAGATAGATATTAGTTTCCTTAGTTATGGTTGCAATCATGTAATCAGATCTCCAATCAGATCCACTAATCTAGGCTACAGTGTCATAAATGTATTCTTCGTCAATACAATCAATACGAAATCCTCTTGCAACTGAGATCTCTCTTGTATGCTTTGTGCTTGGCTCATGTATCTCTTAACACTTTAAATGTTAAGAATGCAGTTTTGGTTATGTAGTAACAATAGTAATGTAGCAATAGCACAAAAACCAGTGCTAATCACGGGTAGATAGGATTTTATGTATGTTAGAAAGGGGTAAGCTGGGAGTCCATAAGTAGGGGAAGTATATTAGTGGAAAGTGGAGGGAGAGTATATTAGTAGTTGTAGAAACTGAAATAACTTGCTAGTAGTTGTAGAAACCGAAAATAACTTCTGGTCAAAATTAAAAAGTAAAGTCAAAATTAGATCCAAAACCTTCCAGCTTAATATATTATAATTGATCTAGATCACAAGTGTAGAGTTCAATCAAACCCAAGTAGATGAGATTCTCTCTGTGACTGGACCTATCTTAGAGTTGGCATTGGTTGTTTAATGATTAAACATCCTGAGTTGACTAGATTTGTGCATTACTGTATAGTTGTGTGTTGCCATATTGTAAATCTGAAGATATGTTTTTTTTTAATAAAAAAAAAAAAAGGGAAAGGAGCCTTGGCCAACTCCTAACATGGGAATTTCAGAAAGGCTGAACTCGAGACTTAAGTCCTTGGAATCAGGCTGAACCACTTGGATGGGTGCCGGTCATAGTTTATTACTCTAATGTGTTGAATTTTATGGGTTCTTTTCTATCATCTGTTTATTGATAGATTGTTGTAAAAATACTTACATGACTGTTGGTTTTACTTGGGTACATCTATTGTATGATGCCTATGACATGGTTCTGGTGTAACAAAGTTATTGTTGTGACTATGTATATCGTTGTAATTGAAAGTGTTTTGACATGCCATAGATGTACTATGTTGCTTTCTATTAAAGGGATGGTTATGCAATTATCCCCATACGTCTCAGATACCAATATCAAATCAGACAGGGGCAGCTGAAATCCAGAGATTTAGCATATGGGGCTGATTTCAGGAACCAGCCCAATTATAGGTAATGGATTATAGTGTGAATTGTGGAACAATTGCGAACCCGAGTTTATGATGAATTGAGAGGACTTGTTGATAGTTGGAATTACCATGAACACCCTTAGACCACTAGTACTGTGCAAAGATGGCGTCCTTCGTACAATGGCCATGTGATCATGTGATGTCTGACTTCGGGTAAGCCATGGTTAATTATCTGACTTCATGTCAACCATGGATAGTTGTCTATGACTATGAGTCAGCCATGGGAGGACTTGATCCTCTGGTACCACCGTGAGGATGTTGATCGACAGGTCACCGTAACATGCATATATGAGAAATTTGAGGTACAGTGTGTGAACTTGTACTCATGGTACTTGATCCCATGATGACTAGGTGGTTGTAATGAAAGATGAATGAACGTGAATTCATGCTACTGTTAGTATTGTGAGAAGCTACTTTACTCACCTTGCATAATTTATTAAAGTCTTCCTGTGTTATTAAAATTTATTGCGGTGTATATCATGTAGATGGATTTGAATGTTTATCACTCAGTTTCCACTGACTACTGGATTGCCCCTTCCACGTAACCAAAACTTAGAGACCGAGGTATATAATGATGATCAAGAGATGGACTTTGGGATGCGTACTTGAGAGGACAGAATCATCTAGAAGATTGAAGAGCAATAATTTTATTTTGTTGATTTAGTTTGTTCAGATAGATTACTTAAAGATTGTAATGGTTTATTTATTCAAAGACGGTGAATTGTTTTGATGAGTAAAAACTGGATTTTTACTTTAATACATGTTCAAGTGATTTACTAGGAAATGCCTAATTCCTTATGTGAACTTATTTGATTTATGCAATTCAAAAAAAAAAAAACACCTTATTTGATTTATGCATGGTGAATATTGCCTATTAGTCACCACCCGGAATCCAATAGGGCCCCATAATTCAGGTCGTGACATATACCACCACCCTCATGGTTGTTTGCAAAAGGCAGAAATAATTACTTGGACAATAGAGATGTCTGAATTCCTTCTTATCCGGCAGTCTATTAGCAGACATAGGCATGCTTCTACATTCATAATTGCTATTCCAATAAACCATCAATATTTCATTCATAAAGTACTGATCTACCAAAGCTTATATTGACAATATCTAGGTTTTCTTCAAATTGTACATGAACCAGGGTTGGGCTTCAGTAATAAATTTTCGTTTCTTCTAATTTTAGTTTTATTGTTTGCGGAATTTCATTTATTCAAAAATCAGAATTTTTTTATCATTTGCTTAAGACATTTCTTCTATCTGGCCGCCACAGTAGCAAGTGGTAGGAGCGTCAGATTTGATATTGAGCTGCAATTCTCTTGCTTAATTATTGGGATAATTCTTCTGAGACCTTTAGTTTCAAGAAAATATTCCATTCAGTAACCTATGGAACTATTGATCTTCAACTATTGACAGTTGGATGACAGGGGAGTGCTTGTTTGAATGGAATTGACTAGTTTATCATTGATGGTGGGCCCATCTCCAATAAGAACAGAACTTGCAAAAGCCCGCAAAAAGGGGGCCACTTATTTTGAGCAGTTTGGATTGTTAATAGGTCATAGATGGGCCTCTCTGTGGAGCTACAAATTCCAGACAGCTTAGAAGAAATAAAGGGAAAGGGCATTCGCCCCCCTTATTCAAGGGGGAAAGAGAAAGAACAAGAACAAGAAGATGGAAAAACAGCAAACATCTGGAGCACTGGCAGCCAAAGCATGCAGCAGCAGCCACCTCTGATATTTGTTAGAGATTTTGGCGACTCGAACCACTACTGATATCCCAACAAGATATCTGTGCAGTCTAAAAGGATTACTGATTCGAATTGGCTGATACACAACTTGCCGGCCAATATTTTAAATCATTATGTGTTCATAGTGCAAAACTGATTTACACTGACCTAACTCCTTAATTAAATTGTTTCAGGTTATAAAAATAAAATAACGAAATTGGGATCTGTTGTTTTGTTTGGAACAGTTTCTTCACTTTCTTCTATCTTGCAAACAGATTATGCTCTCTTTATATAACAATTCCAGAAAATGAAATCTTATTTCTTTCAGAGGGTCAAAGATAGTGGTCCATACTCCATATCCAAAGCCAAAAAGAGACCGAGCTTCCATCTTCCCCTCCCTAAAGGTTGGAAAAAGTTTCTGTAATGCTAGCTTGCATTGCAGTCAAAGTATAGCCATCTTTCAAGATCAAAATGTTTCTTCATTTTTCTGACTATTGCATATAAAACACCTGAATCTCAAACAGATTATGCTCTCTTTATATAACAATTCCAGAAAATGAAATCTTATTTCTTTCAGAGGATCAAAGATAGTGGTCCATATCCAAAGCCAAAAAGAGACAGTGCTTCCATCTTCTCCGCTTCCATCTTCCCCTCCCTAAAGGTTGGAAAAAGTTTCTGTAATGCTAGCTTGCATTGCAACCAAAGTATAGCCATCTTTCAAGATCAAAATGTTTCTTCATTTTTCTGACTGTTGCGTATAAAACACCTGAATCTCAATTAGATCAAGTGCTTCTATTGTTTGCTTGTATTTATAATTTAAAAACATATATCACTTTAAGAAAGAAATTTCTTAGTTATGCTGTAATATGCATGATTTGAGTATGCATGCAACGGGCAACCTGGATTCTATTTGAATGAGTCTAGTTGTTAGGCTTGTTGAGAAGAATGGGTGTAGGTGGGTCGTGGACCTAGTGGGCAGTTGTGTTGTCTTGTTGGGGAAGTCCAGTTCTTACATTTGTTGCTATTAAGTAGGAAACTATGGGTGAATCGTAGCTAGTCTTTAGGATAGTCGCTATCTTTTAGAAGTCAATGGAAGAGTCCTGTTGTAAGCTGCCTACTAAAAGGTGCATTTGAATCCAATAAAATAGACGAGAAAATTATCCAAACGTGCCTCTTGGAGGTTGGGTTATCCGTCGAAGCGTACCCATTATTTCTCCTTCAAAAATCAAAATGAACAAAATCCAGACTCTCAGTTTTATTCAAAAAATAAGCCCACGAAGAGGGGAAAGGCCAGGTCCCGCATCGGACTGACTGAGCAGTTTGATCCCCCTCTAATTTTGTCCTAGTCCTCAAGAACTACATCCCCGAAATGTAGTTTGAGCTCATTAAAATCCTCCCAAGTTGCTCTGACTGGTGAAAGATCCTGCCAATGAAACTTCATGTCACCTTTTCATTTTTCGACCAAGAATTGCCTGCGGTGTTCGCATGAGAGATTCGTCTTCAGAGTTGATTTGTTGTGGGAGTTGTTGAGTGCTGAGCAATGTCTTTGGCTCCAAGCTGCTTCTTCAGTAGGGAGACATGAAAAACTGGGTGTATCCTTGATTCTGGAGTTCAATCCAGTTTATATGCCACTGGTCCCACAAGGGGATAACTTCATATTTCTTCTGAGAGCTATAGAAGACTGTTGATAGGGTTGAAGACTTGAAGTTATAGATAAACCTAATCTCCAAGGGCAAGCTCCCTATCTACACGGCACTTATCATATCTTCTTCATACAGGATTGCGATTCTTGCAATCGAGCTCGTAACTCCTTCAAGATGATGATGGACCTTCAACTCATGATCGACAGGTTCCACTTTGGTTGTTACAGGAACATAAGATAATAATAATAATAGGTGGGGCCCGCCCATAAACAATTTCAAACAGGGTCATAGTTGTGGAAGAATGACAGCTTGTATTGTAACAAAACTCAGCCCATGCAATCCATCAAACAGTCATTTGGTTGAGAGCATGTAAAACACCTTAAATACATCTCAACCATCCGAATGACCACTTCAGTATGTCCATTAGTTTGATGAAATCAAAGTGTAAAATCAGTCCCATACCCCCATTTAACCTAAATAATTCTTTCCAAAAAGCACTTTTGAAAGTAGGGTCATGATCGCATGTGATGGATTGTGGCATGCCATGCAACTTTAAAATATGATCAAAGAAAATTTGAGCCATAATAGCCGTTGTATAAGGATGCGACATGGAAATAAATGACCAGATTTTGAGAATCGGTCTACTACAACAAAAATAGCCAACTTGCTGTGAGATGGGGGCAACCCTTCATCTCAAAGTTGTCATTTACAAAAGTACTAATTACAGATTTCAGGCTAAGACAAAGGCCATAACCCAAAATATCAAAATACAAAAGAAATTGTCAACCCAAAAGACATTGTTTGATGGCTCTCTTGTGCGCCTAGATTACGTCATCTACATACCACTCAACATACTCATGCAGATCCTTTGCAAGCACCTTACCCTTCGTGTCAGGAGCAAGGGCTCCGTCACCAATAGCACCAAGCGTAATATCGTCAGGCTACGAATAACCTGAGCAAGTACGCAGCCCATAAACATATGCTTCATACATATCCAATTAATGAATAGAAACAAGACATGGTTGGCAGGATATCAATGATAACACTAGCACTGCAGATCATGCAAGAGTAAAGACTATGAAAAGGAGCATAAATAACGGTTCCTACAACCTCTATAACATGCTAAGCAAAATGGCAAACCATGTAGCTACATTCTCCCAGCTTTACGATAAAATCATGGCAGAGAGCATGCATGATAATACGAAGCATGAAAATTACTGGTAACTTGGGACTCCATAAAGGAGTTAGTAATTTGTGGGTCGTCACAAACATACAACAGATGTGGTACCGAAGAAACCGTAGGGCACTCCCAGGTGGGCTAGACTGCTGCTAGTAAAATAATAACAGGTATCCTCACATAGCCTTGTCCAACTGTGCTGGATTGTAAACAGCAGAGTTGAGAGTTCAAGGTTACATGTATTGGCTAGAGACTTCTCGGACATAAGCGAGGGTTCAAGGAGGGGAACTACTTCACATACGGGCTTGATATACATGGTACAAAACTCATTCTGGGTAGACCCTTAAAGTCTGATAACCTTCTAACATGTTCATGGCAGGATGGGACAGGACGGGACAAGACATGATAGGGTATCATGGTATTAGATGGGGTATTGGGTAGTTCAGCCCAATTATAAAAAGCTAACCCCAAACAGGCAGCATTTTGGTATGACAAGGTTGGCCCCAACAAGAAAGGAAAAGTCAGATCCGATCAATCTAGAAGGAGTGCGCCACAAGATTGAGAGCTCGCCCCCTAGAATGCCCATAACCTTGGATCTTATCAAGTCTAAAGGCGAAAAGCAGGCAAAAGTAATGCGAGCTAAGCCATAAGGACTGACTTTTGCAAGTAACTTGGGAATTAGCTAGGAAAGGGGCTCTAGTAGATTTTCATTTCCATAGATTGTGGTTTTACCCCTTGGCAATACCATCCATTCCCTGCCCAATCCATAATTACATAAAGAAGGTCAACATCACCAAAACTGGGGTTTCCTAAGTCCATTCTAGGTCACTGACACGAGGCACATAACTTGGTAACATTCACAACATCTACACAGGAAGGATACATGCACATGTCATGTAATTTAAGAGCACATAACGGGGTACATTGGCATAAGGATTAATTGCACATTCAAGGGAGAGTTACAAGGACCTTGTATAAGTTTGGGATTGCCATTTCCATGTGAGTAGGAATACTATTCAACTCTATGAGATACTAGAATCCCTGATGTCTGTAATTCATTATTCCCTTGGTGCTTCCAAAATGGTAGGTTACATCCAAAATCCCTTGCTCGCACACATTACACATCTCCGGAAAATTCCGTGACTGTCAGCTCAAACACCACTTACCTTTGGCCTCATACTTAAACATCATTGGAGAGTCCGGGGGGTCCAAGACTACTCTCAATTCTAAGTTTGAGGTTCTCATCAAATGGAACCGGAGGGTGTCCCACAAATTGATCAAGTGGTGGGGGTCTACGAGGCCCACCAAAAGGATTGGGCGTAAGGGACAAAACTAACTCCCAAGGAGTAGTAGTTCTGTGGTTGAGCGGCTAGGGGCAGGGGAACCACTGGCCAGCTTGCCTAAGCCCAATATCCAGCTAGCCTGGGCCCAGTAGCCGGCCGCCTACAGGCCTGTTGGTCACTAGCCAGTCAGCCTGGGGCCTCAAGGCCACTAGCTGACACGTCCTATGGCTTCCAAGAGAGGGTGTCTAGCATCTGGAATGAAAATTAATAATCAAAGATAATAGAGCACGCATGTACATATGAATTTGAATTGTCTACTTGCCTTAGCTCCAATTGCCAATAACCAAACAACCTTTCCCTCAAATTTTAACCTACTTAAGCCCTAAAAATAGAAAACCAAGGAGGAAACGGAATTAGAGAATGCATTTTAGGATAAAAAAAAAAAAAGGAAGAGCAGCTTTACCTATAAGAGCTCGAAGCCTCTAACGGAGAAAAACGTAAGGTATTGGGGCTGCTGTAAGTGAAAAACCAAGAGGAGGAAGAGATTCCGGCATGGGGGAAGCTTGAGGAAGTCGAGGGAGGCTTGACCTAGCAAGGAAGAGTGAAATGGAGGAAGGAGAAGTGAAGGAGAAAGAGGCAGCATGCACTAGCCGGCTGTTGCTAGTTCGATGGCTTAGAGAGGAAGAAATAGGAGACAAAGAAAGAGAAATGACAGGAGAGGCAAGGGGGTTGGGTAATTACAAGTATGCCATGTACATTAACTTAAGTGGTTCTGACAAAAAATAATAATAATAAGTGGACAAAACAAAAAGGGAATAGAGGAATTTCTAGCCATCAAAAGGGCTCGCTTCCTTCACGAAAGTTTCACAAAATAATTTCCTCTATCCAAAGAGCCCAAATTTGACCTATTTATGAAATTTTCAAAATACCCTTTACTTTCCTTTAAATTGAAAATAGGTCCTCCAATATACCGAACAAGGTCTAAAAACTCCCAATTTGATTGAACCAACTAATAAATCCTAAAACCTACCAAATCAGAGACTAGGCATCATTAACTGCTCTTAATCTCAATTAACTAGGGTCGGGGTCGTATAGAACCCATTTCGATGAGTTGAGCATTCTCCTTGGGACCACGGTTGACCAAAAGCTGATCAGAACACGCATTCGTAGCTTGGAACGTTTCCTGCATCTCCTTCAACATTCTCTCTTGTCCAGCAAATCCACTATTGCACTGATCCTCTATGTCTGGCTTTCATACCAAACTGTTATGTTCAAACTAACAGCCTCTCTTGTCCAGCAAACCCACTAATGCACTGATCCTCTATGTCCGGCTTTCATACCTAACTGTTATGTTCAAACTACTCAATCAGACCAATGCGGCCCCAAGCGTCCACACCCCCCCCCCCCCCCCCCCCAAAAAAAAAAAAAAACCCCACCTTAGGAATCTGGATTATGTTCTTTTGATAGAGAAATAAATGGGTATGCTTTGAGGGATAACCAAACCTTCAAGAGACATGTTTGGATAATTGTTCTCACCTACACTATTAGATTCAAATGCACCAATAATAGGCAGCTTACAACAGGACTCTTCCACCAACTCCTAACAGAAAGAAACTATCCTAGATAGCAACGACCCACCCATAGTTTCCTACTTAATAGCAACAAACCAAAGAAGTGGACTTTCTCAACAAGACAATACAACTACCCACAACCTACGTGCACGCATTCCTCATAACAAGCCTAACAATTAGACTCATTCAAAGAAAACCCATGTTGCACATTGCATGCATATGTGGGATCATGCACATAACATATACCGTCTAGAATCCCTGGGCATCCTCAGTAAAGTCTTAACAAAAAAAAAAAAGGTCACTGCTTGAACAATCCTACTGATGTTTTATTTTTCTTTTTTTCATATATTTTTCCCAACACTATAAGTATCTTAAGCATGCAATAACATTTACATGTACTCTTCTGTTTGCATGTTCACAGACACAATGAGATACACACACATACACGCGCGCGCAGAGAGAGAGAGAGAGAGCACTAACCATTTTTAGCAACATTCTCCTTGACGACAAAAAATCCATTAGGTTTAAGGCCAGCCTGAGCAGTGAAATGTTAATTAGCACCCAAAGATGCAATGAAAGGAAGCATGTAATCAGCATCAATGTACAAAATCCTATTTTCAAGAATGCAATAACACTTCTACAACTACAAGAAAGCTTCAAAGTTCAAACAATTATATAAGAAACCACATATCTGCATGATTTTCAATCACTGCGAAGAGAAGACTTCAACCTTAATGAGACCATAGCATACCCAAAAAGAGGGGGGAAAACCTTTATGGTAACAGAGCGAAAATAAACCATTAGAAAAGTTTACCTCTGAACTACCCTGTAACACAGGCTTTGTACCCACTACATCATACAACTGCCGGTTGTTTAGCAGAAATGAAATCAATGGAAAAGAAAGTAGCTCCAATTAGAGGAGGGCCAAAGCTTCTCCACTGTCCTTTTCATTCTTTTCTCTTTGTTTTTCCTTGCATTTTCGATTACTTTCTACCAAACAATAGACCATTGTCCTTTGCCCAACCAATATGATGATATGCAAGCCAATCCCAATGTAGTGTTATACATCTTTCTCATGATCTCTTTGTTTCAGGTTCCAGAAAGGATTCGCATTAATGAAAAGGAAGAGATTCAAAATATTCCAGGATCGTTTTGCCTTTTCAGTAATTGGTGGTTTACTTGAACAAATCATTCAGGAACACTTTGTTAACATGAAGATGAGTAAAATATTAAACTAAGTCACTGTACTGGCGTTTCTTGTTTTAATATGATCTTCCTGCAGATAGAGTATGACTTATACTCATGGAGCAAAAAAATAAGGAAAAAAAAATTCCATTTCAGAGTAAACTGTTGCATGAGAACGCTTGGAAAGAATATTGATATAATTTCTAAGAAAAGTAGATCATTCAACGACGATGGTGGACGTTAAAGGAATGGAGTTTTTAGTCTCTTCAAAGTTCTTAAAGCTTCAGTGGCATCTTGGGAGGACATTCTAAATTTGGCGACTGTGAGATTAGGTAAAACAGCATTGATAAGGAAAGAGTACGACAATTTTAATTTGGACCTCATTCTTCACAATTGGGAGCATGTATGTTTTGCAGTCCCCCAAATGAAGACGATTATGCGGTCCCCTTCTATGAAAGGCATTCTAAAGTTCAGCCTAGACAGGGAACCAGAGGAAAATGAGGTCCTGTAGCATAGGTGGTATTCTTCGCAATGACAAAGGACAAGCAGTTTTCTCATCCTAAAAGTTTGTGGGAATAAAAATTACAATAAAGCAGAGGTGTTCACCATTCTCGAATCATTGAGGAGATATTTGCTCTCATTTCAAGATTCATTGATAGTGGAGACAAGAGAATGACTCCTTTAATGCAATTTCATGGGTCGCTAGTGAGAAAGTGGGGCCATGAAATCCCAATTCTATCTGAGTGAGATCAAATCACTGTCTTCAAGTGTAATCGTGGTAGTAAGTTGTCAAGTCAGCAAATGAGGTGGCCGATATGTTGGCGAAGGGTCTGTTTCTAAAGATTATTTAGGTGCTGGTCCTCTGTAGTGTTTTATTTAGGTGCTGATCCTATGTAGTGTTTTTTGCTCTCTTTTTTGTTTGTCCATATTATATTTTGGAGGTGTCAAGGTATAATTCTCTTATACACTCAACATCTACCCTCTTTTGATTTCTTCTTCTGCGTCACATTTAATTTTTCGTACAGTTATGAATAAAAGAAGGGAAAAAGAAACATTCTCTTCAACGTATCTAGCCTTTGGAGTTGGGATTAATCACCAAAAGGGCAGTTCCCAAGAAGTACTCACACAAGGGAAATGATAATCAACTTACACGAGAGAGAAAGAGAAGTGGTAGAATTGAATGCAGCGCAGAAGCCAATCTTTGCCTTTTCAAGATGGTTGAAACCTATGGTTTAGACCATTAGGTCATGGGTTCGAGATATGGCATTAACAAACAAAAAAAAAATGCAGCACAGAAGCTATATCACCAGTTAAATATGTAGCATGGGTCCCACATGCTTTGGGTTTTATTAAGAATGCATTTAATTATATATTCAAGTTGATGTTGCTGCCCTGCATAGTGGTCGACCTCAGGCTGGGTCTCAGCCCTTCTCCTGTACACTTTGAGGCCTTCAGAGAATTACATTACCTCATTCATATTGAATAGTTTAGAATATATTTACCTTTGCTCGTTTAAAGAATGATATGAAGTCATCATCTGCAAGCTGCCCTATGCACCATTGGACCCATATAACATCATATCTTCCAACTTCTGGAGAAAATTCCTGTCACAATGAGGCAAATGAAGGTTACCAGCAAAATAGCAATGTTCACCTCAATATATATATATATATATATATATATATATATATATATACATGTGTGTGTGCGTGTGTGTGTATATATATATATAGAGAGAGAGGGGGGGTGGGTTGGGTTGAGAGTGAGAGAGAAACTTACAAGCTTATGAAAAGAATAAAGTAGAAGTTCCAACAGAGCAAGATCATTGTAACTGGAATGGTACCTAGATAACTCCGCCAGTTTTTACTACTGGTCCCAAGCCCAAGTAAAGGAGGAGTGTTGCATTAGGTAGGTTGACCGCCAGAGTTGAACTTTGTCACAACCCAAACATGATTTCTAAGACAACAACATTTCAAGATCACGCTAGAAGGTTCCCTGCTTTAAGTGACACACCACAGTGCCACCCGGTTGTAGTGAAAAGTAGGCAAAGGCCACCGCACTATTCTAGATGAGTGTGGCTAAAGAAATTAGTCTAGAAAAAGAGGAAGATTTAACTTGCTACTTGGAATATAGGAACCTTGACAGGCAAGAGCATTGAATCAGTGAGATAATGAAAAGAAGAAAAGTTAGTGTAGTCTGTCTACAGAAAAGTTGAAAGGGGATAAAGCTAAGGAGATCACTTATGGTTATAAACTTTTTTACGCAAGAAATCACAATACAAGAAATGGAATGGGTATACTTGTAGTTAAGGATTTGACAAAGAAAATTGTGGTGGTTAAGAGGTTAGGTGAAAGAATTATAACGATTAAACTAGTGTTATAGGAAAACATAATTCATATCATTAGTGCATATGCTTCCCAAGCAAGATTAGATGAGGAGATGGATGGTTAAAGACGAGAAATTTCAACTAGTGAAAAGATTCTCCTAGGAGTAGACTTAAATGGGCGTGCAGGAAAGGATAATAGAGGGTATGAGAGACTTCATGGAGGACAAGGATTTGGAGAAAGGAATAAGTTAGGTGACACTATCTTAGATTTTCCATTAGCACTTGACCTTGTAATAGAAAACACCGGCTTTAAAAAGAGAGAGGAGCATTTAAATACCTATAAAGTGGAACTAGCAGGAGCCAGATAAACTTTTTTTCAAATTAGAAAACATGATCAATTGGCTTGTAAAGACTATAAGATAAGGTTATTCCATAAGAGAGTTTGACCACACAGCATAGGCTACTAGTTTTAGATATTTGCATTAGAAGTAGAAGGAGAAGGGTAGTAAATAAAATGTGCCCTAAAACAAGGTGGAGGGATTTGAATGGAGAGAGCAATAGTATTTAAGGATAAAGTGATTGGGGATGGATAATGGAATTTTGAGGGATAAACTATGGCGATGAGGAATCAAATGGCTACTTGTATTAAGAAGGATGCAAAAGAGATGCTTGCAGAGTCAAATGAAAACGGACACTACAATAAAAGAAACATTGTTACTGGAGTATAGGGGTTCAGGAAGTTGTTTGAGAGAAGACGTCGTTACAAAGTTTGGCAGGGGACTAGGAATATGGAAAACTATGAGATATATAAAAGGAAAAGAAAGAAGATAAGAAAGTAGTAGGTGATGCAAAGTTCAAAGCATATAATGACGACCTTTATAATAGGTTGGGAACAAGAGAATGAGAGGGGATAAAGTATGGTCTTAAACCATGTCAAATGTATTAAGAGTAGTGACCAAAAGGTTCTAGTGAAGGACAACAATATAAAAGAAAGGTGGAAAGAATATTTTAGCAAACTTCTAAATGAAAACTATGCAGAAGATATAAGATCAACGGAGGATAGTTTGTTAGCCAGACATACTTTTTCCGTAGAATTAGGGTGGTGGAAGTGAGAAAAGCATTGAAATAAAATGAAGATAGGAAAGGCTACGGGTCCAGATTACATTCCGATAGAGGCTTGGAAATGCTTAGGAGAAGTACGGGCTATTTTGTTAGCTAGGCTCTTTAATAAGATATTAATGAAAAAAATAAAAAATAAAAAAAACGGATGAATAGAGAAGTGTTGTAGTACTTACATATAAGAACAAGAGAGATATACAAAACCGTACCAACTACTGTGGGATTAAACTTATGAGTCATACAATGAAGTTATGAGAGTAAAGGAGGAAAGATTTAGAAAGAAGACCAAGATATCTGAAAATCAATTTGATTTTATATTATGTCAGGGATGCCAACCATGGAAGTTATCTTTTCACTTAGGCAATTAATGGAAAATATCGAGCGAAAAAAAAAATCTACATATGGTCTTCATCAATTTAGAAAAGGCTTATGATAGGGTACCTAGATATTTGATTTGTTAGGTTTTAAATAAAAGGAATGTACCAAGAAGTTATATTGATATTATTAACGACATGTATGAAGGAGCGGTAACGAGTGTGAGAACTGCCTATGGAGAGACAGGTGAGTTTCCAACAAGGTTTAAAAAATTGGATTCGGGACACGACTTGGCCATGGCCAAGTTGGGCCAAGGCGCATGGGACTTGGCCGAGCGGGCCGATTCCCAATTTCAAATAAAATGGTTGGAGGGCCGAGTCACGTGATTCAAGTCTGAGTCTATTACAGTCCTCAGTTGTAATAAGATTTAATTTGACGCGTTCTATCAATCCTAGGGCTTTTGGCGTATTGGTTAGATCCATAACATTTGGTATCAGAGACAACCTCCACATCTCGGGATCGAGTCATAGAAAGGGCTACTTGGAGTAGAGTGAGAGTCGTCCAATAAAATAAAATAAAATAAAAAAAGGAAAAAAGGGCTACCTACCGCCAGAATGAGCCACCGCAGAGAGGGGTACCTAGAGCAGCCGAGGACGTCGGCTACGAAAACGTGGTATTCTGTTACGGTCCTAAATAGTTATAAGATTTAATTTGACGCGTTCCATCAGTCCTAGGGCTTTTGGCATATTGATTAGGTCCATAATATTTGGTATCAGAGCCAACCTCTACGTCTCGAGTTCGAGTCACAAAAAGGGCTACCTGGAGTAGAGTGAGAGCCGTCTAAAAAAATAAAGAAAATGACTACCTACAGCCAGAGTGAAAGCCACCGCGGAGAGGGCTACCTAGAGCAGGGTGTGAGCCGTCCCAAGAGGGGAAAAGGGCTACCTGCCACCAGAGTGAGAGCCGCCAAGGACGTCAGCTGCGGAAGCATGGTGGTCTGTTACAGTCCTAAGTTGTTATAAGATTTAATTTGACGCGTTCCATCAGTCCTAGGGCTTTTGGCGTATTGGTTAGGTCCATAACATTTGGTATCAGAGCCAACCTCCACGTCTCGAGTTTGAGTCACGAAAAGGGCTACCTAGAGTAGGGTGAGAGCCGTCTAAAGAAATAAAGAAAATGGTTACCTATCGCCAGAGTGAAAGCTACCGCGGAGAGGGCTACCTGGAGCAAAGTGTGAGCCGTCCTAAGAGGGGAAAAGGGCTACCTGCCGTCAGAGTGAGAGCCGCCGAGGACATCGGCTGCAGAAGTGCGGTGGTATGTTACGGGGCTAAATGGTTATAAGACTAGATTGGACGCGTTCCATTAGTCCTGAGGCTTTTGGCATATTGATAAGAGTCGAGCCCAAGTGCTTGATAAGGGCTAAGTCATTGGACCAAGTAACAAGCCTGCTAATATGGTGGGCCAAATCCAGAATAGGTCAATTTGAAATTGCTTAAATAAGGCATAAGATAAGGCAAGAGTGATCAGCCTAATCTTATCCATTAGGTGGCAAGATTGCATAGGAGTTAGTCAGCATAATCTTCTTTCTTATTTAGTGACTATTTATCCTTGATTATAGTAGTCAGCTTGGATTTGTTTCTATCTATGTAATCAACACTCTCTATTTAGTAGAGAAGAATTAATGAGAAAGGTATCAAAATTTATCCCTAAAATGTGTGCTTGCACAAGGAGGCTCTCCAACCTCGAATTTCACGATTTAGGAGGCTGTACAACCTCGAATTGGACCATCTATCTCTCTTTTCTCTTTTGGTTCTTATCAATTGGTATCAGAGCACTGATTCTGGCCTACTACATCTTCACATGTTAGATCCGGTCCATACCTTCAAGTCCCTCTAAAACTTGTCCCTGTCTCAAACCCAAACCCACCGTCCCTCCTCATCCCATCAAACCCTCCGCCAACTGGTCCACATCTTCTTTCAATCCCATCTTCCTCTATCATCCACCATCAAAGCCTCTTCACTCCCATTAAAAAAAAAAAGAAACAAACAGAGAGAGAAAAAGAGAAAAGGAGATTAGAAGAAGAGAGGAATCCAGCCCAATCGTGAGATACGACGCCAGCCACGTCGTCCCGTCCGACCATTCGCATTGATGTCGCCTCATCTACCTGTCATAGACGGAAGCTCTCGTTCTCTCCCCACTAATCCCATCACAATAAGTGCACAGAAGCTTACAAAAGATTCTTGAAATTGATTTGGGCAGAAAGTTTAGGATATTTTACAGTCAACTGCCATCCATTTCTTCTTTTACAAAACAAGGCTAAAAGTCTGGTTTAATTACACCTTGCCATCAGAGAGGTGACTTGCTGGTCTCTGTGAAAAAAAAAAAGATAAAGAGAAAGAAGGAAAAAAATATATATCAAAGCATTGTTCCTGGTTTAACTAGCCTGACTAATAATACCATAACCGAAGTGCTAACAATATGAAGAAGTCAAACAATATGTGGCATCGTTGCAGGACATCAAGGTTACAATGGCAGCTATGGATGCCAAATATGACCACATACTCTCCCTTCTTCCTAACAGGGCAACACAAGAGGGTTCCAATAATAACAAAACACCATAGATCACAATGGACAGCTTCAACCCCGCATCGCAAGATTAGACTTTCCAAAGTTCTCAGGCGGGGAACCAACCTCATGGATCTATAGGGCAAATCAATTTTTCTAATATCAAAATAGTGCAAAAGACCAAAAAGTTCTCTTGGCTTCGTTTCATTTAGATGGGGAAGCAGTACAATGGTTCCAGTGGTATGAGAAGACCCAAAATGAGATAACATGGGAGATGTTACAAAAGGCCATTTGTGTACGTTTTGGGTCAACTGAGTATGAGAACTTTGACAAGCACTCTCTCTAATTCGACAAACAGGCACCATGAGAGAATATCAAGCTCAATTTGAATGCATGGCAAATCAGGTATGGGATGGCCCGAAAAGGCATTAGTTGGTTGCTTCATTGGGGGACTCAAGGATGAAATTGTAGCAGAGATCAAGATGTTCAAACCCGCAAACATTTCCGCGGCGATTGGGCTTGCTCGAATGCAAGAAGAAAAGTTGCATCACATATGCGGAATGAAACCACCACCACCTCAACTGCTACAACTTCCTCCATTAAGGCCCACAGTGCAGCGGGTTAGACCACCTATTTGACGGCTCACTTGGCCCTGAGATGCAATCCCGAAGAGAGAAAGGCGTTTGTTATAACTACGATGAAAAGTTTGGGCCCAGCCACAAATGCAAAAATCAACAATTGTTTATTTTAGAGACAGAAGAAGTAACGAATAACCCATTACTCATACAGCATCAAATGATAAGAGTCAAGCCCAAGTGCTTGAAAAGGGCTAACTCATTGGACCAGGTAATTAGCCTACTAATATTGTGGGCCAAATCCAGAATAGGTCAATTTGAAATTGCTTAAATAAGGTATAAGGCAAGAGTGATCAGCCTAATCTTATCAATTAGGTGGCAAGATTGCATAGGAGTTAGTCAGCATAATCTTCTTTCTTATTTAGTGACTATTGATCCTTGATTATAGTAGTCAGCTTGGATTTGTTTCTATCTATGTAATCAACACCCTCTATTTAGTAGAGAAGAATTAATGAGAAAGGTATTAGAATTTATCCCTAAAATATGTGCTTGCACAAGGAGGCTCTCCAACCTCGAATTGGACGATTTAGGAGGATGTCTAACCTCGAATTGTACCATCTATCTCTCTTTTCTCTTTTGGTTCTTATCAGAGTCCCATAGGACCCGAATTGGAATATGTCGAGTCCAAGTCGGACTTGGTCGAGTTTTTAAACCATGGTTTCCAGTGGCCATACATTTTGCATCAAGAGTCGGCCTTAACCCTTATCTCTTTGCGCCAATTATAGATGAGTTAACTGCTCATACTCAAGAGAAGGTACTTTGGTTTATGTTATTGGTGGATGAATCAAAAGATGATATGAATGCATAACTCGAGAGATGACATGAGGCTTTAGAATCCAAAGGCTTTAAAATAAGCCGTATAAATATAGAAGATGTAGATTGTAACTTCAATGGGCATATACAAAGAGTTGTGGGAATTGAAGCCCTGGAGATACCACAAATTCATTCCATTAACTTGGCCCGATAATTAGTAAGGACGGGGAAATTGATGAAGATGAGGAACATATGATAAAATCGGTATGGTTGAAGTGGAGACTTGCTTCTGGAGTGTTTTGTAACCAACAGATGCCAACAAGATTGGAGGAAAAATTTTACAAGACATAGATAAGATCAACTATGAACTATGGAGCAAAATGTTAGCTAATCAAAAAGCACCATATACACAAAATGGGTGTAGCAAAGATGAGAATGTTGAGGTGGATGTGTGCTAAAACTAAGAAGGATAAAATTAGAGAAACCCATTTAAGATGGTTTGGGTAAGTCCAACGATGATGCGGTAAGGAAAAGTTTAGCTATGCAGGTTGATGGCCCACCAAGGGGAAGGGATAGGCCAAAGAGGACGTAGATGGAGGAAGCAAAAATAGATCTGAAGAAGTGCAACTTATCTGAGGATTTGGCACAAGATAGATCGGAATGGAGAAACAAAATTCATGTAGCCGACCCCAACATGATGATGATGATGCTGTATGGCGATAACTCGATACATATGGATACAACCACAAGTGCAGAAGCAAGAATATGACCCCACATTTCCTGTTATCTAGTCCAGCAATATGAATGTGGGTATTTGATGCAGGGTAGACCTCAAAGCAAAGTTACGAAATTCGGTTCATTTCGGCCGGATTTTCCGAATTATTTCAGTTCGGACCCTTTGCCGAACCGAACAACACCATATATATATATATATATATATATATTCATTTCAAAATTCGGTGCAATTCGGCCGAATTTCTATAATTCGGACAAAAATCTAGAATTTCGGCCGAATTGGACGAAATAAAAATCGAGGGGCTAAATATAATTTTTTACCCAAAAGTAATAGTAAAAAAAAAAATACCCTAACTGATCCCATCTCATTCGCCCTCTTTCGTTTGAGAAGAATAAGAATAGGCAGCAATGGAATCTGCTGCTGGTCATTTCGTTCGACCAAGAAAAGCGAAGCAGCAGCAGCAACGGAATCAGCTGTTGCTTCTCATTTCGTTCGACAAAGAAAAGAAGAAGGAGAAGGAGGAGGAGGAGCACCTGCTACCGGTCCAACCACCTGCTGCTGCCGCTCGAACCACCTGGCGGCTGGCACTGCCGCTTGAACAGGTACTGCTGCTACTTCTTCAACCTGCTGCTGCTTCTTTTCTTTTTAATTTTTTCTTTCTTTCTTTCTTTCTTCTGCTACTGCTGTCGAAGTCGACGACCGTTTTTTCCCCCTCAACACACACACACACACACACACACTTTCCTTTCAACATGTGCCTCCTTTTATAAGCTGGTTGGGCTGGCCAGGCCAGCTGCTGTTTTGATGCTGGCTGGGACCGGCCCCATATCGAAACTTCAAAATCCCTTTTTCAAAATCTCATCACCAACCAAAACTCACGCCGCCTAACTGTCATCTCCAACTTCTGAAATCAAACCCATTCCAAAGAATCCCCAAACTCATCTCCACTACCCATATATATAAATATATATATTTATATATATATATATATTCCATCCAACTCCTGCCGAACCAGAACCAGAGCCAAGAGTGTAAGAGAGAGAGAGAGAGAAGGAGACTACGAAGAGAGCGTACCTGACCTCACTATCGTATTCCATCTCCAACATCGCATGTCATGCTTTACCAGCATCTCCAGCGCCTTTGTCATCTTCATCTTCATTGCAGCAACGAACGCATCAAGCACCATCAGAAACCTCACAGTCGCATTCTCCACCATCATCGAATCACCGTCACCAACAGCGAACACGACCGAATTAGCATCACCATCACCAGCAAGTCAACAAAGAAAAAGGAAGCCTCTTTGAGTATTGCGACCAAGCAGAAAGGAGGAAAAAAGAAAAAAGGAACTTTCAACCCCTTTCTTTTCTTTCTCCAGCACAAAGACCGAGAGGAAGTAACAAGTGCGGCGTGCCACCTGTGACACGTGCCACACCAAACCAAATCTACAATATGATATTATGATTCTTGGGCCTGGTTTCCAGATCCGGGTTGGATGAAGTTAGTTCCGACCTGACTGCACAGAAGAACCCAACCAGAATTACTGCTAACATCAGCCAGTGACAATAGCAGAGTCAAAGGCCGGATTTGACCGTAAGTAAAGGTTATGATTTATTTCTTTCCTTTTTTTTTTGCATTTTCTGGGTTCATCTGGGCACGGATTTCAGACCTGTTTTCGCCTGCGCGTTTGTGGAGAGTAGATCTACACATCATGTCTAAATCCATGGAGAAATTTTCTACAAACGTTGCGAGATTGAGTAGGCTGTCACTCAGTTATCGACTATAGTCAATCAACTCCAAGCAACTCTTGCAATGATGGAAAAGGGTCAAGAAATAGAAAAGTCCAACCAACGGATCAGAAGTTTGTTCGATTGATTTTCGACCCAGGCAAACATTTACCGAACTCAAGGTCGAGTTCTTTCCAAGCGGGGAAAATGATGCAGGATAGAACTGAAAGGCCACATGTGTAGGGCCCAAGTTAATTTAGGATTTTTATTATATGTCGTTAGTTTCCTAATTTTATTTAAGAGTAGTAATTAGAATTAAGTTTCCAATTTCATTAGGATTCTTATTTTATTTCCTAAGTTATTAGGTTTCTTAGCCATCAAGATTTCTTTTCTTATTTATATGCATCGTAAGAGATTTATTTCTCACAGAGTTGATTAATTAAATTTGGGTTTTTCCCATTGAGGTGCGTCCTCGTTATCGTCTCTACGAAGCCTTGTTGAAGTGTATGCAGACACGTGCTTCGGCACCCTATTGTGCTTCGGCACTTTCCATCATGCCTAACCCTAAGGACTACATCAGTATCCCATATGAGACTTCAATACTAAGCAAGGTTTCTAGACTTCACAGAAAATAAAAGGGACCAAACTGATATGCAACTTCTATCTTTATTTATATTTTAATTAGAACATAGTAAAATAGGATTTTGTTAAAATTACCTACAAGAAGTTTCCATGCAATTATTTGAGTAAACATGATACTGATACCCCACGCACTTATAAGGAACTTGAGTGTCATAGTTTTAGAATGTCCAGGATGTAAGATAAAATTACCTGAAGAGGCATGCAATAAAAATTGACAGCCTTGTGAGTGTCTGAAATCATGCAATTCTCCGGTGCCAAATTTTCACGGGCAGCTTCCAAAAAATGGGATACGGGCTCAACTAGATCCACCTGCATCAAAGTATTTTGCATTCAACATAAACAGTTTGCGGAAGAGCTACATAAGATATTCTTTTTTTTCTTTTTCATAGGAATAAGATGTTTTAAGTCTTAAAGCAACATACAAAAAGACATGTAAAAGTGAAGTTTGGAGAGAACGAGGAGAAAGCAAATAATAAATTAATAATTAATACGTGCTAATGTGATTTATCATTATGTAATTTATTTAGAAAATAATGTGGTGGAACTCAAGGAAATAAATGAACGAGCGCAACCCTAAAGATTTGTTCCATGGAGAAAACTAAGCTTTAGCTTTCCTCTGAGCTCCCAAAGAAGTTTCGTATCCTTCCCAGGCACCTTGTTCTAAATCTGATAGCATGACAAGTACTACACAGTATACAGAGAGATTTTTGGAATAAGAACAATCTACCTTACCAAGAGATAATCACCTCTACTTATAATGCTGTTCTACAATCTGCTGCAATCCCCTCAATTAGGGATTAGCATCTTCTAAGATATGATTACCTATCCTCAGCTATGATACAAATATCTTACCTTCTATTTATGGTACATTGTTCGTTCTTCTCCTTATCATTTTTTTCTTTTTGTATATTCTCTATTTGCTGCTTTTCTTTTCTTTTCTTTTTTTTTCCTGTTCAATGAAATTTTCATTGTTGTTCAAAAACATGTCATAGTATCAATCCAACAGTAACAGTTGGATGGTGTCAAATTGGGGTCAAAGCCAATTCATAGGGGCTAGTGAGGGATGTCAGTGTAGCTCTATTTCCACCGAAGAGGAATGGAAAGCGGAAGATTCTACGTACCACTTCCTCTTCCCATGTCCAGTGCAGACACCATTCCTCAATGAAAAGTTTCAAAAAGCAACGATTTTCCCTCGTTGGCGCAGAAACACAAGTCCAACCCCCCTTATCCAAAGCATTTCTGCGGAAGAGGAAAGTACATCACACAAATGTGCCCTTAGTGTAAGGAAGGTAGATGGATCATAGACGGGCCAAAATGAAGGTCCACTTTTCACCTTTCTTATGGTACACATTTTTTGCACCTTACTTATGGTTCATGCCTTATGGTGCACACCATCCACAAAGGGAGTAAAAGGGGTGCAAGTAAGGGTACATCCGTACATGTTCCGGAGAATTTGCCACATACACACATTCGAGCGTGAAAGAAGATAAAACACATTCAGAGAAACCAGCTAGAAGGTAAAAGGACCATACAGGATGTTCAGCAAACATGTATGGCAATACTTTAGGATAAATAAAATAAAATAACAGCATCAGCACTGCACAGTCCGCACCTCATTAAAATATCTTAACAGAAGATTTTTGGTGACTCTTCCAATGCCAGAACCACAATCTGCACCAGATTCAGATATTCAAAAGAATAAATACACCGTTATATATTCAATTATAAAGTACAGCTTGCTCAATGAACATTGCATGTATTCTTCTTAATAATCTGTTGGAAACAAGATTTATGGATACTACTCATCCCATTAAGAATTCAAAGTAAATAATCCCCCAAGCATGAAGTTCAAGAACTTCACCACAATTTAGGAGACATACCGTAATCTTTGTAGCTTAAAACTAGCAAATGAAACAGGCTATTAGGGAACCAAATTTATGATAGAACTCCCACATGTTTGAAAAACATAACGTGGCAATTAAGCTAGTGGGCAGTGTATAAGTAGCCTGCACTTATATAATTTGTGTATTATAATAGTCCTTCCATTTTTATTTTTATTTTACTTTGTGGTGTGTGTGCGTGCTCGCATTAGAGAGAGAGAGAGAGAGGTCCCAATCATTCTCATCTAGAATTCATGCAAGAAAACACAAAATCAAGTTCCCACTTCCAATGGCATTTATCAATAGGTGCAAATCTGTACACTCCTGTCTTTTCTTTCTTCTTTTTTAATGGTAACTTGATCCCAGCACACAACCTCAGGGTTGCAACAAAACCTGGACAATTTTAATGTCCTCAAACACTTCATGAGCTTTTAGCTGAGAGAGAGAGAGAGAGGTCATGGTATTCCCTCCTAAAAATGCAAAAATTGTTTCTAACTTCTATCTGCATAGACCATGGGATAAAATGCCAGGTAAAACTAAGCCAACTCTATTCATTAAGGCCACCAATATCCAAACACAAATGATTTTGTGAGATATGTTCTAGTTGATAAACTGGGTTTCCATTGGACGTTCAAATCTTTAGAATTTCATTACCTCCATTTTTCTATCAACTTGGAGAAGGAAGAAGAAAGGGAAATTGTTAGATTCATGAATTTAGCCTTTGAACCTAAATCTATCATGTGTTTTAAATGTATATTTTCTATCATTAAGCATTTATTCTTTTCTTGGATTTCATTAGGCACTTCCATCACCAAATGACTCAAAAATTATTTCTTGAACTATTATAATGAAGTTAGATATAATAGATGACAAAGATCATGAAACACCTTATGTCCATGGATTTGGCATTTGCTCCATGAATCTTTTTTTAGCATTTTTTTATGAGAATAATCTGTACTTTTTAGTACTTAGCTTAGATACCTGAAAAACATTATTCATCAAATAATATTTTCATTTTTAACTCTATTACTCTATTTAGCATTTGATATTCGATAAATTGCCCTTTTAATATTGACAGATTGGGAGAAAAACAAAAACAAAATATTCACGGTCTATTGGTTTTCAAGATACTAATATAGAATTATAGAATTCAGTGTGATACCCAAGCAGCCCTGCATGCTGCATCCAATCCATACCACCAACATGGCTATCAAGGAGCAGTACATTATACAAATCACCAATATGGTAGATACAGACTCATATTATTCCTTTCAGGCAAAATAAAATCACTTTGATTATGGTTGATACATCCGTGTCACCGACACAGCTGATACTTAATATGGGTCTGGTCCTGATAACCACCTTTGGTATGAATATTACACATCTTTAGCCTTTCACTCTTTTAAGATTTTTTTTTTTTTAATCTTTTTTCTTCTCTTTGGCTTGACTCCAATAGATGTTGGACGTGGTCCATCAAGAGTGAAAAGGAAGTTACACTCTATCCAAAGAAACCATAATCACTGAAGAAGAGATCAAGGGCCCACGCCACAAAGGAAGTGCTTCACGTATATCTTTATTTCCTTTTATTTTCCTTAATTATTAGTTAGTATGTTTCTAATTGTAATTGGGACAGTTTCCATTATTAGATTGGATTTGCTTAGGCCCTAAGTTTACTTTGCCTATATATATTAAATTGTAGAGATGAGAATCTCAAACTTGATTATTGAATAGAATCGTGGGGTTTTCCCTGGGAGAGGTGCGTCCTCGTGTTGAAATCTCTTTGGAGATAATTTGAGGTTGTCTTCAGACACGGTACTTTGGCACTCCACGCAAACCCAAACCCTAGGGCCTGCATCACTATAAGATATCAAAATGTTCAATGTGTAAATATTTCCCGTCCACTTTGACTTTCTATATATGCTAGGATGTCAAATCTCATCATCATCATCATCAAAGCCTAGTCCCAACTATGTTGGGGTTGGCTCGATGAATTATGTTTCTCCATTCCGGTCTATCCCGATTCTTGAGCCATGTCCTCAAATAAGTTTATTAGCCTAAAAGTTCACAAGCTTGCATCATATAGTCAATTGTCTTTATTGACAGGAATTCTCTCTGTTGGGAATTTTCAATAGCAAATTCAGTTGTTCTCCAAGGAATTTTTGAAATTCCTTGTTTAATACATGTAATTCCAAAAACACAACCTTTTGGGATGTCACTTTCAGCCTATCAAATTCTCCAAATTCCAGCATCATATAATAGGAGGATTTGAAAAAAAAAAAAACCAAAAAGGTGCTGGCAGACAACATTTGAAGAATCTTTTATATGCTAGAATTCAGGGTATTCCTGTTGCAGAGAGTACAAACTCTTCCAATTCTATCCCAGCAGAACTCTCAAATGCTCAAGCACAACCCAGCATGTAGAAATCTGGGATTTAGAGAATTCGGCCAAAAGTTACATTTTAGAAATCAGAATTTTTGAAATTCCAGTGAATTCCAAATGCTCCATAGACAGGCTGTCAAAAACTCCTCCAAACAAATGCCCCTAAATAAAAATTCAGTGGAGGTTTCACAATAATGGATTTTATATACAGGGGGTTTTCAGCAATTCTTCCTTCAAAAAAAAAAAAAAAAAACACTAGCTCGTGTGTATGCTATCATTGGGCAGAAAACCCAAAACCCAAAACAATTTCAGCCGAAAAGAGAAACCCAAAACAGAATCAATCCGATACGGGACATTACCGAGCGCTACAAGATGCCGGCCTGCACTGCCGAATCGTTCTACCAAGAGGGTCTTCAGGAAAGCTTCACTACTCCTCACATCAGCCTCGTTCACATGCCCATAACCCCCCAAAACCCCATCTACTGAAGCTTCCACGTTCTGAAACCAAATAATGTTTTTAAGAGAAATGAAATCATAAAACCGTTACGAAATGCCGATTTAAGCAATGTTTCAAAGCAACGGCCGAGAGAGATAAGAGGGGGGAAATGCTTTTACTTACTTCCCAATATCCGACGCCTTTGCGATACCATTCCTGTTTCTTGTCGGCTTCGCCTTCTCCTCCGATTTCTTCTTTCCACATTTCGTGGGCGTTCTTGAATTCTCGACCGTCCGAGTCTGATCCGACGGCCTCCATTGTTTGTAGGAGGATTCGGATTCGTCGCCGCCCAATGGCAAAGGGAAAGAAAATGACTTCCTTCGTGTTTGTTTGGATGAGAAGAGGAGAGAAGACTGGTTTAGAAACAAGAGGTTTGGTAGATAAGAACGAGACTTATGTACTTTTTATTAAACATAGACTAACCACAAACAATTCGGTTCTATGGTGTAGTGGTTAGCACTCTGGACTTTGAATCCAGCGACCTGGGTTCGACTCCCGGTAGGACCTACTATTTTTTAGGCCTCCATTTTTTCACTATTATCAATCCAGACCTTTTAATATAGGCTTCATTAAAACTTTTTTTTCATATGCTCCAATTTTTTTTTATGACTCATGCAAATAAGGCCATGGATCAATCCAGACCTTAAAACTAAGATCAATCCAAACCTTGAAACTAGTATAACTATTACTTTAGTATTCAATTAAAATCCTTTTATGAGCAGATGGGCCCCATAAGATCAATCAAAACCTTGAAACTAATCTAACTATTACTTGTTAGATTGTATGACCTCAATCCAGTGGATAATCCGGATATATTGATTTGTTTCATTAATTAATTTATATTTTATTCTTTATTAATGAGATGAATATTATTTTATTCTATGTTTGCACATGACCAATACAAAATGACATGATAGTTCATGAGATGAACCAGAGCCTACAAGTACATTAGATGTGATCCATGTATTTGGATGAGATCCATGTTAAGGATTTTGTGAATTGCAATTTGATGGATGCATTATCATTCTAACATCATTTGAATTTTCACACATGCATTGTTTTAGAAAAACTTGAAATCTTGATTCACGCATGCATTGTTAGAAATATTGATTTATGCATGTTTTGTTTTTTAACTTGGATGCATTTTAATTTGAAAAGAAGTTTCTTTTTAATCAAGCAAGCCATTGGTTTTAAAGTTTCGAATCTTTTTAGGCTTTTTATATTTCATGATTTTAACCCTCTTAGTTTGATTTAAATCATGATTCCAAGCTTGATTTAATGGCCCAAAAGTCCCCACATGAAAATACTTTGAAATATGCAATTTTAGGGGATTTTGGTCTTAGGCCCGGGTCGACCTGTAGTGTGGCCGGTCGGCCGGCCCAGGGGACCTGGTCGACCGAGCCCACTACGGGTCGACTGGGTAAAGAGTCGTTGCAACTCTTTTCAAACGATCTGTTTTATGACCGTTAAAGGCCAGGTCGACCGGGGATAGGGCAGGTCGACCGAGAACTAGCTGTTGGGCTATTTTTTGGTATAAATAGTGGCTCATTCATAAAGAAAAAAAGAAGAACTAAGAGGCCCTCCTTGAGATGTTTTGAGGCTAATCAAAGGGAAATGAGCTAAGGGATGAAAGGGGTCATTTGGAAAGCTAAAACTTGGTTTCATTGAGTTAATTCACTAAGTAAGCTTTACTTTCTTAATCATATGTTTTCATGCTTTGCTTTAATTATTGGTAAATCTTTTCTAGCATGATAAACTATGATTTGTTGTGTCCTTAACATGTTATATGTTTTTGAATTGATTTATTGTTTTGGATGCATCACCTTGATTCAATTAAAGTAGTACTTAAATTGGTATATCTAAGTAAATCATGTTAATGAAAACATTTTTGAAATTTTATGTAACTTTGGTTGAATCTTTGGTTGTTGTTTTTCATCATAAGAAAATCACTTTCAAATCTATCTTATGTTTTGGATTCAACAACTTCACAATTCATATGTACTTTTGTTTTAAAGTTTCACAGCTTGCTTTGCATTGATAGGTATATCATTTTCAAGTTGAATTTATAATTACATATGATTTGTCCCCTAACTTCAATCAAATCTAGTTTTATGTTTTATGCTTATAGCATACACATATTGAGCTACATTGTTAATTTGATTGACATCCCTATGCATCACATGTTTTATTCTTAGAATTTCACAACTTGTTTAGAATACATATGTATATCTTTTACAAGTTATTTTTAACATGTGATTAGCATTCTTTTCTCAATCATAAATGTTTTTATGAGCTAAAACTTTTAAAAGCCTTTGGCATACATTTATGAGCTTTCATTTTCAAATTGATTGAGGACATCATACATACACATTGTGCATTCATCTTTGCATTCATAGTGTGTGTGAATTAGATTTTCACTTTCATATCCGCTGAATTAAGAGGCATTGTAATTGAGCTTTAATTGTATTTCTTTGAGTGTTTGTGTAGACACTTCTTTAAGAGAAATCTTTTTAGTGTAAAGGTTATTGCTTAGCCTAAGAAAAGCACATTGTAGAGATTATTGCTTAGCCTTGGAAAAGCATCTTGTAAAGGTTATTGCTTAGCCTAGAAAAGCACATTGATAGGTTGTTGTTTAGCCTAGAAAAACAATATTGTAAAGGTTATTGCTTAGCCTATTGAAAAGCATAGATAGTGGAAATCCGGAGGGGTGTTGGATCACAAGCCGGTAGTGGATGTAGGCGTTGAGGCCGAACCACTATAAATCTTTGTGTGATGGTGCTTGCTTTGTGGTGATTGTTTTTGTTAAGCTTCCGCATTTTGTTTGATAACCATCACTTGTGACTAGTTTATTTTAAAGAATTTAAAGTTGGGCATAATTGGTCACATATTGTAACTCACCCTATTCACCCCCCTCTAAGGTTAGGATCCAGGACTTTCAATCCACATACAAGAGACATATATCATAAATCTTATACTTAAATTGATTCACAGTCAGTGATGAGATTGGACATCTCATCTGATAAGGTGGCAGCACTGTGATCACTATAAGATAGTTGAAAGTCCTGAGGATCCTAACCCTAGAGGGGGGGGTGAATAGGGTGTCCTACAAATATGACCAATTTAGACAAATTTTAATTTCTTAACATAAACTAGTCACATGTGATGATTAATCAAACAATATGCGGAAGCTAATATAAACAATCACCACAAAAGCAAGCACCACAACACTAAGGTTTATAGTGGTTCGGCCTCAATGCCTACGTCCACTACCGGCTTGTGATCTAATCACCCCACCGGATTTCCACTAGATATGCTTTTTACTAGGCTAAGCAATAACCCTTACAATGTTGTTTTTCTAGGCTAAACAACAACCTCTCAATGTGCTTTTCTAGGCTAAGCAATAACCTTTACAAAATGCTTTTCTTAGGCTAAGCAATAACCTTTACAAGATGCTTTTCTTAGGCTAAGCAATAACCTTTACAAATGAAGATTTCTCTAAGAAAGTGTCTTCACAAAAGATTACTCTAAGAGATACAATTTAAGCACAATTGGATTGCCTCTAAATAGGCTAATATGAAAGTGTAATTCAAATTACAAACATACACTAAATAAGTTAAAGTGTGTGCACAAGTGTATGAATGCTTAACTTCAATCAATTTCTACAATGAAGCTCCTAAATGAATGCATGATGCATTTTAAAATCAAAGCTTAGAAAATGATGATTGAAGATAAAACTAATCACATAAAAGATTCAAACAATTTTGAAGAAATGAAACAAACAAGTTGTATGAATGTTAAAGTCTAAGAACACATGTGATTAGGATAAGAGAGTTTGCAAACGAATCTAATTTACCAAAGATGATATTGAGTTTGCAACACAACTCTAGAAATCATGCATAAGTGAAAATACAAAGATTTAAGCATGCATGTGAAAGTCCACGGAGGATCCTAACCCTAGAGGGGGGGGGGGGGTGAATAGGGTGTGCTACAATTGTGACCAATTTAAACCAATTTTAATTTCTAAAAATAAACTAGTCACATGTGATGATTAATCAAATAAAATGCGGAAGCTAAACAAAAACAATCACCACATAGCATGCACCACAACACCAATGTTTATAGTGGTTCGGCCTCAATGCCTACATCCACTACCGGCTTGTGAATCCAATCACCCCACCGGGTTTCCACTATTTATGCTTTTAACTAGGCTAAGCAATAACCCTTACAAAATGCTTTTCAAAGGCTAAGCAATAACCCTACAAGATGCTTTTCAAAGGCTAAGCAATAACCTTACAAGATGCTTTTCAAAGGCTAAGCAATAACCTTTACAAAGTTGATTTCTCAAAGAAGGTGTCTTTCCAAAAGATCACTCTAAGAGATTACAATTTAAGCTCATATGAAATTGCCTCTTGAATAGGCTAATATGAAAGTTTAATACAAATTACAAACATACACTTAAAACAAGCTAAAGTGTGTGCACAAGTGTATGAGTGTGTTTCTTCAATCAATCTTAACAAAGAAGCTCTTAAATGAATGCATGATGCATTTTAAAATCAAAGCTTATAAAATGATGATTGAAGAGAAAACTAATCACATGTGAAATTCAAACAACTTTAATAAATGAACTAAACAAGTTGTATGAATGTAAAAGTCTAAGAAAGCATGTGATTTAGTTAAGAGAGTTTGCAAACTAATCTAATTTACCAAGGAAGATATTGAGTTTGCAAAACAACTCTTTATAGGCTTGAAATCATGCATAAATGAAAATACCAAGGATTTGAACATGCATGAATTTCATTTGAATGGAAATCAAAATAACTTAGAAGATGTACCTTTTAAAAACTCATGAGTTTGATTTCCAAATAGCCCTCTAGCCTTTCCAACTTCTTCCCCTTTCTTTGGCTCCAAAATGCTCTCAAAAGTTCATAGTTCAAGCCTTGAAAAAGGTTGGAAATGAATGGACTTTATAGCCAAAAAGTTGCCAACGGCTAGTTCTCGGTCGACCGGCAAAGAGGTCTCGGTCGACCGAGAAGGCACAACGGTCAGATTTCTGACCGTTGGGGCTCCAGTTCCAAAAACTGTCCATTTGCCCTGCAGTGGTCTCGGTCGACCGAGACCCAGGTCTCAGTCGACCGGCGACACTGCCGGGACACCCCCAAAAATTCCAACTTTTGCATTTTGAAGATTTTCTTTGTGGAATTTTGTGGGTCACTAAACCAAGCTTAAAAACATGTTTTAAAACATTTAAAAACATGAAACACACAAAGCCTAAAATGATTCAAAGGTTTAAAACCAAAGGCTACCTTGATTTGATAAAACTCTTTTCAAATGAAAATGCATACAAAAATGATTCTTTTTGTAATGAATGTATGCAAAGCTCAAACCTAAATTCACAAGATGATTTTCCAAATATAATGCACAAGGAATTAGGTTTTCAAAAGAGTTTGGGTTTCAAAACCAATGCATCCAAGTTTAAAACCAAAACATGCATAAAACAAAAGCTTTTCCAAATCTTAAAAGCTATGCATGTATAAAACCAGATTTCAAGGTTTTCTAAAACAATGCAAGTGTGAGAATTCAAATGATGCTAAAGTGCAAATGCATCCATCAAATTGCAAATACAAAATCTCTAACAATCTCCCCCTTTGCAATTTGATGGCAACTTACTCATCATTGAAATTACACACCAAGGTCTTCAGCTCCCCCTCAGCTGGACAAGTCTTGAAATCTTCTTGGATGCTTCTTCTCTTAGCTTGGGCTCTTGAGCTCTTTTCTTCAATCTCCTTGATGCTTGGAGCTTGATCATTCTTCAAGCTTTCTTTCCATCTTCCTCTCTATGGCCAAGCATCTTCTTTAGCTCCAAGCTTTCTTTCTTCTATTTGCTCTCCCCCTTTGATCATGCCTCTCTCTTCCTTCGGAAGCTTGGACAACTCTCCCCCTTTGATGGATAGGAGATCTTCGAGTACTTGAACTCTCGAACTCTCTCCCCCTTTGAAGAGTAGGAGATCTTGAGTCACACTTGAACTCTCTCTCCCCCTTTGACATTAAATTGCAAAGGTACCTACACACATGAGACAAGAAGAATACCTTTAGTAGCACCTGTTAACAAATGAAATCGAAAATGAAATTCATAACAGGCTATCATGTATGGAAGTTATCTCTAAGGGCTCAAGGGCAATCCAAGGGTCAATTTGATCAAAACTAATACTTCCTATGAAGGTTTA
This sequence comes from Cinnamomum chago, assembly GCA_038049695.1. NCBI lineage: Eukaryota > Viridiplantae > Streptophyta > Magnoliopsida > Laurales > Lauraceae > Cinnamomum > Cinnamomum chago. The sequence continues at coordinate 37,879,144 of CP142457.1, forward strand.
CACTCCCCCTCAATCGATTCTCTTCTTTTGTCAAACTTTGACAAGATATAACTATTAGATTCAAGAAGTAGATGGTTTAACCAAGTGAGGGTCAACTTCAAGGAAAGGATTAGATTCATTTAACTATAAGGCTCATATGATCAAATTACCAAAAGAGAGCAAGGTCTAATGAGAGAAACGATCATGGATACCAATTGAAATAAACATATCAATTGAGATTAAAGGATGTGACTATAAACTCAATCACTCTAAAATGGATTTAAAAGTATAACTATTAGGAAAAATCCAAATTAGAGCTATCCATGATGTGGGGTTTACTCAAACATAGCATAAACTAATTTAACTTATGAAAATCATATGCTATGTAAGATTTTGAAAATCATTTCATTCAATCAATAAATATGACTTATTAAAGTGCAAATTGAGTGAAATGAAATTCAAACATGAAGCCAACCTCAACTAATAACCAACCAAGATTATGAATACATAAACATGGTGGTCATGAGATATACCTAAGAGAGCAAGAGAGGTGGCAACATGAACATTATGATGCTAATGGTGTGTGACATGGAACAAATATATTACTATCAAGTTTAGTCCAATGCACACAAGGTCTATCACATACACAAGATAAGATATCAATTGGATATGAAATCAATGGAAAGTTATACCATTTGAAACCAATTGAATATGATAACATGATTAAAAGCAAGGATGTGACAAACTTCCATCAAGCATCATTAATGCATATTCATCACTTTTAAAGATATGACTATTAAGCATAGTGATGAACAAGGTAAATTGCAATGCAAAAGGATATTACTTGGTAAAGCATGCAATTTCCAAAGTGTCCAAATCATATGAATTCAACTACTAAGATATCCATCAACCAACATAAATGCAAGGAATGGATTTCAAAGAGATTCATATGATTAAGAACACTACTTATGAAGTTGAAACATGTATAAGGATGACATCAAGAAAATCTACATGAATCAACATCATAACCATCCATAAAGATATGACTATAAGGCATAGAGGATGGATTTGGGTTCTAGTATGGTTTCTACAAGTGTAACTAAGGTCACAACCATACATGGAACCAAATGTCATTTGCATATTAAAAGAATAACTAAATGAGCATAGATGCAAACAACATTCATTTCCATTTCTAAGATAATGAAATCAAAAGAAAAGGAAATGATAACATGGAACATGCTTAGAAGATTATAACTAATGATGTTAAAAAGCATTTCCATTCAACCAATCTTCAAATCATTTTGATAAACAAAATCCAACAATGAGCATAAAAGAATGATTTTGAAGATCAATTTTCAACATGTATATTAAAAGATATAACTTAATTGAAACACATACAAGTTGAATTTTCAAAACAAAGATTTTCCATATAAAAATATAACTTAGAAATCCATGGAAAAACTTGAATTGAATCAAATCATTTGATTTACAAAAAGGATCTAACTAAGACATCCATCAAATGATTTAACAACAATTGATCATGAAAAATCTAGCTATAAAGCTTTTGAAATCACAATCAATTGCTCATGTAGAAATGCAATGCAAAACATAAAACTAAATGAGTGCAAAAAGCAAATCAAACATGATGAAATTATAATCAAGAGATTTTGAAAACCATGACATGTGACTAGAATAGTGCATGAAGACAAAATCAATTGATCATAAAGAAACAATGCATTTTATGAAATGTAACTAAGAGAAAACAAAATGCAAAGCAACATGACCAACAAAATGATTTAACTTATAAAGTATAGGTTGGTCAATGAGGTCCAAGACCCTAAGGTTTGTCTAAGTAGATGACTTTAGGAATCCACCTAAGGTCTTGGGAGGGTTGAACTTTGAGGTCTAATTTGGAATCCTCACCAACTATAGGAGATTTAACTTGATAAATTTTCAATTTGAACTTATCACCATGATATTTTGATTTTACTAAGTTTAGCTTAGAATGGTGATTAGTCTTTTGAGGTTGGTGAGTTTGTCTCTTTGGGGATTGTTTCATTTTTCTTTTCTTCTTATTTTCTCCCTTTCTTTGACTTTTGAAATTTAGATTTAACTTTGTAATTTTCTTCAAAAGTTCTTTCATGTTTTGACTTAAGGGAGGTAGGTTGAGAAGCTTTTTGTTAATAGATTCTTTTAAACTTGGTTTGACTTGTTTAACCTTTTTAGAATCTATCTTTGGAGACTCCATTTTAAGAGATTTAACTTGTTTAGTCATTTTGGAGTCTTTCTTGATTTTTAGTGTCTTACCCTTCATAGGTTTTGATTCTCCATTCTTTAGTTCAAAGATGGGTTTAGACACATAGCTTCTTTTTCTTAGTTTGCACTCAAATTTTAGATGTCCTTCTTTACCACAATAATGACATTTAATTTTGGACATTTGAGAGAGAGTGCTAGAGAATGAGGACTCACCTTTCACAAATGTGTTGGTGAATTTAGGGTCATAAGACATATTCCTATTAAATCCAATACCCGTCCTATCTCCATGAGGTTTACCCAATTTGAATAATTTTTCAAGTTTCTCTTCACTTTGGGTAAACTTGCACTCATACTTTTGTTTATAGCTCTCAAGTTGAGTGACTTTGGTTATAAGGATTGAATTTTCATGTTTGACTTTTGAAAGTTCATTTTCAATTTCCTTATGTTTGCTTATCTCTTCATTGGCAAGTGTTACTTCTTGTTTTAGTTCATTAACAACTTTAGATCCAAGTTCTTGAGTTTTTAACTTACTTTTGATCAACTTGGCTTCTAAATTGTTAAAGTCTTTATCTTGTCTTTTAATTGTATCTCTTAGGTTCAAATTTTCATTATTAAGCTCATCACAATTTATCTTAATCTCATTTAATTCATCTTGAGCATTAGATAAATTTTCCTTAGAGATAGTCAATTTAGATTCAAGATTGTTGAAGTCTATATCTTGCCTTTTTATTTGATCTCTTAGAATTAAATTTTCCTTATTGACATTATCATAATCCATCTTTAATTCTCTTAGTTCATCTTGAATGTTAGATAGATTATTTAAAGAGATCATGAACTTAGATTCTACACAATTTATAAATTCATCTTTTTCTCTAAGTTCATTTTTAGAAGAGTCTAATTCTTGGTTTAGCCTTATAGATTCTTCTTTTAATCTTTTATTTTTCTTGGAAACCTCTAAGGACCATGTGTATAATTCCTCATAGGCTTCAAGTTCATCATATTCTTCTTCTTTTAATTCAAGTTGAGATTCTTTAGTTTCAATGTTTGAATCTCCATAAGATGGAAGAATGAGGGGTCTAGAAGAATCTACTAAGTCTAGCATAGTGGAGTCCATTCTAATGATTTTCAAGCAAGGACAACTCTAGGGTTTTAACTCTAGGTTTTTACACCTAATCAAGAGTTTCAAACACTTGATCCTAAGGGATAGAGCACTTGGCTCTGATACCAATTGAAAGTCCACAGAGGATCCTAACCCTAGAGGGGGGGGGGGGGGGTGAATAGGGTGTGCTACAATTGTGACCAATTTAAACCAATTTTAATTTCTAAAAATAAACTAGTCACATGTGATGATTAATCAAATAAAATGCGGAAGCTAAACAAAAACAATCACCACATAGCATGCACCACAACACCAATGTTTATAGTGGTTCGGCCTCAATGCCTACATCCACTACCGGCTTGTGAATCCAATCACCCCACCGGATTTCCACTATTTATGCTTTTAACTAGGCTAAGCAATAACCCTTACAAAATGCTTTTCAAAGGCTTAGCAATAACCCTACAAGATGCTTTTCAAAGGCTAAGCAATAACCTTACAAGATGCTTTTCAAAGGCTAAGCAATAACCTTTACAAAGTTGATTTCTCAAAGAAGGTGTCTTTCCAAAAGATCACTCTAAGAGATTACAATTTAAGCTCATATGAAATTGCCTCTTGAATAGGCTAATATGAAAGTTTAATACAAATTACAAACATACACTTAAAACAAGCTAAAGTGTGTGCACAAGTGTATGAGTGTGTTTCTTCAATCAATCTTAACAAAGAAGCTCTTAAATGAATGCATGATGCATTTTAAAATCAAAGCTTATAAAATGATGATTGAAGAGAAAACTAATCACATGTGAAATTCAAACAACTTTAATAAATGAACTAAACAAGTTGTATGAATGTAAAAGTCTAAGAAAGCATGTGATTTAGTTAAGAGAGTTTGCAAACTAATCTAATTTACCAAGGAAGATATTGAGTTTGCAAAACAACTCTTTATAGGCTTGAAATCATGCATAAATGAAAATACCAAGGATTTGAACATGCATGAATTTCATTTGAATGGAAATCAAAATAACTTAGAAGATGTACCTTTTAAAAACTCATGAGTTTGATTTCCAAATAGCCCTCTAGCCTTTCCAACTTCTTCCCCTTTCTTTGGCTCCAAAATGCTCTCAAAAGTTCATAGTTCAAGCCTTGAAAAAGGTTGGAAATGAATGGACTTTATAGCCAAAAAGTTGCCAACGGCTAGTTCTCGGTCGACCGGCAAAGAGGTCTCGGTCGACCGAGAAGGCACAACGGTCAGATTTCTGACCGTTGGGGCTCCAGTTCCAAAAACTGTCCATTTGCCCTGCAGTGGTCTCGGTCGACCGAGACCCAGGTCTCAGTCGACCGAGACCCAGGTCTCAGTCGACCGGCGACACTGCCGGGACACCCCCAAAAATTCCAACTTTTGCATTTTGAAGATTTTCTTTGTGGAATTTTGTGGGTCACTAAACCAAGCTTAAAAACATGTTTTAAAACATTTAAAAACATGAAACACACAAAGCCTAAAATGATTCAAAGGTTTAAAACCAAAGGCTACCTTGATTTGATAAAACTCTTTTCAAATGAAAATGCATACAAAAATGATTCTTTTTGTAATGAATGTATGCAAAGCTCAAACCTAAATTCACAAGATGATTTTCCAAATATAATGCACAAGGAATTAGGTTTTCAAAAGAGTTTGGGTTTCAAAACCAATGCATCCAAGTTTAAAACCAAAACATGCATAAAACAAAAGCTTTTCCAAATCTTAAAAGCTATGCATGTATAAAACCAGATTTCAAGGTTTTCTAAAACAATGCAAGTGTGAGAATTCAAATGATGCTAAAGTGCAAATGCATCCATCAAATTGCAAATACAAAATCTCTAACAGCATGGATTTCATTTTAATGGAAATCAAAATACTAGTAAGATGTACCTTTTGAAAACTCAAGCATTTGATTTCCAAATAGCCCTCTAGCCTTTCCAACTTCTTCCCCTTTCTTTGGCTCCAAAATGGTCTCAAAAGTTCATGGTTCAAGCCCCAAAGAAGGTTGGAAATGAATGGACTTTATAAAGAAAAACAGTCCAACGACTAGTCCTCGGTCGACCTGCAAACAGGTCTCGGTCGACCGGGATCACACAACGGTCAGAAAAATGACCGTTGGGGCTCCAGGGGCCCAGATGGCCTGCAGTGTTCCCGGTCGACCGGGACCTCTGGGCCGGTCGACCGGCGACACTGCCGGACCACCCCCCCTGGGACAAAAATCCCAATTTTGCATAATTTGAAGGTGATTCTTTGTGGGGATTTTTGGGCCACTAAACCAAGCTTGGTAACATGTTTTAAATCAACTTAAGATGCTTAAAAAACATGAAACACACAAAGCCTAAATAGATTCGAAACTTTAAATCCAAAGGCTAGCTTGATTTCTAAAAACTCTTTTCATGTGAAAATGCATACAAGGATGATTCTGAAAGTGATGAATGCATGCAAGGCACAAATCTAAATTCTCAAAATGATTTCACAAAAGTAATGCACAAAGAATTCAGTTTTCAAAAGAGTTTGGATTCTAAAACCAATGCATCCAAGTATAAAAACAAAACATGCATAAAAACAATACTTTTACAAATCTTAAAAGCAATGCATGTATAAAACCAGATTTCAAGGTTTTCTAAAACAATGCAAGTGTGATAATTCAAATGATGCTAAAGTGAAAATGCATCCATCAAATTGCAAATACAAAATCCCTAACAATAGTGTGATATGTCTCAATCATCAGCTAGAGTGTAAGACTCTGAATCATTGTGCTCGTACATTGGATGTACTGAAGGACCATGAGAAGCACCTTGTACAAATCTGTCTTTGATTAAATGACTACTCTCATAATTCCCAAGTAATAAGCTCTTAATCATGAGAGATTAATGGACTCAAGTTTCTACTATACATTTACTTTGAATCATCAATGAGTGAGGCCAATTGTAGGTCAACACCTTGATGTCTTTGGTATGTGATAGTGGGGAACGTATAATTCTCAATATGGAATCTATCCTCTTAAATATCCCATTGTGCCAATTAATGGATTTTATCGTTAGTGAGTGCGCACCCATCTCAATTAAGAGTTAATTGGATGGTACTAATGATTACTGTGATTAATTGGATCACAAGGATAATAAGATACTATTAAAATGCGCATGTGAATAAAAATATATATATAAGTACAAATTATTTTACAAATATAAATTTATAGTTCAAATGTTATAATATATATTTAAAAATAAAAATATAGGAAGATCTAAACTTAATATGAAAAGTAATTGATGTAAAAAAAAAGTGAAATGAATGAAAGATTACCTGAAATTTACAAAGAACTAAAAAAATGAAAGAGAATTTAACCGGAAAAAACACTTAACCCTCACGTGTGACACAATCAAACATTTTAGATGGTGGTGCACCAATTAGAGCAATTGGACCGAATTTTCACTTTTTTTTTTACCTATTTGGCACATCATCGGTGTCGACCTTATTTACACTGCATAAGGTCGGTGCCGACTCTGTCCGCGAATCCTATTAGAGCTCGAAACCCTCTTTTTCTCATTCTTTTCTTCTCTCTCCCAAACTATTGTCAAGACCGACCTTGGACGAGTGCTCCTGCGTGGTAACTACCATTTCCACTTGCGCTAGGCTTCAAACTTCCTCCTCAACTGCATCTCTTTACTTCCGATCGGTTTTTCCATCATCTATTTTTTCTATCTTGACTGCAGAGGTATCTATCTCCTTCCATTTTTTAGTCTTTCTCTATGTTTTTGTATTTTCCTTCCATTTGGTTCTCCTGCCATCTCGCATACGATATTGAAGTGCTTGGTACATGGGCTTCAACGTCGTTGTGGGATTTATATATTATTTGTTTGAATAGACTAGGGTTTGTAGGATTCCGAATTTGGGGTTTTCTAAGTTGAGAAGGACGATGTTTGGGTCGACCATTAGCTATAGGAAGGCACTTATAGCAAAGGAGATGACTCTGCGTATAGTGCGAGGATCATACGAGGAATCCTTCCAGCTTCTGCCTCTCTACTTATTGAATTGTAGAAAACCAACCCTGGCACAATAACAAACATAGACACTACGTCTTATGACCGTTTCAGAAGGTTTTTTGGGGCATTTGGACCCTGTATAAGGTCATTCACGTCTTTGCTAAGGCCGATGATTGCTTGAACAATGCAATTCATTTTTAGGGTTGACGGCTGATGTAAATGGGCTGGTTGGTGATGTAAATGGGTTGCACATAACATATTTAATTTTCAACATTGAAAAAGGGATCCATTAAAATGGGCTGGTTGGTGATGTAATGTTGGAATGTGAATAGTGATATAAATGAGGTTTATCTAAATTTAGATTAAGTTGTATTCAGTTGCTCCATGTTATTTATGCTTAAGTATTTCCTTTTACCATAAGTGCAACTTTATCACACTTATTTTTAAACATGACCTTTCAAGCAGCTACAAAATTACAACTTTTATTTCATCCCACTGACGAAATTAGTCGATACCGACAGCTTTAAGTTGTCGGTATCGACAACTTTTATCCATTCTAGCAGCTACAAACTTACGACTTTTAATTCATCCCACTGACGAAACTAGTCGATACCGACAACTTAAAGTTGTTGAAAAGTTGTCGATATCGACAATATCGACAACTTTTATCCATTCCAGCATTTGACAACTTTTAATTCAACCCACAATTTATTCAAGAAACCATGTGGCAATGACAGCAATTCCATCATGAACCTCCCTGCAATATTGGTAAACAACTCCTTTATCAATCCACCACAAACATAGCAACAAACCCACCACCATCCCTTCTCCTCAACCAAAAACAACTCTCCCCAATTCAATCTAAGTTGCAATCATACAGATTGCAAGTTATTTTTCAATCAATTCATCTCAGCTGCAGATTCATAACAATCATACAGTTGCCATCAATGAAAATGTTGGTATCATATCAACTCTGCAAGCAATATTTCGGAAAAAGGATTCTACATACAAGTATTCTTTGGAACGCTAACATGCATTCATGAAACCATTCTATTGAACTGTACTCCATAGATAGGATTCTACATATATACAAGTATAATTCATTCTGCACAATGGCAAAAAGAGGCAAAGTATAAGTCTATCAACCTGATAGACCGATGAAACACCATCTCAAAGGCAATGTTGCAATTTCCAAACAAAACAGTATAACAAAATATAGAAGCCTGGTAAGCACAATCCATTTAACATTTTCCAAAACAAAACACAATCTCTTTCATGCGCTCCGCTCTTTGTTGGAAATCACCATCAAACCCATCATGGGAAGTCACTCAAGTTGGTCAAACCCAGTCTGTTGGCATTTAATTGCCAACTCTTTTTGAATATCTCTATGACGATTTTGCTGTGAAAGTAAGGAATGTCTTCTTGAGTGAAGTTGATGCTATGGTGATGCACAAAGTGTTCCGCGAAAGCCATTGCAAATATCCCACAGTCATTTTCATTTTCTTGACAAGGGATGCCCGTCTTTACAAGCCAACCCCATAGATAAGGGTTTGACCACCCGAAATGGCTAGACCTTTCATTCAACCATGCAACCTGCGTGAAGCATTATTACAGTGCACTTTTAGATTAAGTCAAGGGTTCGTGTATGCCAATAGGCAGATACAAATGACGTAGAATACAAAAATAACGATGTTTAAGGTAACATAACATACAAATTTCGACGCGTGCTTTACCGATCGGCGATCGCCAGCCAAGCTATTGTAGAACTCCCATCATTTCTCGTCAACAAGACCGACTAGCAAAGAGAAATGTGATCCGTGATAGACTATAAAAATCAGCGTGCGTGCTTCCCTTGCGTCCCACACCCTCTGTCCGTGCTTCCCAAATATAGCTTCCACGGCAGAATCAGAACCATCCGACCACCAACTCTGTAAGCAATATTTCGTAAATAGTCAGATAGAGCCCAGAATTGGAATATGCTCCTCTTTCACAACTAAGTATTACACAGATGCTTGGGTCAACAGTAAAACACGTATCACATTCATCCGCAATATTTCAAAATAGTAGTACATGACGTTAGTGTCCATCCAAGTCCCTTCTTGAAGCACTCTCTTTAGATATGAGCTTGGGATCATTGTGCAGATGCTATCCAACTCATCCTTCCTGTAACAAATCATAAACAAGCACTTAAAATTCAAGTAGGTATTTATCATTATTAATTCAGCGCAAGACCTGATTTCTTACCTTTCCTCGTAGTATTTTTTGAATCCCTTGAGAAAGTACTTATCAAGGTCACACGGCACGTAACTGTTATGAACTATAGAATGAGCATAATCTTCAAACTTCATCGAAATTTTGGGCATACGAGGCAGCCGCTTGATCCTCCACAGAAGTGAGTTGAGTGTAGCGAATGGGGCTGAAACCACCAAAGCGGACTCACTAGAAACTGAGACTAGAGAGGTGAACAATGTTCTGCTTACTGAAGGGGTACCAAGGACTACTTCAATTAGTGGTACTACCGGAGAATGAGGCACACTACTAGAACCTTCTGTTATAAACTGTTGGAATGGTTCGGCATCAATTGGTGCTGTAGTCCTCTTGGCACATTACCAGCTTTGTGCCACATTACACCCACCACCAAGAGTGTGGCCATTGTGCCATTCAAGAGCCTCTTCATTGACACACATGAATGCAACTTTATTGTGACTAAAAGAGAGGACTTACGCACCAAATGAGATGACCCACCACATGGGCATGTATTCCCACCATATAAAAGTTGTCTGTGGCACACCTCATTGGCTTACACTCCACATGATTTGACCCACCATTCAAAATTCTCTGTACCTAACTTTCTACTCAATTTTAATAGAAAGATGGATGGTTCCAGGCATCTGTATTGAGCCACTGAAGAGAATTAGAGGGAGACATCACACGGAAAAGGTTGGAGTTGTATGCATTACTTGCAAAATTATAATGTAGTGATGGTTAAGGATAGAGGGGAACAACAGAAGGTATAGCTCTGGTAACAGAAATATAATAAACAAAAGCAGCATTACACAGCTGAGAATTCCATTACAAAATTGAAGTGTATCATTAGACTAGAGAATATCAGTTCTAACAGCCAGGGTGTCGTGACCCCGGAACAGATCACGGGCCCGCGATGCAGTAGATGATACTTTCCCACAGGTTCCCGCGGTGAGGATTCCCAATGACACGCGGAATCTGACTCACACGTACAAGTATGCGGAAGCGTGTAGCAAAACACATCAAAATGAGCATCAATAAAATATTTAAGTGCCCTAACAGTAATACAAGGCATAGTATCAAAGAAAGAAGCTAACAAGGCATTCCCATTATAATTCAAGTTACAAGACGAACAAGAAAGTGATTTAAGTTTAGTTACAATTCCATAAGAGGCCAATAGAGGCCAATACAATTCTCCAAAATATAACCAAAAGGACCCCATGACAAAAGGTGACGGGACTCAAGAACCCGCCCGACGTCTAGATGACATCGTCGGGCTGCCACTCTCTCACAGGGGTTGGCTCACAAGCCTCCTCCTGACGCTCCTCCTCAAAGGTAACGTCTCCTGCACCTGGGCACCAACAAACAAGGGTCAAACACAACGGTTTGGCAGGTAATCAATTTAGGCATGAACATGAACAGTAACTTTTGAGAAAACATATAAACAAATCCTTGATATGAAATACTATCAAAACTGAGGTACATTTTCAAGGATGCGAGCAAAGCTGAGATACCGAAACAAACTAGCATGAATACATAATATATCATGAACAGTTACAATCCACAAAGAGCCCATCCTTTCTCTATCATTTATATAATGAAAAGAGCAAGCACGCACGACAAGCACGATATACATAATATAAGCACGACACGATTTCCCACAAAGACGGGAATTCCGGCCGCGGAACCGGACACGCACGATGTGTAATAAATACACGACCAGTCTGCAGACAGTCCACATGTTTAAAGACCCCCAGACAGTGGATCAAACTAAAAGGGCAGTCTAAGCTCAGTGGTGTTTACTTAATTCATGAATGCACAAAACACGCGAAGCACTATCAAAACTTGTCGAGATAAAAAAAAGGGGAAATCACTTATCAAAACACGATGAACACGACTAGCAAGGGCATAATTAATATGCATAACACGCTTAGGAAGTGATCCCCTTTTTCTTGGAACACATTTTCAAAACTAGCTTGTACTAAACTTCAAAACGAGTACACGATGATATTCATTATATCAAACTAAGGTACGAACACAAAGCCTATCAAGCACCTGTAAGGACCCTTGATTGATCTTTGTGTATTCGAAGCCCAAATGTTGGAATTTGGAATAGAGTTGGTGTCCCGGAAGTTCAAGACATCTCGAGTTTCGAGTACACAATATCAAGCTAAAGGTCACTTAACATGTTCTAGTTTTCACTCTTGCAAAACTTCTTCAAAACTAGGAATTGGTCAATTTCGGTCAGCTTGCGGTCAGCTGGCGGCTAGCCGAAATAGAAACTGGCGGCTAGCCGTAAGCTGACCGCTGAAAACCCAGATCTGATGCCGCTCTCTGGAAAAGGAACCGTAATAATTTCGGTTGGCTTACGGTTAGCCGCAAGGGAACTGGCGGCTAGCCGTGAGCTAACCGCAGGGCTGACCGCAGGACCCTGAAGCAAAAGTCAGTTACTGGAAAAGGAACCGCTGATTTCGGTTGGCTCACGGTTAGCCGAAATGGGAATTTCGGCTAGCCGCCAGCTGACCGAAACTGCACGGGAAGTACAGTTCAGTGCAGATTTTTCACATTTCCTTCTTCTCTTCTTCTTGTTTTTCATTCCACCTGCACTCCCTGAGCCTCGATGCTCTCCAAGGGATAAAATACACATTTCTCACAATCCCAAACATCCAATCCAAGGAAAACATGATCATGAAGCTTATAAACATTTTCATATGCAAAATTTCCAAAAACAACAATGTAGCTTAAAATACACATGCACAATGGTCCTATAGAGATTACTTGCCTTGCCCAAATGCTAATAATCCTCTCCAAGCACTTCACTAAAAAGCTAAGCCAACACTACAAGAAAACCCAAGAGAAACCATACCAAACTTAACACAATGAAAACAAGGAACCCATTTTCATAAAAAGGGTTTGAAAACATGAAAAACATGATCTTAAGGAACCAAAACAACTCCATGAAAGATATGAGTGAAAGCTCTTACCTAGAGAAGGTCAAACAAGAGAGGACGAAGAAAATGAAGAGCTTGCCCCACAAGAAACCCCAATAAGCTTGTATCAATGGAAAGCTTGCAAAGAGATGAAGAAGATGATAAGCTTGGAATTCTATTTGGAGCTCTCTAGCCAAAGCATGCAAGATGAAGAAGATTGAAGAGAAGAAGAGCTTTCCTTGCCCTAGGTCAAGAAAGTTGCAGGAATTGGTAAAGTGAATGAAAAGAGAGGGAGATGGGGCTTTAGTGAGGAAATGAGCCCCACATAACCTGAACTTTGAAATGGTCAAAACACGATCTTGGGAGCCTCGGATGACTTTGACGAAGAAGAATAAAACGATCGTCGAAAAATCTAGTTTCCAAAAAGTATATTTTTGACATGGTTTTGAGATCTCGAAAATTGTGTCCAGATTTGTGCAAGAAAGACAACTTTACCCTCTTTGGGCCAAAACATAGGTTTTTGGGCTTCAAACATGAATGTGCTTAAAACGAAAGTTGCAACATGTCGAAACATCATTCAAATGAAATCAAAATCACACTCACACGGAAATCGATACGATCTTCCCAAGCTTACACGTGCACTCAGGCCTTCCTGAGTGTGTCTAATTAATACTGAACGTTCTCAAAATTCCCAAAGCTATGTCCAAGACTAAAACTAATTACTTCTAACCCAACAACAACTAAGCTCACTTAGGACTAAACACATACTAATCGCACACTAATCGACTTGGCCTGGGTCGGGGTCTAACATCCTCCACCCCTTAGGATATTTGGTCCACCAAATAAAACAAACAATTACCTCTGGTAAAAGCTGTGGATACTTCCTCTGTACTTGCTCTCTCAATTCCAAGGTGGCTTCCTCTGGTTCGTGATTTTCCCAAAGTACCTTGACCCAATGAATAGTCCGGTTTCTCAATTCTTGCTATTTGGTATCAATGATCTTGATCGGTCTTTCCACATACGAAGCATCTTCCCGAATCTCCAAAGGCTCATGTTGTAGAATGTGTGCAGGACTAGAGACATACTTCTTGAGCATAGAAACATGAAAAACATTGTGCACCCTGGAGAGTTCCGGCGATAACGCAAGTCTATAAGCAACATCTCCAATCTTGCTCAAAATCTCATACGGACCAATAAACCTTCTAGACAACTTGCCCTTCTGTCCAAATCTCAAAGTCCCTCTAGTTGGTGAGACTTTCAAAAACACCTTGTCACCCACCTGAAACTGCAATTCTCTTCGGCGAGTATCTGCATAACTCTTCTGCCTACTTCGGGCGATCTTCAACCTTTCCTGAATCAACTTGACTTTGTCACTTGTCTCTCCAACTATAGTCGGTCCATGGAAACTACGTTCCCCGACTTCTTCCCAGCAAACTGGAGTTCTGCATCTTCTACCATAAAGTGCCTCGAAAGGTGCCATACCGATGCTCGAGTGGTAACTATTGTTATATGCAAATTCACAAAGAGGTAAGCACTCATCCCACTGAATTTTGAAATCCAATACACAAGCACGCAACATGTCTTCGAGGGTCTGTATCGTCCTCTCTGACTGGCCATCTGTCTGAGGATGATAAGCTGTGCTGAACTGAAGTTTGGTACCCATCGACTCATGAAGAGTCTTCCAAAACTTTGAAACAAACCTACTGTCTCTGTCTGAAGTGATGGAGACGGGTTGACCGTGTTTGCTAACAATCTCATCAACAAATAACTTCGCCAAAGGTGCCATGTGCATCATATTCCCTGTCTTCATCGGAATGAAGTGAGTAGACTTTGTCAGACGATCTACGATGATCCAAATCGCATTATTTCCCTTCTTAGTATTAGGCAAACCGGAGACGAAATCCATGGTGATGTGCTCCCACTTCCACTCTGGAATCTCCAAAGGCTGTAACAACCCTGGAGGCTTCTGATGCTCTGCCTTGATCAACTGACAAGTTAGACAACGAGACACAAAAGCTGCTATCTCTCTCTTCATGTTGTTCCACCAAAATCGATTCTTCAAGTTGTGGTACATCTTCGTGCTACCCGGATGCATAGAATATCTCGTGCTGTGAGCTTCGTTCATTATCTCATTCTTCAAATCATCCACATTCGGCATACACAACCGGTCACGGAAATACAATATCCCATTCACCATCTTGAAATCGGGGCGTTCTGCAATAACTTCCACTATCTTGGCCAAGTCTGGGTCTTGCAACTGATTTTCCTTAATCTTCTGGATGAAGGTAGGTTCTGAAACTGTCATATTCGCTAACATCGCACCCAATCTTAGGGTCTGTACCTCTACACCCAACTCTTCAAACTGCTGCAAGACGCCCATTCCTCTCAAATTAGCCATGACAACTGATTTTCTGCTCAAGGCATCTGCTACCACATTCACTTTGCCTGGATGATACTTGATGGGAAAGTCATAGTCTTTGATATACTCCATCCACCTTCTCTGCCTCATATTCAAATCCTTCTGCGAGAACAAATATTGCAAACTTCTGTGATCTGAATGGACCTCGAATTTCTCTCCATAGAGATAGTGTCTCCACATCTTCAATGAGAAAACAACTGCTGCCAACTCCAAGTCGTGAGTCGCATAATTCTTCTCGTGGTCCTTCAACTGTCTCGAGCCATACACAATCACCTTGCCATCTTGCATCAATACACAACCCAGTCCCACATTCGAAGCATCTGTATAAATAATAAATCTGCCGTTGCTCGATGGTAATGTAAGGATTGGAGCTGTGGTTAACCTCCCTTTCAACTCTTGGAAACTGGTTTCACACTGATCAGTCCATACAAATGGAACATTCTTCCTAGTTAATTTTGTCAACGGGGCTGCAATGGACGAAAAACCTTGGACAAATCTTCTGTAGTAGCCTGCTAACCCCAAAAAGCTTCTAATTTCTGTCACACTGCTTGGCCTTGCCCAACTAACAACTGCTTCTATCTTGGCTAGGTCAACTGCTAAACCTTCTCTGGAGATGATGTGGCCTAGAAAAGCAACTTGCTCTAACCAGAATTCACACTTACTGAGTTTCGCATATAACTGGTTGTCTCTCAAGAGCTGCAACGCTGTCCTCAAATGTTCTTCATGCTCCTTCTTACTCTTAGAGTACACAAGGACATCATCAATAAACACTACCGTGGAGTGATCCAAATAAGGTGCAAAGACCTTGTTCATCAAAGCCATAAAGACTGCGGGTGCATTCGTCAAGCCAAAGGGCATCACTAAGAACTCATAGTGCCCATATCTTGTTCTGAAGGCTGTTTTCTGAACATCTGAGTCTCTAACTCTCAACTGATGGTACCCTGACCTCAAGTCTATCTTGGAAAAATAGGCTGCTCCTTGCAATTGATCAAACAATTCGTCTATCCTTGGCAGTGGATACTTGTTCTTCACGGTCACATGGTTCAACTTCCTGTAATCAATGCACATTCTCAAACTCCCATCCTTCTTTTTCACAAACAACACCGGTGCTCCCCACGGTGAAACACTTGGCCTAATAAAACATTTGCTTAACAAATCTTGCAACTGGAGCTTTAGCTCACCCATTTCTGCTGGAGCCATCCTGTATGGTGCAATTGAGATCGGAGCTGTCCCTGGAAGGAGCTCAATCGTGAACTCAACTTCTCTAATTGGTGGTAAACCCGGGATTTCTTCTGGAAAAACGTCCGGAAATTCACACACAATGGGGATATCCTCCACCCCTTGGGACTGTTTAGCCTCCGTGATAAACGCAATAAATGCCTGGCACCCACTCTGCACTAATCTGCTTGCCTTCAACACTGAAATAAACCCTGCCTGAGATTTTCTCCTGTTCCCCTGAAATATCAACTCTGCCTGTGGTCCTTGGAATCTGAATGTGATGGTCTTACTAAAATAATCCATGGTGGCATGATATGCTTCTAACCAATCCATGCCTAAAATGACATCAAAATCATGCATGTCCAAAACTATGAGGTTGGTCGGTAGATTAACATCTCCTAACAACACTGTACAATTAGGGTAATGGTTTCTACACACAACTTGTTTCCCTACTGGAGTGGTCACTACTAAAATGTAATCCAACTCACTACATGGTGCATCAATCAACTTAGCAAAACTAGGGGATGAAAATGAATGTGTGGATCCAGGATCAAATAAAATCTGGGCTTCTACCCCACAAACAAGAAGTTTACCTTCTACCACGTCTCCTGCAGCTTCAGCATCTGCACGGTTGAGATAGTACAACCGTCCATGCATCTGTAGTCTGTTCGGTACTTGGTTCTGCCTTCCTTGGCCATGCCTATTCTACTGTGGAGGACGAGCATTCTGGTTCTGCGCTGGTGGCCTAGCCTGTTGCTGCTGCTGAGGTGGTCTCATCTGATTCTGAACTGGTGCTTGATTCTGAGGAGCTACTTGCCTCTGATGCTGGTTTCTGTTCCCTTGAATCTGAAGTAGTGGGCAATCCTTGATTGCATGGTTCATAGCCCCACACTTGAAACAGGCACCCATAGCCTTACGACATTCGTGTGTCTCATGATTCTTGCCACAATGGCCACAACCCTGCCTCACATGACCTTGCTCTTGCCTTGGCTTCTTGCTCTGTTGTTGTCTCTGATTCTGCTGCTGATACTGCTGCTTCCTATCCTGAACAACCATGTTGTTAATGTCTTCAAATGTATATGCCCGCTTGACTGCCTCATCATATGTAGCTGGAGGTACTACTCCTATGACATCCCTCATAATGATCGGGTTCAATCCTTCCAAAAACTTAGTTATCTTCTTCCTTTCAGTGTCAATCAACTCAGTGGCATACCTAGCCAATCTTTCAAACTTGGTGACGTAGTCTAAAACCGTCATGCTACCCTGCTTGAGTTGCTGAAACTCGATAGCCTTCTGCCTCTTGACATGAGAGGGAATATATTTGTCTTGAAACTGTATCTTGAAAGCTGCCCATGCCTCGTCGTCAGCCATCACTGCATATGGGTCCTTGACTGTTTGCCACCACCGGTCTGCAAGCCCATAAAATAATGAAGCTGTGAGGTTGACCTTCTGTATACTCGTGCACATGAAGGCATCAAAGATCTTCTCTGTATTGACTAGCCAGTCATCTGCCACCAACGGGTCCTCATTGCCCGAAAATTCTTTGGGCGCTCTCTTCCTAAACTTCTCAAACAGCGCATTTGGGTCAGGATCCCTATTCTGAATAACAATCTGGGGACCCACGGGTGGTGCTACATTCCTGTTTTGAAGCACTTCCAAAAGTTGCCTCTGAACTTGTGCCATCTCATCATCCTTCTTAGCTAACTGCTCTTGGAATCTTGCTTGGTTCTCATTAGCTTGCCTTTGCTGTGCTATCATGGCTTGCATAAGTTCTTGAAACTGTGTGGCTGTAGGTGTCTCAGATGCATCTGACTCATTCTGATTACTGCCTGAAGCATGATGATTTGAAGCTTTTCTCGGAGGCATATTGCTGTAAAACAAAGAGTTAGAACACAAAATCATGGTACAAGGGTTTCTGAGGTCCTATACCAACAAATCTATCGAACTCACGAATCCTCACCACGTTCCTAAGATCTTTCTAGTTTCTTTTAAGTGCCTGAAACATGTCTCGCTCTGATACCAGTCCTGTCGCGACCCCGGAACGGATCCCGGGCCCGCGATGCAGTAGATGATACTTTCCCACAGGTTCCCGCGGTGAGGATTCCCAATGACACGCGGAATCTGACTCACACGTACAAGTATGCGGAAGCGTGTAGCAAAACACATCAAGATGAGCATCAATAAAATATTTAAGTGCCCTAACAGTAATACAAGGCATAGTATCAAAGAAAGAAGCTAACAAGGCATTCCCATTATAATTCAAGTTACAAGACGAACAAGAAAGTGATTTAAGTTTAGTTACAATTCCATAAGAGGCCAACAGAGGCCAATACAATTCTCCAAAATATAACCAAAAGGACCCCATGACAAAAGGTGACGGGACTCAAGAACCCGCCCGACGTCTAGATGACATCGTCGGGCTGCCACTCTCTCACAGGGGTTGGCTCACAAGCCTCCTCCTGACGCTCCTCCTCAAAGGTAACGTCTCCTGCACCTGGGCACCAACAAACAAGTGTCAAACACAACGGTTTGGCAGGTAATCAATTTAGGCATGAACATGAACAATAACTTTTGAGAAAACATATAAACAAATCCTTGATATGAAATACTATCAAAACTGAGGTACATTTTCAAGGATGCGAGCAAAGCTGAGATACCGAAACAAACTAGCATGAATACATAATATATCATGAACAGTTACAATCCACAAAGAGCCCATCCTTTCTCTATCATTTATATAATGAAAAGAGCAAGCACGCACGACAAGCACGATATACATAATATAAGCACGACACGATTTCCCACAAAGACGGGAATTCCGGCCGCGGAACCGGACACGCACGATGTGTAATAAATACACGACCAGTCTGCAGACAGTCCACATGTTTAAAGACCCCCAGACAGTGGATCAAACTAAAAGGGCAGTCTAAGCTCAGTGGTGTTTACTTAATTCATGAATGCACAAAACACGCGAAGCACTATCAAAACTTGTCGAGATAAAAAAAAGGGGAAATCACTTATCAAAACACGATGAACACGACTAGCAAGGGCATAATTAATATGCATAACACGCTTAGGAAGTGATCCCCTTTTTCTTGGAACACATTTTCAAAACTAGCTTGTACTAAACTTCAAAACGAGTACACGATGATATTCATTATATCAAACTAAGGTACGAACACAAAGCCTATCAAGCACCTGTAAGGACCCTTGATTGATCTTTGTGTATTCGAAGCCCAAATGTTGGAATTTGGAATAGAGTTGGTGTCCCGGAAGTTCAAGACATCTCGAGTTTCGAGTACACAATATCAAGCTAAAGGTCACTTAACATGTTCTAGTTTTCACTCTTGCAAAACTTCTTCAAAACTAGGAATTGGTCAATTTCGGTCAGCTTGCGGTCAGCTGGCGGCTAGCCGAAATAGAAACTGGCGGCTAGCCGTAAGCTGACCGCTGAAAACCCAGATCTGATGCCGCTCTCTGGAAAAGGAACCGTAATAATTTCGGTTGGCTTACGGTTAGCCGCAAGGGAACTGGCGGCTAGCCGTGAGCTAACCGCAGGGCTGACCGCAGGACCCTGAAGCAAAAGTCAGTTACTGGAAAAGGAACCGCTGATTTCGGTTGGCTCACGGTTAGCCGAAATGGGAATTTCGGCTAGCCGCCAGCTGACCGAAACTGCACGGGAAGTACAGTTCAGTGCAGATTTTCCACATTTCCTTCTTCTCTTCTTCTTGTTTTTCATTCCACCTGCACTCCCTGAGCCTCGATGCTCTCCAAGGGATAAAATACACATTTCTCACAATCCCAAACATCCAATCCAAGGAAAACATGATTATGAAGCTTATAAACATTTTCATATGCAAAATTTCCAAAAACAACAATGTAGCTTAAAATACACATGCACAATGGTCCTATAGAGATTACTTGCCTTGCCCAAATGCTAATAATCCTCTCCAAGCACTTCACTAAAAAGCTAAGCCAACACTACAAGAAAACCCAAGAGAAACCATACCAAACTTAACACAATGAAAACAAGGAACCCATTTTCATAAAAAGGGTTTGAAAACATGAAAAACATGATCTTAAGGAACCAAAACAACTCCATGAAAGATATGAGTGAAAGCTCTTACCTAGAGAAGGTCAAACAAGAGAGGACGAAGAAAATGAAGAGCTTGCCCCACAAGAAACCCCAATAAGCTTGTATCAATGGAAAGCTTGCAAAGAGATGAAGAAGATGATAAGCTTGGAATTCTATTTGGAGCTCTCTAGCCAAAGCATGCAAGATGAAGAAGATTGAAGAGAAGAAGAGCTTTCCTTGCCCTAGGTCAAGAAAGTTGCAGGAATTGGTAAAGTGAATGAAAAGAGAGGGAGATGGGGCTTTAGTGAGGAAATGGGCCCCACATAACCTGAACTTTGAAATGGTCAAAACACGATCTTGGGAGCCTCGGATGACTTTGACGAAGAAGAATAAAACGATTGTCGAAAAATCTAGTTTCCAAAAAGTATATTTTTGACATGGTTTTGAGATCTCGAAAATTGTGTCCAGATTTGTGCAAGAAAGACAACTTTACCCTCTTTGGGCCAAAACATAGGTTTTTGGGCTTCAAACATGAATGTGCTTAAAACGAAAGTTGCAACATGTCGAAACATCATTCAAATGAAATCAAAATCACACTCACACGGAAATCGATACGATCTTCCCAAGCTTACACGTGCACTCAGGCCTTCCTGAGTATGTCTAATTAATACTGAACGTTCTCAAAATTCCCAAAGCTATGTCCAAGACTAAAACTAATTACTTCTAACCCAACAACAACTAAGCTCACTTAGGACTAAACACATACTAATCGCACACTAATCGACTTGGTCTGGGTCGGGGTCTAACACAGGGAATATCAATATCAGTATTCCACAACATAGTTAGAGTTGGTAGTTAGAAAGAAACAACTTGATTCCACAACATAGTTAGAGTTGGTAGTTAGAAAGAAACAACTTGAAAACGGGTTATGCCGACAGCAAAACGCCAAAAATGTATTGAAATTCTATGATAGTGTAGGGTTGGTAGGAATTCCCTACTGATTGTGGGGCCAATAAGATGATTACTAAATCATGAGCATTAGTTGTAGGGTACAACACTTTGTGACACTGCTCTATTGCATCAGCACCTCCTTATTCCTCGTACTGAATTGTTTAGGAAATGCACCAGCATTTGGTTGGAACTAGGAAGTAATAGTCATGTGATTAACAAATGTAGGGAAACTAATGCCAACTTACAAGGGTATGAAATGTTTGATAACTAACATGAAATTCATTATGCAAAATATTTAAGCATAAGCACCCACCAAAAGCCATAAAACTACATAAATCCAAATTGGCTTTTCCCAATTTGAAACAATCACAGTACCCAAACTGTTGCCACTACCAGCAAGTGAGTACCAGTCAATATATGTATCCATTTCTTGTTTCGGTCATATGGGTTTCACAAACAGTATTAAAGATGTGATGGAGAAACATAAACACTAATATAATGCACAAACAATTTGTGATCTAAATCTTTTTTAATCAACAATCTGTACATGGACTCTTTATTCTCTCTCTAAACCTTTTTTAATTAGCAATCTGTACATGAACTTTTTAATTTCTCTCTCTCTCTTTATGTATGTAAATGTATAACCAATCTAAAATATCTCTATCCCAATAAAGGTGTGAAACCCAGATCTAGCAAACATTTGTCATTATCAATGTCTCTATGAGTTGAGAGGGTTTGAAAAAAAAAACCCCTTCTCAGTTGGATAAAAATGCCAGACAACCCATTTTTTTCTTCAAGAAACCCCATCAACAAACCTAATCAGAAAAAATCACTCCGAGCTCGTTTAATCTAGGGATTGGTGGCGTGCTGTCGTAGGCACCCAAAAATATTAAAACCTTTACTCTCAAAAATATATATAGTAGTGCCAGTAAGGATCGTTCCCACGGAGAGTGTCTAGCCAAGTTTATGCTATGTGATAAAGGATTGGGGGGGAGGTTTTGATTGCAATTTCAAGAAAAAGCAAATAAAGAGCAATTCAAATTAAGATAAAGGAATTAATCAAAAGAGCAAGCATTGGTCAAAATCAACTTCCACCATCGGAATTTTATAACTGATCATAGATGCAAATATATATATATATATATATCAATTTATACTTTGAATATTCATCGTTGGAATTAATTGCATATCTCCTTATTCAGTTAATTAGAAAACACGCATTCCAATTAACCCTAATTACTAACAACCCAAGACAAGAGCCAAAGATTTAATCTACTAACAACATTAAGACTTAGAGAGATCGATGAAACTAAACAACACAAGCACAAGTGGTTGCATTTAATTTAGTGGAGTGTTCTTCCTAATATCTAATAATTTCCAAAGCAGCAAATTATTAAATATTAGTTGCTTCACAAATTAGATGGATCAAACAATTACGGATTTGATATCTAACTTAGCAGTAAATTTCAACGAATAATAAACTAGTAGGCCTCCTAGCAATTAAACAAGACAATCATGAAAATAAGAATAGAATAACAACCCATACTCAAAGAACAAATTGAACAATAAAAATTAAATTAGATCTCACAGTTTATTGATTCCGAGGCTTCCGTCTCCTTCGACTAATTATAAAGCTTTAGCCACACAGGGCCATAAAAAACTTGCAAATAAAAGTAGAGAAAAAAAATGGAGAAGAGAGAAAAAGAGAGAAAACATGGGGTGGAGAAGGTGGTGGTGGCGTTGGATATGGGATGCGTTATTTATAGTGGAGAGTCAGGTTAGAGAGAGGAGAGAATCTAGGTGGTGTGGACGTATGAGGGAAAATAAGGAAAGAAAGATGGTTGGTTGAGATGAGGAAAGATGGAAAGAAAAAAAATAAAGAATTAAGAGATAGGAAAGAATCGTTGGAGAGATACTAGGGGGAAAGTGCAGACGTGAGGGTGAGAGAGATTTTGAAGTGGAGTGGGATTGGAGATGGAAAATAATAAAAAAATCAATTAAATTTTAACTTAGTCAAAATCTTCTCCTTGACCATATCTTCTCACTCGGGCTTCTGTCGGACTCAACTCAATAAGTAAAGCTGCACCATTTTTCGTTCTACACAATATGAGCCCAATATTGGATATGTTCCGAGAAACTCCTGATTTCTTCAAAATTACCATAATGCCCTTCTGCTTGATTTCTCTC